>JAUDYJ010000004.1:116443969-117056469 GCA_030761175.1 Masticophis lateralis | reverse complement strand
TAACACTAATGCTCAAACTCATGGAACCTATTAAAGTGCATGTCAGGGGGTATTCATTTTACTTTCAGAGAACTGAAAAATCGAGCAAAGAGCAAACTTGAGAATGTTATGGTATTTTTAAAAAAAAATGGGACAGGGCAAAACCTTATATCAATGGGCAGCCACAAAGTCACCCAGTGTTAATAGCCTTTTCCAGAAGGTAACTAAAAGATTTCCCTATGTTAAGCAACGATTTCTGAAGTCAAATTGAGATGTAGAACTGCATGTAGCACAAGTAAAGATAAAAAAGGATCTTTGTTTATATCTGCTAGCCATATGCAATAGCAACAACCCTAGTTTTTTAAAAAGAAAATAACAACAAACAAACTCAGATTTGTCTGCGAAATACTCCAAACGTTAATTAAATTAATAATAATTTATATTAAAAGGAAGCGTTGTCTCCTCTCTGCTTTTTCCAGAGCTATAAAAATGAAAAGGAATTGAGAACCTGAATCAAACATGGCTGATAAACCACAGCTAAAACAAGTTTGGAGTCTCAGCCTATGAATGTTTCTTTTTTTAAAAAAAAAAAACACTCTTTTTTACAAATATATATTCTCTGTTACCTTCACTATCTCTGGAGCCTAAAAAATGACATTTGAGACTGCAAATACATAGAAATAGTTTTTGCTGGGAAAGGCAGCAAATAATTTTCTCCATCATTGTTTTGTTTTGCTTCACAACTGAGTTCTCAACCTGATTGGTCTCACGATGGTCTCTGTTTCAAGGAGATGAGTCAACTTTGTTCTGGTTTAATTGAAACAACAAGCAAAATGGGTGTTTGGTTTTGAACTGTTGTTGTTCTGGGGCAAACCGGGTTCCTTGGTTCAAAGTTAGACCTTATTCCTCAGCTTTTCTGTCTGGCAGCCTGCTGCCCACCTCAATAGCTTTAGAAGCTTCTCCTTGAAGATGTTTTTTTCCATAGGTTTGGTTTGAGAAATTAGGTAAAGGTAAAAGTTCCCCTCACACATATGTGCTAGTCGTTCCCGACTCTAGGGGGCAGTGCTCATCTTTATTTCAAAGCCGAAGAGCGAGCGCTGTCCGAAGACATTTCTGTAGTCATGTGGCCGGCATGACTAAACGCCAAAGGCACATGAAACGCTGTTACCTTCCCACCAAAGGCGGTCCCTATTTTTCTACTTGCATTTTTATGTGCTTTCGAACTGCTAGGTTGGCAAAAGCTGGGGCAAGTAACGGGAGCTCATCCCATTATGCAGCACTAGGGATTTGAACTGCTGAACTGCCGACCTTTCGATTGACCAGCTCAGCATCTTAGCTACTGAGCCACTGCGTCTCACTGAGAACTTACATCTCTTCTTTTTTCATGCAGACGCCAAGGCAACATACAGCTGTTAAAAGAGTTATTGGGAAAGTTGCCTGATGCCATATTTCCCACCACATTATCAGGCAACCTTTCCAGTTCACCTGGGCCTTTAAATACAGGAAGGAAATTGCCATGAGGAAGCCTGGGAAATAGGGTAGGGATGTCAAAATATTGTTGACACATTTTTGCAATTAACTTTCTCTGATATAGTTTTTGCTATCTCTCTCTGAGTTCCCTCAGTTTTTATTTTTTGGGTTGCAAATCACTGGATCAGGGTGCCAAATTTGATTTCATTGAGGGCTGCATCATAGTTGTGTTTGACCTTGGGGGAGGGGGCAGGAGGGTGTGGCCATCAAGGGTGCCCTTGGTGACCCGAGCGCTCAGCTCCCAAGCTCTGTTTTCAGCTTCAATGACCTCCTGCAACCCTCTGGCAGCAAAAATGGAGCTTGGGAGGGCCACTCCCGAGCTCCATTTTCCCTGGCAGAGGCACCGCAGGCCAGTCCTTCACTGTTTCTAGAGCAGCCCCGCGGCCCAGCTCTAAGCATCCCACCGGCCAGATCTGACCCCTGGGCCTTGAGTTTGGCACTCCTACACTGGATGAATGCTCACCCCAACATGGGTGGAACTGTCATCCTTTGTGTGTGCAATGAGGTGACTTTCAGGAGGTCAGGAGACAGGCCACTCTACTGTCTCTCCATTCTTTCCTTAAAGGGGTGAGGAAAAACAGAATGGATGATGATTGGCTGAATCTCTGCCTGTTTTCTGTATTTGGAGTCCAGCGAAAGGGAACTCTTACTTTGAATCACTTCCACACCGTTTTATGGGGAGGATGGAGATGTTAGTGATAGGAGTGGTGCCGTGGCCTAGAGGTGGAGGTTTGGCCTCATAATCAGGAGGCTGTGAGTTCAATCCTAGGTAGAGGCAGATATTTCTCCCTCTGGGCACACTGAGAAGCTATCTGCTGGTAAAAACTCTGCATTGGCGACAGGAAGGACATCCGGCCACAAAAACACTCTGCTAGCTCCATTCAGTTGCCCAGACTCCACCCCATAAGGGATTATGGGATACCCAGCGACCTACGGATTCTGTCTGAAGAACTTTCGGTTCGGGCAGGGGAGCTGGATACGCTGCTGCTACGATGTGAGGATGGATGACTACCAGGCCTTCGACCGTCTTCGAGAGATGGAGCAGGGGAAGGGCTGTCTGGAACTCGTTCCTGCACATCATCAAGACAAGACAAAGAACAGTTTCAGATCAAAGGAAAGAAGCTCTTCAAATTGTCTAAATATTTCTAGACTCCATATTACTGAATGTTGGGATTACCAAGCTTAATCAAGTTTTTCATATATATTTTTTTCATTTTCAGTTTCATGCAATTTCTGTTTCTCAAAACTCAAGGGGAGATGATATAAGCAAGCAAATGGGATAACTTTCTCACTTACACTTCACCAGACATAAATAGACTAATAAAAACTTTTAAGACACAGAGCTTTTGATTTAACACACTTATTTCTATCTTTATTATATGTGTTGAGGATCTCAGATTACATCAAATGTTTCTCTTTCTTTCTTTCCTTCCTTCTTTCTTTTCGTTATTTCTTTCTCTTTCCTCTTTTTCTTTCTTTTCTTTCTTTCTTTCTTTCTTTTTCTTTCTTTCCTTCCTTCCTTCCTTTCTTTATTTCTTTCCTCTTTCCTCTTTTTCTCCTTTCTTCTTTTCTTCTTTCATTTCCTTCTTTCTTTCCTCTTCTTTCTTTCTTTCTTTTCCTTCCTTCCTTCCTTCCTTCCTTCTTTCTTTTTGTTATTTCTTTATCTTTCCTCTTTCCTTTCTTTTTTCTTTTCTTTCTTTCCTTCCTTCCTCCCTTCTTTCTTTCTTTCTTTCTTTCTTTCTTTCTTTCTTTCTTTCTTTCTTTCTTTCTTTTCTTTCTTTCTTTCTTTCCTTTCTTCTTTCCTTTCCTTATCTCTTTCCTCTTTCGTTTTTCCTTCTTTCCTTTCCTTCCTTCCTTTCTCTCTCTCTCTCTCTCTCTCTCTCTCTCTCTCTCTCTCTCTCTCTTTCTTTCTTTCTTTCCTTTCTTTCTTTCTTTCTTTCTTTTTTTTTTTTTGCAACTGTGGATTGGATTACTGTAGTCCATGCTAATTAAATGCTTTTAATGAATTCCACCAAAAGCATCTCCTTTTTTGATCACTCAATGTTGCATTGGATTCTAGATAGAGCTTAGATGGCATCCTACACTTAAAAGAGCTCCATTACAGACTATCTAAAAAGTCATGTTAAACATACATGGAAAAGGGGGGTCTTTTTTAACATACAGAAAATCCAGATGTGTAGTGTAGTGTAGTGTAGTGTGCGCTGTATACTACAATTGCTTCACAATACAAAAGTGTTAAATCCTATCCTGATGTGGAGTGTTTACTACTGAATATACCTACTTTTTGAGGCTTGGAGATGAATCATTTGTCATGCAAAAACTCTAAAGTTGAGTATACTGTATTTTTCAGAGTATAAGACGCTCCGGACTATAAGACCTACCTACCTTTTTTGCTGAGGAAAACAAGAAAAAGAAATCTGCCTCTGCCTCAGCCTTCCAGCAATTTTGCCTCGTTGCAGCAAACAGCAAACAGCCTGCTTTACTTTCATTTTTGTTTTCAGCATAGCTTGATTAGCACAAGGAAAAAAAATCTACTCCCAGCAATTTACCTCCTTGCAGCAAGCAGCAGAGGCCCACGCAGCAATAGGCAATGGCAATCCCTGCAGCCTGAAACAGCTGAGAGTCGGGAGGCCAATCCAACTGACAATCAACTTGTGCTGAAGCTGAAAGGGGCTGTTTCTTTTTGCTGCTTGCTGCAAGGAGGTAAATTGTTGGGAGGCAGAGGCCAAAGGGTGGGGGCCAGTGGGTGGGTGGGGTTACATTCAGTACAGTATGTAAGAGGCAACTAAATTTTCACCCCCTTTTAGGGGGAAAAAGGTGCGCCTTATACTCAGAAAAATACAGTAGGTTACAATCACATGATCTATACCATTAACACAGACTAAATTCAATGTCCTATAATACTGATTTTGACTTTCTTAAGGATAAAGAATATTTTGCCATTGAGTTGAACTTACAGAAAGTTGTTCCTCATATCATTTAATAAGGTAAAAAGTTATGGTGCCCTACAGCTGAACTCAATTCCTGCTGACAGCATCCGTACAGTTTTCTTGGCAATGTTATGAGAGTGGTTTGCCAAAGACTTCTTCTGGGATGGTTTTCAGGCTTCTGAGGTTAGCCAGGAAAACAGTAATGCAAAGCTCTACACTTATGTTGTGTTCATTTTCTCATTAGGAATTCATTTTAAGCCCGATAAGGCAGCATGCTTTCAGAACGCAGGCAGAAATTTACATAGCTGAATACTAACTTGATAAAAGAAATCCAGGTCAATGTAATTCTGAAGCTGAAGAAGTTCTACCTCTCAATTTCCATATGGATAGTAAAGGTAAAGGTTCCCCTCGCACATATGTGCTAGTTGTTCCCGACTCTAGTGGGCAGTGCTCATCTTCATTTCAAAGCCGAAGAGCCAGCACTGTCCGAAGATGTCTTCATGGTCATGTGGCCGGCATGACTAAATGCCAAAGGCGCAAGGAACGCTGTTACCTTCCCACCAAAGGTGGTCCCCATTTTTTGCATTTTTTAGGTGCTTTGGAACTGCTAGGTTGGCAGAAGCTGGGACAAGTAACGGGAGCTCACCCCATTATGCGGCGCTAGGGATTCGAACTGCTGAATTGCCAATCTTTCAATTGACGAGCTCAGCATCTTAGCCACTGAGCCACCACATCCCTTATATGGATAGTACCCTCCCCTTAATAGAAACATCTATAGAGAAAGAGTATTTACAGGTAGTCCTCGACTTATAACCAAAATTGAGCCCAAAACGTATGTTGTTAAGTGAGACCATTGTTAAGTAGGTTTTCCCCCATTTTGCAATCTTTCTTGCTACAGTTGTTAAGTGAATCACAGCAATTGTTAAATTAGCAACCCGGTTGTTAAATGAATCTGGCTTCCCATTAATTGATTTTGCTTCTCAGAAGGTCACAAAAAGGGATCACATGACCCCATAAAATGAGCTGTTACCAAGCATCTGGATTTTGATCACATGACCATGGGGATGCTGCAAAGACTCATAACTATGAAAAACGGTCATGAGTCATATTTTTCAGTGCCATGGTGACTTTGAATGGTCACTAAATGAACTGTTGTAAATCGAGAACTAATCTGACGTTTACCTACGTTCTCCAAAGATGTACCAACCAGAAAGAGATTTCCCAGCTCTGTGAGAACTCACAGAGTATCAGATTGTATGCCATCCCTAAATTAGGATTTTGATCCCTAAAAACTTTTGGCAAAGCTGAACACCCTGGAGTCTGCAAAATTCCCCAAGTATTGCTAAATATTACTTTCCACCGAATGAAAAGTATAGTATATGTAAAAGAGGTCCAAAGGAAATACATGAGCTACAACTCTTTTGGCCCAACACTAATAGAATAGAATAGAATAGAATAGAATAGAATAGAATAGAATAGAATAGAATAGAATAGAATAGAATAGAATAGAATAGAATAGAATAGAATAGAATAGAATAGAATAACAGAGTTGGAAGGGACCTTGGAGGTCTTCTAGTCCAACCCCCTGCCAAGGCAGGAAACCCTACACCACTTCAGACAAATGGTTATCTAATCTCCTCTTAAAAACTTCCAGTGTTGGAGCATTCACAACTTCTGGTAGGAAGTTGTTCCACTGATTAATTGTTCTCACTGTCAGGAAATTTCCACTTAGTTCTAAATTGCTTCTCTCCTTGATTAGTTTCTACCCATTGCTTCTTGTCCTACCCTCAGGTGCTTTGGAGAATAGCTTGACTGCCTCTTCTTTGTGGCCACTCCTGAGATATTGGAAGACTGCTATCATGTCTCCCCTAGTCCTTCTTTTCATTAAACTTGACATACCCAGTTCATAACCGTTCTTCATATGTTTTAGCCTCCACTCCCCTAATTATCTTTGTTGCTCTTCTCTGCACTCTTTCTAGAGTCTCAGCATCTTTTTTTACATTGTGGTGACCAAAACTGTATGCAGTATTCCAAGTGTAGCCTTACCAAGGCATTATAAAGTGGTATTAACACTTCACGTGATCTTGATTCTATCCCTGTTTATGCAACCTAGGATTCTGTTGGTTTTTTTGGCAGCAACTGCACACAGCTGGCTCCTATTTAAATGCTTGTCCACTAAGACTCCAAGATCCCTCTCACAGTTACTACTATTGAGCAAGGTACCACATATACTGTACCTGTGCATTTTCTTTTCCTTGCCTAAATGTAGAACCTTACTGTTTTTAGCATGTAATAGAATCCCAAAAGATTGTCTGAAGAAGTTATTCAAAATTTTGAAAGATAAAATACTTATTTTTTTTAAAGAAAAAAAATCCATGGGGATTTTAAAAAAATGTTTTCTGTGAAGTTTTTTTTGTTTTGTTTTGTTTTTTTAAATTATCCCCTTGGGCATTTTTCCCCCCTGAATATTGATTGGCAGATAACAAGGCAGCACAGGAGATCTGTATTTTTTTCTTGAGATTCTTGAGGTGAATATGAAGGACTTTATTGCTTTATTTCCTATCACAGAAGTTAAACTGTCAGTCAGTTTTTCAGTGCAGATATGTCAGTTATTTCGACAACCAAGAGTTGATAGCATCATAGAAGCTTGGGCCAAATGTTGGTTACACAAGAAGAGCAGCAGAAGGGGGAAAAAAAGTACTAGGATTAAACTACGGAGTTACCTCAACAGGCTTTATTTGGGGGTATTTGATTGAGGGTGCAATTGTATGCATCGTTAAATAAATTGAACCAGAATTGTGAACGGCAATAATAGTTGATCATATGATCTTTAAATATTGGTAATTTTCTAAGGTTTTAAAAAAAAATATGCCTCCTTCAGCAAAATAAACAAATACCAAAAACAATATCAAATCAAAAATACTTTTTCTGCAATGTTTTATCGATTATACATGCACATCATTAAGAGGGAGAAAGATGTTGGTATCTGAACATTAGTCTGAACAATGGATGGCAATTCTTTAAACTGTTATAGAACATCTGATTGTATTTGTTGTAAGAAATGAGCAGAAACTCTTCTGGAAAGTAGGAGGGAAAAAAATAACTGTTTTGTGTATTTTATTTATTAGACTTTGTCAAACAAAAAACGAGAACAAGAATAAAAGAATTTCGAGTTTAAGTCAAATTTAAGTTTTGCTTAAATTTAGTTTACTGTCCTTTCACAGTGATACACATTACTTTGAAAAGCTGCTATAAATCTGCTGAAAAATGACTTGATTTATCAATTCTGTCTCGAACTTGCTTAGGAAAGGGAAAATATAAATATAACAAACAAACGAAGATGGACGCTCATCATTATTATTGGATCTGGTTGTCACCTACTGCAGTTCTTAGGTTTGCCATTAATGGACAACTTACATCAGCATTTAAGAGAATCCTGGAGTTGAAAGGAACTTTGGAGGTCTTCTAATCCAACCTCCTACTCAAGCAGGAGAGTCTGTACCATATGGGACAAATGACTATCCAGTCTCTTCTTGAAAACCTCTAGTGATGGAGCACCCACAATTTCTGAAAGCAAGACATTCCACTGGAGTTCTCGCCATCAGGAAATTTCTCCCTGGTTCTAGGTTGGTTCTCTCCTTGATTCGTAACCCTTAGTAATTAGTACTCTTTGATTTACGTAACCCAGTAGAAATAGCAGCAACTTTAGCAAAGGTGAGTGGCCTGTACTTTTATCACCTGGCATGGTAGACAGGGTTGGGATTCAGCCGGTTCAGATAGGTCCAGAAGAACCGGATGCTAATTTTAATCTGGTTCGCTGAACTGGTAGTTGCAAGGATTGGCTAACCCTGCCCACCCTGCCCCTCCCCTCCCAGGAGTCTCCATGCAGTCTATTTTGGATCCCAGGTAAGTGCAGGACCTGCAGGGAGGCTCTGGAAGGGTGAAAAACAGGCCTACCGGAAGTTCTGGAAGTAAAAAATGGGCCTGTTTCCGGCCTCTGAAGGGCTTCTGGAGCCCGGGGAGGCCATTTTCACCCTCCCGGAGGCTCAAAGAAAACCTTCAGAGTCTAGGGAAGAGTGAAAATCCCCCCCCCCAGTGTAGGGGGCCGAGTAGGCCACACCCACCATGGCCACACCCACCCAGCAACCAGTTGCTAAAATTTCTGGATCCCACCCCTGATGGTAGAAGAATACTGTCCTAATCCAGAACAAAAATGTCAGGGAGTTAAAGCTGAAGAAAAGAGCAATGTACTTGCTTACTGGCCAAAGGCTCAGTACAGTTTAGATGATGCATCTTTTTCAGATAACCATATTCTATTTCATTGCTGGTTCTCTGAAATCAGAAGACTTCCACCCATAGCATCCTGTAATTTGAATATATGGAAACATCTATATCTTTCTTTCAAATATGAAACATGTTGGTCAATGTCTGGAAGACTGGAAATCAGCCATCAAGGAACACCTAATTGTGTCCCATTTCTTAAGGTTTCATTTCCATTTATCACATTTGTTAAGAAGAAGGAACCTCAGCTTCCATTTCAAGGCAGAGTTGTGGTTTGACTCTTGATCTTTTATTCAAGAAATATTCAGTTTGGAGTTTTTGTTTTTACAAGAAGTAGCTCGTCTTTTATGGACATACGTTGTTGATTGTTAAGCATCTTTAATTGTTTCCTCTTCTTTGTATCTTCTGTATTCTTCTTTACAATAATAGGCAATAACAGATATATGTAAATTAGCTCTTAGATCTCTGATTGCTGAGATCTCATGCCTCAAAATCCAGATTGCAAAACAGCTATCTAATATTTATCTAATTCCCCAAAGGGTATTGATTAATTGTAGAATGTAGACTTGTAAAGTAAAAAGAAGAAGAAAAAGAACACCAACTTTCTTATCTCGTTCTTCCTGATTAGATTTCATTATTTCATTTGCTTCATTCTTTTGAAAAGGTTAAAAATAGAAATCCAAGATTTGCTTCCCTAGGAATACTAGCTCCTTATCTGCAGAAAATGAAGCACTGCTAAATAGCAAGTTGTCATTTGCAAATGTTCAGATAATGCACAAAGTCACTTGATGGACAGCAGAGAATGGCCAGGCAGAGATCTGAGCTGAGAAAGGGCTTCAGATCAAGTTTCCCACTGACGCAGATTTCATCTTGAAACTCTTATAAACTACCATGATAGAAAATAGAGACACTTCAAAATGTTATACGTATTTCCTACTGGTCCCAGAATATGAATGGGGTAAAGTAGTAGAAAGTTAAAGCTCAACGTTCTACTGTATTACTGATTTCCTATATGATTCTTTTCATTAGTCAAAAGTAGTAAGCAATAGCAATAGCACTTAGACTTATATACCACTTTATGATGCTTTACAGCGTTCTCTAAGTGGTTTACAGAGTCAGTATACAGAAGAGGCCAAAATTGTGGAAACCTTTTGGGAAAAATGTATTTTTGAGATCTGATGGCTAATAACACCACTTTTTTGGGGGGGAGTTTCAAGATAATCCTATTCTGCTGCTGGAATGGCCTGGGAATAACCCAGACCTTAACCCAATTGAAAATCTATGGAGCCCACTAAAGAAACTTGTTAGTCAGATGCGACCCAACAATAAAACTTAGTTAATAGAAGCAATCATTCAATCTTGGTTTCACATTATAACAGCTCTAAAAGATTTAATTCACTACATGGGAAGACATTGTAATTCATGCTAAAGATTACCCAACTAAGTATTAACTGACATGGTGATAATTTTTGTATAATTCGTTCTTTCTATGGTGATAATTTTTGTATATCTCATTTTTCTATGTGTTTCACTTTTCTTCTTTATACTGTCACTGCTATTCTAATAGCAAATCTTTCATAAAAGTTATTGCAGTACATTCTTGATTAAATTATCTTTCCATGATATATAATTTTATGGAACTACTCCAAAAAAAGTGGCGTTATTAGCTAGTTTTAGAAAACACACTTTTCCCAAAAGCTTTCCACAATTTCGGCCATTACTGTATTTCCACCAGCAATCTGGGTCGTCATTTTTCCAACCTTGGAAGGATGGAAGGTTGAGTTAATCTTGAGCTGGTCAGGATCAAATTTCTGGGAGTGGACAGAGTTAGCCTGCAATACTACATTCTAACAATGGTGCCACCCGGGCTTTTAGTTCAATGTTCTTCAAGCAATAGAAATCAGTCTTGAAAGCTATGTTTGCGTTGATGGTACTCTAGAATTCTCTTTCCAGGCAGATTCTGAAAGTCCAATTTTTAGAAGGTTTTTAAAATCAAAAATAGTCTTCAGAGTCTTCAGAGACAGTATGGCATGAAAAATAAATTATTATTATTATTGATTGATTGACTGATTCATTCATTCATTTATTCATTCATTTATTCACAGTATTAAAAATAAATAAATTTATTTTTAATACTAATTATTATTTACTCTACCTGGGTGAGTGAGTCAGTGAGTGAATAAATGAATGAATGAATCAGTAAATCAATCAATCAATCAATCAAGTGAATGAATGAATGAATGAATGAATGAATGAATGAATGAATGAATGAATGAAATGAAAGTCCAAAATCATATGTTGTTAGTACCCTTGGGAATGGCTCTCTATATCCCTATAAGTTAAATTCCAGGACATTTGACAGGAAGTAAAAGTAAATATATTTTATTATACTGGCATAGGAAAAATGTATTTCCTATAAATTCCCATTCTCATAGGTATCTAAAGAATGAAACTTACTTAGGCATCAGGCAGAACAGAAAATGCTGATGACACTTTAATGCTGTACATATATGTATTTTTTCTGCATGTATTCTTAGTAGCATTTCCATGACCAAACATGAAGTTAATCACCTAATGCTACCTAGACAAAGAGGGAGGGTGGGAGGGTGGGAGGGAGGGAGGGAGGCAGGCAGGCAGGCAGGCAAGCAAGCAAAGTTTAAAATATGATGTAATCCTATCTCAGTTCTTTTCTGCATATTATGACACTAGCACCCAGGCTCACAATCCAGATTTCTCATTTAGCCATCATTCTAGCCAGTTGTGATGATTCTGTTTACAGCCAAGCAATTAGCTGTCATGATAAGGCCCTTGTGCCCTTATGTGAAAAACGGAGGACTTTATCACCAAATTTTCAATAGTTCTCTGAAGCTTCTTCCCATACTCATTGGTCCTAACATTTTGAGCTGCAAAACCAGCTTCCACTGCCATTCCCACTTCCATATTCCAATGTCTGAGTCTGAATTAAAAGGATTTTTAAATTATTGTAATTTGTTTCAAATTGCAAAAGATCATAGAATAGAATAACAGAGTTGGAAGGGACCTTGGAGGTCTTCTAGTCCAACCCCCTGCTTAGGCAGGAAACTCTACACCACTTCAGACAATCTCTTCTTAAAAACTTCCAGTGTTGGAGCATTTACAATGTCTGGAGGCAAGTTGTTCCACTGATTAATTGTTCTAACTGTCAGGAAATTTCTCTTTAGTTCTAAGTTGCTTCTCCCCTTGATTAGTTTCCACCCATTGTTTCTTGTTCTACCCTCAGGTCCTTTGGAGAATAGTTTGACTCCCTCTTCTTTGTGGCAACTCCTGAGATATCGGAACACTGCTATCTGTCACCCCTAGTACTTCTTTTCATCAAACTAAACAAGCCCAATTCTAGCAACTGTTCTTCATATGTTTTAGTCCACTAATCATCTTCCTTGCTCTTCTCTGCCCTCTTTCTAGAGTCTCAACATCTTTTTTACATCATGGCATCCAAAACGGAATGATTTGCGAACAAAATTTATGAACAAAAGACACATAGCAGAAAGGAGAGGACCGAGAAGGCTATCGGTACATTGGGGAGCAGACCAAGACCATACCTACCTTAATCACAGACGTCTCCACTCGGGAGGGAGGGCCCTGTACTTGTGCTGCGGCGGCCATGTTTGCAATTGTGGTAAGGTGGTTCATCTGATTCATGGCCATTGTGACGGATGCTGGGGGCAGGCTGACCGGAATAAGCGGATGGGGCATCATCATGAAAGGTAACTCAAGGCCTGGGGGGGGTGGGGGGGTGGGGGAGGGAAGCAAAAACAAAGTTTACGATGTATCAAATACTGAAGGTTGCAAACAGTTTTGAACATGAAACCAAGGTCAATTCAGGACCTACCAGGTAAAGCTTGACTCAATTGTTCCTTAGCAAGAGAACATCCTACCCATCAATATCACAGTGCAATACGTTAGGCGGGAATTGTTTCCAGGACTTTCGAGAGAAATAGGAGCCAGTTTATCTGAGAAAATTGATTCCTTAGGAATAAGGCATATGATGGGATTTAATCTCCTGCGTTGATCGCAAGGATGGAATGTAACATATCTCCCTAAAAATAATCAGCAGCAGCCAGAAGGTTTCTTCAATGTTTCATTCAAGATTCTCTAGGAAAGCTCTGTAAGGGACTATGAGAATGGAATGGAATGGAATGGAATGGAATGGAATGGAATGGAATAGAATAGAATAGAATAGAATAGAATAGAATAGAATAGAATAGAATAGAATAGAATAGAATAGAATAGAATAGAATAGAATAGGTCTTGAGTAGAGTAGAGTAGAGTAGAGTAGAGTAGAGTAGAGTAGAGTAGAGTAGAGTAGAGTAGAGTAGAACATAATAGAACATAATAGAACATAATAGAAAATAATAGAAAATCAAAAATTCTTTATTGGCCAAATGTAATTGGACGCATAAAGGATTTGTCTCCTGTGCATCAGTTCTCAGTATACATACAATCAAGAAAGTGATAAATCATAACATGCAAATCATAAATCGTAAGATAAAACCAACAAAGTGGTAGTCATAAGATACCAATAGGAGTAGGTAATGGGAAAGATGAGAAGGATAATAGTAAGACAGCTCTACTACATGGTTAGATATCCTTAGGCATATGACAGAGCTGTGGAAATTAGGTGTTTAGCAGAGGGATGGCATGGAAGGGGAAAAAGTGCCTGGTGGTTTTGGCACGCAATGCTCTATAGCGGTGTCCTGAGAGGAGAAATTGAAACAGGTTGTGAGGGATGTTTAGATATATGTGCTGCGATTGTGCTGCGATCCTGGGGGAAAGAAATGTGGTTAAATTTAATAAGTTGCCCATAAATGCCGTATCTGAGCTCCTGTTCGTTGCAAAGTACTTTTTTGAAGTCCTGCACAGCTGTGATAGTGCGAATTACCCTTATCATCATCCGAGTCATGAGTTGTGTACACATAAGTCTTTCTGCAATTGTGCCGAGTTGTGCAAAATAAAGATGCCAATATAAATATGATAATTTTGATTGTCATCATCGTTAACGGTGAAGGTTTTAATTTATAAGCAAAAAATAAATAAATAAAAAATGGCAAAATCTATAGCACCGCTTGGTTCGTTGACGATTCTATGATCATTTCAAAGAACTTTCGAATCACTGTGAGAAAAGCCAAATAATTCCCTTCTCAAATAAATAAATACTCACTCACACACACACACACACAAAACACACACATACACACCTATCTATCTCTTCAATCCAAGCACAAATCCAAAAATTAGCCTAGTGAAAATTCAACCCTACATTTCTCCATGCAGCAAGGGGATGACAAAGAGCTTAATTTTGGAATGGACTGAAATTTATCATTCTGAATCTAAGAGGAAAAAAAAAAGATTTCTCATCCGGTATTCAGGAATCTAAAAATAAAAAGTTAAGGATATGAGCATGAGAAACATGCTGTTTGGTTTGTAATCTAGAATAGGATTTTTTTATTTTATTTTAAACTAATTATTAGTTTGGTTCTGTCTTTATTTTCTCTTTCTTGTAGGCCACTCCCATGCACCATTTCCTGGATCACTATAATGAGTTAAAGGATAGTTAATCTGGAAGAAACATGCACAAAATTGAAGCTGTAAATAGAAAAACAGAATGAAAACTCATTAACACAATCATTTGGTTAACTTCAATTTATGTTAGTATTTTAAGCTCAGTACTCGCTATGAAGAGTACTTAATATACAAATAATATCAGTAAATAAATATCCTAATTCACTTTATATTTAAAATAATTTTCTCCACTAATGGAGTGAACAATTAACTATTGCATATCTTTAAAGCAGACTTGCAAATCTCATACATAATAAATATATATCCTTGCTTTGCCGTGGCTTATCTAATTTAGGGTAACAGCTCCTTCTATTTACATCTATGTTTAGTTCCCCTTCCTACCTTTGATACTTGTTTAATGTCTACAATTTGCCACTAGTTGTCAGTACAATATTGCTTGCATAGGTAATCATTCTGTAGAATTACCTAGGCAAAAATGTATTCACCGCTCTGTAATAAGGCAATGTCTTCCAAAAAACCCAGCTCTTCTTTATTCACAAAGACTGGAAGAAACCCATTTACATGTGGACAGACCAAGCCACCTCCAGACTAGCCTTTTAGAAAGCCCCCAAAACCAACTCTAATCAAGGAAATTTCTACACCAATCGACTTAAATGCCCATCGTTTCCAATCCAGTAAAATCCATTTGATAGCATGGAACTTCACCAGGGGTGAAATCCAGCAGGTTCTAGAGAACCGGTAGCGGAAATTTTGAGTAGTTTGGAGAACTGGCAAAAACCACCTCTGACTGGCCCCAGAATGGGGTGGGAAAGGAGATTTTGCAATATCCTTCCCCCAGGAGTGGGGTGAGAATGGAGATTTTGCTGCCACACCCACCAAGCCACGCCCAGAGAACCAGTAATTAAAACAAAATCGATTTCACCACTGAACTTCACTGTCTTCTGGATGCAATGGCTGATACCCACCCAGACATCATAATTGACAATCTATGCATGCACAGAAGCGCGCACGTTCCCATTGTGAACCGGTAGTAAAGGTAATTAGAACCCACCCCTGATCCAATCCATGCTTATACTTACTAGCAAATACATTCTTAACTAAACAAACATACAAACAAACAAACAACAAATAAATAAATAAAGTAATAAAGTAATCCAGAAGCCTTCCTATACCCTTGCTTTAGCCAGGGTTAATCTTTAAGGTTGCTCTAGTACAATATGTTTTGGCTGAACTTCTGTTCCCCCAACAGACTTCTGGACTATGGAAATAAGCTTGCACTTCAGATATGCAGAAAGTTTGTTGGGCTCTCTGCCCATTCCTTACAATCTCTTCTTAGCACTTTTCCTCTTGACGCTCTGTTTCTAGAGCAGAATGTCTAGAAGTGTGACCAGAATGCATGGTGGTGGTGGTGGTTGTTGGTTTTTTCCCATGTGCTTTCTATATTTATTTATTAGAGGACTTGATTCACAGGCCACTTTTCTGTTGGTGAAGAATTGACATAGTACCGCTTGCTGTTTAAGCCAAGAGAGACACACTTTAAAAAAAAAAAAAGAAGTTAAAACACAAATAGTTAAGTAATAAAATCATAACCAGGGAAAGTCTGACAAAATGTATATCTGTATACATTTCCTGAAAGCAAAATGAACAAGAAGAAAATGTATCCCTAGATCAGGGGTCAGCAACCTGCGACTCTGGAGCCGCATGTGGCTCTTTTACCCCTCCGCTGCGTCTCCCTGTCACTCAAAATACGCATCACCACTGCTAATATGCAACACCAGCTGGCACATGATTTATTGAGCTTTTCAACCCCTGGCTGGCCAACCATGGATAAATCCAAGAAAAGAAAAGTTTCAAAAGAAAACAGAACATTTAATTCAACTATATATGCAGATTTTGTGGCTGCTCAAGAAATAGTCAGGCACAGGAAGGGTTTTGTGGCTCCCAGTGGTTTTTTTTCTGTGGGAAACGGGTCCAAATGGCTCTTTGAATGTTTAAGGTTGCAGACTCCTGCCCTAGATAAAGAGCAGCTCATGAGCAGGAAGAGACACCAAGAGAGGTCCTTCTAGATTTGCTACCAAAAGTGAGGGCACTTTCAGAAGCATTGTCTTCTGCTGATCTTGGTATCTGAACAGGGAGTATTTGGATAGCCAAGTTCCAAGATATTTAGGACTTTCAAAGGTAAATCAAATGCTTGAATTATGTCCAATGTGACATTTTGGCAACTGGGAAAAAATGTATTATTTTCCAACACCTTACAACAGTTAGCAATCTAGGGGTGGCATTTCTTTTTTTTTTTTTAATTTTTAAAAAAGTTTTTTATTATGAACACATTAAAACAAGAGACAAACATACAACATTTATATGAATATCACTTTTTCTACAGCTCTTTCAAAGTGATCCTTTCTTACTATTTATACATATTTACACATATTGTAATCTTATCTTATTCTACCTTGTTTACCATCTTTCTTTATTTCGTCTACCTTGTACCTTGATCTTCAATATGTTTTTCCCCTCTCTCCTTTATTCCTCTTTTTCATTTTTCCTATTCTCCAACCATTCATACTATCTACACCACACTTTGTTAATACTCTGTGTCCTCTTTCTCCTTGAGTTCTTTTGTTAATTTGTCCATCTCTGCGCATTCTAAAAATTTTTTAATTAAATCTTTTTCTAAAGGTGAGTCTTCTTTCTTCCAATTTTGCACACAGACTATGCAGGCTGCTGTCAGTATATGCAATATTAAATATTGTATTTCCTTTGTATAGTTTTCTTTGGGAATCCCTAGTAGAAATTGCTCTGGTTCTTCCTTTATTGAATTCTGTATTATTTCCTCTAACCACTTTTTAACTTTAGCCCAGAATTTCTTTGCCACCTGAAATTTCCAGATACTTTCCAAGTCAGGTTCATGTCAAGAGGATTAAATGGACTAGAATTGTTACCTTTCTACATATATTTCACTCACATATTTTGTACCGTTATATGAGCTCTATTTGTCATGGAGACATTCCTGCATGAAATGTGACAGGTAGTTTTAGCCCTTCTGGGTCACTTAACACAACCATAATCCCAGTCTTGGCCTTTGAGATCATATTCCATTTTTGCATGATTATCATCTATGACAAAATTGCCTGCAATCCATCTGCTGAAAGATAATCACTTTGGTGCTTCAATAAATGATGGATCCTCTTCAGTATAATCATCCAAATCAAACATTTGGTTCTCTTCCCTCAAAATGTCAATATATATTCCACTTTACTTCTTGGGGATAAAGCTTAAGCATTAGCCATTCTGTTGCCATATGGAAAGAGAGAGGCTAACCCTTTCTAATGCTTTAAGATCTTCAGAGGAAGGTTTCTATTTAATACAAAGCCGACACTATTGAAAAAAAATGTGTATTAGAAGAACACCTTGGCTTCAGAAACATGTTGTAACACAAATGGCAGATAGCTAGAAAGATTGACATATTAGAAACCAATCTCATTTATGTTTGTTTTGGAAGTCTCCACCATTTGCCAGAAATGAAAGGAAGGCCTTTTGCAACCAGATAATTAGTCAAACAATTATACGATAGCTATACTTATTCTCATATACTAGTGCAGGAGGCTCTAGGCTCACTTAGGCCTAAAAGACACACTTAGTCTTAAACAAACCTATTTTATTATAACAGCTGGGAATGAAGTACTTCCCAGCTGTTATAATAAAATAGAAATGAAGTCCAAATTAATTCCAAAACAAGTCCTTCAGAAAAAGTCCTTTGGCCTTATCACAAACCTTTGTCTTCTTTGGCACCCTGCCAAAGGCTTTTCTTGGCAAAGCCCCATGAAGTTCAGAAACAAGAGAAGCCAACTAGAAACAAATGTAGCAATGTTGCTTTCCTACAAAGAGTCCAAGAGCAGCTGCTTCTCTTTTAAACTTTATGGAGGGGCCAATCATATCCTGGCTTTACTCCTGAGTCGTCCTTTTTGCTTTAGCTGCTCTTGCCTTCTGGCAGCTCTTCGCATGCGTGCACTACAAACAGGCTCCTCCTGTTCTTCTGCCTCTCTGCTGTCCGTCTCTGGAGGCTCCGGAATCCATGCATTGCTCCCAGATGGCCCTGGCTCCATCTCTGCCTCCGATGCATCAGGATTGTGTTTGATGTCAGGGAGCCAGGTGGGCATGGTCAGGGTAAGTGTGGCCAGCTCCATATCACTTATGTCAGGAGTGCCTCTGGTGGCCTGAGCACTCTACCAGCAAAAATGGGCTCCCAAGCTCCGTTTTCATCTGCAGCGGCCTCTTGCAACCCTCTGCCAGCAAAAATGGAGCTCGGGAGGGCCACGGGCAGCCCTCACTAGCTCCATTTTCTCTGGCAGAGGCTATGTGGGCTGGTCCCTCATTGTTTCCAGGTGATCCTGTGGGCCAGATCTAAGCACCCTGCAGGACCTGCTGGCCCAGGGGCCTTGAGTTCAACACTCCTGTCCTAGTGTATCGCTAATCACAGGTGATGAGCTGCATGAAACTTGATATGTTGTAGGTGGTACATAATTATTTCCAAACATAGATGTGGAGCAACAGCTCCTTATAAGTGCTTGACTTTTAATACCCAATTTTATCCTATTTCTTATTTTTCTAGACTTTGATTATGTGCCTTCTAGACATTTTCAAGTCCTAGAAACCACAAAGAAATTTTCTACATAATGATCTATTCCTAACCTATTCTCCAAATAGTACACCCACTATAACAGAACCCATTCATTTTTGTGCTGGTCATCCTTTTCTTCTCTTTCCTTCCACCTTTTCCAGCACTTTCTTTTTCCAGAGTCAGGTTTCTGGATCATATGCCTGAATTTGAGCCTGGTCATTTGTGCCTTGAGGGAGAATTCTGGTTTGATTTGGTCAACGACCCATTTCTTTGTTTTCTTGGATGTCCAAGATATTCTCATGAGTTCTCCACAACTAGAATTCTTTAGAAGTTAACAATTTTTTTCAAAGCACTTACATAGAAGAGAACGGGATAGAGAAACATTTTGACCCTATAAAAACAAACTTAAGTTGTGCAGCTATGGGACATTAGATCAGGCAGTCTAAAGGAAGAATTATGCTAGTATTCAAAGAGACCATGGAATTTTCCATACTTAACAGATGAGATCAACTACTCCCATGATGGTGAACCTATGGCAGGCGTGCCACAGGTGGCACATGGAGCCATATCTATGGGCATGGGAGTGTTGCCTTAGCTCAGCTACAGTGTGCATGCTCTCTCCAGCCATCTGATTTTTGGGCATTCTGGGCGCACCGGAAGTTGGGAAACAGGCTATTTCTGGCCTCCAGAGGGCCTCTAAGAAGGTGGAGAAGGCCATTTTCACCCTCCCTAGACTCCTAGAAAGTCTCTGGAGCCTGGGGAGGGTGAAAAACTGGCCTACTGTGCCCACCATGCCATCGCATGCCAAAAATGGGGGGAGCATGTGCACATGTGCGGGGGGGCATTGAATTATGGCTGTGGGCACATGTGTGCGTGGACCCCCCCCCCCGCTTCCCCCCGTTTTGGCACGCAATAGCAAAAAGGTTAGCCATCACTGAACTACTCCATCTATTTGGCAATCAATCTGTGGCAAGATAAAGGGATATGTGACTTGTACTAGTAAAGTAACAATTAACTAATCATTAATCATATCATGGATCCAGGAAGATACTTCTGCATTCCCAAGGCTGAAAAAGAGTGACTGGCCCATGATCATCTAGCCTAAGGCAAGACTAGAACTCACAGTCTCTCAGTTTTAACCTGGTGCCTTTGTCATGACACCAAGTGTATTATTTATGATTAGTTATTTATTTAATTAATTCTTTGATTAATATAAAATACCTCCTTTTCCACACAAATATTGTATGGCAGTGCAAACCCCCCCCCCCTAAATTCAAAGCATTTCAGTAAAGATATATTCTCATTTATTTGAACAAAACATACCTATTTGACATTTGTCCAATTGGTTGGGCCACGCTTTGGAGGAAAATGCACTTTTGAACGTGGAAAAAAAAAAATCATGCAAAATAGACAGATGGCCACCACAATCAATAAACATCGCAATAATTTGGGTGTGCATGTGATTTGCTTTTATTGTTCTTGATCAGTAAATAGCATCTGGCTTTCCTTTCTGCTTTATGGGGAAAGCCTTGCATTTACTTTTCCTTGATTTTACCAGTCGTCTGTTGGTCTATTAACACAATATATTATTAGAACCATTTTTCAAGCAGCCGTTTTTGTATAGGATGTGTTTAAATATTCAAAGTACTAAAGGTAGCAAATGTCATTTCTTTCATAGTTACAGAATGCCAGCTCCCAGTGTTTTATCCTAATGAATAAATGAGTTTGTCCTTTATGTATAAAATATAGTTTGTGTTTGTTGCAGAAGATTTTTTTTAATAATAGATGAATTTTAGGTTTGCTGCAACATATTCAATAAAGTGTGATTAATTTGGTTTTTAAAAAATGCAAACTAGACATTACTATATTACTTTGCAAAATGCACAGCTTGCAACATTATTGTCTCAGTGGGAACTTAAATTGAATTGTAAAATGTGTCTTATTTCTACTTTGATTTATGTAAGAAATTGCAGTGGAAGTACATTCCTTTTTTTGAATTTCTGTGCTTCTTAAATGGGACAGCGCTGATAAACATTTACTCTCAGGCTGGCTTTATTTTGTAGAGGATTTTTAAAATTTGAGGAACATGAATATTCACATGCTGAATGAAAATAAATCTTTTTTTTTTTTTTTTGAATATTCAAGACTGTATTTCTTACTTTTCAGTTATGTTTAAACGCTGACGATATTTAAATTTAGATTTTAAATGTAGTTAAAAGCCAGACCCCATAGGTTAATCATAATCTATTTTATTAACGTTGTTTCTTTTATTCCCCAGAGGAATTCTTACTGTATTTAGGAATGTTCAACCGTTATGCATCAGAACAAGTAAAGAAGTGTTTAGAAGAAAAAGGCGGGCCATTTTAACATTTAATGCAATTTATGTAATAAATTGTTTATGGCGCCTAGATTTTGTTACATCCAGAATATCAACCATTTCCATGTAATTCCATGCTATACTAACATTTCTAACAGAACTTATAATCATAAAAATCCCTGTAAACTTTTGCAGCACACTTGATGTCAGCTGAAGGAGTAAGAAATAGCTTATTAAAAGTTTTAAAGCATTTATTTCTTTGTGATTTAGCTAAATGTGCCGCTTGGACAAATTATAGTAAAAAAAAAAAAACAAACTCAGAAGATTCCCATATCAGGGTCCTTATTTTGACCTCCAAAGCCATTTTTGTGGACTCTTGATATATTCAATCCCAATTTTATGTACTCCATAACAACCTGTTTGATCTCGACTAGGGATATACTCATAAGGAAACTTAACACTGAATATTTAACTCTTGGATGAAGGACAAGAGATAAACTGTATATTGTTGATGGAGATTCTGATTCATCCAGGTTAGGGTTGTCCCAAAGGTGTTTTTTTTCAAGAGGCAACTGGATTTTTCTTTGTTTTTCCTTGAAGATGTTTCACTTCTTACCCAAGAAGCTTCTTCAGTTTTGAAGTCAGAACTGAAGAAGCTTCTAGGAGGAGAAGCGAAATGCCTTCAAGGAAAAACAAAGCAAGACCAATTGCCTCTTGAAAAAAACACCTTTGGGATATATATTGTTTGCTTAGTTCTAAAGGCTTATTTGCCTTTAGAACTATTCTGCATTCAAGGTAAGAACATCTGCAACAGGTTAAAACAAAACGACTAAGATGGCATCTATGACCACGTGTCAAGCATTTTCCAAAAAAAAAAAAAAATGTTGGAATTTTGAACACATAGGTGGCTATTTGGTTGTTTTTGATCCTACCGAACTTGTGACAACTTGTAACAAATTATTCTTTATACTGTGGTTCGGAGCATCAAGAAATCCAGATTCCACCTTTCCAATGTCCAGAAAAATACTTCCTTTTGTGAATCCCCCCACCCAAAACCTTACAAGATGTTTCCATTATAACCAATTCCCTATTATGCCATGGGCTGCAATTTTATTGCAAAATTCTAACTCTCCTTTTTTCTCCCCCCTGTAATAATAAGTTGTCCTCTGCCCCAAATTTAATCTATGATAGCATTTAGCTGGGGTTTTTGAAGTAAATATCACTAGATAAAAAGCCATCTGGTCCCGAATAATGGGACACTTGAATGCCCGTATTAGTGTTTGAAAATGAGAGCACAAATCTTCTAAAAGGATTAATTTCCATAAGAAAGATAGCTTACAGATCTACAAAAGGCGTAAATTCAAAACATAATAAACTGCCAAGAGGGAAAGGTAGATTAAAGTAAAGGAGAAATACCTCGTTACTCTTATATGGCAGAGATTCTCTATCAATTACATTTGCTACAGGAGAATTGTTCAAAGCTTTGAATATCAACTACAACCTGGAAGACATTGTATGAAAGATGCAATAATCCATCCGAGGATGATATGTGCGTGTGTGTGTCTAAATATATATATACATAAAATCAAGCTTATCATTCGGATATTCAACAGGAAACACAAAGAAGCTCGGAGTCTTTCTGTAATGTGGAGAGCTAAGCAAGTTTTGTATATTTATTAAAGATTTATATTTGACAAGAGCTTTGCTTTATGATAGTCTAAAAATACCGCCGTTGCCATGCAAAGCTACTTTTGCTGCCCTTTAGACTATATTTCAATATCCTGTTTCAAAATAAGTTCCTCTGGATGGAGCCCTGATGTGACACAACCGGTTATTTTTTGACTAAATTGTTAAAAACAATTCGTAGTGTCCTCCAAAGGTGCTTTTTCCAAGAGGCAACTGGACTTTCCGGGTTTTTTTTTCTTTGAAGACATTTTCTTTGAAGAAGCTTATTGGATGAGAAAAGTCTTCAAGGGAAAAGCAAAAAGTCCAGTTGCCTCTTGGAAAAGCACTTGGATGACTGAGAATCTCCATAGACACTCCCAGTCATCATCATCATCATCATTTAATGACTCCATAATCCCTTGCGGGGTGGAGTCTGGGCAACTAAATGGAGCTAGCAGAGCGTTTAATGATCGGATGCCCTTCCTGTTGCCAATGCAAAGCTTTGTTCAGCAGATATATTCTCATTGTGCCCAGAGAGAGAAATAGCTGCCTCTACCTAGGATCAAACTCACAGCCTTCTGATTGTGAGGCCAGAGCTCCACCTCTAGGCCATTCATGCCATTCTCCAAAGACACTGCCACTGTCCTCCAGAAAACCAAAACTAGATTCTGATGAACTGCTGCTTCATGGTATCTTCCAAGCTCTGTTTACCCTCAAAGTGGTGAGGAGCATGGACTCAGAACCAATTGGTCTTGGAACTTGAAGCCATGTAGACTCTTCAAATCATCTTCCCCCTCATGGCATCTGAAGACAAAGCCACAACAAGGCAGTGCCATCTGACGCCTCTTTGAAATGGCTGCAAACTTCTAGACTTCATGAATTACGTTCAGTCTGCTTAGAGTTAGAATCCCCTGAGCTTAAAATGATCCTAATGATGATGGTCTCTTCAGTGGCACTTCTCTGGAACATCAACTTCATCACATGCAACGATATGCATGCTGAAATGGAGCATGAAAGAAAAAAACAAGATGGCTGGAGAACCACAGCAGCTTATTGTGTAGAAGCACAATTCTTAAAAAGTTTCATCGAGAGAGCAGATAAAATTTAAGTTAAGTTTTGCACTTCTGGTATCGTTCTGTGACTATTTTTGGTAAGTCTGCCAACATGTAGAGGTAGCTGACATTCATGAGCCACAAATCAAAATCAGTTCGTAATACTCAGAAGAAATTATCTTCTCTTGATGATACCAACAAGGTATCAAAACAAAGTATACAATCAAGATCAAGTGAAGTACTAATACCACTCTATAAAACTCTAGTAAGACCACACCTAGACTACTGCATCCAATTTTGGTCACCACACTATAAAAAAGATGTCGAGACTCCAGAAAAAGTGCAGAGGAGAGCAACCTGGATGATTGGGGGGACTGGAGACTAAAAAATATGAAGTACAGTTACAGGAACTGGGTATGGCTAGTCTAAGTGAAGAGAAGGACCAGGGGATAGCAGTGTTCAAATATTTGAGGGGCTGCCACAGAGAGGGAGGGGTCAAGCTATTTTTCAAAGCAGCTGAAGGCCGGACAAGGAATAATGGTTGGAAACTGACCAAGGAGAGATTCAACCTAGAAATGAGGAAGAACTTTCTGACAGTGAGAACAATCAACCAGTGAAACCAATTGCCTTCAGAAGTTGTGGGAGCTTCATCACTTGAGACTTTCAAGAAAAGATTGGACTGCCATTTGTCAGAAATGGTGTAGGATCTCCTGCTTGAGGGGGGGGGTTGGACTAGATGACCTACAAGGTCCCTTCCAACTCTGTTAATCTGTTATCTGTATGCAAAAGAGTGGTGGGTGTGAATGTGACTGCAGAGACATCACTTCCCCTGGATCTGCCAAGAAGTGAAAGAAAGATTCGGGCGGACACAAATTGGGCACAGTTACAAAGAGCTCCACCTCAGCTTCTTGAGGATGCAGCTGCTTTAATGCTTCCAGACATCCATCCCCTTAGCAAATCACTCTTTTCAACTACCTTTGCACAACCTTCCTATTTATGTCAGGATTGCTTTCCATTTGTTTTGTGTGTGTGGGGGGGGGGGTAATTTTTCCTTCCAGTTTCTACTGTTTCTTAATGTTTTTCTTATTCTATCTATCTATCTATCTATCTATCTATCTATCTATCTATCTATCTATCTATCTATCTATTAGTTCAATTTATATGCTGCCCTTCTCCGGAGACTCAGGCGGCTTACAATGCATTAAGCAAAAAGCCTTCATACTTTTGTATATACCTGCTTAGTAGGGCTTTTGGCCCCCACAAGCGGTGTTCTTTTTATACAAAGTCAACTTATTGCCCCCACAGTCCAGGTCCTCATTTTACCTACCTCGAAAGGATGGAAGGCTGAGTCAACCTTGAGCCTGGTGAGATTTGAATTCGCCGTAATTGTAGGCAGCTGGCAGCTAAGTGCTACTTTAACAGCACTTAGTCCACTGCGCCACCAGGCTCTTATTCTTATTCCTGTCTTAAAGCAACTTTCTCCCTTTACCATTAAACTGCACTGAAAGGAATGGAAACACCAGCAGGGATGATTTGACTTGAATCATCCAGTTTTAATTAAATATCCCAAAGGTGCTTTTTCAGGAGGCAACTGGACTTTCTGGTTTTTCTTTGAAGACATTTTCGCTTCTCATCCAAGAAGCTTCTTCAGCTCTGACCGGATGGTGGGGAAACAATATATTTTCCCACTGTCCAGTCAGAGCTGGAGAAGCTTCTTGGATAAGAAGCAAAACATCTTCCAAAAAAAAAACAAAACCAGAAAATCCAGTTGCCTCCTGAAAAAGCACCTTTGGGACAAGCATGACACCACCCTGAGTCCGCAAGGAGAAGGGCGGTATATAAGTCTAATTAATAAATAATAAATAAGCATGGCCTGGATGACTGAGAATCTCCATAGATTTTTCACTAAATGCCTTTTTTTTTAAGTGGTCAAGAACTTTAACTTTAAGTTAACTTTAAGATGACAAAAACGCTTGTCATCTTAATTATCACAAACACATATCCATGTAAATATATATATCGGTAGTCCTCCACTTACAACAGTTCATTTAGTGACCGTTGGAAGTTACAACGGCCCTTAAAAAAAATGACTGATGACTATTTTTCACACTTATGACCGTTGTAGCATCCCTATGGTCGTGTGATTTACATTTGGATAGCAATAGCAATAGCAGTTAGACTTATATACCGCTTCATAGTGCTTTACAGCCCTCTCTAAGAGGTTTTAAAGAGTCAGCCTATTGCCCCCAACAATCTGGGTCCTCTTTTGACCGACCTCAGAAGGATGGAAGGCTGAGTCAACCTTGAGCCTGGTGAGATTCGATCTGCCAAACTGCTGGCAGCCGGTGATCAGCAGAAATAGCCTGCAGTACTGCACTCTAACCACTGTGCCACCGCGGCTCAGCGTGGATGCTTGACAACTGACTCACATTTATGACGGTTGCAGTGTCCCAGGGTCACATGAGCCCTTTTTGTGACCTTCTGATGAGCAAAGTCAATGAAGAAACCAGATTCCCTTAAGAACCCTGTTCCTACTTTAAGACCTGCAGTGATTCGCTTAACAAATGTGGCAAGAAAAGTCGTAAAATGGAGCAAAACGCAGTTAAAACAAATGTCTCACTTGACGATGTAAATTTTGGGCTCAATTGTGGTTGTAAGTTGAGGACTACCTGTTTATACAATTCATAAAACTTTGAATGATGAAATACACTAATCTCAGAAAGATCACAGTAAGATCATCCTGACCAAGGAAACTAAGCACTCATACTGAGCCTGGATAGCTCAGCAGACTAAAAGGATTGTGATTAACACCAGCTGTCTGCAATTACTGTAAGTTCAAATCTCACCAGGCTCAAGGTTGACTCGGCCTTCCATCCTTTCTAAGGTAGGTAAATTGAGGACCCAGTTTGTGGGGGAAATAAGCCAACTTTGTATAAATATACAAAAGTATGAAGGCTATTGCTTAACGCATTGTAAGCCACCCTGAGTCTCCGGAGAAGGGCGGCATATAAATCTAATTATAAAAAAAGGATCTGAACCAGATGAAAATTATGTATAAATAATTTTAGAAAGAATTAGAAATAAAGAATAAATAAAGTACAAACTGCTCATAACTTTTTTTTTTTAATATTAAGTTAAGGGCCTCTCTCTCTCTCTCTCTCTCCCCCTCTCCCTCTCTCTCTTAACTGCTCCAAGAAAGCTGGTTTTATTTAAAACATAAAGATGGTAGTTACAAGATTTCTGCAAGCATAACTGCTATTCCATTAAGGAAACGGCACTGCAAACAGTAAATACTGCCCCCAAGGGAAATGTAAGTATTGATTTTATTACTATGTTGTTGGTTTGTGTTTGCAATTGTCAACTCTCGTTTTAGGTTGTGCATTAAGTGCACTTATAATAGCTTTAGAAAAGAGTAAATATTAATTAGAAAATATTGGTAATGCTTTTATAAGTTTGGGGCTTGATAAAGAATACACATATTTTAAATGGGGGAAAAAAAGGAATGCTGTAAATATAGCTTAGACGTTTAATAGACAACACCATAATGGCCACACCATTTTTGAGCTGCGAATAGCTGGATGAATGGCGAGAGGGGGATCAACAGTTCGATCCTGTACCTTTGGGCTGCCGTCTGGTGGCTGGTATGTTAGAAATAATTGGCACGTTTCAATTAATTTATAGGCCTAATGAAGTTTAAAAACCAAAACCAAATTCAGAATTGATGAATACATTTTATTCGATGCATGTAGTAAAAGCAGGGGTGGGATTTAGCCGGTTCGGACAAGTTTGAGTGAACTGGATGTTAATTTTAATCTGGTTCATCGAACCGGTTTGTTACAAAGACCGGCTGACCCTACCCACCCACCCTTCCCCTCCCCTCCTCTCCCAGGAGTCTCCATGCAGGCCATTTTGGATGTGAGGTAAGTGCAGGAGGCTCTGGGAGGGCAAAAAACGGGCCTAGTGGAAGTACCGGAAGTTTGGTAACAGGCCTGTTTCCGGTTTCTGGAGGGTCTCTGGAGCCCAGGGGAGGCTGTTTTTGCTCTCCTGGAGGCTCAAGGAAAGTCTCTGGAGTTTAGGGAGGATAAAAAGCACACACACACACACTGTGGTGCAGGAGACCAAATAGGCCATGCCCCCGTAGCCACGCCCACCTAGCAACTGGGCAGTGAACTGGTTGCTGAAATTTTTCAATCCCACCCCTGAGTCCAAGTGATGTAAGGCATGATATTTCCATTTGACAATTTAAATATTCCCAAGGCCAAAGTTTTGATTCCATCAATTGAAGTTGCTCGGATTTCACCACCAGAGTCTTGGGCTCTACACTGAAAAGTGTTCAGGTAGTTGTGAGTTTACACCAGCATGACCTCTACACCCTGTTTTGTTTGGCCATGGCTACTAGATTGAAATGCTTAACCAGCTCATCCATCAGAGTTGAACCCCAAGGATCTTAGACAAATCAGAATGGCTCTCTAACGCTAGTGATCCAGTCCAACAAAAAATATCCACCCGCTCATACAACCATTACAATATTAAGGCTGACAATTTTGGAGCTGTGTATTTGGAAGGAGAACCTTGGAAAGTGGGTCCTTGAAGTGGGGCAGCCTCTGGAAGGCTTGGTTTGGTTGCTTCAAAAGTTTTCACCACCTCAGGCGCCCATATCATCTCTGGGTTTCCCAAGAACATGGCTGCTTTAATGAGACCAAGTGTTGCTTTAGAAATGCCTGCCTCAAAAAGTAGTTTTTCTGCCTATCCAAAAGTGCTCTTTTTAAGTAGGCAAAGCAAATGCAGAAAGTATTCATTTTTGCTCTGTTTGAAAGTGGGAAGGCAGCCAAGTCTTCCTCACTGAAGATGGGGAAATACTCAATCTGTTCCAATGTTTGTTTATTTGTTTGTTTTTCCCCTAAGCCTGGATTCCAAATTGGGTTGTAAAAAGACATTCAACTCAAAAGCAGTGTATCAGTTATATTTATTCAATTAAAGAAATACTTATTGAATGAATGAATGAGAGAGGGAGTGAATAATGAATTTTTAATCTATTAAATAAATTACAATAAATGTTTCAAGATTTCTTTCTACATGTTTGCTTAAAACTGAACTTCCTGTTAGAAGCCACATATTTGTATAAACTAAGTCACTAAGGGGCAGAATAATTTTAAGGAGACCAATACAACAACAGAATCCCAGGCAATTTGAATCAGCGAATTGATTTTGTATGTTCTAATCTTTGCATCTCAACATTTTAATGCGATGTGAGTTTATGTTCATTTTATATGATTGTGTCATTATAAAAACAAATGATAGACATACTGTACTGCTAGATTCTGATGTGACTTTGGGGCTTTTAAAACTATAATCCAGACATGACTAATTACACACAATTCCACTGGCCTTTTCACGTGGTAGATTAGAAACATTTCTTCTTTCCTGTTAATTTTGCCAGCCATATTGCACAAATCTGCCTAGAACAAAGATTCTGAACTAATGTGAGAAGGTTTCATTTTTTTGTCAGTTGCATCTAACCCCTTATTACCACATTAAGAGACTTAAAAGGCATACCACAAAAAGGAAGACATTGCAGAGAGGTTGCAAATCTCCACGTGGATTAAGCAAAATGACTACACAATGTTATATTTCCCCAGCATGTTTCAGTAATAAGAATTCACTTTTGAATATGGAAGAAAAAAACAATGGATTTTCAGCTTTTGGTTGCTTTGCTTTAGTAAGACCACACTTGGAATGCTGTGTCCAGTTTTGGTCACCATATTATTAATACATACATACATACATACATATATATGTATATATTAATTATATATAATTATATATATTTATATATATATATATATATATACATACATACATACATACATACATACATATATATATATATATATATATATATATAATATGAGAGAGAGAGAGAGAGAGAGAGAGAGACTTTGGAAAGAGTGCAAAGAAGAGCTGCAAAGATGATTAGAAGGCTGGAGACATATGAGGCACTGTTGCAGGAATTGGGTATGTCTAGTCTAGTGAAAAGTCTAGTCTAGTGAAAAGAAGATCTGATAGCAATGTTCCAATTTTTGAGGGGCTGCCACAAAGAAGAAGGGATGCAACCTATTTTCCAAAACGCCAGAAAGGAAGACAAGTAAAAATGGGATGGAAACTGATCAAGGAGAGAAGCATCCTAGAACTAAGGAGAGGTTTCCTGACAGTGAGAACAATTAACCAGCGGAACAGCTTGCCACCAGAAGTTGTGAGTGCTCCAACACTATAGACTTTTAAGAAGAAACTGGACAATCATTTGTCTGAAATGATGTAGAGTCTCCTGCCTGAGTAGGGAGTTGGATTAGAAGACTTCCAAGATACTCTTCTTATACTTGGATTCTGCTATTGTGTTAAATGGTAGGTGTGTATTTTTAATTTCGGAATCAAAACTCCAAAGATAGAGGGGGGGAAAAACCCATCTACGCTTGTTTTCTATGCGAGCACTGAAGTAACATTGACAAAATACCAATCATCATCCTTTTCTTGTAATTTCTATCATCGTTCAATAAGGAAAGTATTAGGATTCTACTTCAGTGCACGACACATGGGACATGATTTCAATGTCGCACGTTTTTGGTGGCTCCTAAACTGTGGCTTATGAAAGTTGATGCATTATTTAATAAAGTTGTTTTATTTAAAAAAAATTAATAAAAAGAAAAAGCACAACCAGACTCCTGATTTTCTACCTGCCCTTGATGTGTCTGTTAATATTGAGAAACAGTTGTGTTGTCCTGCACAATCAGTTGGGCATGTTTCTGAAGACAGGAGCCCAAGAGAGGTGATGCCTCCTATGAGAATTTAGTTATGAGGAGGAAAAACAAAGCAAAATTCACCATGAATTCTCTCTCTCTCTCTCTCTCTCTCTCTCTCTCTTTCATTCCTTCTTTCCTTCCTTTTTTCTTCCTTCCTCCCTTCTCTTTCTTTCTTTCTTTCTTTCTTTCTTTCTTTCTTTCTTTCTTTCTTTCTTTCCCTCCATATCTCTATCTCTATCTCTATCTCTATCTCTATCTCTATCTCTATCTCTATCTCTATCTCTACCCCATCCCTATCCCCATCCCCACCCCCACCCCTACCTACCCCTATCCCATCCCTATCCCTATCTCCAAGTGGATCAACAAGGCTGGCACCAGTGGTGAAATCCAATTTCTTTTACTACCAATTCTGTGGGCGTGGCTTGATGGGCATGGCAGGGGAAGGATACTGCAAAATCTTGAATTCCCACCCCGCTCCAGAGGAAGGATACTTCAAAATCCCCATTCCCTCCCCATTCTGGGACCAGCCAGAGGTCGCATTTGCTGGTTCTACAAGCTACTCGAAATTTCCACTACCGGTTCTCTGAACTACTCAAAATTTCCGCTATCTGTTCTCCAGAACCTGTCAGAACCTGCTGGATTTCACCTCCAATCTGTGATCCCAATATAAAGCTTCAGTGGTGACTGCATTTGTGTTCAAAGCCTGAAACTCACCCACTTTTACACTTCTGTGTGAGCCACAGAGAATTGACACTCATCATCTTCAAGCCAATATTCTATAGCAGGAGTGTCAAACTCGATTTCATTGAGGGGCACATGAGGGTTGTGTTTGTCCTTGGGGGGCTGGGGTGGGCATGGGTGGGGTGGGCATCGCCAGCTCAACATCACTCATGTCAGAGGTGCCGTGGGTGGCCTGAGCACTCTGCCAGCGAAAATAGGCTCCCGAGTTCCATTTTCGCTGGCAGAGGCATTGCGAGCCGGTCCTTCACTATTTCCAGGGCAGCCTTGCAGGCCTGATCAAAGCACCCCATGAGTTGGATCTGGCCCCCGAACCTTGAGTTTGACACCCCTGTTCTATAGCAATCAAAAATTATTTCAAACCATTCATCTGCCCCAACCATGCAAAATCTAATGATATTTAGATACTAAACAAGTGATACATACCTTATGTTCAGCTATTTGTATAAAAATATTTTTCTTTTGCAGAAAAAAAAAAGTTTGTTTCGGACTGCTCTGAAGGATCCCTTTCAGATATTGGTGCGAGTGGCATGTGTCTCCGTATACATGTGAAACCTAACTAGACCTCCATTCTAGGAGAGGAACAGACAATAACTTCAGTCAGGGGTGGGCTGCTGGAGGTTCGCAGGAGTTGGGGAGTATCTCTAGCTAAGAATCTGTGCAGTTTGAAGAACCCCCAAATCTCACTGCCCGCCCCTCCCTGCCCCTCCCAGGAATCCCGACATGGCCCATTTTGGATGCAGGTACGTGTAGGCCGTGCATGGACACTCAGGGAAGGTGAAAACGGCCTACTGGAAGTTCAGAAAGGCCGGAAATGGGCCTGTTTGCGGCCTCCAGAGGGCCTCCGGAGCCTGGGGAGGCCGTTTTCACTCTCCGGGAGGCTCAAAGAGAGCCTCCGGAGCCCAGGGAGGGCAAACCCCCCCCCACCATGGTCAACTAGGCCATGCCCACCATGGCCACGCCCACCCAGCAACTGGGCAGAGAACCCCTGGCTAAAATTTTTGAAGCCCATCCCTGACTTCAGTGCCTAAACTGATAGAGAATCACACATGCGTAATCCCAATCTTTGGGTCTCCTCAGGAGAAAGGAAGGTTTGTATTCTGTGCCTCGTCAAGGGTGTTGGGCACACTCAGTCTCATTTAGCATTCTGAATGTCTCTCTTGAATTTGCTTTTAAACTACCCATCTATGTACTTCTGTATTCCTGGGAAGTCTCTCAAGTGAATGAAAACATGACCTTTCTAGTAGTAAGTTAGCTATAATTGAATCCAATTGATTTTAGTGACCTTCACTGGACCAAGCTTGAGGTTTAGTCGGGTGACAACATGTGTGTGTTTGTGTGTGTGGGAGGGGTGAGATTTGAACATCTGTGCTTGTATACAAAGTGCCCCATGGCTCATTCATCTACAATAGCTCTTTAAAACATTCCTGAGGAGTGAGGAAGAGGGCACATAGCATTCTGGATGTCTGCCCAGCTGAACTTTTCTTCCCTTCACTGACCTGGATGACTGAGAATCTCCATAGACATCCTCATTCTCGGGTACTCTGACACCACTCTTCTTCCAACTGCTTGTCAAAAGGATCCAGGAAGGGAGACAAGGCTAGGAGGAGACAATCTCAGAAGTTTCTCAGCTCCAGAATTTATCTCCCTTTGCATAGCTTTAGCCCCAAGTACTTTGGGGAAGGTTCCCTAAACAGATGGAAAGAAACAGGGACAACCATCCCCAGAAGGTCCCTCAACTTGCAGATCGCATCTCCTAGATCAGCCCCTGATTTTTGGAAAGAAGCCTAGAACTTCATTTCCTTGATTCTGTTCAGTCTACACTTTACATGAATGTATATACCAACATATGCACAGAATGGGTTATACAGTACCAACACATCTAAAATGAAAAAGGCCCATCTAAAATGTTCTCAGCCCAAAACATCTAAAATGTTCTCACCCCAAAACATCTCTACTGCTTCTTCTCTGAAATGGGAACAAACTCCAGTTGTACTGTTACAGAAATAAAATTTATGGAATATCTTGGGGTCTCCTGTATCATATTTCTCCAACTCTGAGCAACCAGTGTTGCTCAAATATTTTTTTTTCTTGAAATTTGTTATCTGGCATGAGTTCCATGATGAGAATCTTCTTCTACCTTCTTCTGACTTGTTCTCTTGGATGCTCTATGCCTATGGTGGCGAACCTATAGCACATGTACCACAGATGGCATGCAGAGTCATATCGGTGAGCACATAAGCTCAACTCTGGCATGCATGTGTGTGCCAGCGGACCAATTTTTGGGCCTTCTGAGCCCACCGGAAGTAGGGAAACAGGCTGTTTCCGGCCTCTGGAGGGCCTCTGGGGGAGTAGGGATGGCTGTTTTCACCCACCCCAGGCTCCTAGAAAACCTCTGGAGCCTGGGAAGGGTGAAAAACGGGCCTATCGAGCTCACTGGGCCATCATGTGCCAAAAGTGGGGAAAATGCAGGTGGGTCACGCACACATATGTGCGGGGGCGGGGCACATAGAATTATGGGTGTGAGCACACACGAGCACGACCCCCCCACATTCCCCCCACTTTTTGCACGTGATGGCAAAAAGGTTAGCTATCACTGCTCTATGCCATGCCAGAATGCTTTGGACCAAATCCTGTTGAGGTCTTTCTGCTATTTGTTTTCAAAACCATTGTCCTGACTAAAATAAACACATTTTATTTTAACGATATGCATATAAATATATGCATCTATCTGCCGTGGCTAAATTCTTCTTTTTCATTAATCACTAGGAAACAACGCCATCTCCATTTACAGTTGTTAATATAACAATGCTGTTTTCTGTAATGAGATGACCTTCTTTTCTCCTTAACCCCTTTCTTAGCCAAACCACCTACCTCAACTTTGCCTTCTGTTTCTCTAATCTTCAATTATTTATGTTTTCTTCATGCTGTTCTGTCCGCCATGGGAGCAGAATTGTGTTTGGTGAAATATAGAGCTAATTATACCAAGAATCCCAGCAAGAAAAAGACCGAACAGATGTTACTTCAGACGTGCTACGAGGGCCTGTGCACGCAGTCCGCACAACAGAAGGACTCAACAAGCATTGGAAAACAATATACCATAAAGGCAGTTTAAACGGGCAAAATATTTTAAACGGAAGAAAATAAAAGAAGGAATGTCAGTTCACATTGCTCCTAAGCACTTACTCAGCTGGTCCCCAGAGCTATTACGTTCAACGTGAATTTTGTGTTGCTCTGTAATACAAATATGGAGGGTTTATACTCTTGTGATGTGAGGAGAAATTTACATCAGCTAATGACTTGAAAATTGCTTCAAAACCTGATGCTTAACTCAACCTTTCTTCTTCATAATGAGGAACACACTCTATTTAAGGATTAGGGGCATTCTTTTTTTTCAAATGTGTTTACAAATAGAAGAACAAAGAGACTCACTGCCTATGGTAAAGATACTTATTTAACTTTTTCTGTCAAACGTTCAAGGTGAAAAGCTTAAAAAATTTAACGCTAAAAGTACAATTGAGCAATAAATTAAACTTGATTTGCCTCTTGCATTCATATGCTCTAGACTAAAGACTGATGTGGGCATTTGGGTGGTGTGTGTGTGTGTGTTTTCTTTCTTTTTTGTAGGCTTTATGTGTATTTCTCTTTAGCCAAGTTCTTCCTACATAAACCAAGATAAAACAAATAAAACAAATACTGTACCTTTATAGGGAGGATACATGGGATGAGGGTGTGGCTAACTGATGAGGGCTTATAAATCCAAAATAGATCTATCTTAGTCTCCTTAGTCTCCAAATGGGCAGCAGAATGTTTGCTGGCTGCCAGAAAGAAAAAAAAAGCCTAGAAACTAGTGGATTGTGATAGGGCTGCATAAAAATCTTGGTTTGCGTAAGAAGAACCTGGCTAAAGAGAAACACACACACACACACAAACACACACACACACACACACACACAAATAAGTTTATGTCGTTACTTATAAATCTGTAAATAATAATAAAACTTGTGTGTATGTGTATGTATTATATCTACCTACCTATATCTATATCTATATCATCTATATCATTTATGTCATCTATATTATCTATATCATCTATATCTATCATCTCCCTCTCTCCCTCCCTTTGTTGGATTCCCCAATTTAACAATAGTTCGGTGTATTGCAACATTTTCAGAAGAATTCAGATCTCTTTCCCAAACTCTGATAAAGTCTCTTTTTAGCCTATGTTTGGTGCAAAAGGATGGAAAAGGTGAACTCCAAGCCAGCTAGAATTCTGACAATGATTAATTACAAAATTAACAGAGTGAAGTGTCCTGCTCACATCAAACAAACAGATCAAATCTGTATAAAACAACAACAATTGTAATAATCTTTCTTGCCAGCACCAGCCTCTGAACCAATGCTGAAGGGTGGGAGTGTCAGAGGAAAAGGAACTGAGAAATTATAAATATTGATCAATATTCTAAACAAGAGATAAACAGTTTGTTCTAAAACTTCAAAATAGATAAAGGGGAGATATAATCCCTGTCTGGCTGTTTAAATATAACACTATCAAGAATGGAATGAATGTTGAATTTATGTTGTGGAAAATTGATCCCAAGTTGGTTTTTCACTTCATCAGAAAGCACTTTTATCTTGTGTGCAAAGAGTTAATGAAGCATACACAATTTGTTTCTTTTTTTTTTAATCCTAGCGTGGTAAAACTACCCCTGCATTAAATACTTTTTTCTCTCCTAAACGTGGGACGAGCACTAGGTCCCTTCACCAAATTTTACCTTCTCCAATTATTCTTATTTTTTACTGTAGGTCCAGTAAAATTATTTGTGTTTGTTCCCAGCTCTCTGTGCTTGGTTGCTTTCTTGCAGAGGGTCTATGACAATTCACTGCAGCCAACTTGCCATGGCCAATTCATTTGGCCATCTCGTCATGGCCAACTTGCCATAGCCAACTTGCTGCAGAACAAGAGTTATCCTGACTCTGTGGTTTCATCCCAAAACCCCCAAAACTTTAACCTTAAACTGTCTATTGTTGACCTCACCCCATTCCTAAGACGTCTGTAAGGGGCGTGCATAAGTGCACCAGTGTGCCTACCGTCCCTATCCTACTGTCCCCATTTATTCGTATCCATTCATATCATAACAGATAACAGCTAATCATATGGTTAATGTTTCACCTATAAAATGATACAATGCTAAAAAAAAATAAAAAATCCATGACCGTTTTTACCCAAAAAACCCCTCAAAAATAATATGGTGGCACATTTTCTCTCCGATGCATAAAAGTATTAATTTGCTTTTGTGGACATTAAATCCTCAATTTGAGAATTAATAAAAAGATTACTGTATGCTTATGTATCACTAGTTTATATTTATCCTTCACTTTTCTACAAGCAATACACAAGATTTAAAAGCAAATTTTTGGAGGGACAATTTCATTGTGGTAGAAGACAAAACTTAAAATCCCTAACAAGCCATGAGAAAGTCAACCTAAATATTATATAGGAAGAAAAGATTGAAAATGGCTGGAAGAAGTGACCTTTAATTAAACAGAAATAATCGAGGAATCGTACTCTGCAATGCCCAGCTAAATAACCCAACAGTTGAATGGATTTGTTTCTACTGCAAGGTTCCCCAATTTATGCCAACTGATGCTTTTTTCCTCAATGAATGATCAAAAACCATTTATTATACCCAGTGGTGAAATCCTTTTTTTATTACCAGTTCTGTGGGCGTGGCTTGGTGGGCGTGGTGTGGCTTGGTGGCCATGGCTTGGTGGGTGTGGCACGGGAAGGATACTGCAAAATCTCCATTCCCATCCCACTCCAGGGGTAGGTTACTGCAAAATCCCCATTCCTATCCCACTCCTGGGGGAAGGATATTGCAAAATCTCCATTCCCTCTCCACTCCAGGGAAAGGATACTGCAAAATTCCCATTCCCTCCCCACTCCTGGGGGAAGGATATTGCAAAATCACCATTCCCTCCCCACTCCAGGGAAAGGATACTGCAAAATCCCCATTCCCTCCCCACTCCTGGGGGAAGGATATTGCAAAATCTCCATTCCCTCTCCACTCCAGGGAAAGGATACTGCAAAATTCCCATTCCCTCCCCACTCCTGGGAGAAGGATATTGCAAAATCTCCATTACCACCCCATTCTGGGGTCAGCCAGAGGTGGTATTTGCAGGTTCTCCGAACTACTCAAAATTTCCGCTACCGGTTCTCCAGAACCTGTCAGAACCTGCTGGATTTCACCCCTGATTATTCCCTTCCCTGACGAGAATAATGTCCCCTTCTAAATCTCCTTTGTCATTACAGATAGTAGTCAGCCAGTTTGAGTTGTCATGGAGTATTCTGAGGAATAATGCTAATTTTTGGAAAGAATATAACCAAGTTTCTACATTTTGAATATGTCAGGTTTTTATAATGCATGAAAGCTACCATCATTTACCAAACACAGTGTTGTTTGTTTGTTTGCTAGTTTTGCAAAACAATCCTCCACTGATTTAAATTGAAATTCTACATTAAATCAGTACAATTCTCCAAAAAAAAAAATCCACTTCTTCTGATAGGAGATAAAAACAAGTCACAAGATAAGAACAACTGGCTACCCTATTAGTGTTCCAATATTTGAGGGGCTGCCACAAAGAAGATGGAGTCAAGCTATTCTCAAAGCACTGAAGGCAAAACAGTGGATGGAAACTAATCAATAAGAGAAGCAATCTAGAACTTAGGAGGATTTTCCTGACAGTGAGAACAATCAACCAGTGGAACAATTTGCCTTCAGAAGTTGTGGGTGCTCCATCACTGGAGGCTTTTAAGAAGAGACTGGACAGCCTTGCCTGGAATGGAATAGGGTCTCCTGCTTCTGCAGGTTGGATTAGAAGACCTCTGAAGTCTCTTCCAACTCCATCATTCTATATATTTGAAAGAGAGACAAACTGTTCTGAAAAACTAAAAGGAAGGATTACTTGATAGCAGATAGTCAGTTCCATAGTAACCATCATCCCAACTGGCTTTCCAAAAAGGTTAGAAGGTGTTTAGACCAATTCATAGACAACAAGACTGTCTCTGCCAATAAGCTATGATGATTTGATACCATAGTATGAGAGATAATTTTACATTATCATGTATCAGAGAGCACGAGCAGGAGGGTGCAATTACTTCCATGTCTAAATGACAAAAATAAATTGGTCTTTCACATCACTGTTAACTTATATAATCATGGAATGAATCCAATGAGAGAGAGAGAGAGAGAGAGAGAGAGAGTGTGAGTGTGTTGGGGGCGGGGATTCCAGGATAGCAATAGCACTTAGACTTCTATATTGACCCATCATGCTTTACAACACTCTATAGACAATTTATAACATCAACATATTGCCCCTGGCAATCTGGGTCCTCATTTTACTGACCTCAGAAAGATGGAAGGCTGAGTCAACTTTGATCCCATCAAGCTCAAACTCCAGGCTGGGAGCAGAGTTTAGCCTGCAATACTGCATTCTAACCACTATGTTACCAGGACTCTCTCAGGTTAGGTAGCTGAATCAGCAACAGGTATCTGACACCAAAGCAAGGACTCCAGTTATAGGACCATCTTTTGGTTGATCATAAGTTGGCTAAACTCTAGACCCATGATGGCGAGCCTATGGCACAGGTGGCACATGGAGCCATATCTATGGGCATGGGAGTGTTGCCTTAGCTCAGCTACAGTGTGCATGCTCACACCAGCCATCTGATTTTTGGGCATTCTGGGCCCACTGGAAGTCGAGAAACAGGCTATTTCTGGTCTCCAAAGAGCCTCCAAGTGGGTCAAGAAGGCCGTTTTCACCCTCCCCAGGCTCCTAGAAAGTCTCTGGAGCCTGGGGAGGGTGAAAAACAGGCCTACCACCTACCACCATGCCATCGCATGCCAAAAGTGGGGGGAGCACATGCACATGTGCAGGGGGGGCATTGAATTATGGGTGTGGGCACACATGTGTGTGACCCCCCCCCCATGCTTCCCCCTGTTTTGGCACGCAACAGCAAAAAGGTTAGCCATCACTGCTCTAGACCAACTTAGAGGGCTATTCCTAAAGCTTGTTAGAACCTTCTTCCTTCTTCATTAAATATGTTATGGTTTGCTTTGTAAAGGATAGGATTTGCTATTTAAATGTGAAACTTCAGGAGGTCACTCATCTTACTTTCTGACCATACAGTGACATCTGGAGTTAATAACTCAGACCAAGATTGTCTTTGACAAAAAAAAAAAAAAAAAAAAAAAAAAAGCTGCTCAACTCAAAAGTGCATTACAAAAGGAAGAAGCGCCACTAAATGTCCATTGACTCTGTAGGACTTGGACAGAAATTCTGTTGTATTTCCCTTAAAGCTCAGTTAAACCAAGCCTATTAAAGGCCAATTAAAATAAGGGTTGTGTAAATCAGAATAGGAGCATAAGCGGTACTGTTTGGATACAAACCTTTATTTCAGCTGACAAACAAGTCAATACAGATTTAACTTTTTCCACATCTAATAACAGTTCTCCAATATTTGAGAGGCTGCCACAAAAATGAAGGGGATTAACCTATTCTCCGATGCACCTGAGGGCAGGACAAGATGTAACAGTTGGAAATTTATCAAGAAAAGATCCATCCTAGAACTAAGGAGAAATTGCCTGACAGGGAGAACAATTAATAAGCGGAGTGGCTTGCCTTCAAAAGTTGTAGGTGCTCCATCACTGGAGGTTTTAAAGAAGAGATTGGACAATCCTTTGTCTGAAGTGGTATAGGGTCTCCTTCTTTACCAGGGGATTGGATTAAAAGACCTCCAACCCTTTCAACTCTGTTATTCTGCTAATCTTGGAATAAAAGGCATAGAAAACCACTTGTTTGGTTTATTCCTTCCTACCAAAGCAAAATCTTCAGTCGAAAATATAGAAACATTCCATAGAAACATTCTTCAAACTTGTTAGAATTGTTAGAATAGAACTGGAAAGGGACCTTGGAGGTCTTCTAGTCCAACTCAAGCAGGAGAACCTATACAATCTCAGACAAATGACTGTCCAGTCTCTTCTTAAAAACCTCCAGTGATGGAGCACCCATGATTACTGAAGGCAAGCTTGGTTGCCTTCAGGTTGCCTTTGGTTAATTGTCCCCACTGGTAGGAAGTTTCTACTTCATTCCAGGTTGCTTCTGTCTTTGATCAGTATACAACCATTATTTCTTCTCCTGCCCTTTGGTGCTTTGGAGAATAATTTCACCCCCCCCCCTTCTTTGTGGCAGCCCTTCAAATACTGAAATACTGATATCCTATCATCCCTAATTCTTCTTTTCTTTAGACTAGCCAGACCCAAAATCTGCAGCTCTTCTTGTGTGTATTATTGGGCTAATGTCTTAGTGGTTTTCAATGGAGGTAAATTTATGTGATTGAACAGTAGAACATTTAAAGCCAGAATTTTGGCTCAATAATAATAATAATAATAATAATAATAATAATAATAATAATAATAATAATAATAATAATATCATCATCATCATCATCATCCTCCAAATAATAATAATCCAAATAATAATAATTTTGTATCCAAAAAGTCATGGGAACACAAAGTGGAAAAAGTTATAGAAAATGAGAAGGTGACGATCTTGTAGGACTTTGGAATACAGACGGATTGTCACTTGGAACACAACATGCCAGATATCACAGTTGTCAAAAAACGAAACGTACAATTTATTGACATTGCAGTACCAGGAGATGCCAGAGTCGAAGAAAATGAACTGGAAAAAATCATGAAATATCGCGACCTGGCCATCAAAACTACACGGCTATGGATGAAACATGTAACAGTGATACCCATTGTCATCGGAATACTTGTTACCATGTCGAATAATTTTATAACATTCATCAGCAAATTGCAGCTTCCTGCAATTAACACCAGTGGAACTGCAAAAAACTGTGCTACTTGGAACATTGTACATCTTAAGAAGGTACTTGGTTGATATCTAGGACGCTGGCAGCAACCATTAGCACCAGTCAATGGTATTTGTGATGAATTTTTGAATGTTCAGTTGACTGAGTTTCATATTTAATGAATAAAGATAATAAGAATAATAAGAAAAAAATAAAAAGCATTCAACCATGCAGGGTGTAAATAGATATCTACCAGCCTTTATAATAATTAAACCAATGCGAATGCAGACTTGGTTAATTGTGATACGTTCTCTTTTAGAGTGAACTCTGGACAAAGTTTGTTTAGATTTTTGGAAGACAAGAAAAGACTGTAGCATAATATGCCAAAGTGCAACTGAGATGTTAAATTAGAACCATTGTACAGAACGTGTCTTTTTCAAAAAACCCAAAACTGTCTAATTTTGCCTCGTCATAAATGTTTTGGAATGCAGCCAAGGCACCTCCAAACAATTTTAGAGTTCTTTTTTTTCCCCAAGGACTCTTTTAAAAATCAATTAGTACAAAAGTTCAACCTTAATTCCAGTGTTTTTCAAATGTCAAACTTGTCTTTCCACCCACCCTCCTTACGTATAGTCCCATAACGATATTTTGAAATCTTTTTTTTTTTAATTGAACACATTTTATAAAACAGTCTGCAAAGAGAATATATGCACAGGGTTTAAGAGAGGCCCTGAATGGAAAATGTAATCTTTAGGAAAAAAAATAAAGAGATGAGACAGAAATAGAGAGTTGAAAAAAGTTCAAATTCCCAAGTGTGGAATATCCAAAATGGTTACACTGATCTTAGGATGATAAAATATTTTGTCGTTGCTTTTCCCTTCCTTTTCCCTCTCTCCATATATACAGTAGTGCTTCTGGCACCCACAAAAAAAAAGGAGGAAAATGTATTTAAAATGATCCCTGATGTTCACAAGAGAGAAGCAGAGGGATGTTTTTAATCCCTTGTAGTCGCTGGAAAGAAAGATCTTTAGATCTTTGGGAAGTTGATTTGATCCATGAACATTTGTTCATCTTTAGAAAGAATGTTTCTAAAGCCAGTATCTCCAGGGTTAGTCCCAGCTCTCTTTATTTATGTATAAGGTTCTTTACATCAATAACCACCCCAGTAAGATGAAAAAAAAAAAAAATAGAGTCTGCTGCGCTATCAGAATACTTCTATATTTCCTTCGATTTCTTTCTAGGTGTTAGGAGATTTGAAATCCTATTTATATGAAAATAACAAGTGTTTAAGATTTCTTCCAGGTGTTGCATTACCCAGGAAGAAATGAAAAAAAAAAATCTTTCAAGGTCACTTAAGAAACTTGGAACTTAATAATAAACCTCCAAGGGTGGCAAAACCAGACAAACTGTTTCATTGTGATTCAAAAACCGGATGGGTATGAATGAACAGGTAATCAACTGATAGATGACAAAGACATGTTAACAATTAATATTATGTCTGTTCTTGGGATTTTTGAACAAATGGTTAAAAGAAAGGTTTCTCAGCTCACGTTCCGAGGGAGGGAGGGAGGGAGGGAGGGAGGGAGGAAGGAAGGAAGGAAGGAAGGAAGGAAGGAAGGAAGGAAGGAAGGAAGGAAGGAAGGAATTGTCATGAATTTCCCTACTTTTGTGAGGATTATTAATTGCTTTTGGTCAAATTCTCTATTGAAATCATCACTGGCATCCTTCAATCTCAAGAGACTATGGTATCGTGGTCTGGAATAGGTCCTAAAACAGCATCTAGTGTGACTAAGAAGGCCAATTTGAGAGTGGCAATCCCTTCCATACTGAGGGCAGATACATTCTGTCCCCTGCCCAGCCCCCAGATTTCTCTGGTTCCGGGACTGCCTCTTTGCCTCAGCCTGCCAAACAAGTGTCTTTTCGAATTGGAGAAGGCCATGCTGCGTCTTTAGCCTCCAAGCTGAATGATGGGAGGTCAAGGATTCCCAGTTGTTAATGTCCATTCCCAGGGCCTTTAAGTCCCTCTTGCAGATATCCTTATATCGCAGCTGTGGTGTCCCTCTGAGGCACTTTTCCTGCACTAATTCTCCATGCAGGAGATCTTTCAGAATCCGACCATCAGCCATTCTCACGACATGCCCCAGCCAACTTAGATGTCGCTGTTTCAATAGTGTATACATGCTATACACTATTGTATTGTATTTCAATATTCTATTGAAATACACCTTAAAATATAGGTTTCAATGATATCAAACAACAACTGCAGCTTGTGACCCTTGCACACTCAGATTGTGACTTCACCAACAAGTACACAATAAGCTTTTTTCCTCTTCCCCAGAATTGTCCTGAATTTTCCTATTTTTGTGAGGATTATTAATTGTTTCTGGTCAAATTTCAACACCTTGAAATATGATACCAAAACAACAAACTGCACAAGGATACCAAACAACAAACGGCATATTGGTGACCCTTTTACACTCAGATTGTGACTTCACCAACAAGTACACAATGTGCTTTTTATCTCCTCCCCAGATGAAAATGTCTTTTCCAGATAAGTTTCTGTATCTGACACAAAGCATGATAATGATATATGCAGATTTACGCTGCCTCCCTTCATAAGGGATTTAAAACATGGCAGTTTCTTCTCTCTTTTTTCCTTTCTGCTTCTTTGTTCTTAGAGGCACTGAAAAGGTTTACATAGATAGCAGTGGACTCAAATCAGTGTTATGTGCAAAACATTTATATTAATTGGTTTGTCCTTTCAAGTGGTGTTTATCTCTCTGTTTCCATCATCATTTCAAAGGTCATCCTGTTCCATTTATAAATCCAACAGGACAGAGGTTAGCAAAAGAAGAAGAAAAAGAACCACTAGCAGCTCTTAATAACTACACAACTCACAACCCGTTTCCTTTCTGAATAAGGCCTAGCCTTAAAGATTAACTCAAAAATTGCTTGCTACTTTCAAAAGTGCTATTACCAATTGTACTTCAAACATGCTGTTATTTTACTTCGCAGCTCAATGTTGTGGCCCACCAGAAGCCTGCGCGGATCGTGGCTGATCCCGACGACAAGGAGGCTGGTGTGGGGTTGCGCCAACAGCCTGCGCAGTCGGCGCTTGCGTCAGACAGCGAGGAGGCTGAAGAGGATGTGGTGCCAGAGGCAGAGACTCAGCCTGGGCCTTCAGAACCTCCAGAGGCTCCTTCAAGTGGAGAGAGTGAAGTGGAGGAGCCTCTCAATTCTCAAGCACGCAGGGCTACCAAAAGGCAGGAGTGGCTACTCAGGAGGAGGAGGTCTCCTCGAGAGTAAGATTTGAGGATAATTGGCCACTCCCTTAGCCTATTTAAGTCACATGCAGTTAGTAATTTCTTGCTGGAAACAATGTGTAATTATTACAGAGCATTTTGGAGAGTGAGTGTCTTATCGTATCTTGTTTTCTGGGCTGGTTGCCAACCTTTGCCAGACTTTGTTTATTCTTGGTATGTTATAACTTTGATAAGGACCGTTGGTGTGTGTCGCAATCCTTGGGAATCCAGGGCTGGGGCAGAACACTCAAATGCGAAGTAAAATAAATTTGAGATGGTACATTATGAGCACAGATGGTGAATTCTACAAGATCCTATGTACTTGAACCTTTGGGGCAGTGTAGGGGAAGTGGAAGAACCAATATCAATACATAATTGCAGAATAAGAGAGTTGGGGGACCTCCAAAGTTTTCTACTCCAACCCTCTGTTCAAGCAGGAACCCCTATACCATTTCAGACAAATGGTTGTCCAATCTCTTCTTAAAAACTTCCAGTGTTGGAGCACCCACCACTTCTGGAAGCAAAACATTCCAGTGCTTAATTGTTTTAACTGTCAGGAAATTTCTCCTTAGTTCTAAGTTGGTTCTTCCCTTGATTAGTTTCCATCCATTCCCTCTTGTTCTGCCTTTAGGTGCTTTGGAAAATAAGTCGACCCCCCTCTTCTTTATGGCAGCCCCTTAAATATGGGAACACCAGTATCATGTCACCCCGATTCCCTCTTTTCATTAAACTAGACATAGCCAATTCCTCAACTGTTCTTCACATGTTTTAGCCTCCAGTCCTCTAAGGAGATGAAAGTGCACATTAATTTCAATTAAGGGATAAATATATGTGGGGTTGAATCTTCTTTTCCCCCAAAAGTTTTCCCATTACTTCCTCTCCCTCCCTCCCTGCCTCCCTCCCTCCCTCCCTCTCTCTCTCTCCCCCCTCCCTCTCCTAATTTTTTAACATTGGGCTACAATAAATTATCCAATGGTTTTTTTCTGGAGCTTGCAATTGATTTTTCTCAAATTCAACCACAGAAAACACTAATTCTGTAGACATTGCTAGATTTATGTATGCAAATATATATAATACAAGGACACAAGAAGTCGGACAGACAAATATGTCTAATATCAAGGATCCCATTAAAACAAATACAGGTAGTACTCCTTCATTTAGTGAGTGTTCAAAGTTACAATGACACTGAAAAAAGAAGAGGGGGTCAACCTATTCTTCAAAACAACTGAAGACAGGACAAGAAACAATAGATGGAAACTAATCAAGGAGAGAAGCAGCTTAGAACTAAGGAGAAATTTCCTGACAGTGAGAACAATTAATCAGTGGAACAACTTGACTCCAGAAGCTGTGAATGCTCCAACATTGGAAGTTTTTAAGAAGATGTTGGACAACCATTTGTCTGAAGTGGTGTGGGGTTTCCTACCTAAGCAGGGGGCTGGACTAGAAGATCTCCAAGGTCCCTTCCAACTCTGTTATTCTAGTTAGTCCTATTTCTAGTAAATAATTTCCTAAAAGTGACTTATGACTGTTCTTCACACTTACGCCCATTGCAGCATCTCCATGATCATGTGATCAAAATTCAGAACACTTGGCAACTGGCATGTACTTATGACTGTTGCAGTGTCCCAGAGTCATGTGAATTCCTTTTGCAACCTTCTGGTAAGCAAAGTCAGTGTGGAAGCCAGATTCATTTAACAGCCGTGCTACTAGCTTAACTAACTGCAGTGATTCACTTAACAGCTGCGGAAAGAAAGATACTAAAATGGAGCAAAATTCATTTAACAACTGTCTTGCCTAACAATATAAATTTTAGGTTCAGTTGTATCTGGGGCTACTTGTAGTATTAGCAGGCAAATTCTGTTTGAAAACAGGAATTATAAACGTAAAATTTTGCTTTTTTTTTTTTTTTTTACATCATTGGCATTTCAGCTATTAAGTCCTTGGCATTTGAAAAAGTGAACAAAATCATGCCGTATAAGATAAACCCCAGGTTTAATTAGTACAAATCACAAAGAATTGATTTTATTTTATTCTAAGCATAGCACAGTCTCAGTTTTAAATGTCAATCTTGTTTCAGTGGGTTAGCAGTGTGGGTTTCAAAGATCTCAAGAGCCTGCCAAGGATATCTGAAAACCAAACAGAAGCTGGGAAAACATATTTTAAATATATAATTTATAAGATGTCTTTTTTGGTGACAGTGATAAGGGAAACAGCAGGAAATGCCAGAGGGGAGATCATGATGTGAGACCATGAGACATCTGAAGCCAACATCTGACTGACTAGTAACATCTTAGGAACAACTGAGCACAAAATGAAAAACATGTTTGGAATAATGGCATCTAGAAAAAAAGAAAAGAAAAGTATTCTTCCCTAAGTTTTAAGATGGCAGTATGACTTTTGTCTTATTGTAGTATAAAGGCATGGATTGGAAATAATGTCAACAGCATAGGCCCTTCGAATGTTGTGGGAATATAGCACTTAGCACTAGCACTTAGACTTACAATATATAATTGTACTTCATAGTTCTTATACAGCCCTCTCTAAGTGGTTTACAGTGTCAGCCTTTTGCCCCCAACAATCTGGGTCCTCATTTTACCCACCTCAGAAGAATGGAAGTCTGAGTCAACCTTGAGCCAGTGAGATTTGAACTGCCGTACTGCAGCTAGCTGTCAGCTGAAGTAGCCTGCAGTACTTCACACTAACCACCGCACCACCTCGGCTCTTGAACGGATCTCCAGAAAAATGGCAGACTACAGGATTCAATTGATCCTGAGGGCAGAGATAAACTTCTAAGTGGCCTCAGTGATTCTCAGAAAGAGTGCTAGTGACCAGGTGACTGCAAGGAATACATGTTCTTCCATTCTCCACTATTCAATCGAAACTGAAGAAGCTTCTTAGATGAGAAGCAAAATGTCTTCAAGCAAAACAAAGAAGTCTAGTTGCCTTTTGAAAAAAAAGCACCTTTGGGACAACTATGACCTGGATGATTGAGAATCTCCACAGAAAATGTCCAAAACAGTATCTCGATTCCCTTGAGTAGAGTTTGGATCCAGCTTACATGCTATCTCTTAATACAGGATTCTCCAACCTGGACAGCAAAGCTGGCTGAGGAACTCTGGGAGTTGAAGTCCACAAGTCTTAAAATTGCCAAGGATGGAGACCAGTGGTGGGTTGCTACCGGTTCTTCCCGGTTCTGCGAACTGGTAACGGAAATTTTGAGTAGTTCAGAGAATCGGTAAATACCACCTCTGCCTGGTAGTATTCGCTACCATCTATTCGCTGCCTCCCGAGTCCCAGCTGATCGGCTAGAAGGAAAAAATCAGGGCTTACTTGACCAAGGAGAGGAAAAAAAAACAAGACACCTTAGCTTTAAACTGAGAAGCCAAGAAGCCTCCCAACTGATCAGCTAGAACCAATCCTCTCTTTGTAAACCGCTCGGTGGTGGTAGATTGGCAATTGAGGCAAAGCTGCCTGAAAGCGGTTTCTGATGCTCTCGGTGGTGGCAGAGCAGCAAAAAAACTGTTTAAACTCTTGCTGAGGCATTTCAAAGGGCTGCCCTACAGCTGATCAGTGGTAAAAGACAGTGTGGTGGTAGACCAGTGCGCTCCAAAAACAAATAGGTAGACAGGTACGGCTCTGCAAGCAGTTAAAAGCCTGGTAGACCAGTACCTTTGCTAAATCCTAAAGCTGTGATGGCGAACCTATGGCACGCATGCCACCTGAAGCCATATCTGTGGGCACGCAAGCATTGCCCCAGCTCAGCAGCACCGCACATGTGCACACCAGCCATCTGATTCACTGGAAGTTGTGAAAGAGGGCTTCTGGGGAGGTGGGGAAGGCTGTTTTCCCCCTCCCCAGGCTCCAAGAAAGCCTCTGGAGCCTGGGGAGGGTGAAAAACGGGCCTACCGGGCCCACCGTGCAATCGTGTGCCAAAAGTGGGGGTCGCACTGGGGGGGTCATGTGTGCATGCGCAGGGGGTGGGGCGCATTGAATTATGGGTGTGGGCATGTACACACGTGATCTCCCTGGGCTCCCCCTGCTTTTGGCACAAGACGGCAAAAAGGTTAGCCATCACTGTCCTAAAGAAGTGTTTGTCACATGACCATCAAACCACGCCCACAAAATAAGCCACACCCACATAACTGGTAGTAAAAAAAATTAGAACCCACCCCTGATGGAGACCCCTGTCTTAACAGAACTAAATATTGTTATTGGAATGGCATTACAGGATTCACAACCAAGTTTTGCTTAATTTGCTTCCGAATTAGCCTACTTTGCTTTTGAACTGCAACCCAAAAAAAAGTGCTTCAAAAGCCAATGGCAACATCTCCATTCTTCATTCTCCAGAAGATACTTGACTAACGAGCTTACAAAGTTATGATCTGAAAAGTCACAGATCAATGAATGTGCACAACGGGTTGCACCGGTTAGCACCTGCTTCACATCCCAAAGTTTATAAGTTAAAAAAACAAAAATTACAAGGATAGGTAAATTTGCTTAATTTCTTTTACATAACTGACATTTTAAATACTAAGTCCTTGGTAAAGTGAAGAAATGTATGCTTCATAAGATAAACTCCAGAAAAGGCTCCAGATTAATTAGTTCAAATCACAAAGAAGTTATTGGGTTATTTTTTTTTCTTTCTCTAAGGTGAAGGTAAAGGTTTCCCTTACACATATGTGCTAGTCGTTCCTGACTCTAGGGGGCGGTGCTCATCTCTGTTTCAAAGCCGAAAAGCCAGCACTGTCCGAAGACGTCTCCGTGGTCATGTGGCCAGCATGACTAAAAGGCAAAGTTGCACGGAACGCAGTTACCTTCCCACCAAAGGTGGTCCCTATTTTTCTACTTGAATTTTTTACGTGTTTTCAAACTGGTAGGTTGGCAGAAGCTGGGACAAGTAACGGGAGCTCAGCCCGTTATGCAGCACTAGGGATTCGAACCGCTGAACTGCCAACCTTTCAATCAACAAGCTCAGTATCTTAGCCACTGAGCCACCACGTGCCTTTCCTTTCTCTAACTATATCATAATCTCAGTTTTAAATGTAAATATTGTTTCAGTGGGTTAGCAGTTTGGGGTAGTGGTTAATGTATCAAGTAAGAAACCAGGAAACTAGGAGCTCTAGTCCTGCTTTGGACATGAAGCCAGCAAGCTAAACCTCGAGCCAGTCACTTTCTCGTAGCTCTAGAAAATAGGCAATGACAAATCTTTGCTGAACATCTTGCCAAGAAAACTGCAGGGAATTGTGCAGGATCTCCTAAAATTGGACATGATTAAATGGAAGAAAAAGAACCTAATTACCATCTGGCAGTCCTTCAAAGATGCAGTTATGATTTGGGGTGTGTGGCTTTTTGGATTTAAGGCCAACATTTGGTTTAGAAGTGCCCACACAACATCTGTCAGCAACCCTTCAAATCCAATTGTGTTTTCCCGGCGTTGTGCTACAGCTGTTGATGGATCCCTTGTGGTTTGCAGCAAAAGATGCACTGATTTTACAGAATGATTCACTCTGATGAGAAACTAAAGAAAACTTATTTCTTTCAGGAGTTCAGGAGACAAAAGTGTCCACAGTGTGTGTGTGTGAACACATGTCAAAAAAAAAAAAAAGGCAAGATGACATCTAATTGAAGACTTTCTTCCTTACAATTCATGTAAAAATAGTGTGGAGCTTCCACTGTGTGATAGTAGCTACCATCTGAACCTCTGTTTCTTTTACAACACATACAATGCACAAACACATATATCTCCCGAGATGACTCGGTGGGTTCCAAAAAACCTTTTGGCCCCTGAATCCAAGACAATTATGAGAACAGAAATGTCAGTAGCTCTGAGATAAAAGCTACATATTGGATAAAACCATGACACGATCAAAAGTTGGCACAGATAATTTATCCAGCTAAGAAAACATTTATTTCTAAGAGGGAACTTGTTTTGTTTCTGTGGAGTTTTTAATTACCACCTTTTATTAAACATTTACCAAAACAAAGAAATAGAAGAAAACTTAGAAGTGCAGAAAAACAGCTTTTGGAACTTACAAATAAAAGAACCGAATGATGAGTCCTATCAAGTCTTAGGGAGGCAACGTCTCACTCTGTGGCTGGTTGGAGATAAAGTTGGCCATTGTAGGAAGGGTGTGGGACCACAGTGATGCCAATAACATAAGCACATTATGGCGGAGAAACATAAGATTCCAAAACCGATGTATGAATTAAGGATTATGGGATTGACATCTATAATTTTAAATATGTGATAATTGTAGAAATATGACTAATGCAATTTAGCCTCCAAAATGTGCAGCTCCTGGCCTATTTTGGCTGACATTGAAAGCAAAAATGGGTACAACTTCATTAATAGTTTGATGATAGAACACTAAGAAATCTCGGGCTTCGGGCTAGAAGCATGGGAAAAAAAACTCCACAAAGTCTTAGAAGAATACAGTGAGAAACCATATCATGCCAGAAAAATGATGTGGGTATCTTCAGGTAAGTTATCAGAAGTCAACCCTGAATCTATTTTTTTTTAATCAATGTATGCAAGCTTGTTTTTAACTATCTATAAAATGTCCTTCTTCTTTATCTTCAGGCATTCTCTATAGTTTGTTTGCTTTAATTCTCTCTCTCTTATTTGTATTATTTTTGAACTATGGGGCTTTTAATTTTTTCCCCCCATTTTAAGAGTACTAGATTTGAAATTTTCCAATACAAATTTTAAGCACAGGAGTCACAATTATAGTTATCTTAAATCTTGTGGAATCATAACATTGTTTATCCCTAACGGGAACAGTGCCCCTCCCTCTCTCTCTCTCCCTCTCTCTCTCTCTCTCTGTAAAAAAGCTGGGCCCATTTTTTCAATACTTTACATTCTAATGAACTTCTTTGAAGGAACAAAAAGGAGGACAAGGTGGAAGAAGAAACACGGGAAGAGAATAAGAGGAGGAAGAGGAAGAAACAGAGGAGGATGGGGAAGAGGGGGAGAAGAGGGAAGAGGAGGAAAGGGAAAGGGGGAAGAGGAAAAATTGGAGGAGTTAGAGGAAAAAAGAAGGAGAAAATATGAGGAGAAGAAGAAGAAAGAGGAGGAGGAGAGGGAGGAGAAAGAGGAGGAGGAGTTGGTAGAGGAAAAAGAAAGGAGCAAATATGAGGAGAAGGAAAAGAAAGGAGGAGGAGGTGGAGAGGAAGGAGAAAAAGGAAGAAGAGTTGGTAGAGGAAGAAAGGGAGGAGAGAAAATGAGGAGGAGGAACAGGAGGAGGAGGTGGAGAGGAAGGAGAAAAAGGAAGAAGAGGAAGAGTTGGTAGAGGAAGAAAGGGAGGAGAGAAAATGAGGAGGAGGAAGAGGAGGAGAGGGAGGAAAAAGTAGAAGAGGAAGATTTTGTAGAGGAAGAAAAGGGGGAGTGATTATGAAGAGATGAAGAAAGAGGAGGAGAAGGAGGAGGAGAGAGAGGAGAAAAAGGAAGATCAGGTATTGGTAGAGGAAGAAAAGGAGGAGGAGCAGCAGGAGGAAGAGGAGGAGGCAGAAAGAACCACAGATTTGTCTTCTAATAGCAGTAGAAAACAAACATTGCAATGCCCAATGAAGACATCATTCAACTCTTTTTCTCCCTCAGGACTGACCCTCTGGGCAGAACCAAAGCTTACCCTGAACCCATTTCTGACTCTCCCCCAAGCAGATTCAGAGTCCCCTCTCCAGCAGACCCCAGGCAACCAGTCCAGTTCTTGGCTGAACAAATTCATCAGCCTGTTTGAAATGATGGGGAATGATGATTTAATCTTACATCTCAGCAGAGTGGATGCAGGCCGCATTCCTCTGTGCGCGGAACCCAGAGTGAGAGAACGAAGCCGCTCGCCTTTGCCCTTTTCGCAGAGATGGAAATATTATTAGAAAGGACATAAACAGACTAATTAAATCACAGCAGTATGGCCAAGATGACAGCTGGTACAGCGTGTGACTGAGCCGATCCATATCGCGAGCGGAGAGGCACTTCACTTCGAAATGCGCTCGCTATCAGGCGTGCGCCATGCTGCTTGGGCAGGCTTTAAATAATAACATTTCCTTTGCCAGGGCTAAAGTGACCGAAAGGAATAATCATATTGGAGGAAAGAGGGGATCTTTTCGAAAGCCAAATGTCTTTTGTGTCACCAAGAGTACAGAGAAGCAAGGGGAAAGGGAAAGAAGACGGGAAGCATTTACGCCACAGTCCTTGTTCGGAGATAAAGATGCTATAATGCCATTACCTTCCGCCAGCGGGACTCTTGAAAATCAACCCTCTTCGCTTGGCATGCTGCGATGCACAAATAGAGCTGAAGGCACGGTCCACGAGGCTCTGCAGCAGCTACATTAACTAACAGACCTGCCCTTTGTGAAGGAAAGCGTATCGGTTTTATTAGTGCAGACTCTAATTCAAAACTGTTGAAAATGAACTGCGCACACTGTTTTAATAACAACGTTCCCAGTCATTATCAAACGGGCCATTCTCTCAGCGCCAAATAAATGGAGAGGTCTATCTTTCCATTAAACCCCACTGTTCGAGAAAGACATACTCAAATTCTTGGTTTTTTCTCCCCCCCCCGCCCGCCCCTCCTGCTTGTTCTTGCAGCCATCTCTGATTTCTCCATCACGGCTGTCAAAGGTCTGTCCAGTCCCCAAAGGCACCAGGTACGTTTTACTCATCACTGCCTTTTATAAATAGCGAATTAAGGGATGGTCCGTAGGTCTCGCAGCCTGCAAAATGAGATGTACTCCGTTATTCTTTCCAGAGAATACTGGATCTTAAGACAGTTTGCTTAGCCCTTATGGCGCACAAAACAATCCGATGCATTGCGAACAAATGACACCTGCCAATCTCTTCCATGCAGGCTGAGAACAAACATTAAAAAAAGGAATCATTTTTTGGTGCCTGGATCCTTAAAGAAGGACGACCAACATTCTCACATGCTTTAACAAGGGTCCCCAAACACGACAAACCCTCTGTATTTAAATCAATGATTTCTTTATTAGGAGCGCCAGCAACCCTGGCAAAAAAGTTTCTCTCTCAACGCAGGCTAACAAGTCTGTCTGCCACATCTATTCATCTCCACCCCCTGCCTTTTATCCCCAGAGCTAGGATGGGGCTTCACTACCAGCAATGGCTCTTCCGTCTCAAGGACCGGCCCACAGATTTCCACTGCTCTCCTCTCCTCTGCCTTCTGCAAATCTGTGCATCAGGCACTGGACCCAGCTGTTCCTCCTTTTCCTCATCAGCCACCTCCAGACCTGGGGGCTGTTAACTCTCCAGCTAAGGGCTGACGGATGATCCAGGCTCCGCCTCTGTCTCTCTCTCTCTCTCTCTCTGCCAGCTCTACTCCCTCTTCCCCCTTGGTGCTCTCAGGTTGCCTTGATGCTGACTCTGACTCCCACGCCTCCTCCTCCTCTGATTCGGCTGCTGGAGGGGCCAGCGGTTGACAGGCCACAACAAAGGGCTTGTAAGAATACAACATCGAGTAGAATTTATAGATCTATGCATTATCCTCTGGTTCTGCCTAATAGACCGACTAGATTTAAAGAACAAAACGTGTGTGTGTGTGTGTGTGTGTGTGTGTGTGTGTGTGTGTGTGTGTTTTCCTTCTGAAACCATTCCTAATACAGGTAATCCTCGGCTTACAACAGTTTGTTTAGTGAGCTTTCAAAGTTACAACTGAAAAATGTGACTTGCAACCGTTTTTCATCCTTATGACTATATGACTATGCAGTATCCCCATAGTCACGCGATCAAAATTTGGATGCTTGGCAACTGACTCATTTTTATGACGGTTGCTGTGTCCCAAGGAGACAGGATCCCCTTTTGCGAACTTCTGACAAGCAAAGTCCATGGGAAAGCCAGATTCACTTAACAACCAGGTTACTCAGTTATCAACTGCAGCAATTCACTTAACAACGGTGGCAAGAAAAGGTTGTAAAAAGGGGCAAAACTCACTTAACAAATGTCTCACTTAACAACATAAATTTTAGGCCCAATTGTGGTTGTAAGTCGAGGACTACCAGTATAAATTTGTGGGTTTTTTTTTTAATGAGAAATATTGAATTAAACTAAGTTGGTCTTTTTAAAAAAGCTAAGCGTCTAATGAAATTTATTTATTTTTTAGCAAAGAAGTTGCAAGCTGGATTTCTATACCCTTACATCTAACTCTGTGATTCTATATTGTCCTAAAGATTAGTTTCTGCAAAAATAAAAAAATAAAATGAGATATGTGTACTCTTTATTTTTGTTTTTAATTATGGGTTTTCTTCATTAGCAGATTGCAAGGTCAGTTTCTCCTCTATTGGTCCAAGGTTTGTATCTGTGAATCTTTACAGAAAAATGAACTTCACAAGATCTTCATATTAACATCTGGAATCTCTCTCTCTCTCCATCAGCCATTTAAGCAGTGGTGGGATGCTGCCGGTTCGGATCGGTTCAGGCGAACCGGTAGCTCTGACAATCAGCTGGCCCCACCCACCCTATCCTAGCCTATATTTCCTTCATTCTGGCTCAGCTGACTCACGCAGCACAGCTGATTTCCGCACCTCCCCTGTTCGACTTACTGGGACTGCCTTAGAAGGTAAGCCTCTGTGCTTCAAATTGCTGTATTTTGAACACTGCGCGAAGTGTGTGACCACCAAACTGATTGCTAAGCCGGTTGAAGCCCACCACTGCATTTAAGTAAATTTCACCCTCCCGAAGCCTCTTTCTCAGTCAGAAGGAGAATACTGTCCTTTAGCAGTCCTTACTAAATATTTACCTTACTCCCATACCAGAGGGGGGTTTCAGCAGGTTCTGACCAGTTCTGGAGAACCGGTAGTAAAAATTCTGACTGGCCCCTCCCCCATCGATTCTCTGCCTCCCAATTCCCAGCTGATCGGGAGGAAATGGGGATTTTGCAGTAACCTTCCCCTTGAGTGGGTGGGAATGGAGATTTTACAGTATCCTTCCCCTGCCATGCCCACCAAGCCATGCCCACCAAGCCACACCCACCAAGCCATGTCATGCCCACCAAGCCACACCCACAGAACTGGTAGTAAAAAAATTTGAAACCCACCACTGCCCCATACAGTAGAACCTCTGGTCATAAATGCTTCTGATCATAAACCAAATTATGACCAAAAAGTTCACAAAATTTTTGAATCTGGTCATGAACACATATTCGGATGGAGATCAAACACAGCCGCGGCCAATTTCCCTGCGCTGTGGCTGATGTCCCCTTCTGCACCATTTTTTTTTTTTTGTAAGCGCCAAATTTCCTGTTGTTTGTTTAAGGTTCAGATCACAACCAAATCGGGTTGCGACCAAAGTTATGGAACGAATTATGGTCGTGACCAGAGGTTCTACTATATATGAAAACCGAGTAGGGGAGTTCTCCATTGAGCAATACAAGGGGGGAAAGTAAAGCTGTTTCCTTCTTTCGAAGTGAGAAGGGTCAGTGAAGAAGAGATTATTAAAATTTTCCTCCAGGAGTATAATCATCATTTTCTTTTAATGAGCCCATAATCCCTTGTGGGGTGGAATCTGGGCAACTGAATGGAGATACCAGAGTGTTTACTGGCCAGATGCCTTTCCTGTCGTCAATGAGGAGTTTTGTTCAGCAAATATATATTCTCATTGTGCCTAGAGAGAGAAATATCTGCCTCTACTTAGGATCGAATTCACAGCCTCCTGATTGTGATGGACAGGAGTGTAATGACTCATGTCATCAATAGTCACCCATCAGGTCATCAATGTATGTTGACCAAATTCAGCCTTTGGTATTCCCATCCTCATATCTTGCAATTCTCAGCATCAGGCCTTTTTGCCTTCCTTGATAAATTTTTCCTTCTCTGTTTAGATCAGCTTAGTTGGGTTAATGATTCATCCGTAGTGTTTGAGCTGAAGGGATAATTAAAAACTACAGTACTTTCCCCCCCAAAAGACTAGAGCAGAGTTCTTCAAACGTGGCCGCTTTAAGACTTGCGGACTTCAATTACCAGAATTCTTTTTGGACCATTTTTACATTGGTTAAGGGAAACAGGTGGTCATTAAATGAATTGTGTGTTCAGTAAGCGAATCATGTGGACATTAAATGAATCACATGGTCGGTAAATGGAGCTGGCTTCCCCAGTTCACTTTGCTTGTCAGAATCCACTTGGGAAGGCCACAAATCACAGTTACATGACCACAAACGATGGGGCAACCATCATCAATGTGAGCTACCCGAATTGCAATCATTCGGCTGTAAGAATGGCATGATGGTTATAACTTCAAGGACATGCTCTAAGTCACCTTTTCTGAGGCCGTCTTAACTTTGAACCCGCATTGAATGTTTGTTAAATCAAGGACTACCTGTATAAATGCATGTTTATCAATAAAGCTGTAAGTCATTTTGTTAGATCGGCGCAGGAAAGAAGAAGTGACCAGCAGAGTTCAAGTAACTACGTTTATTAACAAGAACTGAACTGGCGCTGCGCTGCCGGAGTTCTCCTTATATTTGCTCCGGCATACGCACCGCCCACTGACAGGGATTCAAAACTCCCGCCGAAAGGATCTTTGACCAATCCCAGGCGGGTGTCCTTATAAGGACATAACACTCCTCCCCCCTAGTTCTCAGTCAGTCACTCAAGGAAAGTAGTCACTTAAATATACAGGACGTCGACGTAGTCGCGCTGACCTGCGCAGTCCATTTCTGGGATGGTTGCCTTTCATGCCGGAGGGTGCTTCCTTGGCTCGGGGATTCCTCCCCGATGCCGGGCTGGATCTCGCCGTCGAGGACGCGGGCACTGCTCCCGAACCTCCGGGCGGGTCGAGGACCTCCGCCTGCGGGCGATGCTGGTCTGCCTCGTTCCTGCACGGATCGTGGTGCCGCCGGTGTGGATCCCTGCTCTCGATCGGTCCTAAGCTCCTGAGCCACGGTAGGTCCCTGGGTCTCCCTCGGGTTCCCTCCGGGATAGAGTCGCGCCGGTCTGGGTCGGGGTGCGAGTTCGGCAGTGGTGGTCGGGTTAGGCCCCCGGGTTCTCCGGTTGAGTCTGACTTACTCCCGGGGCGGCAGGCGGAAAGAGTTGGCAACAGGTCGGCTCTGTCGGGGTGGTGTAGGCCTACCTCGCAGGGGTGGTGTAGGCCCTCTCTGCGCGGCTGGCGTGGTGGTGATGGTCGCTGCCGTCCCTGGTCGATGGGGTGTTCGACCATGTCGGGTTGGTGTCGGCCTACCCTGCTGGGGTGGTGGAGGCCTTCCTCACAGGGTTGGTCTTCTGCATGGTCGGCTGGTTGTTGTGGGGCCTTCTGATGAGTTGGATGGAGGTCCCCATCCTTGGAGCGTCGGTTGCCTACTTCGCAGGGTTGATGTTGGCTTCCCCTGCTGGGTTGTCCCCAGTCTACTTGGCTCTCGTCGTTTGCCTGTAGGTCTCGGGTCTCGGGGTGTTGACTGCCATCCACCCTGCGGTGTTTCGGGGTTCCCTCTGGGCCTTGTCCCCAGTCTACTCGCCTTTCAGCACTCTTAGCTTGGTTCGGTGTGGGGGTGCCCGCTCCTCCCCTGTCTGGGTGGTTTAGCCCTACCTAGTCTGGCTGGTTTAGGCGTACCTCGCCGGGGTGGTTTAGGCCTACCTCGTCGGGGTGGTTTATGCCCGCTTCCCTCCACCTTTTGCGGAGCTGGTCGAGGTGATGTCTCACGATCTGTCCATTTTCCAGCTCAACGCGGTAGGATTTGGGACCGGTTGTGCTGTGTACTGTAGCTTTAAGCCACTTGGGCGAGCCGTGAAAATTAAGGGCAAAAACGGCATCGCTGATTGCAATCTGACGGAATTGGCGGCTTGCAGTAGCGGGCACCTCGGAGGTGTATTGAGGGTGCAGTCTGTCCAGGGGTGACCGGAATCTTCTGCCCATCAAGAGCTCCGACGGGCACTTTCTTGTGGCAGAGTGAGGCGTGATGTGTGTTGTGGCCCCATCCTCTGAGCCTATCCCTTTGGAGGAAGGCAGCTCTGACAAGGAGGAAGAGGAGCCAGCCAGATCTCCCAGCCCTCCCCCTCTGGCACCGGCTCAGGTGCCAGCTGAAAGAGAGCCAAGTAGTGGGGAAACAGGTGTCTCAGATGAGAGTGAGGGAGAGACGTCATTCCTGGACGCACGCCAAAGAAGGCGAGAGAAAAGGGTACTGCAGCTGCGGCGTATGAGGAAATCCTGAGTCATTGGATTGGAGTCACGGGATCAATGACTCACTGGACCACACCCAGAAACATATCTATATAAGACAGTACGGTGGGTCACGAAGTTCGTGACGAACAAAGCTAAACAAACGGAGCAACCTCGTAGTCTTGGAAGCTGGATGAACGGCAAAGCTACGTAGGTGATTTTCTTGTTTGTGTAAACCAATAAAGTCCTTGGCAGACGGTGTGCATATCGCTGCCAAGGTTGAGATAAGAACTGCGGAGTGTGCCAAGTGATTCTTAACCCTCGGCTGGCTGTGTTCTTGTGGGTCTCTGAAGGGGGGGGACAGATCAATGTGCTGGGTGAGCAAGAAGGCGTTGATGCGCTCCTGCCAGTCTCCTGGGCCCATCTTGGCGAGTGACTCCTTCGTGAGTCTCACCATGCGTTCCGCCTGTCCATTGCCAGCTGGTCTGTAAGGGGCAGAAAGGGCATGGCGGATGCCCAACCCTGCCAGGAAGGCTTCCATGGGCGCGGACGGAAGTTGAGGACCGTTGTCTGAGACTAAAACGTCCGGAAGCCCATGTGTGGAGAAGAGTCGCCGGAGTGCGCGGATCGTGGCTTCAGTTGTGGTGGATGCCATGGGGATGACCTTGAGCCACTTTGAGTAGGCATCGACCATGATGAGGAGATGGCGCCCCTGGATGGGGCCCGCAAAGTCAATGTGGACGCGTGACCAGGGGGAGCTAGGGGTCTCCCACGGCGTCGGGTCTGATTGTGGGGGTGCCGCTCTGACTTCTTGGCACGGGCTACACTTGGCGACCCAGCGTTCAATGTCTTTGTCCAGTGTCGGCCACCAGACGTAGCTCCGTGCCAGGGCTTTCATGCGGACAATGCCCGGGTGCCCTTTGTGCAGAGCTTGCAGAGTTTTTTGTTGGAGCGTGCTGGGAATCAGCACCCGATCTCCCCATAGTAAACAGCCGTTCATGGTGGACAGCTCCTCTTGCTTGCGGCTGAACGGGCTGAATTCGTTGTTGGTAATTCGAGCCGGCCATCCTCTCAGGACCCAGGCCTGGAGTTGCCGGAGGACGGGGTCGTTCCTCGTGTGCGTGGCCACGTCAGCGGATGTCACCGGGCAGCTGCTGTCGTTGTCAATGTGCAGCAGCTCGAGAGTGGGGGCTGGGTCTTCCACGGTGTCAGCTGAGGGACATCTGCTTAGCGCGTCGGCGTTTGCGATGGACTTTCCCGGCTGGTGGATGAGGCTGTAAGAATAGCCGGCGAGGAAAATGGCCCAACGGGTCATGCGGGGCGACATGAAGGTCGGGCTCTGCTTGTCACCGGCGAGTATGCCCAAGAGCGGCTTGTGGTCAGTGACAATGGTGAAACGCTGTCCATAGAGGTATTCATGGAAGCGCTTCACCCCTGCGACAATTGCCATGAGCACGCTATTGAATGAGCACGCTTGCGGATGTCAACAGTTGTTTGACGGCTCGAAATGCAGACTCCTCCTCGCGGCCCCACCTCCAGGGAGCCGCCTTCACCAGTAAGCGATGAATTGGCTCAGCAATTGTGGCTTTCCGTTGGAGGAAAATTGCATAGAAGTTAAGCAATCCAAGGAAAGCCTGAAGCTCCGCTTTGTTTTTGGGGCTGGGAGCTTCATGGATAGCTTTAACTTTTGATTTGGTGGGGTGAATGCCAGAACTATCTATGAGATAGCCCAGGAACTCGACTTCCTGTACCCCAATGATGCACTTGTCCCGGCGGACCCTCAAGCCTTTTTCCCTGAACCGCTGGAGGACAAGCCTCAGCCGGTCAAGGAGTTGTGCCTTTGAGTCCCCGGAGATCAGTACATCATCAAAGTAAGGCACCACCCCTGGAATGCCTTGGAGAAGGCGTTCCATCATAGATTGGAAAATGCCTGGGGCTGCACTGACTCCAAACTGGAGACGGTTGCACTTAAAAGTGCCTCTATGTGTGACAATTGTCTGAGCCTCCGCCGTTTGTTGATCAACTGGCAGTTGCTGGTAAGCCTGGGCCAGGTCCAGTTTTGCAAAAATTTTGCCCTTGCCAAGTGAGTGAAGTAAATGTTGCACTATTGGCACAGGGTATGCGCTCTGCGGCAAAGCCTTGTTGATGGTCACTTTGTAGTTGGCGCAGATGCTCACAGATCCATCCTGCTTCATGGGGGTCACAATGGGAGTCTCCCATGCAGCATGATCGATTGGTTCCAATATGCCCTGAGCAATCAGCTTATCTAGCTGAGCATCTACCTTAGCCCGTAAGGCAAATGGAACCCGGCGGGGCTTGAGCCGAATTGGGGTTACCCCCTTGTCCAGATTAAAGGAGATGGGTTTCCCTGTAAAGGTCCCTAACTTACCATCGAAGACTTCTTGGAACTCTCCGATGAGTGAGTCGAGTTCGCCTGAGCTAATCTGGTGGATGCCTCCAATTGAAAGCCCCAACGGCTGGAACCACTCCACGCCCAACAGGGTCGGGCGGCTATGCTCCACGACGGTGATTGGGAGCTGGCCTCGGAATTGTTTGAAGGCGATCTGGAGGTTGGTTCTTCCCAAGACGCCGATGGGGTTGCCGCCGAAATCCACCAGCTTAGAGTGCAGGGGTTCGAGTTGGCGCTTTGATAGAGCCGGCTTCAGCCCCTTCACTTCCATTGTGCATGGCAAGCCTTCTGCCAACAGTGTCACGTGGAATTTGGTGGCACTGTTGTTGCAGGTCATAGCGATTGTCGTTTGGTTGACTGCGCCGCCCTGGGAACCGTTGCGGTCATCGCAGCTGTGCTGGTTTGAGGACCGTTTGGATGGCCTCTGGGAGTCACGGCGATTTTCTGGATTCCGGGGCCGAATCGACTCAGGCACCGGATCAGATGCTCTACAAGCTTCGGCGATGTGCCCCTTCTTCAGACAGCGTCGGCAGGTTGCATCACGCCAGCGGCAGGATTGGCGGGGATGGCGTCCTTTGCAACTGCCGCACTGGTCGTTGCGGCAGCCATCTTTTTGGATTTGAATTTCCCGCCTGGAAGGGCGGGAAACTTTCAAAACGGTTGACTCCCCCTCTGAGTCAGATGGTGTGGCGGAGTCTTCCGAAGATTCGGAGGACGACTTGCGGATCTTATGGATCCCTCGGGACTGGAGCATTTTGGCGGCGGCTTTTTCGGACGTTTCAGCAGCTGTAGCCTCCTCAAGAACATCTTTCAGGGACAGTCTTTTTCTGCTCAGGAACTTCTTTTGGAGGCTGGCATCTCTCATCCCGAAGACGATCCCGTCGCGTAAGGCATTCTCTACGTTTTCAAATTCGCAGTTTGCTGCGATTTGGCGCAATGCCGCCACAAAGTCTTTGATGGATTCACCTTCCTTCTGGTTGCGTTGGCGGAAGGTGAATCGATTCGAGATGGGGGTGCCCGTTGGTGCATAGTGGTCTTGCAGGGCAGTCTGGAGATCTACCCAGGACATGACTTCAATGTCCCTGGGCGCGACGAGGTTGACGGCGAGCTCCAGGACATCAGTGCCACAGTGAGCTAGGAAGAGAGCCCTCTTCCTTTCGTCGTCCAAATTGTGGTAGCCGTTTCCCCGAAGGAATTGGCGGAAACGGATCATATAGGAGCTCCATTTCTCCCGGTTGGGGTTGAAGGGAGCCAGCGAGGCAAATGGCGCTTGTGGCGTTGCCATCTCACAGCCCGCGTCGAGTGACTTCAGCTCGTTATGGCGATCGTGCCACGCGGTTGGTTCTTCTCTAGTCCTTCGTCGCCAGTGTTAGATCGGCGCAGGAAAGAAGAAGTGACCAGCAGAGTTCAAGTAACAACATTTATTAACAAGAACTGAACTGGCGCTGCGCTGCCGGAGCTCTCCTTATATTTGCTCCGGCATACGCACCGCCCACTGACAGGGATTGAAAACTCCCGCCGAAAGGATCTTTGACCAATCCCAGGCGGGTGTCCTTATAAGGACATAACACATTTGATATAAGATGGGCAGCAAATTAATTAGATAGACAGACAGACAGACAGACGGATGGATGGACGGACGGACGGACGGACGGACGGACAGAAGATAGATAGATAGATAGATAGATAGATAGATAGATAGATAGATAGATATTTGATTTTTATCCTGGTTCTGCTCATCATTTTAAACTAACTCTGCCACCTATCAAATCAAACCTGCCTAGCTAATCTAGCTGTGAAGCCACCAAGCAGCTCTCTGGTGATCAACTGGTTATCCAGTTCCCAGTTGTTCCTGTCAGAGCGGCAATCAGCCCCATTACCTTGCGTGGAGTAACTGCCCTCAATTTGAGTTGGATCGTGACTTTCTCCTTGTGTATGCTCTTGAAAAATAAAACCAGAATACATCTTCTAATTAAACTCATATTTATTGTAAAGAAAATAAAACATCTCACTAATCTAAATTAGTTACATATTGGCAAAGAATCCCAGCCTGGGACCTTCCCTGGCCGGAGAACAAAGGAAAGTTTTTCAGAAGAAGAGAAGAATGCGGGCATGCGCAGTAGATACTGATAAGAAACTTGGCAAGCTACGGTAAGTCTGACAGTCCAGAAATAATAGCTCTGCTGGTAAATATAAAAATGCAGTGACAGTTCCAACTGAGATGGACCTTCTTCATCCCAAGTTTACCACCAACTACCACCAAATATGAGCAGCCATAGTTCCTTGTTAGAACACAGAAAATGTGACATGCTTTCGAACTGTTAGGTTGGCAGAAGCTGGGACAAGTAACAGGGATTTGAACCACTGAACTGCCAACCTCTCGATCGACAAACTCAGCATCTTAGCCACTGAGCCATCGAGTCCCTTTTAAAATTAAAATAGCATTCCATAAAACCGGATTTAGTTGAAATGCTGTTGTTCTGGAGTACACAATGTTCCAGCAGTGAAGAAAACCCACCCAACAATGATAAATTCCTACAAAACAGAATGGTATCTCATCACATGCACTTTTCAGAAGTGAAATTAGTTTGTGTGGTGTGAAGTTAACTATGTTTTGGTATTTAGTTATTTCAGAATACTTCCTTCCCTACATTGGTGGAGAAAAACCACAGAATTCTTTAGTATGATTTAGCAATGGGATACCGTCAAACCAATGCACAATATCACAGCATGACAAAAATAACATTCTACTAAAACTGTGAAGGTAATGATGATTATACCCAGAATCATAGCAAAGCTCTTCTTCTGCTTCTTTTGAAAAAGAATTATAAATGCATTGATTGAAAAAAAGAAAGGAAATTAGTGTATAAAGAGGTTGGAGCTACAACAAATAAACCTAACAAATGGTTGCTAAACTTCATAAATAAATCTTAAATCATGTTTATTATGTAGATCTAGCCTATCTAATATTAAGTTATTTCTTAGGCATCACTAATAGCCCAATTGAATTTTGTTTGTAATAAATATAAGTTTTCTAAGTTGGGGGAAAAATAGTTTTTCAACAGTTATAATTTTATTTGTAATGAATACTACTAACTGTAAGTATCACATGAAAAAGTGGGGAATCATCTCCCCTTATTTTTAAACATTATTATTACTTAGCATTGGTATTAGGATTTTTTCCCCCTTCATTGTTTTATAAATTTGCTAATTGCTGCTAAGAGTATTACATCAAACCCAAGCCAAGAGAATTTAAACACTGTCTCTTAACTCCTTAATAAACCTAAATTCACAGTACTTTTTTCCCCCTCCTAAAATCTGATTTTTCAGATTAACGACTGAAGAACCTTGTCCAGGAAAGAAGGAAAAGATGAATCTGTTGTGTGTTCAGCTGGACAATTATATGCTTAACATAAAATATACTCCCTGAAGTTTTTAGTGTATTGCTTTATAATGATTCAATGGTCGTGGTTTTAGTCCCTGATCTTAACAGGTCTGATAAAAGGATCCTGAATGATTTCCAAGTGCAGGTTGGAAACAATTTGCTTGGAGTTTTGTGTTATTCTTCTGTTTAAAAGTTATTTAGCCCAAAGAGGGACACAATTATATCACATCTAATTAATTTGTCTCAAAACATATTGATTTTTTGTTTGTTTGGAAGTTTGGAAGTTTGAATTGGGCACTGGATATATTTTTCATCATGAAATCTGCACACACACAAAAAATAAGCTTTAATTCTATTTTTTTAAAAAAAAAAAAAAAAAAAAGGAAGCAGCTCCGTAAAGGAGAAAGGTGGCACATTTTGTTGGAGACGACTGGGGAAAAAAAAGAAGAAGAAGAAAAAAAAAAAAAAAAACCTCACGAAATAGCAAACTGGAATAGAGACTTTCCCAAAGTGAGCCTGGTCTCTGGCTTCTTCACCCTCCAATTTAGAATCTGCTCACAGTACTGCAGCTTAACCAAAAAGGATTAACTCTCATATCCAACTGAGAACAGAGATAATTCTCAGTAATTGGTAAAAAATGAAGATGAATGGGGCTGAGCGATAAGGCGCAATTAGCTCATCAGCCGTTACAGCTGTGCACTCAATCCGGATCCATCTCTGGAGTCTCGGCCCCTTTTAAAGAACCAAGGCAGGAGATACACAGGACACCTTCCATAACCCCCCCTCCCCATAACCCAGCCGCACTCACCAAAAGAAGAACCTGGGGGGGGGCAGGCTCTTTGCCCCTCATCCTCCCCTCTCCATCTCCTCCCCTCTCGGAAAGATGACACCTGTCATAGCATTCAGCATAAATTGCTCCCTCTCCTAGGACCCAAGTCTACCATTCGTCTTCTTTCTAAACTTCAGAAGGTGGGAGGTGGGGGGAGGGGAAGGAAGCCCCAACCAAATGACTACTGTAGACAATCTTAAATTCCCTGTCAATCGTTTCATTACGGCAGCATCATCTGTTTGAAAATATAAGCAATTCCCTCATCTAATTATAGAGAGGATTTGAGGTTCATTAACATTGCCAAGAACAGATTCAGATGTGCAATCACAAGAGCTGAGTTCCTGCTTGGCCAGCATGTGTTCTTTCTGTTTTCTCAAGGACTTGAGACTTTTTAAAAATTTTCTCCCCACCCCACCCCCCTTTTTTTTTTCCCCATTTCCTGGAGCCGTAAAATTAATTCTTCCTTCTAAAAAAAAAGCCCGCAAAATGAGAGGAAAAATATGAAATGATTGCATTCAATTCTCTTTCTGGAGGTGGTTCGTTTAAGCAAATCTTTCTTTTTTTTTTTTTTTTTTGCCCTCTTCTAAAAAGCAAGAAAAAAATGTATTTTTTTTTTTTAAAAAAACCGTGTGTGTTTGTGTGTGTTTATCTCGGGCAACAGATCTGGACTTATCATAAACAGAGTTCTTTACTTTGGGGAATATTGTACATTGGTGCAGATAAAAGGAAGTCTACTGTGTCCAAAGCACCCTGTGTTTTCAACACATCTTGTGGTTGTTATGCATTATTCTAAGTCAATATTACGTTTCCTAACTGTGTTTAGAAAAGGAGAACGCTCCAGTCTCTGCGATTGCTTCATTTCCTTCGAGAAATAATGGCAAGACGTTTTTTTGGTTTTGTTTTTTTGGAAAAAAATATAATTGCAGTTCAAACAATGACATTTGTTTCTGGAACATCTGTTTTGAGATCATATTATAAATGAACTCATTTCCGACCTTCAAGTCATTTACTATTGTTGATCGTTGTTTACAAGACATATGTAGTTCACCCCATTAGGTAATGGCAAAAATTCTTTTCAGATCCTTGGAGAATGGCTTAGAATATTTTCGCAATATTTTTCTGACATTAATGGCTAGAACAGGAACATAGATAAGACCCATGCCACAGCAATTGGCTAAATCTCTTTTTTTTTCCAAGTTAGACATTTCCTTGTTTCTTTTTCAACCATTCCCCCCCACTCCAAAGTAAACTATATTTTTGATATTACATAAAATGCCTTGTTTAAGTAGAATTGCAGGCTTTTGGAAGGAGAAATTATTATATCTACTAGGAACAAAAAATTCAAAGATATACAGTAGTGGCCAAAATTGTGGAACCCTTTTTGGAAAAGTGTATTTTTGAGGTTTGATAGCTAATAAAACATTTTTATTTTTTTTTATTTTTTTGAGTTTCAAAAAACTCCACTGCTGGAATGGCCTGGGAATAGCCCAAACCTTAACCCAATTGAAAATCTAGGGAGCCGACTAAAGAGACTTGTTAGTCAGAAGCGACCCAGCAATAAAACCCAGTTAATAGAAGCAATCATTCAATCTTGGTTTCACATTATAACAGCTGCAGAACTAAAAGACTTGGTTCACTTCATGGGAAGATGTTGTAAGGCTGTAATTCATGCTAAAGGTTACCCAACTACGTATTAACTGACATGGTGATCATTTTTGTATATTTCATTTTTTCTACCTGTTTCACATTTCTTTACAGTTATACTGTAACTGCTATTCTAATAGCAAATCCTTCCTAAAAGTTATTGCATTACATTCTTGATTAAATTATCTTTCCATTGATATATAATTTTATAGTACGACTCCCCCAAAAAGTGGTATTATTAGCTAGTTTTAGAAAATACACTTTTCCCAAAAGGTTTCCACAATTTTGGCCACTACTGTAGTCTTGTGGATTAAATATCAGGGATAGTTAAGATACTATTCCTGGAGAGATCCTCAAAGGTGAAGCAAAGAAGTCTTTGCACAAGAAGTTGACAATCACAGCTACAGTATGAGGTCTTGTGAATGTTAGTATCCATGGAGTGTTGCTCAGTTAGATTAACATGTATGACAGTCTAATATAGACGAGTCTATCTCAAATAGTGATAGTCTATCAACCCCATCAGGTAGATCAGATCAGGAATTAAGGTTTGTTTGTTTGTTTGTTTGTTTTTTGCTTTGTTAGTTGCTCTGATTATGGATTTTGTCTATCTCCACCAAAGGTCATCTCCCTCTCTAGACAGCCCAATACAAGAAGCAACTTGAATCTGAATTGGTACCCTGTCAGAGGTGATCTGTGGCTAGAGAAATCAAGATAGATCAATAACTGTTCATATTGGTCCTAAAAAAATGGAGAATGTACCAAAGATGCTTTTTCAAAAGGCAATTGGACTCTGTTTTTCCCTGAAGATGTTTTGCTTCTCATCCAAGAAGCTTCTTCAGGTCATGGCTTCCAAGAAGCTTCTTCATTCAGTTGAGTTCTTGGATGAGAAGCAAAACATCGTCAAGGAAAAATTAAGTCCAGTTGCCTTTTGAAAAAGCACCTTTGGGACAACCATTAGACAGGGCACACAACTTGGGTGTCCTCCTGGATTCATGGTTGAGTTTAGAAGATCATATAACACCCATGACCAGGGGGGCATTTGCCCAGGTCACCTGGTGCACCAGGGATGCCCTATGCACAGTTACTCATGCACTAGTCACCTCCCGTATTGACTACTGCAACACTCTCCACCTAAGGCTGCCCTTGAGGTCCATCCAGAGGCTTCAGCTGGTACAGAATGATGGGTGGTTCCTGATATGCCCATGTTACACCTCTCCTGCACGACTTGCATTGGTTTCCGGTTGCCCTCCAGGTGAGATTCAAGATGCTGGTGATGACCTATAAAGACCTACATGGCTTAGGCCCAGGATATTTGTCGGACCATCTGCAACCAGCAACAGCTCCCCATCGCCCGGTGCATTCTCACAGAAAGGGCCTCCTCAGGGTGCCATTGGTTAAACAGTGTTGACGACCCCTGGCAACCCCTAGAGGCAGAGTTTTCTCTATGGGTGCTCCCACTCTTTGGAATCAAACTTCCTCTCCCCCCCCCCTCTCTTTTTCTCTTTCTCTCCCTCTCTCATAATTTTCCTGTAGTCCTAGCTCAGAGTTCTACCAGAACCATAGTATCCTTCAAGGGTGGTTAAATGAGAAGATCATCTAGTCTTAGTGGACAATCAGTTAAAAATGAGCCAGCAGTGTGCAGCCAAAAAAGCCAATGCAATCCCAACTTGCATTAACAGAGGGATACAATGAAGATCAAGTGAGGTACTACTACCGCTGTATGAAACTTTAGTAAGACCTCACCTAGAATATTGCATCCAGTTTTGGTCACCACACTATTAAAAAGATGTTCACTCTAGAAAGAGTGCAGAGAGCAACCAGGATGATTAGGGGACTGGAGACTAAAACATATGAAGAACTACTACAAGAACTGGGCATGGCTAATCTAGTGAAGAGAAGGACCAGGGGAGTAGGGGTGAAATGCTCCCGGTTTGGACTAGATCGCCCGATCCAGTAGTGATGGATCCCCCACATGCCTAGCTCAGCCGCGCAATCATCAGAGGCTGGGTTTTTTTAACTTTTAAAAGCATTTTTTCTACAACTTCTTCAGCCGAAGAAGTTGTAGGGAGAAAAATGGCTTTAAAAGCCTCTGACGATCCCAGCTAAGTTGCCTGATTGTCAGAGGCTTTTAAAAGCATTTTTTTCTGCAACCTCTTATGGTTGTAGAAAAAATGCTTTTAAAAGTAAAAAAAAAAAAAGTTGGCCTCTCCCACCCAATCACATTACCCCCTCCCCCACCAAGCCACGCCCACAGAACCGGTAGTAACAAATTTTAGATTTCATCTCTGTAGGGGAGACATGATAGCAGTGTGCCAATATTTGAGGGGCTGCCACAGAAAGGAAAGTGTCAAGCTATTTTCCAAGGCACCTGAGGGCCAGACAAGGAATAATGGATGGAAATTGATCAAGGAGAGATTCAACCTAGAAATAAAGAGAAATTTTCTGACAGTGAGAACAATCAACCAATGGAACAGAAGTTGCCTTCAGAAGTTGTGGCAGCTTCATCCCTGGAGGCCTTCAAGAAGAGACTGGACTGCTATTTGTCAGAAATAGTGTAGGGTTTCCTGCTTGGACGGGGGGGAGGGGTTGGACTAGATGACCTACAAGGTCCCTTCCAACTCTGTTAAACTGTTAAAATCTACACCATTCCCTTGGAACAAAAGTGTAGAGCTTCCAAGGTCCCATGGTCTTCTGGGCAATGGAGGGCAAGGAAGGAGGGGTTAATGCCTGAAGCACAGATGGCGGACGACTTGCTGTGAGCAGTTTGAAGAGAGGTAAGAATCCATCTGCAGGCTTACTTGGTGGCAGTGATGACAGATGAGAAAGCCTATATCTCTGTCACCAGTACAAAGACAGGCATCAGAACACTGGAAATAGGGCATTCTCCACAGGGAAGTGATCAACGATCAGTCTGCATCTAGTTTACAAAACCCTTTTGTGTCTCAGACAGTCCCCCAGGGCATGCCATGGAAATTTAGTAACAAATCACTGACCATCAGCAGTGTGATTTTATGCTGGTTCCAACAGGAAAGGGGGAAAAAAAAGAAACAATAAGCTCTTTTATGTCTTTAGCTAGGCAGACAGAGAGACAACGTCTTTTCCTAAAAACATATTTTTAGAAACCCAAACCACCATTCCTTTTAGTAAGGTGACCAATCGTCCTCCTTTAAAGAGGACAGTCCTTCTTTTTGTAAGTTCTGTCCTCTCTCGAAAAGTGTCCTCCTACATGTCCTCCTTTTCGATATTTGAAGACTAATCTGTAAATCTCCGTATTCGATCGCTGCCGATCCGATCCGATCCATTGCGTGTGATGTGATGTATTTGTATTTGACATGACGATTCGTCAAGGCTCGGTACAGTGCATCGAGACACGATTATGAGACGCATGCGCTCCGCACAGGAGAATTGTTTTGAGAGAGTGCGCCGCGTGCCAGCGGCTTTGTTTACTTCTTACCAAAACACGACATGGCACACAGGTACCTGTCCTCCTTCTCATTGTAAAAAAGTTGGCCACCTTACTTTTAGGATATCATGAGAGCATTGACTACGTACACAAATGTCGCCCAATGCTACAGTTTCATCTATCTGCTTTGCCCTCTTTGGATAAAACCTTCTTTGGTTTGCACGAATGTTATTGCGTTAAGGGATGCAGAATACATGTAGCTGAGATTCACTACTAGCAGATCATGTTACATTGGAGAGTTTTCTGCTTGTTTACCTTGAGGAAGCGAACAAGTTAAATAGAGTTCATTTGGGAATTACGAGATGTTAGGGATGTTTAGGATTTAAACCATAGATGTTGCCTTCCAGAAAGGTCAAAAAAAATAAATAAATTGAAAAGTAATTCAGCCTTCAGCTTTCCCCTCTGTGGCATGGCTGTTGGAAAAGATGGGAAGGCCTCTAAGATAAAATTGATTATTTGAATCCAACCCAGTCTAGATTCTGGACTTAGTTAGAATGGTCCATGAGTAAAAACAGGATTTAAAGGAGAAGACATTCTCCATATCATGTGTTCTACAGCATCACTTAATGGCCACATATATCAAACTGACAATTGTACTTTTCTGGAAAGATGAGATTTAAGAAGAATGTCAGCAGGCACATATTTCTTGGGGTATGGGGAGAGGCTCCAGATGATTTTGCTGGAATCTAATGAAACCATTCAAATCCACATGTGACTCCCACGTCTCAGGCTGTCTTACTTTAAACCTGCCTTTCCTATTAAATCTGAATAGATTCCTATGGAATATTTAAACTTCATTATTGTAATGTCTAAAATTTAGGGCTTCCTTGAAGATAGCTTAAAACAGGGGTGTTAAAATCAAGATCTGCAGGCCAGTTCCGGCCCATGGAGTGCTTAGACCTTGGTCGTGTGGCTGCCCTGGAAACAGTGAAGGACGAGTCTGTGGTGCCTGTGGCAGCAAAAACGGAGCACGGGAGGGCCCCATGTGGCCCTCCAAACTCCTTTTTCACTGGCAGGGGATTGCAGGAGGCCGTCACAGCTGAAAATGGAGCTGGGGAGGCCATTTTTGCTGGCAGAGCACTCGGGCCACCACAGGTGCCCCGACAGGAGTGATGTCGAGGTGGCCATGCCCACACTGGCCACGTTCACCTCAGGCCCCCGTGGTCAAATGCAATCCTGATGCGGCCCTCAATGAAATCGAGTTTGACACCCCTGGCTTAAAAGACTCTAATTGGTTAATGGGAGATCAGGACTCAGTAAGTATTCAGTAGAATGCCTCCTCTGATATCTCCATGTCAAACTGAAAGCACTCTTACTATCTTGATCTGTGGGATCTTGTTCCTTGTGAATATCAGCTTCTGGTGTCCTGCTCATGTATTTGCTGGTACGATCAATTCGGTCAGGATTTTTTTCAACAGTTGTTCTAAATTATCGAAATTGCTGGTCTTACAAAATTACTGTTCATTATAGTCCGCCCCAACCATGGCTGTCTTGCCATAGGTTTTTGAGTTTACATATATTACAGAACTTTGGGAGTTCAAGCCTTCTTTCTAATGCTTTAATCATGCTAATGCCATATTTTATTCCGGACAACACTTTCTGATTAGCCCAAAAATCTGCCTATCAAATAATAATGAATCATAAAACCCCAAAAGCCAATTATCAGTGAGTCTTTCCCTTAATGAAAAGAATCATACTGGGGAAAAAAATCATCCCAGAAATATTCATAAAAAAGCAATTATCAAGTTCAATGTTACTTTCTTTTAGAAGGTATATTATGGAAATAGATTTTTTTTTTACTGAGAATAGTGTGGTGAGAGAGCTAGAAACCTTTCTTTATTTGTCTTCCTTCCTTCCATCCTTTCTCTTCCTTCCTTTCTTCCTTCCATCCTTCCTTTCCTTCCTTCCTTCCTTCCTTCCTTCCTTCCTTCCTTCCTTCCTTCCTTTCTCTCTCTCTCTCTCTCCTTCCTTCCTTCCTTCCTTCCTTCCTTCCTTCCTTCCTTCCTTCCTTCCTTCCTTCCTTCTCTTAGATATTGGCTGTGATTAGCATAATATCTTCTCCCTAAGGGTGGAACATCAGTGTCTACAAATGAAAATAAAGAGACAGACCTCTCTGAAGCTTCCTAGAAGAGGAATCCATGAAATTGATGCATTCTTACTTTTTTTTTTCTCAAGGAATCCCATTGCCTTCACTCTAGAATGACCCAGATGTAGAGACCACTGCTGGAAACAGCATAAAATTATTCATTTTGACAGCCATTTCAAGGAACGAACCTCTATGAGGGTTATGCTTGATAATCAAAATGGCCACGTTCTCAGGGCATAGACAGCTGTGAGAAAGCCACCTCCACTAGAAGGCACAAGGCAGAGGATCTGAAGATTTTCTTAGGCCTCCCTATGCAGGTCCATGCAACAACTAAACATGGTTGGCACAAACTATTGAAACAAAGTGGTTGTGTGCACACACCTGTGGGAATAACATGTCTTGCAAAATAGAATGGCCAGGCTTGGCCCTCGTCATCTTGGCCCTCAAATTTTAAATTTAGACACAGGGTTAACACAATCATGAGTAGCGTGGTGGCCTAGAAGTGGAGCTCTTGCCTCACAATCAGGAGGCTGTGAGTTCAAACCTAGGTAGAGGCAGATATTTCTTTCTCTGGGCACAATGAGAATATATCTGCTGAACAAATCTCTGCCTTGGTGACAGGAAGGGCATCTGGCCAGTAAACACTCTGCTAGCTCCAATCAGCTGCCCAGATTCCACTCCGCAAGGGATTATGGGATTGTTAAAAAGAGCTAATGTTAAAATACATTATCACAATCATGTTTTTACATTGAACAGTTCATTGCAGATATCAAATCCTTTATTGGAAATTTAAAAGGGGGTCTTTATTTAACAGTCTTTAAAGTTTTGGTGTCTCTTCTGGATATAGGAGTTTGATTATAAAGGTAGTCAAGGTAGTCCTTGACTTACGACCACAATTTATGTTGTTAAGTGAGACATTTGCTAAGTGACCTTTGCCCCTTTTTATAACCTTTCTTGCCACAGTTGTTAAGCGAATCACTGCAGTGGATAAGTCAATAACCTTGGTGTTGAGTGAATCCGGCTTCCCCATTGACTTTGCTTGTCAAAAGGTTGCAAATCACCTGTCCTTAGAACACAAGAATGGTCGTAAGTATGAACCCATTGTCGGGCGCCTGAATTTTGATCACCTGATCATGGCGATGCTACAAAGGTCGTAACTATGAAACATGGTCATAAGTTCCCAGTGCTGTTGTAACTTTGAATGGTCACTAAATGAACTGTTGTAAGTCAAGGGCTACCTATATAAATAAGCTGTCTCTTATGCATGTAAGATTTATTAGTATAAACATAAGGTGTTCCTTATGCACGTAATTATATAAATAAGGTATCTCATATGCATGGCGGCTTAAGGATGAACAGTCCATAACTACAGCGCAGATGGCTAGATTCTGCGCAGCAACACTGGGGATTCATTGGAAACACATGTCTAATCCACCACGCTATTTAAGTGTTTAAGATGTTGGATAACTATTTGTTTGAAGTGGTGTACGGTTTCCTGCCTAAGCAGTGGGTTGGACTAGAAGGCCTCCAAGGTCCCTTCTAACTTTGCTATTCTATTCTATTCTATTCTATTCTATTCTATTCTATTCTATTCTATTCTATTCTATTCTATTCTATTCTATTCTATTCTATTCTATTCTATTCTATCCTTCTACCCTACCCTACCCTACCCTACCCTACCCTACCCTACCCTACCCTACCCTACCTTACCCTATTCTATTCTATTCTATTCTATTCTATTCTATTCTATTCTATTCTATTCTATTCTATTCTATTCTATTCTATTCTATTCTATTCTATTTATACAACCAACGTGGCAAACCCTTTTCACTGCTTATTCCTTTCCCTTTTAGTATTAAACTGACTTTGGGCCTCACAGTTTAATTGTAATTTTACTATAGTGAGATCAGGTGTAATCGACAGACTAGATTTTATTAGAGACATTAACTGTTATGTGTTATTTTATTCTAGAATTTTTAATGGGATAGTCACTTTTTTGTGTGTGGTTTTTATTTGTTCTGGTCTCCATTCCACGACTGTAATCAACTGAATTGACTTGACTTGAATCGTTTATCTGTTATGTGTTTTGTTCTGTTCAGCTATTTCACTCTAGAATTTTTAACTGGATGTTCACTTTTTTTGTGGGGGGTTTTTATTTGCTCTGGTCTCTGACTGTAATAAACTGGATTGACTTGAATTGAATTGTATGCATGTGAGAGTTTCCAATGCTGCCTTGACTTTAAACCACTGAGCTAAAATAATTTATCTCTACTCGGTGCTGTGGGAGAAGTTGCCACTAAAAAGAATCCTAGACATTTTTCCTTCTTATCTGCAGGGCTGCTGGTATCAGCCGAGCTGTCACAGGGCCATGCCTGATATAAACAAGAGATTGCAGAGACATCTGAGTAATCAATATGAAGAAGGCTACAGTATGGAAGCTACTATGCTGCATATCATCCGTCTCTGCATCTATTTCTATGACCAAATGAAGCATTAATTCAAATCATAAATCTATGGTGATTTAAAACTGGGAATGAGCACCTGCCTGCTTTAATGATTTATTTTGTACATTTCAGTAAGCAGGAGATTTGTCCATATGAAATGACAGGTCACCTTCAGATGCCAGGACCAGACTGTTTATCACCATATAGACGAGCATCTCATCTTAGCAAATAAATATTAAACTAAAAAGAATCCGATGAATTGTGGAAAGGAGAGAGCAAGTATTATAGTCCTATATTTCACCGTGCCTGCCTGCAGAGCTTCCATACGTTAGAGAAATGCATATGAAAGATTGGTTATTATTGGCAATTACCCCATTTAGACAAAGGTTTCTATTATTATTATTTTTTTAGAGTACCTTTATTAAGAGATAACAAATTCAATACATCGTTATAGAGAGCCAGAATACCGCAGTGGTTAAAATGCTCCCCAAGGGACGGGGGATTTAAATCCACCTTCAGCCACACAGAAGGTCACCGGTGACCTTCACACTGCTCTGCTAACCTCAGAAGTTCATCGAAAGTGCTGAAAAATCACATAAGCACAGAGCAGGTGAATGCACGCGACGAAGCCCAAGAGAGGAGAATCTGACAATTAGGAATCTTGAATGATTAATTTGAAACAGCCCAAAAATATCTGGAGATGTCTCTATCTTCCCCTTCCTAAATATGTCACTCTTCAGACTTCCTGGCTCCCAGAAGTATCTTTTTTTTTGGAACCAAATTTCATCCAACGTTCATCGAACACTAGAGGAATTTTTATCTCTACCAGGTTTCATGTTCCTTAAAGGGCTTTCAGAATCACAGAGAGGGAAGAAACTTTGAAGGGCACAACATGGGCCGTATCGCCTAACCGAATTTTGTTTCCATTCCTGATTCAACAATAGTGACCGATGGTGTTTTAATTTCTTCTTTAATTTCAGAACTCCAATGCAAGTTTTCTGTTCAGACTTTTAAGGAGAAAAAACAACAACAACAACACCCTCCCCTCCAGGATGTTTATAGATGTCAGAAGCAGGGGTGGGCTGCTAGGGGTTCACAGGGATTCGGGAGAACCTCTAGCTAAGATTCTGTGCAGTTTGGAGAATCCCCAAATCCCACTCCTGGCTGGCCCTGCCCACACCACCCCGCCCCTCCCAGGAGCTCCCCACATGGCCCATTTTGGATGTAGGTAAGTGCAAGATGCGCACGGAGGTTCAGGGCGGGCATGAAACAGGCCTACTGGAAGTTTGGGAAGGCCAGAAATGGGCCCGTTTCCAGCCTCCAGAGGGCCTCCAGAGCCTGGGGAGGCTGTTTTCACCCTCCTGGAGGCTTGAGGAAAGCCTCCGGAGCCTGGGGAGGGCAACACACACACATCCCGCCGTGGTGCAGGAGGCTGACTAGCCCATGGCCACACCCACTCAGCAACCGGGCAGAGAACCCCTTGCTAAAATTTTTGAAGCCCATCCCTGTTCAGAAGTATCATGGACCCGGTAGTCTTTGAATTCAAAAATTATGATGGTGTTGAAAGAAATTGATTTATGACTGCTCCTCACATTTTAGACTGTTGCAGGCGAACAAAATTTGGGCGCCTGACAATTGGCATGTGCTTTTACAAGGATTGCAGCATTCCTGGCTCCAATGATTGCCATTGTGACCTTCCCAGCCAGTTTCCAACAAGCAAAGTCAATGAGGGGAAGCTAGGTTTGTTAACAACCATGTGGTTTACTTAACGCCTGCTGGAAAGAAATAGTAATAAAATTGGGAGCAACTCATTTCACAGCCACACGCTTAGCAATGGAAGCTCCAGTCCCAATTGTGGTTTATGTCTGCCCAATTGGTGGACTTTCTGTAAAGGTAAAAGGTATCAAGTTTTGAGATGGCTCTGGACCCACAATTCTCCCACCATTCCAGTTCCACCCTTCATGTAGCCTTTCATAAGGAAAACTGGACTTCAACAACAGCTGGATTTCAATTTCCATCTGAACATGTTCCACTATTGAGCTGAATTTACTATAAGAAGGTGTTTCCCAACACTGAACCAGAATGAATGATATGCTGCTAGGTCCCCATTACTATTTGCATAATATAGTTGGCAAGACTTCAGATTCTAAGCACCCACCCCCCCAAAAAAAAATGGTTTCAGGAGACAGAGGAGAATTCACACATCTGTGGAAGCTCCTGAAAGCAGTTGAACGGCTTTGCAGCTGCATCCTCATTCTGGCAAAAGACCCATTTACGGATTGATGCTTACAATAACAAGTGTAACTCAGAGTTGAGTTGAGGTCCATTGTTATGATTTATTCTCAGGACTACTGGAGGAATGGGACCACCATATAAGCATATCATGCTTATAGGAATGACTTAATTATACAAGTTGCAAAGGAATATAAAATAATACAGGACAGTCTAATAGAAACTATGATGTAGTTTGAGCAGGTAGAGTGAATGGACTTCGAGAAGCTTAAAGCATGAAGACCCAAGGGGATTTTTCAAGAGGCTTTCTGGTACCAGAAAGTCCAGTTGCCTCTTGAAAAAGCACCTTTGGGACAACCATGACCTGGATGACTGAGGATCACCATAGACATAAGGCGTGAAGACATGAAACATGAAATCTCCTTCAAGTTGTGTTCTACTCCTGGTGATTATTACACTGGTTTTTTTGGCCAAGGTACAAAAGAGATTCACTGCTCATGTTTCTCAAGGTGCTTTTTGCAACCTCCCACTTGGGTCTACAGGGTTGTGGAATGTCTTGATAAGTCTCCCATCCAAATACAAACAAGAACTAACCCTGCTTTACCGCCTGAAGGCAAGCCAAGGTCAACTAAGTGATGTCTTCTGATAAATTAAAACGCTAGAATGGAAATTCCCTCTCCTGAACAATAATGTTTACATAAATAGCTTTTCTAAGAAAATCTCCAAGTAGAGATGGAGGTTTTATACCTGTCCCTGAATTCAACTTAATTTAGAATAGATGTATCCCCACCCATCACCAAAAAAGATATCAATCTATGCTCATTCAGTTTTATCTTTTAAGTCTCTCAGTAGGATCTTTGTCCAACAATTTAATTAAGGCTGGAATTTGACCAGGAGTAAACACCAGAACTTTGCCTTCCTTCCAAAAAAAAAAAAAAAAAAGTCACTGGCACCATGCAGGATGGTGAAACCTTGGGCAAGGCAATATCATCCCATGGGATCCTATTAAATAAGGCTAAAATCTGACAAGACTTTTCTGGCACCTTGTGTGATGTCTGGCATCTTTCAGGTTGGCAATCTTGCTCAAAAAGAGACCTTGTAAGATTTCAGACACACACACACACACACACACACACACACACACACACACACACACAAACACACACACACAGTGTTTTTCTGTCGAAACACCTGGTCTGCACCAATATGGGAGGGAGCATATGCTTCCCTTTCGCCTTTCAGCTTCAATCCAGGAACTCTCAAGCAGTTGCTATCCCATATTGGGGTAGACCAGGTGCTTCGATAGGAAAAAAAACACTTAATCTCTCCCCTGGCTCAGTTGATAAAGAGAGGAGAATTTGTGGCTCAGAGGTTAATACAACTGCCTAACATGCAGGCATTCCAAGTTCAAATCCAAGTAAGGGTATAGCTAGCTGATGAGCGCTAAAAAGCTTGAAATAGATCTATACTAGTCTCCCTTTATTTCTTTATCAGCGAAATATAAATTTGATACAAAATAGTTTGTCGTGATAGCAACTGCCTGAGGGCTCCTGGATTGAAGCTGAATGTCTAAAGAGGCATTCTCCTCTAACCTATTAAGTGGCTACTCTATGTTTTTTCTCCTAGTGAAGCAAATGGTTCTTCTTTTTCACACCTACAAGGCAGCCAGGACTTGCTTACAAAGCAGATGGAAGGTATTTCATGTCGGCTCCCACATTACAAAACAGAGTTGGGAGGACCTTGGAGGTCTTCTAGGCTAACCCCCTGGACAAATAGGAGACTCTATAACATTCTGGACAAATGGTTGTTAAAAACCTCTAGTGATGGAGCACCCAACCTTTCTGGAGGCAAGTTGTTCCACTGAATAATTATTCTAACTGTCAGGAGATTTCTCCTTAGTTCTAGGTCAATTCTATCCTTGATTACTTTCCATCCATTGCTTCTTCTTCTACCTTCAGGTGCTTTGGATAATAGGTTGACTCCCTCTTCTTTGTGGCAGCCCTGAGATATTGGAACACTGGTATTTTGTCACTCCTTAGTTCTTCTTTTCACTAGACTAGACATACCCAGTTCCTCATTCTTCATGCTTTTTAGCCTCCAGACCCCTAATCGTCTTTGTTGCTCTTCTCTCATATGGAGCACAGCACCCCTCTTCAATCCTAGACATATACAGCGAGACCCGCATTCATCAGATGCATATTTCCCCATCATCTCTCCATATCCCACAAAATATAAAATACTTATTGATAAAGAAAACTACTCTACTTAATATTATGACTTTGGTCTCTGACTAGAATCCAGATACTTTCTAACAGTCCTCCACAATAAAACACAATGTGTTTTAAGCAACTGTTTTCATTCTGCAGGTTAGAAAAAAAAACAGTAGATGCTTTTCACTATTTTTTGATTTCTCCTTGATTAAAGAAAGTTGAACTAAACATCTTAAGTTTCCCTCCTTGCCTTTTCCCTCATGTTTAAGTAATTTGGGGGGGGGGGACTGTTGTTAGTTGTCCCTGTTCCTTCACCCATCCCCGGGGCTAAGCATGTTATGGCAATTTTGTTCAGTCGACCTGTAGCATTTTCTATGGCTGAAATATTAACAGCAAAGAGGGAAAAAATTGCTTGAAATCTGCTGACATGGGCATATGTGCTCCTTTTGTTCCTGGGTAGGAGTTAAATAATAAATATGTACAGGGAGATCCAGAACAAAAAAGTTGTCAAGCTGTCACCCTTAAGAATAACCTCAAAAATTTGCAGAATAGAAAAAGTATATATTAGATTGTCATCTCTGGTTTACGTCTATGCAACCTCTGCCTTGAACAGCAGTTAAACAGGATTCAAATTCAGCTTTCCGTTCACTCACTAATTTATCTCAGAGAGCAGAAAGCAGCTCGCTGAGAAAGAAATGCCCTTAAAAGTCGGTGGTCATTAAAGGAATATTTAAGAAAAGGAAATTGACTGCATGGAGAAGCCACGTCTTGTGAATCCCACCACTTAGGAGACCAAAAATGTTTGTCAAAATTTCCAAATATGAAACACGGAGTGGGAAAAACAATAACATAATTTTAAGCGCCCATATGATCAAAATAGCCACTAATTCAATTTTGTTCAGTCAACCTGGAGCATTTAGGATAGGCAGGACTTGTTCAGATGACCTGAGATTTAAACAGGCAGGATTTTGTCTTCTACAAGCAGAATCTGAATTCTATATTTTAACTGGTCCAGTGTAACTCACTTTAACAGGAACAATGAATCCCACATTTTTAAAAAAATGTTACCCTGGAAATAAGTAAGCTGTTGATTATTTCCATAGGATGGATAGATGGATGTTCTGACAGCTTTACTGAACAGTGCATTTTCAGATAGTATATTTAGAGTGTGTTAATGTGGAAAAAAAAAACTTGGAAAAATAACAGTATCAAAAAAAAAAAAAAAAACAGGCTGAAAGGAAAACAAAGAAAAAGAAATTAAACTGTAATTTCTCCTGCCTTTTTAAAAGCAAGGATCTTTGTAACAGGTCTCTTTCCGATCAGAAACTTCTGCTTCCAAAAGTTTTATTAGTTGATCAAAATATCAAATAAAGACGTACAAAAAAAATAAGAGACGAAAAGGGGAAGAGAGAAAAGTGGAGGGTGGAGGACGAAAGGAAAAGAAAAGCAGTGACTGCTGACTCCTTTTGGTGCAGTAGAAGAAGGTAATAGCATAAAACCTCAACTTTTTGCTTTTTACAATAAACCTGTCTAATCGGCAAAATCCAAAATCAAAGTTTTACATTTTTTTCCCCATCTCAAGAACAAAGTCCATAAGCGGTTTCCAGGTAGAAACAAAATTAATTGTGTCTTTTAGATCAAAAACTTACCCACAGCAGAATTTAGGTCCCCGTTTTCAGACTCTGCTGCGTGCTGGTTATTATTGGGATGATAATTTGACATTGCTTCTAATTTAATTTTTTTCACCTTCATTGCTTCCGCGATGGCCGCATTGGTGGCCGCGGCCGCAGCCGCAGCCGCAGCTGTCAGACCTACAACAAAAGGGGAATAACAACCGTGAAATCACAACTTCTATCCGCTCTCCCTTTGACATCACCCTCTTTCCAGGAAATCAGGATCAAGTTCTCAAGGAACAAACGTGTTGGCAGAAAAAAAGGGCGGAGGAAAAACCATCATCTGGAAGTGACAACAAGCTTCTCAAGGTTGTCATGGCCAAATAAGGTATGTAAAATGGCCTCCTTGTATTTTTTGTTGATTAGCTTCAATCCTGTTTAGCCCTACCAGTTGAAATCATGGAGACGGTCATTTTTAGTTAGGATAAAGTAAATTTAGTTATCTCTAATTTCATTGATTTCAAGAGATGTTCTCAAGAATTAAATCTAGATGTGGGCTCTCATGTTTTTACCTGACAAGTGGTAGACACTGTTCTGAGCTCCACACACAAAAGAAGATATATTTCCTAGACCAGGGGTGTCAAACTCAAGGCCCGTGGGCTGGATCCAGCCAGGGGTGAAATCCAGCAGGTTCTGACAGGTTCTGGAGAACCGGTAGTGGAAATTTTGAATAGTTCGGAGAACCGGCAAATACCACCTCTGTCTGGCCCCAGAGTGGGGTGGGAATGGAGATTTTGCAATATCCATACCCCAGGAATGGGGAGGGAATGGGGATTTTGCAGTATCCTTCCCCAGCCACGCCCACCAAGCCACACCACGCCCACCAAGCCATGCCCCAAAGTACCAGTAGTAAAAAAAAATGGATTTCACCACTGGATCCAGTCCATGGGGTGTTTAGTTCTGGCCTGTAGGGCCACCCTGGAAACAGTGAAAGACTGGCCGGCGGTGCCTCTGCCAGTGAAAATGGAGCTGGGGAGGGCTGCATGTGGCCCGCCCGAATTCTGCTTTTACTGGCAGAGGGCTGTAAGAGGCTGTCGCAACTAAAAAAAGGAACCTGGGAGGCTCGCTGCAGAGCACTAGCAAAACAAGTTACTAGCAAAAATGGCATTTGATCGCATAAGTGGCATCAAAATGGCCATGCCCACCCTGACCACTCCCACCTGGCTCTCCAAGGTCAAACACAACCCTGATGCGGCCCTCAATGAAATCGAGTTTGACACTCCTGATCTAGACTATACCCGAAAGGAAAGGAAAGGATTTGTTTGTTTGTTGTAAACAATGTCATGTATAAGATAATCCATTTGTTTAGGCTCTTTCTGTTCTTTTCCCTTCTCTCTTATTCCAACATTAAGGTCCGTGATATGCCGTCTAACACCAGATTACCCTTTTCCCCCAGCTGCTAGAAATCAGGAACACTGAAATACATTAGAATTCACATGCAATACAAACTTTAACATCATTTTTAAAAATAAGCAAAACCCTCAGAAATCCCCCCACAAAATTCAGAAAAAAACTAATAATTCTGGGATAGGAGGGATTGAGTTCCACATTACTTGTGGATGTAGTGGTCCTGGATTGAAAGTCCAAACTTAGTGATGCCCACAAGAACAAGCCCTTATCTGGAAGGTTCTAAAATGTAGCTCAGGGCTGAGGTGGAAATTCTTATTTCAGAAATTGAGCATTGAGAGAGTCTGTTCTAAGTGGTGCCTTATGAATTGCAACCAGGTAGAATGTACTATTAGGCCAAGCCAGAATTCTATCCTTCTTTGAGATCTGATTTGTGGACAGAAAGACTGAACTTTTTTTTTTAAATCAGGTTCTGTTCTGAGGTATGAGAACTACAATATCTAGAGTGCCCATCTCACATTCAACCTACCTCTGAAAAAGGATCACGACAATAGAGGCTATGATGATGTCATAACCGAAAACAATAATTCAGAAACTGGAAATACCATATCGCACTAGTGTAGAATAGAGAATTACATGAGGTGAAATATTTATGCAATCTTTTCAGGAAAGAAAGAGGGAAGACACTTTCACTATCCCAGCTATTTGCCCCTATATTTCCCTTTTTATGATTCTTTATTTGGGGTAGAGTTGGGGCAGCTGAATGGAGCTGAGTGTTTATTGCTCGGATGCCCTTCCTGATGCCTATGTGGAGTTCACAGCAGATATTTTCTCTTTGTGCCCTAATAGAGAAATATCTGCTGCTACTTAGGATTGAACGCTCAACCTTCCGAGTGGGAGACCAGCGTCTTCACCACTAAGCCACCATGCCGCTCATTTGCCCCTATATCCAGTGGTGAAATCCAAATTTTTTTACTACCGGTTCTGTGGACATGGCAGGGGAAGGATACTGCAAAATCTCCATTCCCACCCCACTCCAGGGGAAAGATACTTCAAAATCCCCATTCCCACCCCACTCCTGGGGGAAGGATATTGCAAAATCTCCATTCCCACCTCACTCTGGGCCCAGCCAGAGGTGGTATTTGCCAGTTCTCCGAACTACTCAAAATTTCCACTACCGGTTCTCTGAACTGCTCAAAATTTTTGCTACCAGTTCAGCAGAACCTATCAGAACCTGCTGGATTTCAACCCTGGAACAGTGGAACCGCGCAAATCAGCTGAACCAAAAAGAAGGAAATATAAGACAGGGTAGGGCAGAGGCGGGAGGCTGGGCCAGCTGATCATCAGGATCTCTGAACTGCTCAAAATTTCCGCTACCAGTTCTCCAGAACCTGTCAGAACCTGCTGGATTTCACCCCTAACTGTGTCTAAATCTCACTATTTACTTAGGGTTGTTGGTTTGGGAAAAATAGGAGGGGAAAGTGCGTTGAATAGGTTCACCACCCTGAGGTATTTGTAAAAAATAATAAAGGAGACAAATTACATAAACAAACGGATTTCATCATGGTGCCTAATTCTATTGCATTCAGAATTTGACTTTTTAAAAAGATTATTTGCAAAAAGAATTTGAAATTCCTTTTTTTAAAAAAAAATTAGTTTGAGTGGTATTGGTGTGGGAGGCGACACGAAGCGAAGACTGTAAATAACAGTGAAGAAAGCTACCCTGTTGCAGTTATCATTAATATCCCCGAAATTGATAATCTGTTTATGTCTAGCATTTTTCCTGCTGATTATTCAGTGAGACAAGCCACTTTATAAATATCTCATCACTCCAGCGTCACACAAATTTCATCGACAATGCCATTAGCAATATGAATCTAACCATTAGAAGGAGAAGGCAGCATGTGGCATTAATACGCAGGCCTGCTTCCTAACCATCTGATAGGCAGATGGCACAGAGTAGATTCTCCAGCTGAAATGGAAGGGCTGCATCATTTAAAAAGCTTGTTTGCATTCTAACTGATATCGCTGCCATATTGCTATCCAGGACGCATCATGGCAATGTTTGAACAATCTAGTTTGTCTCAGTCATAAATGTTTACAGCCTTGTTGTTTTTTCTTTTCTTTTTTTGTTCTTCTTTTTTTAATCTTTCGATGCATGTTCTGGAGCACATAATTTTTAATTTAAGAAATCTATTGTTTACTTCGGTGGAAACGGAAGATTAGCAAGATGAAGGAATACAAAATTGCAACTACCCCAACCGACAGATAAAATATAAAATATCGTGTGTGTGTGTGTGTGTTTTCTCTTCAATAAAGATCGCTAGCAAAGGAATTAAAAAAAAGAAATAGCCGAGGCATTTTAGGCATTACATTTATTCATTAAACCTAACAGCTTTTCCCCCATGTGACAGACTTAGAAGTTTAATGTTATCACACACAGCTCTTCATGTAAAGCTCTTACTGTGTGCAATTAATCTTGTCCCATAATTCTATTCACAAAGCAAAACATCAAAAACTAAAATCTTGCTTCAATAATTGTGGCTCTGAAGGAAACCTTCCCTTCCAATGACTCATACAGAAAAGCCTTTTTAAGGAGTCTTGTTAAGAGCAGACCTGGCCTTGAATTATAACCCAGTTCAAGAATCTTTCACATCTTCCACCTCAGGTCAGGTCACAACTTCAACCAGACACTCGCTGACAACCAAACAAACGCACACACTCTACCAATCTTCTCTTTTGCCTAACACAACAAAGGAATTTTCTTCATCATCCGTTTCAAAAGGTTCGCTGCCAACATTAAAATGTACACACTTTTAAAAATGAGATAATGTTAATTTAATTTCATAATAAATTTCTTGATACAAAATAAAACCCTCTTGAAAAATATTTCTATTGATGTACAAACCCTACCCAATTATTACTTAGCTTGCATTGCCAATGTCTTCCTTTGGGATCAAGTTCGACACCAAATAATTTATCTGCTCTTAGAGGAATTAAATATACATATGTGTGTCTGTGTGTGTGTGTAGATTTCTAGCTTACATTTTACAAATGGGTTCTTTATTCTGCAATGATTGATTTTAATTAGTAGCTATACATTCAATTATCATGAACTAATTTGATCTCCTGGACAATATGAGTAGGCCTACAGAGATATAGCTCTACATTATCACACATGTTTTGGGCTGAGCATATGCAGGTCTTATTTCAGCTGGTATTCGCAACTCTAGCTTGACCATCTAGGAAAGCTAACCATTGTACTGGTTTCTGCTTGTGAGTCAAGGGATTGCCTTAAATTCATGGCCACCTTATTATGGTTATTGTCCATTGAGTCAACTCAGTCCACTGAGGACTCAAAAAAGACCATCTGGTCAATTTACTCTCAGATAAACATCGCATATTTCATTTAACTCTATCAAGAGAAGAAGATATGAACTAGATTTTAAGCAGCTGATAAATCTATTTGCTCTTTGCTCCATACACTACAATCTTTACAAATGTGTGATAATACTCTACCCATTTAAATATGTTTTCCCCATTTTTTTCTTCAGTGGAGGGTGTTTACCTTAAGGCTAAACCACAAGAATCAGGGCTGACACAGAGGAAAGGATAACAAAACAAAACAGCAAGTTCAGTGATCAACCTAAGGTCAACCCATGAAAATCCATGAAGTTGAAAATTCCTTATGGTCAACTTGCACCATTTTCTTTCCACTCTGTCTATCTAAAACCTGATTTAAGTCTGGATCCAACCTAGTGACATCCTTTGGCTGGCCTGTCTTAGAGCCTTAATCACTCAGTCAATACTTGATATCATTTTTACATATGCGAATAAATACACCTGCGGGGAACCTGTTCCAATTTAACCCCAGGTTTCACCTGTGGATTCCATAAATCTTCTTCTGAGAACAGTTAGCATATCATAATTTTTTTCTCTCTCGTGAAATATTTTTCTGTCCACCTTTAGTATTCTTTAGTATAAATAGCAATCGCACTTAGACTTATATTTCATTTTACAGTGTTTTACACTGTACACCTCTCCAAGTGGTTTACAGAGTCAGCCTATTGTCCCCAACAATCTGGGTCCTCATTTTACTGACCTCAGAAGGATGGAAGGCTGAGTCAACCTTGAGCCTGATGGGATTTGAAATGCCAAACTGCAGGGAGCCGGCAGGCAGCAGAAGTAGCCTGCAATATTGTACTCTAACCAGAGCGCCACTGTGGCTCATACATCATTTAATGTAGAGGGCTCAATTCTCAATAAATGAAGAGGGGTAATAGCAGGGGTGGGTTGCTACCGGTTCACACCAGATTGGGCAAACTGGTAGCGGTGGCAGTGGGAGACTCCACCCACCCTCCCAGATGCTTCTGTGCATGCACAGAAGTGTTGCATGCACATGCGAGCCCACCCACAAGTGAACCGGTAGTGATGGGTTTTGAAACCCGCCCCCGGTTAATAGCCGTCACTTGTAGAAGCAACTTGAGAAATCATTGTAGTCAGCCATTTGGTTGTGTCCAACCCTCAGCCACTCTATGAATCAGCACTCTTATCCTTCTCTGTCTCATAGTACCTCCTTCAGATCTACCATGGTCATCCAAGTGTCACTATTTATAGTGTCCCCCAGTGGTTAGTAGGGCAGCCCCTTCTTCTTTTTCTGGTCACTGTCCCAACATGATTGACTTTTCAAGGGAGTCAGCTCTCATGATATGACCAAAATATGACAGCCTCTATTTAGCTATCTTCACTTCAAGTGATATTTTTGGTGCATTCAGTCTAGAATTTCTCTGTTATTTGTGCAGTCCATGGGATGTGTAATAGTCACCTCCATCCCCATAGTTCAAAGGCGTCCACCCTTCTTCTACCTGCCTTTTTCAGAGTCCAGGTTTCTCAGCCATCAGTAGTGATTGGAAAAAATTACTCAATTCGCTAATCTGCATTTGGTTTTGAGGCTGATGCCTTTACTCTTCCAGGTGTTATTTATGCCAGGTAAAGGTTACCCTCGCACATTTGTGCTAGTCCAAGAGTCAGCAACCTGCAGCTCTGGAGCCGCTCTTTCACCCCTCTGCTGCGGCTCCCTGTCACTCAAAATATGCATCACAATCACCAATGTGCAACACCCACTGGCATGTGATTTATTGAGCTTTTCAAGCCTCGGTGGGCCAACCATGGATAAATCCAAGAAAAGAAAAGTTTCAGAAGAAAACAGAACGTTTAATTTCAACTACATAGGCTAGTTTTGTGGCCGCTCGAGAAATAGTCAGGCATGGGGAGGGTTTTGTGGCTCCCAGTGTTTTCTTTTCTGTGGGAAATGGGTCCAAATGGCTCTTTGAGTGTTTAAGGTTGCAGACCCCCGTGCTAGTCATTCCCGACTCTAGGGGGCAGTGCTCATCTCCGTTTCAAAGCTGAAGAGACAGCACTGTCTGAAGATGTCTCTGTGGTCATGTGGCCAGCATGACTAAACACCCAAGGCAAATGGAACACTGTTATCTTCCCACCAAAGTGGTCCCTATTTTTCTACTTGCATATTTTACGTGCTTTCGAACTGCTAGGTTGGCAAAAGCTGGGACAGGTAACGGGAGCTCACCCCGTTATGCGGCACTAGGGTTTCGAACCGCTGAACTGCCGACCTTTTGATTGACAAGCTCAGCATCTTAGCCACTGAGCCACTGCATCCCTTTACATGCCAGACACTGCATAAATAAAAGTAAATTTCACTAAAATCAGTTAGAATTACTTTTGGGTAAGATTGCCACGTGCCGTCATGAGATGCTACCCAAAATGAAATAAAATGTGAAGTGTTCTCAAAATGCGGCGATGTGATATAAAACGAACAAGGGAATGCATTTTCTGAGGTCTTACAGATGTGCATACCAAATCAAAACAATTCAATTAATACCGTCTTCTCTCTCTAAGCAATCCTGTCTTCTCCAGCAATAGTTCTTTCTTAGTCATTTTTCAAGCTGCTGCATTATTCATTTCACCAGATCCACAAGGTGGGTGATAAATTGTTACTTTATCTAATCAAAGGCGACTTAACTCTAGAGAAGGTCAAAGGTTTAATTTTGTGAGGTATTATCTTACACTGGGAGTTTAACCCAAAAACAGAAGAAGAAAAACAGTCAAGAAATTGATAATAAATGAATCTTTATAGCCTCAGGCATCGGTCTAGTTTAGTTAATAAACTTTCACTGAAGGTTTCTTTCAACTGTTATGGACAAGGAGGTTAAAAAAAAATCTTAAATTACAACCACGTGTGACTTTTAAAGCAGATTTTTTTAAAAAAAATTAAATCCCATCCTCCCCACAAACTTTAGAAGACAAAGCGTTCATTATATTAAGCAAAAAAATGCATACTTTAAAAGAGACAAAGAAGAGCAGAAAAATCAGCCTGCTATAAATATGGAATTTTGTGTCCTGATCTATTTTAAATTGTACATCAACACTGATCAACAGACATGGGAAGAAGACTTAAAAGGAAATTCTTCACAGACAAAACATTTTTTTTGCCTTGGAAAAAAGAACGGAAGCACCAGATATCTCTCCAAAATCTCTCCAAAAACGTGTATTCTTTTGAAACATATCCTCATTTAATTCAGTTGGATGCCTCTTTAAATAAATTACCAATGCTTCACCAATAAACAAAAAGGTTTGTGGAGTTTTTTTGCCTTTTCTGATTATTTGAAAGTGGTGATCCTTGCCCCTTTTTTTGCCACACACTTACTGAAATGGGTTTATGTTGGGTTTCCTCAGAAAGTGGACCACCACAGAGTGGCCTGAAGGTCAGCAGAGAAAACCCAGTTTATGCTTGGGATAAAATCCATTTATCACCAGGCTGTTTGTGGTTTATGGTATAGATTATTTCATTTCAACTCCTTTTGTGGCATAGCACAGAGATACAGAAAGGACTGCCTCAAATAATATGAGTTTGTTTTCTCTTTGTGGTCCTCTAGAGAGGGGTGCGGTGGCTCAGTGGCTAAGATGCTGAGCTTGTCGATCGAAAGGTCGGCAGTTCAGCGGTTTGAATCCCTACTGCCACGTAATGGGGTGAGCTCCCGTTACTTGTCCCAGCTTCTGCCAACCTACCAGTTTAAAAGCACATAAAAATATGCAAGTAGGAAAATAGGGACCACCTTTGGTGGGAAGGTAACAGCGTTCCATGAACCTTTGGCATTTAATCATGCCAACCACATGACCACAGAAACATCTTCAGACAGTGCTGGCTCTTTGAAACAGAGATGAGCACCACCCCCTAGAGTTGGGAATGACTAGCACATATGTACGAGGGAAACCTTTACCTTTACTTTTAGAGAGGATTTGTTCATGGTCCCACCTTGGCAAGAAGTGAGGACAACATGGACTAGGAAGCAAGTCTTCACTGTGATGGCTCCCATACTGGGAAGACATGGTCCTCTTTTCAGGAAGTCCAGAAGATTCTGAAGCCTTTCCTTTTAGGCTAGTGGTTTTCGCCTTTTCTTCACCATGGAACCTCTTTGAATATCTTTTGTAGACATGGACCATGGCCGGGGCCCTCAAGACTTAACTCAAGATTTAAATCATAATGTTTCTTAAAGCCTTGGCAGACACCCCCCCACCCCCTGTGATCTCCCAAAGGTGCATTTTCAAGAGGCAACTGGGCTTTCTGGTTTTTCTTCGAAGACATTTCGCTTCTCATCCAAGAAGCTCTGACTGGATGTTGGGGAATGAAATGGAATCCTGGCAGAGCTGAAGAAACTTTGTGGATGAGAAGCGAAACGTCTTCAAAGGAAAAAAAACCCCAGAAAGTCCAGTTGCCTCTTGAAAAACCACCTTTGGGATAACCGTGACCTGGATGAGAATCCAGATCACGGTTGAATCTCCTGAGAATCTCCATAGACACCCCTTGTGATGGCATTGTGGCTCCACGGACCACAGGTTGAGAACCACTGCCCCAAGCTATTTTCAGGAGCTAATTTGAAGTTTAAGCTGCAGTTTAAAATATTGAGTAAATAATTTAAGAGCCTGGATAGCTCAACGGGCTAAAAGCAGACTAAAGCCTGTTATTAACATCCAGCTGTCTGCAATTACACCAGTTCGAATCTCACCAGGCTCAAGGTTGACTCAGCCTTCCATCCTTTCTAAGGTAGGTAAATTGAGGACCCAGTTTGTGGGGGCAATAAACTGACTTTGTATAAATATACAAAAGTATGAAGGCTATTGCTTAACACATTGTAAGCCAGCCTGAGTCTCCGGAGAAGGGCGGCATATAAATCTAATTAAAAATAAAAATTAAAAAAAAAAATAAATTCATCCAATATATAGTGTGAATTTTACACCTGCATTTTAATTTATGGAGGCAATTCAGATGCCTCGTTTATACTTCTTTAGTATTGGGCACTCTGTAAACTGTATATGTACAATGACAAAAGAAAAAGAAATAATATTTCTATTGTATGACTTAAAGTGGATAACCTTCAGCTTATGGGTCCTTACATGCGACTCTATCTCAGCTTTCCTAACCTGCCACCACCGGAATTATCCAGTCACTAGCTCTATTTAGCTAAATGATTCTAGGAATTGAAATTCTCACATTTGGAAGGAGCCCAAATTGGAGAAAACTACTTCCCCCTTTCCTTCTCTGCGGCAGAAGGCTGCAGCTTCAAGACACTCTGAAGCTACTACAGAGGAAATTGAAGTCCACTCAACCATAGAGCTATTTGAATTTAGAGCATCCATGAAATCATGATGCCCTTGTTATTACAAAGCAAAGCTTCCCCCTTCTCAGAGTGTTGTCCTTCCTCTGCCGTAGAACGAGGAGAGAATGCCTCTCTTTCTCACCCAGCCCGGTAGTTTCAACCCTTGATGTCACTCATTTTAAAACAATCATAATCCCTTGCAGGGGTTGAGTCTGGGCAGCTGAATGGAGATCAATGTTTACTGGCCGGATGCCCTTCCTGTTGCCAATGTGGAGCTTTGTTCAACAGTGCCCGGAGAGAAAAAATATCTACCTCTACCTAGGATCTAACTCACAGCCTCCTGATTGTGAGGCGATCTTAAAACAATGCACAAAACAAATTCTAATTACAACAAAAATGCCGTTTGCTAGAAGGCAAAAATGCTCATGAAAGGAGGAGAAGGAGAAGGAGAAGGAGAAGGAGAAGGAGAAGGAGAAGAAGAAGAGGAGGAGGAGGAGGAGGAGGAGGAGGAGGAGGAGGAGGAGGAGGAGGAGGAGGAGGAGGAGGAGGAAGACTCATGTTCTCAGCTCACCTGTCCTCCCTTAGCACTTCCTTGCTGCCTCCAAATCCCTGCCCAGAAAGTGGGCTGAATTTCTGCAGCTGTGCAATCTTGCAAAGAGACACAGTTGCTTTCATGAGTCAGAGAATAGTACTGAGTTCCCGTTGTTGCTTCTTCTGAAGCACCACTTCCAAACTGACGTAAAGCACTGTATGCACAGTCCTTTCCACTGATCCATGGGTCTAATCCAGAGGTGGGTTTCAGCAGGTTCTGACCAGTTCTGGAGAACCAGTAGTGGAAATTTTGAGTAGTTCGGAGAACCGGTAGTAAACATTCTGACTGGCCCCGCCCCCATCAATTCTCTACCTCCCAATTCCCAGCTGATCAGGAGGAAATGGGGTTTTTGCAGTAACCTTCCCCTTCAGTGGGGTGGGAATGGAGATCTTACATTATCCTTCCCCTGCCATGCCCGTCAAACCACATCCACCGAACTGGTAGTAAAAAAATTTGAAACCCACCACTGGTCTAGTCCTACATAGATGACAATTCTCACTGAATGTAGATGACACAATTCTTAATAAATGAACAGAATAGAGCTGAGGTGGCACAGTGGTTAGAGTTCAGGACTGCAGGCTATTTCAGTTGACTGCTAGCTATAGTTCGGCAGTTCAAATCTCACCGGCTCAAGGTTGACTCAGCCTTTCATCCTTCCAAGGTCAGTAAAATGAGGACCCAGTTTGTTGGGGGCAAATATCCTGACTCTGTAAACAGCTTAGAGAGGGCTGTAAAAGCGCTATGAAGCGGTATATAAGTCTAAGTGCTATTGCTATTGCTAATACACTTTGGCAGTAAGTGGACACTCAATGGAAGTAAATTTCACAAGAGGAAGTGGACTTCAATCTGGAAATCTCTGGTCTTAATTCAGTACCTTCACCGTTTCCAAGAACATTTCCCTTCTTGACTTAAAAAGCAAACAATTATTTTGGCAGCTTGCCTCTAAACCAAACATTTGGATATGCCACTTTCAGTTGGCTCTCTGGTTTCTGGAATTTTGACAGAATCCTGGATGATGTAAGAATTTTCACCTGTCACAAAGCTTTCCTTATTTTCTCATCAAACTTACTATGTAACTAAAGAAGAAGTAATTAAAGAACAGCCCAAACTTATCTGTGTATGATTAAACAATATGTTTTGTTTTTCCGCTGTCTTTTTTTCCCTGCTGTGCATTAATTATGCAATTTGTTCCCTGCACTATTAACAACTCATAATTGGGAGCAAGAAGCTGAAACATGATAAACACACTGAATTAAAGTGTCCATTGGAGAGAGAGAGAGAATGTGTGTTGGAACAAATGTCAGACTAGAAAGCTACAAAAAAAATTGTTTATATAAAAGTGGAATATTGATAAATCCCTATCTTTCATCTAATTTTGTCATTTCTGCTTTCTGATATATGCCATGAACTCAGAGCTGACTCTTAGCTACAGATAGGTCCTCTCTAGGAAGATTGGTTCCTGAGTTAGAACTTCTGATGATGTAGCAATTGTTTCTTTAAAAGGAATCTATCCACTTGGGTGTTGTTCCCTTCTTCTCTTTCTTTCCATCTTTCTCAGCTTTATAAAGCTGAGAAATGAAAGGTACTGTATTTTTCGGAGTATAAGACACACTTTCCCCCACAAAAAAGTGGGTGGAAAAGTCTGTGCATCTTATACAGTGAATATTGCAGTGTGGGGGAGAGGACTTGGTGCGACGCCAATCAGCTGTTCTAGAATGGGCCACAGTGGTGGCAAATGGGCTATGGCTGTGGTGGCGAAAGGGCCATGGAGGAGGCAGCGAATGGGCAGCAGCAAATGGATGGTGGCAGTGGTGAATATACAGTGGTGAATGGGCTATGGTGAATGGGTCACAGTGAGGGCGGCAAATGGGTGGCAGTGAACGGATGGGGGCAGTGAATGGACAGCGCCAAATAGGCCATGCCAAAAGGGCAGCGGTGAACAGGCTTCGATGAACAGGTGGTGGCAAATGGACCATGCTGGCGCTGGTGAATCGGCTGCAGTGAATGCGCTGCAGCAGCAAATGGGTGGTGGCAAATGGGTGGCGGTGAACAGGCCATGTCAGCAAACGGGCCACAGCAAATGGGATGTGGCAAACAGACCATATGAATACTGGATGGATGCTGTGAGGCAGAGGCAGGTTTTTTTTTTCTTGTTTTCACCCCCAAAAGTTAGGTGCGTCTTATAGTCAGAAAAATACAGTAAATCTTTCACTTCTCCTGAAAGGTAAATCTTTGCATAAGGCATAATATTTTGAGCCTATAATCATTTGTGCCAGAAGGATGTATTTGTTCCGTGATCCATCTGTTTGTTTTTTTGGCTTATTTCTCAAGATTCTTGAGAACAACATCAATGTTCAAAAGAGAGAAACTTCTCTGCTTTTTCAAAATCCAACTTTTGTGTTCATAGACTGCCACAAGAAAAGCACTGCCTGCATTATTGATTGACAGATCCAATGTATATACCACCTATCTAATCTAAGTGACTGAACAATTTACAAATTAAAAAAACAACAACAATGAAATCCTTCCAGAAATAGACCAGCTTAAAGAGAGAGAGAGAGCCTCTCAAGCCACCAATAACCATCCCCCTCCCAGGGTCACAAATCATTATTGGATTGCTTTGCTAGCCTTAATGGTCTTCTGGAAGACCAGAGAGAGAGTCAGACTCACCTCAGGAGGCAAGATGTCCCATAAGGAGGCAACGGCAGAGAAGAGTCTAATGCTAGAACCCACAGTCAAAATTCTTTAGTTGACATGGTCCATAACATGCCTTTCCTGACCCTCCTCATTCTGGACTCATAGGTATAGAATCATTTCCAAGGTTCCTCAACTCTTGTTGAATCCCTACTTTTCTATTTTCTTACCTTGAATAGGTAAATATTACATTGCCTAACTGATGAAATACATAATAAAGTTACTACTCATTTTTATATTTTGAACTGTTCTATGTAAAGTTCTCAAAGTTCTTTTCAAGACCTGACCATGATTGTATCTTCTTTCATCAAGGAAAGATAACTGAAGAAGAAGAAGAAATACATTACATATCTCCTCTTGGGGATAAGGTATAGGTCGGATTACAGATTAACAGAGTTGGAAAGGACTTTATAGGTCATCTAGTCCAACCCCCCACTTAGCAGTAGACCCTATGCCATTTCTAACAAGTGGCAGTCCAATATCTTCTTGAAAGCCTCCAGTGATGAAGCTCCCACAACTTCCAAAAGAAACTTCTGCACTGTGAGAAAATTTCTGCTTATTTCTAGGTTGAATCTCTCCTTGATCATTTTCTATCCATTATTCCTTATCTGGCCTTCAGGTGCTTTGGAAAATAGCTTGACCCCTTCCTCTCTGTGGCAGCCCCTCGAATATTGGAAGACTGCTATCATGTCTCCCCTGGTCCTTCTCTTCACTAGACTAGCCATGCCCAGTTCAAAGGACACCTTCAAAGGACACCATTGACTAAGTGTGCTTAAACTCCATAAATATGGAGTTGTACAATCCTGCTTAGTTCCTGCTTTCTATAACATTTGTCATCATAAAATGCAAATTTTGGGGAACTTTTGGACAGGAAAGCTTTCAGAAGGAAATATAAATTCATAGAGCATGAAAACTTAATACAGACATACGTGAAAAAGACGTGCATCTCAGCTGTTCTCAACTCTGATAATAAACGAACCTTCAATATACTATTTCTCTTAAAGCAAAACAAATCAGTTGATCTCAGGTTTATGGAGGTTCTCAGTCATCTAGGTCATGGTTGTCCCAAAGGTGCTTTTTCAAGAGGCAACCGGACTTTCTTATTCAAATGTATTTAAGAATGCAAATGACTAGGCTGTCTGCAAGGAATATAAACCCTTACATTCCCCACCATTTAGTCAGGGCTGAAAAAGCTTCTTGGATGAGAAGTGAAATATCTTCAAAGAAAAACCAAAAAAAACCAGTTGCCTCTTTAAAAAAGCACCTTTGGGACAAGTTAACCTCAAGTTTTCAAATCTCAGAATTCTTTCAGAGGTAGTCAAAGCATATTTCTCTGCAATTCCCTCCAAATCAATAGATCAAATATTTTTATCCCGGCTTAAGCAGAACAAACATGGAATTGTTGAAGTCTTTAGCCAAATTCTGTCGAACATTTAAACATAAATAAGTAGAAACAAAGACTTCTTAACCTTTATCAGCAAACAACATATATTACAATACAGCACACTACAAGTAGCCTTTGGAGCCATAATGTCTGTAGATATTAAGGTTGATAATATCTATATTGATTTTAGACCGTTCAAGTAATGAAATTGTGTTACACAAATCAATGCTTTGACGGTATGGCTGAAACAAATATTGTCTGTTTTGTGCTCTGTGGAAATGTCATTTCCAAAGGACACGAGGGGAGACCATTGACTAAGTGTGCTTAAACTCCATAGATATTTCATCATGTTAAATTGTGGCTTTTGGTTTTCATGTATTCTTTCTTTACAGGATCTGTTGAAACTAATCAATAGAACTCATTTACTAAGATCCATTTTTACAGAACTTTTGGAAAAGCACAATACGCCTGTGTTTCCACAGAAAGTTGTCTCCCAAAAGAGCATTTTTGGTCCTTACAGATTAACAAAAACTGAAATGAAGAGGCCTCATATTACGTGAGGATCTTCCATTATCAAATTCTTATGATACTTATTATAGCCAAGGCTATGATTTTCCTAGTTGCAATGTGAGGGCTGTGAAAGCTGGACCATAAGAAAGGCTGAGCACCGAAGAATTGAGGCCTTTGAACTCTGGTGCTGGAGAAGATTCCTGCGAGTCCCTTGGACTGCAAGGCGATCAAACCAGTCAGTGCTAGAAGAGATCAACCCTGACTGCTCTTTAGAAGGCCAGATCCTGAAGAAGAAACTCAAATACTTTGGCTACCTAATGAGAAGGAAGGACTCACTGGAGAAAAGCCTAATGCTGGGAATGATTGAGGGCAAAAGAAGGAGGGGACGACAGAGCATGAGGTGGCTGGATGGAGTCACTGAAGCAGTTGGAGTGAGCATAAATGGAAGAGGATGGTAGAAGACAGGAAGGCCTGGAGAAATGTTATCCATGGGGTCATGATGGGTTGGACACAACTTTGCAACTAACAACAACAACAAATGATACTTTGAGAAGTATCAGTTCAGTTGCCAAAGTGCCATTTCAAAGGGTCCAATTCTGGGTAAGAAACACAGTGGCTTAAGTGATTGGGATGCTGAGCAGGTTAGCCAGGCCACGTTTGAGACCCGAGAGCTGCTGGGGGTGAGGTTGAGCTCTTGTCCTTTTCTCCAGCTCCTGTGGGGTCATGAAAGAAACCCCCAACTGGGTGTCCCCATGGCAACAATGATGTCACCAGCTAATGCTTTCAACCAGGAAGCGCCTTCTGACCGGAGTACAAGGGGAAAAAAACCTGGGCAATAAAATATTTTCTAAATTAATAAAACACAAACTAATTAATAGAGTTTAGTTAGCAATGAAGCAAAATCTGCAATCTCCACGCTTTTATTTACAGGTGGGCCAAAGTGGATTAGGGTGACGTTGTAAATCCTGCCACTTTGCCACCAAGCAACAACTTCCTGTTTATTCTAGAACCTTACGATATTAATTGCATTATAAATAATGTGCTGGAGATGAGTGAAAAGTTGCCGTGTAATCAAATCCCCCAGAAACAGAACTTGAACAGAACTAACAGCCTGAACTGAGTAGCAAAACTTAATTTCCATGACAGAATCAATAAAATTTGAAAATTGGCTATGTTTCTTTTCCCGGCAACAGGGTGACAATCATTTATCGGTACTAAACTACACAGCATCCCAAGATTATTTAGCTCAGTTTCTCTATCGCAATATGAACCCCTAATTTTGAGGTCCAAGTAATAAGTAAGCATACAATCATGTTGCTAAAGACTGAATCTCTTTTCCCATGGGGTAAAAAAAAATCTAAATAAAAGGGTGGCTGTGAGATTCAAAAGGAGGGAAAAGACATACTGAAAACATAATTAAAAATTGTGGAGGCTGCCTATGACAGGAATAACCATAAAAAACAGATACAAACCAGCTGGCTGTTAACAACTTCAGAGTTATAAAAACCTTAAACCTGCTGTAAAACACTCCATTCCATTTACATAAGGAACAAAAACTGACATTTCTTTCAAATTCTTCTGCTGAGGCTTATTTTGACATGTTTTGAAGCCGCATAAATGGCAACTGTGAAAGGAAGACATGCTACATTTTACCTAAAAGTTCATTTCTGACCTCTTAATGGAGCTGGTGTTACTTTAACCCAAATACTCGGAAAAAAAAAATCTCTTGCATCTTTTTCAAATTTAATTGCATTCTTCCTTGGTGGCCTGATGACAACAAAAATGTTCTATATAGGTAGTCCTTGCCTTACAACCACAATTGAGCCCAAAATTTCTGTTGCTAAGCGATGCATTGGGTGAGTTTTGCCCCGTTTTGCGTCCTTTCTTGTTCAGTGAATCACTGCAATTAATAACACAGTGGATAAGGGACTCTGTCTTCCCCATTGACTTTGCTTGTCTGAAGGTCACAGGAGGTGATCAATAACTCAAGGACAACCCAACCATCATAAATACGAACAGCAGTGTGTTTCACCTTAGGTTACTACTGGTTCTCCCAGTGTGTGCTTGCTTCATGCACACACCTGCCTTCTGTGTATGCGCCCAGCCTCAAAAACATGCCTAAATAGGAGGGGAGAAGAGAGGAAGGAGAGAGAGGAACAGAAGAAAGGGAAAAGGAGAGGAAGAAAGGGAGGGGAAATAAAGTAGGAGAGAAGGTTAGAAAGGGAGGAAGAAGGGAGAAGTGGGGGAAAGGAAGGGGAAATAGAGAAGGGAAAGGAGAGGAGGAAAGAAGAAAGTGGAAGAGGATAGAAGAAGGGAGGGAAGGGAAAGAGAAGAAGGATTGTTGTAAAATAAGGGAGATGGAATGGTAGAAGAGCAACCCCAAGTATACTCAATTATTTTAGGATGAAGAATGAACGAATATGAAAGATAAAAGAGAATATGTATGATTAACAATGGATAAGAGACTGTACATTTAAGACATGTTTATGAGAAATAAAAATTAAAAAAAAACCCATGCCTAAATAGTATGGCATAGAACTGGGGCAGGTGGTCGGGCCCAGGAGTGAAATCCTCCCAGTTCGGACCAGATCAGGTGATCCGGTAGCGATTGTGCCAGTGGTTCGCTGATCCATTAGCGATGGCAGAGCAAAGCTCTGCCCACCCACCTGGATGTCGTTACTTCCTGGTTTTAACAAGGAAATAATGTGTTCCGGAACCTTCTGTGCAGAAGGTTTTGTGCATGCACAGAAGGTCTGCACGCACATGCGACGTGACGCATGCACTTCCAAACCAGTAAGGAAGGTAAGTAGATTTCACCCCCACATTTTCCGCTAGCGGTTCAGGCAAACCGGTCTGAACCACCAGAATATCACCTCTGAATACGAACCGGTTGCTAAGCATCTGAATTTTGACCACATGACCATGGGGATGCTGCGATGGTCATAAGTATGAAAAATGATCCCTTTTTTTTCACTGCTGTTGAATGGTCACTAAATGAATGGTTGTAACGAGAGGGCTAGCTGTACAGACAGAGGCTCTTCCTCCATGCCACCATGACTGTACCTTAAAGAAAAGAGAGAAGAGGGGGAAAAACCCAATATTTTTCAGATGGATTGCCATCTTTGCAAGCTCGAGCAAAACCTTTATGCTAAAATGCCTTCCTTGGGAGCCTAATGACGCAGGGAACATTTTGCAGGACAAACCGAGCTTGCTACGGGGGAATGAAAAATAAACAAAACAAAACAAAATCAATCTTACACTGAGTGAAGTTTTGATGTATAAATACTGTCAGCTTACATTTGCCCCGAGCGCCGAGTGAGTTTTGCCATTTTGATAATTTCCTCGAATCAGTCGGCTGCCTCACGCAGGGCATTCGATGCTGATTTACGTTTCGTCAAATCACCTGCTTAATGTTAAGCAGGGTCACAGCAAGAGACAAGAGCTGGAAGAATTTCTGCCGATTCCTCGTTTGACATAAGATATGGGTGCAAATGCCCGGTCAACCCTTTACGATTTTTATTTAATGTTCTCTACGGAATATTGCATAAAACATTTATGTACCATGGAACCAATTTGGTGGGGGTTTTTTTGATGAAATGCGGTACGCCGATGTGTGTTAAGATCTCAAAATACAGAACAGATAAAGTCAGAAACTACCTTTCTAAAGGCATAAGTGTTGACTGCCCGCTTCTGAATCTAACGGTACTGAAAAATGTTCATTATTTAGGTACCAAAACACTGCATACATTTAAGAATAATAGGTTACAGTCTCTTGCAATATAATTTGATTTTCCCATCTTGACTATTGCAACATGCTCGACATGGGGTTGACTCTAGAAGCACCAGTGGGTTGCAAAATGCAGCAGACTGCATGGTTTGGTGCAGACCTCGGGGTGCACATGTACCACCTCTCCTGCGGGAACTGCATTGGTTTCCTATTTGCTTCCGGGTGCAATTCAAGGTGCTGGTTGTCACCTTTAAAGCTCTTCATGGCTTGGGACCAGGTTATCTGAGGGACCATCTCTTGCCGCTTACATCTACCCGACCCATCGGAGCGGGGAGGCTCCCGTCCCCCAAGGACATACATCTGGTGGGACCCAGAAGAAGGGCCTTCTCCCTGGTGGCTCCCTGGAACATCATCACCATGAAGATTAGACTGGCTGCCACTCTAACACTCTTTCAGAAGGCCCCGCCTGGTTCTGCTATGTGGTCTCTGGGCCTGGGGAACCCAGAGAGGGATGGATCCCATTAAATGGCTAGTATGAATGTGTGTTGTCACTGGCATGGGGGATATTATTTTATTATTTTTATTTGTATTATTATTTTTATTTTTATTTCTTTTATATTGTGTTTTATATCCATGTAAACCACTTTGAATTGCTATGTGCCACAATATAAATGTTCTCAATAAATAAATAAAATAAATGTATTTTAGAAAAGAGATTGCATAGGAGTTATGAAGAAGTTATAGAACATTTTATATATATATATGCTTTCTGAGGTTTTCGCGGGTGTTTGTATGTAGGTCTTTGTTTATTCGGGTCTTTTACCGTGCAAAATTGAAAGTGTCTTGGCGACGTTTCAACGAAGTCTCATTCGTCATCTTCAGGCTGGTGTCTACGGCTTCTTGCTCCTAGAAGCATGAAGCCGAAGACACCAGCCTGAAAATGACGAATGAGACTTCGTCGAAATGTTGCCAAGACACTTCCAATTTTACATGGGAAAAGATCCGATTAACCAAAGACCTATGTATGTATGTATGTATGTATGTATGTATGTATGTATATACCATGTTTCCCTGAAAATAAGATCCTGTCTTATATTTTTTGAACCCCAAAATAAGCGCTTGGTCTTATTTTCAGGGAGGTCTTATTATTTTGGGGTGCATGGAACAAGATGGGATTCCTCTTGCCATCTTACCTGATTTCCAGCTCTGTCTCCCTAACCCTAACCAGATGAAATGCATGCTGTGCATGCATTTAAATATTTTCAGAGTGGATTTATTTTCAGGGGAGGGCTTATTTTTGGGGAAACACAGTGTGTGTGTATGTGCGTGTGTATTTCATAACCCATTTCTATATAAAATTTACTCACATGTTTATTGGGTCTGTATTTGTCTAAGACAGTTATATAAATATATAGCATCGGTTATAATGGCTAAACGCAATGCCAATCAACCAATATTTTAGCTTTGAGTGTTTATTAATTATTGAGATTTCTGATTTTCCAGCTGTGAGTAGCAACTACATTTCAATCTCTCCACTTAAAGTCCACTTGATATTGTTCACTTAAATAATTTACAATGCATGGTTACTCAGAAGTAAATCTGCCTGTAGCCAGTCAACTGACTTCAATGCTGCTATACATGCAGCCTTTAGAGAATGGGAAAGCCATAACACGGTATGAGATTTAGGAGTTTTAAAAGAAATGCTGCATTTATTATTAAGCTATTGCATTCTGTATTTTTTCTAATACAAGAACTTCAAGGTAGAGAAAATTCAGCAAAATAAATTGAGCTGACAGCAAACACTCAACCAAGTAACTTGGAAAGTTTCTACGTTTTGTGTTGCATGTTATTTACACCCAACTCCAAACCAACCAAAGTTGCTTTTTCCAACTGGGGTGGACATATAAATAAAGTCAACAAATAAAACTCTCATTACTGATATTGATTACTGCAGAATGCATGAAAGACGGACTCGCTGTGCCACAACAATAATAACCCCAACAATTTTTATTGCATTAATTAACTATGGATGGACAAAAATCAGGTGTTACAAATGCAAGGAAATAAAATAGATGCATCGAGTTTGCTTATCATTTGCTTACATAAAAATCCCTAGGTTTAGGGACTTTTCAGTCTTTCTTTGGTGGATCCAGACCACTGGTGAAATCCAAATTTTTTTACTACCAGTTCTGTGGGCATGGCTTGGTGGGCGTGGCAGGGGAAGGATACTGCAAAATCTCCATTCCCACCCCACTCTGGGGCCAGCCAGAGGTGGTATTTGCCAGTTCACCGAACTACTCAAAATTTCTTCTATCGGTTCTCCAGAACGTGTCAGAACCTGCTGGATTTCACCCCTGATCCAGACTTATTTAGTTAGAATAAATGTAAGTGGGGTTTTAATTTGTCACATCATAGTATTACAATTCTATCTGAATGCAGGATTCCAACTTGTTTAGCATAGCGTTACAATTCTGTCTGAATGGAGGATTCCAACCGAGAGAAATTTTAATAACAAAATAACATAGTTGGAAGAGACCTTGGAGGTGTCCAACCCCCTGCTCAAGCAGAAGACCCTATGCCAGGGGTGTCAAACTTCAGCCGGGGGCTGAATCCGGCCTGCGGAGTGCTTAGATCTGGCCTGCAAGGCTGCTCTAGAAACAGCAAACGATAGGATGCCTCTGCTGACAAAAAAGGGAGCTCACACGTGGCCCTCCTGAGCTCTGTTTTCACTGGCAGAGGGTTGCAGGAGGCTGTTGCAGCTGAAAACGGAGCTTGGGAGTCTGTTTTCTCTGGCAGAGCTCTCGGGCCGCCACAGGCGCCCCCAACACGAGAGATGAGTTGGCCACATCCATCCTGGCTAGGTCCTCTCTGCCCCTCCCCTCCAAGGTCAAACACAACCCTGATGAAGCCCTCAATGAAATCAAGTTTGACACCTCTGCCCTATGCCATACCAGACAAGTGGCTGTCCAGTCTCTTCTGTATCTAAAATTTATCTTCATGTGATTAGCCCTAAGAAGATAGGTTGGGCTAACCTGATAGAGGAATGTTTTAGTAGAACTCCATTCCATGTGTCATCCCAGAACTTTATAATAGATTTCTTACTTTTCTAAAAGTTCTTTTAGGGATAAAAGATCACTGAACCCATGAAAACCTTGACAATTTAATACAAACTTTGGACTGTAAAACTTTAGATAGCTTATTTTAATGAAAAGAAGGACTTAGGGGAGACATGATAGCAGTGTTCCAATGTCTCAGGAGCTGCCACAAAGAAGAGGGAGTCAAGCTATTCTCCAAAGCACCTGAGGGCAGGACAAGAAGCAATGGATGGAAACTAATCAAGGAGAGAAGCAACTTAGAGCTAAGGAGAAATTTCCTGACAGTTAGAACAATTAATCAGTGGAAAACTTGCCTCCAGAGGTTGTGAATGCTCCAACACTGGAAGTTTTTAAGAAGATGTTGGATAACCATTTGTCTGAAGTGGTGTAGGGTTTCCTGTCTGGGCAGGGGATTGGACTAGAAGACCTCCAAGGTCCCTTCCAACTCTGCTATTCTAATTGTTAGATAGCTGGCTAGACAGGCAGGCAGTCAGGCAGGCAGGAGTAAGAAAGCAGTAGCATCTCTGCAATTGGAGAGGAGGGAATTAAAGTCATTTGGGAATACTCCTGATAACACATGATTTACTGTCTTGCATTTTTATAGAGATGGCGAAATCTCTGGGGACCTACATGCCTGCACACATATGGGATAAGAGAAGAACTAATGATTTACAAAGTTATATTAAAATCTGAGCATCTGTGAGGATCTGTGTGGTAGTGACCATAACAGCTGAAATTCACATATAAATAAATAAATTGTCCCTTTTTGTTTTCTAATTTCCAACATGAATGCTCATACTTGTGCCATTTAGCTGCTCTTTTTTCTTTGCCTTTTCCTTTTACTTTCTCAGTAAAACCAAACAAGCCAATCCTAGAATAGGGCAGAACAGCAAAAAAACTTAACTTCCTCACTACCAAATAGTGAGTGAGTATCAACAGAAATGGCAAAGAACATAAACTGTGAAGAGAGAGGGAGGGAGAGGGAGAGAGAGAGAGGGAGAGAGACAGAGAGAGAGAGTGACAGAGAAAGAGAGAGACAGACAGACAGACAGAGAGAGACAGAGAGAGAGAAAGAAATCTACTTCAAGTAGATCTTATATCACTTGGAATAGTTTTCTAATTTCAAAGAGTCAAAATTCAAAAATCTATGCTCAGGGGCACAGAAGAGAGATTTTGATTCCTAAGGATCAGCCAGAATATTAAAAAAGAGAAAACAGAAGCAGTAAAATACATTCTTTATCCTTTGGGAAAAGATAGATTGATCCAAGCTAGACACTAGAAACATTTCAAGTGAGTAAATTTATGTTTCCAATCAAAGGTTTGCTTGATTCCCAACCAGCAGACATTTTCGCTTCCACATTGTCAATACACACTTAAAAAAAAAAAAAAGCAAGTGAAATATTTCCAAACCTTACCTGAAACAGAAACAAACACCAGATGTGCATAGCTGTCCTTGGAATGGAATTATAAAGCATTTTACAATCACAGATACAAGGCAGCAAAACACACAATCAAAAAACAAAACAAAACAAAACATCGTCGCAAATAAAAACCCTAATGATTATAATGTAAGCTCTATTAAAAGGAAACACATTAAGTTACCATAGGAACAAAAGGAAGGAATAGCAGAGAAGTGTACAAAATGTTAACATTGAGCAACGGAGATGAAATGAGAAGATACCCTTGGGAACAGAAAAATGGATGTGATGTCAATAAGTAAATAAATTCAATTAAATCGTAACTCTGACAAGAGGTTGTACAGCAGAAATCAGACGTACACACCAACAGCAACAGCAAATGAATAAAGCACAGTAAAGTTGGTAATGGAAGAAAGTAATTTCTCCTTACGTATCATGAGTTTTGGACTCACCTGAAAGATCCTGCCACGCACAACACTTTTATCCTTTCAGGAAAAGGATCATTTGTGACCAAGCCTGGTGGAGCAGTGGACTAAAGCACTGTTAAATAGCACTTAGCTGCCAGCTGCCTGCAATTACTGCGAGTTTGAATCTCACCAGGCTCAAGGTTGATTCAGCCTTCCATCCTTCTGAGGTAGATAAAATGAGGACCCGGATTGTGGGGGCAATAAGCTGACTTTGTATAAAAAAGAACACTGCTTGGGGGGGGGGGGGCGAAAGCCCTACTAAGCAGGTATATACAACAGTATGAAGGCTATTGCTTAACACATTGTAAGCCGCCCTGAGTCCCCGGAGAAGGGCGGCATATAAATCAAACCAATAATAATAAGCAGTCCTACTCAAGAGGCAGTTTAATGCACTGGCTAAGGAAATGGACCAGGGGCTACTGAGTTCTAGGCTCACCTTTGGCCCAAAGCCAGCTGGGTGACCTTGGGCCAGTCATTTTTTCTAAACCCTAAGAAGAAGTCAACAGCAAACCATTTCTAAAATCTTGCCAAGAAAACTGCCTGGACCAGTTTAAGCAGTTGCAAAGACACAACAAAGATTTGGAGGTATGTGTGGGTGCCTATGCATGCAGACACGCACACACATACAGAGGAATGGATAAATATAAATTATTTATTTATTTATTATTTATTTATTAGTTTGATTTATATGCTGCCCTTCTCTGAAGACTTGAACAGCACTTAGTCCACTGCGCCACCAGGCTTTCTTTATATAAAGAAATATATAAAGTCCCTAATGAATTCTTTTTCTGAAAAGATAGATAGATCCTATTCAGAACTGCCCAACCAATATTCTGTGCCACGTGTCAGGGTTCTGAGTAACAGACCCAAAGCAATCAAAACCCTGAGGCCTAGAGTTTCCTCAAAGTATGAATTTATTAAAGGTAAAGGTAAAGGTTCCCCTCGCACATATGTGCTAGTCATTCCCGACTCTAGGAGACGGTGCTCCTCTCCGTTTCAAAGTCGAAGAGCCAGTGCTGTCCAAAGACGTCTCTGTGGTCATGTGGCCGGCACAACTAAATGCCAAAGGTGCACGGAACGCTGTTACCTTCCCACCAAAGGTGGTCCCTATTTTTCTACTTGCATTTTTTTACATGCTTTCAAACTGCTACGTTGGCAAAAGCTGGGACATGTAACAGGAGCTCACCCGTTACGCAGGGATTCAAACCGCTGAATTGCCGACCTTTCGATTGACAAGCTCAGCATCTTAGCCACTGAGCCACCACATTCTCTCATTTATTATTTATTTATTAAATATTTATTAGGAATGTCATATTGGCACAGCTGGTGAAAACTCGACTCTGAAGGACCCAAGGTTTTCCCCATCCAAATCAAAACCCCGAATCCTTGCCCCCAGGTCACATGACCATCACATGGTCCAATCAGGTTGCAGTCCCAACTACAGGTGGCTTTTGTCCATGCCACTCTAATACCTGCTGGAGCATCCTTAGCTCCCATGGGAAAGAATGTTATTTTGACTACTCATCCCCTCAACTATCTCTATCTCCTCTCTCACGTTCCTACAGCTCCACCCAGCCTTGCTGTAGCAGCCCTGAAGATGCTCTCAAAATGGCTTCAGGGCTGACACCAAGAAGGATACAGTCAAGAGGCCACAAAATAAGTTTCACTAGCTTCTTTTACACATCCTCAGGCATTAGAAACCGAAAACTATTTCTCAAAACCAACAGATGGGACAATGGGAACATGATAAGTTACACCTCTGGTCATGGTGGAGAAGAATAACTTTGCTTCTCAAGTGCATTGCCAATGTATTATAACTGCTACAATATTTGTGGGGTCCAGGATAGTTTTTCAAAGCCACCAAGCTACGGAAGACAACTTTGTAGATTGTTGAAGATGGAATATTGTTGCACGATCTCACAATAATGAGTTCTAATCCAAACACATTTGTCTACTGGCTGAGATTTCCACTCTTGGTGCTCCAGTCATCTTCTGGATCTGCTTCATTGCCTCTAAGAATTGTGGGGGGGGGGGCGTTGTCTTCTGGGGTCAATAGTAGTAGAAACAGCACTTAAGGGCAACAGTGTTAATGAAGTGTCTCGTTTCTTTTAAGAATAATTGTATTTATATTTATTCATTACAAATAGAAAAACAAAAATGGATTTCATAGCTTACAACTCATGAATACATTAGCGCAGTGATGGCTAATTTTTTTGCCGTCGCGTGCCAAAAGTGGGGGGAGCCTGGGGGTCGCACCTGCGTGTCCCACATCCATAATTTGGTGTGCCCCACCCTTCCACGCATGCGCACATGACCCTCCCACACTTCCCCCTGCTTTTACCCGGTGGGCCCGGTAGGCCTGTTTTTCCCCCTCCCCAGGCTCCAGAGGCTTTCTAGGAGCCTAGGGAGGGCAAAAACAGCCTTCTCCATTTCCCCTGGAGGCCTTCCGGAGGCCAGAAACAGTTTCCTGACTTCTGGTGGGATCGGAAGGCCTGAAAATCAGTTGGCCGGTGCGCACATGAGCCCTGGAGTTGAGCTAGGGCAACACTTGCGTGCCCACCAAGATTCGCCATCACAGCATTAGGGAATCCGCTAATTTTAACATGTCATTTATTATAAGAAATATTTCTAATCTAAATCCTCATCTATTCATTTTAGAATGTATTACAAATACTTTTCTGATTCTGATGGTAAAAAGGAGGCAGGTGTTTGTTATAAAAATGAGTGGTGATATTTTTTTGGGGGGGAGAAGGATCTCCAAGTCCAGTCTATCTCCAAAAGACTACAGTTCACATTGTCCTATTTGAAGAAGTAATCAATGGGTTGGTTTCCAATTTCCAGCTTCCATTTTTATTACAACCAACTTTTTAGCTTTTCTTTTCTCAATGTCCTCAGGGAACATTCCCAACAAGGCTAACTGGCAGTTTCTCCTGATTTCCTGATTGATGATTTTATTTATTTCTGTAACGGTTGAAATCCAAAGCTCCTAATCTTGAAGTTCAAATTTTGTTTCTTCTTTCTTTTCTATACCAAGATCAGAACTGTGAAAAGTCCTACAGACTGCATCCTTCATTCTGATGGCTTTCCACTCTTGTCAACGGGGAAGAGAACCATCAGCCAAACATCACCTAAAAGTACTATTACTAAAACTGTGAAAACCGTAGTAAATATTTCAGAAAAGATGTTCCCAGTTATTTTCTAGCTGAAAGAAGCAAATACCAGGAAAATGAAAAAATATTTTAAAAATGCCGTTTAAGCTATTTCTGTAGTCAATCTTACATAGATAAAATTAAAAGGGAATAAATTTTGTGATAACCAAAATTAGGGATGTAAATAAGACTAACAGTCAGAAACACAACAGCACCCTATTAATTTTTCTTAATGTTCCCAATGGCTTGGATTTGAGATTGGTTAGCAAATCTTTAAGATTAGAAGGGCCATACGTTACAAGTGGTTCTTTCGAATTTATGACTTTTACATAAGAAAACTTCTGTTTCAAACATATGCAAATGCTAACTAAGTGTAAATCTGTACCGGTGAACTTTGTAATGTCATGGATATGGATGTTAAGAAAGGATGAATTACCTCTGCATACGAGACCAGATTGCAGAGAACAAGTTCTAGAAATAAGGAAATGTTTTCATATTTGAGAATAGTTTGAGATCCAACAAGACTTGAATGCAACGGTACTAAGATGCCCAATCTCCTCTTGATCTGAACTAACAATTGCATTGAATTGAGGCCTTTGAACTATGGTGCTGGAGAAGACTCCTATGAGTCCCTTGGACTGCAAGGCAAACAAACAAGTCAGTCCTAGAGGAGATCAACCCTGACTGCTCTTTAGAAGGCCAGATCCTGAAGATGAAACTCAAATACTTTGGCCACTGAAATACTTTGGGAAGGAAGGACTCACTGGAGAAAAGCCTAATGCTGGGAACGATTGAGGGCAAAAGAAGAAGGGGATGGCAGAGAATGAGGTGGCTGGATGGAGTAACTGAAGCAGTCAATGTGAGCTTAGATGGACTCCAGAGGATAGTAGAGAACAGGAAGTCCTGGAGGAACATTGTCCATGGTGTCACAATGGATCAGGTGAAAGGAAGTATTTGTGATTCAAGAAATATTTGAGACCCAACAAGACTTCAATCAAGCAGTGGTGGAATTCAATATTTTTTACTACCAGTTCTGTGGATGTGGCTTGGTGGGCATGGTGTGGCTTGGTGAGTGTGGCAGGAGAAGGATACTGCAAAATCTCCATTCGCACCCCACTCCAGGGGAAGGATACTGCAAAATCCGCATTTCCACCCCACTCCAGGGGAAGTATACTGCAAAATCCTCATTTCCTCCCCACTCCTGGGGGAAGGATATTGCAAAATCTCCATTCCCCTCCCAGTTTCCTGAACTACTCTAAATTTCCACTATCAGTTCTCCAGAACCTGTCAGAACCTACTGAATAGCTTCCCTGCTTCAATGCAACACTAAGAATCAAGGTGAACTCCACCCTCTCCATCATCGAGGAGGAGATTGGAGACAGAAGCAAGCTTGGAAGAAGAGAGGACAGGATGGAGAAGAGCAGATCTGGCACAGAGAAAGTGGGACACTTCATATCACCAATTAGATTACTGCCCATTGTAGATGGAGAAATTACATTGGGTTCTGCAATCCCTTTTCCATGGGGACCTGAGAGCCACAGCTGTTCCTTTTGCTCTTTGCCAGGCATCAGCCAATCCAGACGCAGCCTTTCCTCAAGTGATATGGCAACACATCTACTTATCTTCAAAACAGTTGGCTTGCAGAAGGGTGCATGAGGAAGAAAAGATCTCAGAGGAGCCTTAGGAGTCAGTCTCCCTCTTGAAGGCAACTCACGCCTGTCCTGTGAATGGATAATATGCAATCACAGCAGCCTTTAATTATTGAATTAATTTATTTCCGGAGGGCAACACTCACACACACAATGAGAATCACTGAACTATTGTCCTGCAACACAGGGCACAGTTCACAACATTAGCTCTCAGCTAGGATTCTGTGCAAAATCACAGTTGCTGGGAATCATTTTATAACCCTCCATTGGTTCCAGTGGAATCGGCAGCTGTGCAGAAAGGACTTTGCACACACCAAAGAAACCTTTCCCAACTTCCCCAGTTAGAAAGTTCTTCAGCCCTGTCTGGCACCTGCTGGGGAAAAGAAGCTAGAAACCTCTCCTCTCTTTATATTCTATTATTTCACTAAGAAACTATTGAATTCTCCAGAATGTGGCCAATAAAATATTAAGGCCACAGTCGGGCTAGAGATACTGGAAAGGATTGGTCATATTGTCTAGGGCAAAGGTCGGCAACCTTAAACACTCAAAGAGCCACAAAGGTCCTAACTGGAAGCCCCTGTTCGATTCTGGAGCCGACAGGAAATCTGGTTCCCCCATCATAGTCTCCTCCTAGCACGGCATCCTTTTTCCTCTGCTGACTGTAAGTCCAGTTCCCTCACCATAGAGTCTCCTCCTAGTATGGCGTCCTCTTTCCTCTCTCGACTGGAAGTCTGTTCCCCCACCATAGAGTCTCCTCCTAGCACGGCGTCCTCTTTCCTCTGTCGACTGGAAGTCTGTTCCCCCACCATAGAGTCTCCTCCTAGCATGGCGTCCTCTTTCCTCTGTTGACTGGAAGTCTGTTCCCCCACCACAGAGTCTCCTCCTAGCACGGCGTCCTCTTTCCTCTGTCGACTGGAAGTCTGTTTCCCCACCATAGAGTCTCCTCCTAGCATGGAGTCCTCTTTCCTCTGTTGACTGGAAGTCTGTTCCCCCACCATAGAGTCTCCTCCTAGCACGGCGTCCTCTTTCCTCTGTCGACTGGAAGTCTGTTCCCCCACCATAGAGTCTCCTCCTAGCATGGCGTCCTCTTTCCTCTGTCGACTGGAAGTCTGTTCCCCCACCATAGAGTCTCCTCCTAGCATGGCGTCCTCTTTCCTCTGTTGACTGGAAGTCTGTTCCCCCACCACAGAGTCTCCTCCTAGCACGGCGTCCTCTTTCCTCTGTCGACTGGAAGTCTGTTTCCCCACCATAGAGTCTCCTCCTAGCATGGAGTCCTCTTTCCTCTGTTGACTGGAAGTCTGTTCCCCCACCATAGAGTCTCCTCCTAGCACGGCGTCCTCTTTCCTCTGTCGACTGGAAGTCTGTTCCCCCACCATACAGTCTCCTCTTAGCACGGCATCCTTTTTCCTCTACCTGTCCTAAACGAAAGCCCTATCAATTGTGGAGCCGACCAGCAACAGGGAGCCGCAGCCGAGGGATGAAAGAGCCACATGCAGCTCCAGAGCTGCAGGTTGCTGATCCCTGGTCTAGGGAGTTTGTTTATTTTAAAAAAGCAAGCAAAAGAGGTTGGATCTTCCATTCAACTTCTACAGGAGGGATGTCAAACTCAAGGCCAGATCCAGCCCATGATGTGGCCAGATTTGGCCCATGGGGCTGCCCTGGAAATGGTAAGGGGGTCGACCCCCACCACCTTGGAACCACCTCTCCTCACCCAGCTTTGCCTCACTTCGCCCCGCAGCAGTACCAACAGCAACAGCAGCAGCAGGAGGAGGTAAGCATGGCTGGGGCACCCCATTAGGGAAGAGGAGCTGGGCTAGACTGCAGAGTCCTGGTGCCCCAGGAGCTCCAAAGCTGGCCATGCCCACCTAGCCACGCCCACTTAATAGTCTTACATGCAACTGTCCCTTTGAGGAGAACCATAATGCTGATACGGCCCTCAATGAAATTGAGTTTGACACCCTTGTTCTAGGGGTTGACATGATCCACAATAAGTACAGATGAATCGATCAACCACTAGAACGGTTTTATAAATTGAGACCCTCCCGCCTCTCATGAAACTTTATCCCAAGTGAACTGCCGACTTAAAGACAATTTCTTCACAAAGGGACACCTTAAACTGAAATTGGGAAATTTCATTCCCGAATATATCATCCTGGGAGGCTGTAGCCCCCTCCAAGAAAAGTATGGTTTACCATCTCCTATCAACAACGCCATTTTTGTCTAGATTAAGTTTTCATTTATTTCTGTGCCACTTAGGCTATTGGGAATACAGCAGCATACCAATACTTTATTAATAAGTAAACAAGCCAATAAATAAATAAACCATCACCCAGCCATTATCCACTGCAGCCCACTACAAGATACGTAGCATTGGTTTGTTTGCGAGTAGGAAGCACAGTTGTAAGAATCCTACTCTCTGAGCTTGCTTGTTTGCTGATAGACATTTCATAACCTGACTAGGGAACATCATCAGTGCTGATGCTCATTGTTTTGAGTACATGCAGGATCAGCACGGCATTCATAAAGAACCCTTTAAACTTAGGAGATCTCCTGCCAGTTCAGACCGATTCAAGTGAATCGGTAGTTGTGACCTGCAGGTGGCCATGTCCACCAGCCCCAGTCCTATGCTGTCCTATTTGGCATAGGGCCTAAGGTAATTGCGGGACCGGCTTCTACCACCGATAGCCTCCCACCGGCCAGTACGCTCCCACAGAGAGGGACTCCTCAGGGTGCCCTTAGCCAGGCAATGTCGGCTGGCGACACCCAGGGGGAGAGCATTCTCTGTGGCAACACCAGCCCTCTGGAACGATTTGCCCCCTGAGATCCGTATGATACCTGATCTCCGGGCTTTTCGCCGTGGCCTTAAACCTTTTTTTATTTTGTCAAGCTGGGCTGGCGTTAACACCCCCCCCCCCCCTATTTTTAGTTTTTAAATTGTCTATGGGTTTTAAATTTTAAATTGCCTAATGGGTTTTTTAAATTTTCTGGGCCAAAAATTGTTTAATTCTTTTACGAATTTTAAATTTTGTATTGAAGTGTTTTTTTATTCCTGGCTGTGCATTGCCCTGAGTCCACTAGGAGAAGGGTGGTATACAAATTTAATAAACTAAACTAAACTAAACTAAACTCTTTAGCTGTGTTTTTGAAGCTGTGCGCAAGACGCGCAAGCAAGCAAAGTGAATACACGGAAGGCCGTGCACATGCTCACATTTTTGGTGCTGGACAAACTGGTTGTTAATTTATGTGCCGCCCACTTCTGCCTAGGACCAGTGGTGAAATCCATTTTTTTTTACTACCGGTTGTGTGGGCGTGGCTTGATGGGTGTGGTGCAGTGGTGGGTTAGCCCCGGTTCACACTGGTTCTATAGAACTAGTAGTAAAACCAGCGGGAGGCTCTCCCCACTGACCCAGACTTCATGAAAATACTTCTGTGTTTGCACAGAAAAGAGTGTGTGGCCCCGCTGAGATCCAGTAGTAAAGGTTAAGTAGAACCCATCCCTGGCGTAGTGTGGCTTGGTGAGTGTGGCAGGGGAAGAAGACTGTAAAATTTCCATTCCCTCCCCACTCCTGGGGGAAGTTTAGTTTAGTTTAGTTTATTTCAGATTTATATACCGCCCTATCTCCCAAGAGAGACTCAGGGCGGTGAACAGCCAAAAAATTAAAATACATAGAATACAAAAGTTATAAGGAACTAAAATAAATAAATTAAATCCTTGGCTTCTCAATTTAAAAAAAAATTTAAATTTAAAATTTCGAACCCCCAAAATCCATAAAATTCCAATTTAAAAACCCGGATCCATATAATTTAAAAAACCCTCTTAAAAAACCCTTTGGGCTAGGCCGGCTTGTTGGAATAGGTAGGTCTTTAGGGCCTTACGGAAGGTGCGAAGGTCCGGGATCAGGCGTATACTAGGAGGAGAAGGATATTGCAAAATCTCCGTTCCCACCTGACTTGGGGGCCAGCCAAAGATGGTATTTGCTGGTTCTCCAAACTACTCAAAATTTCCACTACTGGTTCTCCAGAACCTGTCAGAACCTGCTGGATTTCACCCCTGCCTAGGACCTAGACTGACATTATTCATACTCCAATTCCATTTCTCTTTTCAAGTTTCAAGTTAATGGACAGTCATATTCAAGGTGATTTATTATCTGCCTATAGATTTTGCAACTTTACCCCTGAGTTAACAGCTCCCTGCTTTTCGACTATTTTGGAGAAGCTGAGAAGTTTTGCATTGGTACACTGCCCACAATCACTCTATGAAGGAGATGGGTGGTCTTTAAATATGATCAATGAAAATTAATAAACCAAAGTTACTCTTTCACTGCCTGCCTTCAGCTGCATATCAACAAAACCCAGAAACATTTCTGGAAAGCAGATGAGCAAAAAACAGGCTAAAGAGATACTGCCAGAAGTCCCTCCTTGAGATGGGGGCTTTCCCAGGGAATTTAATGCATGGCAATAGACTTATGAGTCTTGTACTCTCTGCCTTCAGCTGCCTTCAGATTGCGTATTTCTGTAGAAAGCCTATTTCTACAAAGAGCCATAAGCCTCTAGTAATCACTCCTTGCCAAAGAATGGCCATAATAAAAACAGCCCTGGAGCTTCACACCTTTGGGGAAACAAATCTGTGTAATTCCTACATCCCCTTTCAAGGAGGGGAAACTCTGAAGCTTCTCTTCCACCAGAGTTGCAAAATGTTACAGTAGAAGCAAAGTGGGGAAATTGCAGTTTACACCGAGAATTACACAGACTCTTAGAAGGCTGAGTTAGCCTTAAGATCGTTTCCCCACCACTGGTGACTATTCTGATGAAGCGTTAAAAGATGTGAATAATCCAAAGGAAGGCAGATCAAGTCGATAATACAAGGATCAAGGAAACCAGCCAACATCTCTTGATTCTTCCAAGGTGATCTCTGGATGGCCACCTTGTTTCACTTGGAATGTGATCACTAGATCACTTCAAAGGTGGTATTCAGCCGGTTCAGACCAGTTCACCCGAACTGGTAGCGGAACTGCCCCGGCACTATATCATCCTATTTAGGCATGTTTTCGAGGCTGGGCGCATGCATAAAAGGTGCACAAGTGAAAAAAAGTGCATACACGGAAGGCCAGATGCATGCACGGAAGGTGAGAGTGAATGAGAAGTGAGCGCACATGTGGCGAACCAGGGGTAACAATTTCTGAAACCCACCGCTGGATCACTGAGACAAGATTTCAGGAGGGTGAGGGGTAACCCATTTTACTTCATTTCCTACCAAAACAATGAATAACCATGTGTGTGACTGTTAAGTGGGCAAGAATTACCATTATTGCTTGCAATTATTACTGTTTGACCTTGAGATGGGGAACAGAAGAGGAATCTAGAAATCTGGCATAATAGAGAATATATACAGTAGTAGGCAAAACTGTGGAAACCTTTTGGGAAAAGTGTATTTTTGAGGTTTGATGGCTAATAACACCACTTTTTTGGGTGGGGAAGTTTCAAGATAATCCTACTCCACTGCTGGAATGGCCTGGGAATAGCCCAGACCTTAACCCAACTTAAAATCTGTGGAGCCGATTAAAGGAACTTGTTAGTCAGAAGCGACCCAGCAATAAAACCCAGTTAATAGAAGCAATCATTCAATCTTGGTTTCACATTATAACAGCTGCAGAACTGAAAGACTTGGTTCACTCCATGGGAAGACATTGTGAGATCGTAATTCATGCTAAAGGTTACCCAACTAAGCATTAACCGACATGGTGATAATTTTTGTATATCTCGTTTTTTCTATCTGTTTCTTCTTTATGCTGTAACTGCTATTCTAATAGCAAATCCTTCATAAAATTACTGCGTTCCATTCTTGATTAAATTATCTTTCCATTGATATGTAATTTTATGGTACTACTAAAAAAAAAAAAAGTGGTCCTATTAGCTAGTTTTAGAAAATACAATTTCCCCAAAAAGGTTTCCACAATTTTTGGCCACTACCCTAGGTATTTTTGGGAATGATTCCTTATCTCCCTGACCATCTCCCCTTCTCCAATGCATTCATTTCTCTTTACAGAGAATCACATGCAATTTCCATCATTCCAATTTTCATTTTTTTCCCCAAAAATAAAGACATCTACTCTTACAAAACCAATAGTATGCAGAATAAAACGATAACATACTTTTTAAATATATATAAACGAGAAACTTTTCCAGCAATCATCAAACTGCAGATCAGGAGATTTAAATACATACACATACAGTGAGAATGAAATGAAGAGTAGGTGAAGGAAAGGAAAAAGGAAAAAAAAATAAGCTGAGTAAGCAGAGACAAAGAAGAAAGCTGTGGAAACTGTATTTTCAAATATCCCCTGAATCTTAATATTCACTAAGCATTGCACCACAGAATTTTGCACCACAGAATTTTCAGTTGCCATATTTCTATTACGTCTTCAAATGGATCCTTAAATCCCATGAATTCTATAGCTTTTGGTGTCTACAGGCCATATTCCCATTCTGCACATACAAATAGTTCTCAACGTATGACTGTAATGTAACCTGCCCATTACAACCATATGTCATAACAGTTGCAAAATTGATTAGTCATGTGACCAACCTAATTTTATGACCTTTTTATGCAGCAGTTATTAGTTGAATGCTTGGGTTCTAAAGTGAATGCCCAGTTGTTCAGCAAATTCCTTGATCATTAAGCAAACCAATGGCTTGCTATGGATGCAATATTGCCAAAACTGAAAGTGTGGGTTTTGGCATTTGCAGCACATCGTAAGTGGGATGCTGCAACTTTCATAAATGCAGTCATGTTGCCAATCACCCAAAGTTAGCACCCAAAGTTAGTGACTACAGAGGGGCACCAACCATTGGAAATTCAAATTTGGGTTGTAATAGCAATAGCAATAGCACTTAGACTTTTATACTTTCAAGATGTTGGTGACCACCTTTAAAGCACTCCATGGCTTAGGACCTGGTTATTTACAAGACCGCCTGCTGCCACCGATAGCCTCCCATCGGCTGGTACGCTCCCACAGAGAGGGCCTCCTCAAGGTGCCGTCGGTCAAACTATGTCGACTGGTGACCCCCAGGGGGAGAGCCTTCTCTGTGGGGATCCCAGCCCTTTGTAACGAATTGCCCCTGGATTTATGTAGGATCCCTGACTTTCAGGCCTTTCACCAAGCCCTGAAGACATTATTTCAACAAGCTGGTCTGGCAGTATGAGAAATTTTAATGGGTTTTTTAGTTTTTTAGTTTTGGGGGGTTTAATATTTGGCCATACTATTGAATTAGTTTTTAATTTGTTTTAACTTTTGTATTAATGTTTTTATCACTGGCTATACACTGCCCTGAGTCCCTTGGGAGACGGGCAGTATAAAAGTTTGAAAAATAAATAAATAAATAAATAATAATAAAATAATAAATATACTGCTCTACAGTGCTTTACAGCCCTCTCTAAGTGGTTTACAGAGTCAGCCTATTGCCACCAACAATTTGGGTCCTCATTTTACCCACCTCGGAAGGATGGAAGACTGAGTCAACCTTGAGCTGGGTGAGATTTGAACTGCCAAATTGCAGACAACCAGCAGTTAGAAGAAGGAGCCTGCAGTACTGCACTCTAACCACTGCGCCAACATGGCTCGGTAATTTTGGGTCACTTGTAACTTCAATTGCTAAGGGATCTGTTGTAAATCAAGGACTATCTCTAATGAATTTTCTTATTTTAATTCCTTGTTTGCAGTACTAGCAGCTTGCTTATTTGATCTTCATAACCATTTTGTAAATGTTTTACTCTGAGAAGTTTCTGCTTTTCTTCAATTTTTATTTATTTATTTATTTAATCATATTTTTATACCGCCCTTCTCCCGCAGGACTCAGGGCGGTGCACAGCCAAAGTAAAAATACCATAAATTTAAAATTTAAAAACATTAAACAATTTGGCTCAATTTAGTTAAAAACCCCAGAATTAAAATACCTAATTAAAATTCATTTAAATGATCAGCCCTGCCTGATGGAATAGCAGGGTCTTGAGGGCACGGAGAAAGGTACGGAGGTCAGGGATCCTACGTATCTCCGGGGGCAGTTCATTCCAAAGGGTGGGGGCCCTCACAGAGAAGGCTCTCCCCCTGGGGGTTGCCAGTCGACATAATTTGACTGACGGCACCCTGAGGAGTCCCTCTCTGTGAGAGCAAACTGGCCAGTGGGAAGCTAACGGTGGCAGAAGGCATGTTGTCCTAAGCTAAGCTCCATTAACTTTCCCAGTATTCTTAATATGTACTATGGCTAGTTCCCCCACTTCTGTTCAATCATGCCTGATTCTTGGGGACTGCTTTGACAAGTCCTACTAGTTTTCTTGATAAGGGTTTTCAGAAATGGTCTATCATTGCCTCCTTTCTAGGACTCAGATGGAGTGATTAGCCTGAGGTCACCCAGCTGGCTTTAAAACTAGAGAGTGGGACTAGAACTCATGTTTCCTGGTTTCTAGATTGGTGCTATGGGAAGAAACATCCATATGGTTCAGCTCCAAGCCGGGAGAAAGACACTGGAAACATGGAGGCTGATTGGAAAGATGGTTTAATGATGAACAGAACCACCAAGCACATGGTTCTGGTGCAGCTCACCACATGGAGTTGAGAGTAAGATGTTTTTATACCTTCTCTTGGGCTTTGCACTTCAGCTTCCTGTTCCTGTGCAAGAACATGTATTCTGTTGGCTGTTGACAGATTCCCATGGTGCCATGTACAAATCCTAGTGTAGTGAGACTGTGCTCTGTGTTTTAGTGGGTTAATCCTATTATGTCCTGAAGGGTCATGTCTTAATCCCTTCACCCTGGATCTGAAGATCTTTTGTTTTGTAGATAGGCTGGCCCAGTCTTTTTTAATGGGCACAAAATATCTGCTGGGGGCAGGGAGCTGGGGCTCTGAGTTTCTGTCTCCCTTAAGTTTTTTTTATTTCTGTCTTAAGGAAAATATTTATCCTGACTTTTTAAAATATTCCTTAGAATATTTCATTCTTCTAGGAGGAGGGGTGAGTACTAACTTTCTACAGTGCCTTAAGCACTGCACCAAGCTGGCTAGCTCACTGTTGTTTTGGGTACAAGATACCTACAAAAGCACCTGAGGAAGCATGGTGGAACTAAGGAGGATGGCAGATATGTAGGAATCATTTCCTTGGCAAAAGAAACTGAAGCATTTTTTTAAATCTAGGACAAAGAGATAAGCTTTGGAAGTGACTTAGGGGGATATCTAACTAATTCACTGGGATATAAGAAGAAGAAGATCCAAGACAATCAGAATTTCAAGAATCTGTTGTTATGGCCAATTCCAATAAAAGGAATCTTAATCTTTCTCTGAAGTTGATTTCGTAGTCTGGTCTACCTAGTGGGATGGACAACTCCTCATTGGTAGCTGAAGACAAGAAATCCTTTTCAAATGGTTATAAAAGCAGCGTTCCTGGTCAAGTATGCAACTTAACCTGTCATACCAACAAGTCAAAACATATTCTCATTTTGAGAAAGCCACAGCACCGGAATACAAAATGGTGGATGAATTCCATCCCTCAACCTGGAGATCTACTGTTTTCAGTAGGTTCTCTTCTGATGCCCCAAAGGCCACATGGCTTGAAGATTTTCCAGTCCACGTTACGGGGTTCCTACCTGTCGGTGGGATAATTCCCGGTGAGAGAAGACCAGGGACGGAATGCGGCATGATATGGGAATTTTCTGGAGAAGTCACACTCTGCGTCCGTTTTGGGGGCCGCCCAGGTCTGGAGCTGTGGAAGAAAAGGAAAAAAAAAAGTTTACAATTAAGCTGTTGTCTTACACATCATTTCAAAGTTGTTTCAATTGGTAACATGGACTGTAAATAAATTTGTTTCAAGGACGGTTGCTTTTGCAGTTAGATGTAATAGACTTCCATCACTAATTAGATTACATGCTGAATTCATTTTCTTCATTGAAGATCAGCCGCGCTTGATGCATAATTCATAGCCGGCACCTCGTTACCTGCTTCTTCATATTAATATCTATACACAGTTTGAATTGCCTCGTTTGCATATGCTAAAGTTCTACACGGAGCCTTCAGCACGAAAATTATGCACTAACTTGTAATAATTATTACAGTCAGCCTGCTATTGATTTATGAGACTTTTAAAAACCAAATATGTGTAGTACTTGTAATGAATGATATTTTAAGGTTCTTCAGGAAATTAAAAGGCAATGGCTGCCCAAGGAAATGTTCTGCTTGTTTGATTTAATACTACAGTTAGCTGGGAGGTGGAATGAGAGAATGATTCAGACCTATAGCACATTTTTCGATGATATGTTTTATTACCTTGCACTACTACTCCGATATCTAGATGATAAATGACAATACATATCTAATATGTGAAAAGGTCTTGCAATTTCTTTATTTTTTTTTTGTCATGTAAAAGATAAGTCAAGTTATCATTTAACCCTTATTCTATGCAGTGAAAAATCTTGCTTTAAATATGGTACGTGAGTCAGAAGAGGGTTTATTGTTTATAAACCATTCTTGAGAAATCGCAATGCTGGGACTTTACATCTGCTCCCCAAGGATACATCAATGGTGTATCCTTGGTAAACGTGTTGTGTTGGCCTTCGGAACAATTGCACCAGCACAACAACTAGGGGAAAGAAATCTTCTGAAGGTGATTCTTCTATACCTCCTCCGAGCCATGCAGGGTACAAGAAATGGCCTCCTGGAAAATGTGATTTCCAAGAGAAGTTGTTGAGCATTGTTTGCTGCCACAGATGGCTTCACGCAATAAACTCATGAAAGAATCTAGCATATCAAGGGAATGTGAGAATCATTATCGCCATGTTCAAAAATAGTAGGACTAAATGGAATATTTATGTGCATTTTTCTGGACTGTGTTTAATGGCACCCTGTTTTCCCAAAAATAAGACCCAACTGGAAAACAAGGATGCTTTCCAGGATGCTCGTAACATAAACCCTACCCCCAAAATAAGCTCCACTTAAGATTGTCAGCCAGAAGGGTGCATTTAGTACTGTATTTCCCAAAAAAATAAGACCTAACCAGAACCAGAATATAACCAGAAAATAAGCCCTAATGTGTCTTTTGGAGCAAAAAATAATATAAGACCCGGTCTTATTTTCTGGGAAATACGGTAACAGTTAGAGGGTGGATGAATGGAAGGATGGATGGATGGACGGATGGATGGATCAATCCATCCATCAATCAATTGATACAGTAGGTAGATGAATCTGGAGTGTGTGTGTATGTATGTGTGTGTGAGAGAGGGGGGAGAGGGAGAGAGGGAGAGCGGGAAGGAGAGAGAGAGGGAGAGAGAGAGAGGGAGGGAGGGAGGGAGGGAGGGAGGGAGGGAGGGAGAGATATCAAGGTAACCTTGAAAATAGGACTATTAATTTGGAAAGGGCAACAATCCAGTGCCAATTCTGATTTTTGCAGGCCAGATATGATTAACTCTATATTAATGAGAGGCATGAAACAATTTACAAGTTCTCAGTGAGCATTTTCAGTTTAAATTGTATCCATTCTTTTTGTTGCATCCTCTGGAGGTGAATTTCAAATAGTTTAGTTATGTAGGACATTCATATATTCGTATTAGAAGCATTTGAGTTATTTTCTTTGGGAGTCCATTCTAGATGCTAAAATACATGTAACACAATGCTTGCATTCACTGTTACCATTAGATCATCTTTGTGTTTTGAGATATCCACTTTTTAAAGAAAAAAACTACCACCCATCTTTAATAAAGGAATAACGATCAAAGAACAGGGCATTTCTTTGCAGTTTAATGACGCAAGACCTTGGGCCATTAACCTTAACTGGTCATTAATTCCAAGTTAATGACCAGAATTGAGGTCATTATTAATATAAAGCCAGAAGATTTTTGTTTGGATGAATCTGGATTTTTTTCTTCCTCTTCTCACAAAGCAAAATAATTTCTTTCCTAAAATTTAAGAGGTAAAAGCATGTGAAAATGAAGTAATTCTAATGTATTTTAACCTATAATCAATAAACCCTTGAGAATGTTCCACACTCTTCAAAATTTTATATAGCATTTTATGTGCGTACAATAAACACAATAAATACACACATATATACACATATACATGTAAAGAAAGAAGCAGACATCCTGCGAGCTCCGGAACTTAAAATTTTAAAATAATTAAAATTTTATTTTACTAAGCTTTGGTCAGCCATCTGCTGACATCGTCAGAATATTAAACCACCATTACAGAGATCTCTGCCTTTATATGCCATTAATCAATTTGGCCCTTGTGCATGTAAACTGGTAGCGGCAGCTATGGGAGGCTCCGCCCACCCGCCCAGACGTCATCACATCCCGTTTTTGATGCTCTGCACATGTACAAAGGCAAATGTGAGCACGCATGCTCACCTTTGTGAACCAGTAGTGAAGATAAGTGAATACCATCCATGCACACATTCACACACACATACATTGGTACATTCACACACTACTCTGAGTGGTCACATTAATTTTTTCTGCAGTTGAAGCTGGAAAGAAGGAAGTGGAACACTTGTAATAAATACAAGTTTTTGAGGAACAGAATGAAATCCAAGAGCTAAATTACATCCAATATCTGGCAGAAATCACCAACCCAGGATGCAATTTTAAGTGCTTCATCCACTCATTCATCACACACCTCCGGCAATGTGTTGCAGAAAGAGAGATGTTCTGAATAGGGAGGGGCTATTCTCCTCACCTTCTCCAGAAGGTTCATTCTTATTCCTTTTATCTGAGCCCTCCTTATTTCTCCTGCTACCTCCCTAATCTCCAACCTCCATTTTTCTTCCAAAATATTGATAAATGCCTAAGATCTTTAGAGTAACCCCAAAGAACAAAAAGATTCTGACATTGTTCTGGAATTTTATAGAAGTCCTACTATGTAGGGTTATATTCAGGCCAATCTACAGTAGAACAGTACTTATTTTCGTTTTTAAAAAATCTAGTACTTGTTGCTAAAAAGTGAAATAAAAAGCTTGTTATGCTCATTTTAGTTCTGTTTGTCTTTCTGTTCCTAACAAAAGGGGGTGGGGATCTGTAGCCACAATACTTTCTCAGACTACAACTGAGAAGATAACTAGTTATTTATGTCAAGAGAGACACAAGTATCATAGTTTTTGATAATTCGGTTTATAAATAGGATATTCTACTTTAAACAAAACATGCCATGGATATATCTAAGCCCTTCAAATAGTTTCCATATAATATTGCTAAACAAAAGTCAGTTGTGTTTAATAAGTAACTTGGAATGCTTAACAGTTATTTAGCTTGTATCTTGCCAAGTTTAAAACCTATTTTTGCATTAGTTGAGCAAATTTAAATTTTTTAAAAAAAAGAATTTACCAAATGTAATGCCTTTATTCATGCCTTGAAAAAATAAAGGCATCTGGGTTATTATTTTATGAAGTTTTATGGATATTGCTACATGGATGGGCTTCTAGTGCAGAATACATAATTTAGGGCTGTCGAACTTCTCAAGCTACAGATCCTTTGACCCTGAAATAAACTTAATTTTGTCTCCTTTTTAGCCACTGCTCCAAGTCATGTTCTGTATCAGGTTTTTTTAATAATTAATAATAAATTTGGTCATACTTTGACTACTGATGTTTCCAGACCATAGTTTTCCTCACTTTTTCAAAAGTTTACAAAACACATTTTATCATATGTAGATTTTTTTTGCTCTTTTCCTATAAATATCTTATTTTTATTATGTCCACAAGATCAGCTACTAAGCTACTAAGAATCAACCTCTTTTAGTTTTTATTGTTTTTTTTTAAATTTGATTTGATTTGTTCCTTTTTTGTGGCTTTTAATTATTGTTATTTTGATGGTTGTTGTTTTTAAGCTATTGTTATATTGATATATATATATATATATATATATATATATATATATATATATATATATATATATAACAGTATAAATTAGCCATGTTGATTTAAGATCTAAATATCTCAGTTGTGTTTCACATACATGCATGCCCAGGATACGACATTTTTTTCCATGTTAAGCAACGTGAAAATATTTCATAAATGAATAAAACATACACGCACATCGTACTGATTTACATCTTCAATTATTTCATGAGATAATAATACTGTGATTGGTTGACAGCCATGGCATGATGCCCAAGCAACTCCATCAAAGAAGTCTTCCATGTACTCCCTGTCTGTGATTTAAATTAATTTAGTTTACATATTCCAAAACCTTTTTCTCAAAGCCTTAGACATCATGTTTAAAAAGCCATTTCCATTCACATGTCCTCTTTCCTGTTGCTTTACAAAACAAAAATAAAAATGCAGTAAGGGTTTTTTCTGGACAACTTGCTAACCATCACTTGGAGATACCCTGTTTATTTGAAGGTTTACTTGAACCCTTTGCTCAAGGAGGGGACCCTATACCATTTCAGACAAATGGCTGTCCAATCGCTTCTTGGAGATGCCTCCAGGGATGGAGCACCCATAACTTCTGGAGGCAAGTTGTTCTACTGATTAATTGTTCTAACTTCAGGAAATTTCTCCTTAGTTCTAGGTTGGTTCTCTTCTCTCCTCGATTGGTTTCCATCCATTGCTTCTTGTCCTGCCTTCAGGTGCTTTGGAAAATAGATGTTTTGTGGATTTTGGAAGACTGCTATCATGCTACCTCTAGTTCTTCTTTTCATCAAACTAATCATTAAGAGGACATATCCAGTGGTGGGATTCAAGTAATTTAACAACCGGTTCTCTGCCCTAAAGATTTCTTCCACAACCAGTTTGCCAAACTGCTCAGAAAGTTAACAACTGGTTCTCCCAACGTGGTGCGAACTGTCTGAATCCCACCACTGGACATATCCCCAAGACACAATCTTTGTCTCAGTTTTGACTTACTGTGGAGACAGCCTAAGCTTACCCTCAGCTGTTCTACTTTTGAAATAGTGTTGTCCATCTTCTCCCACCACAGGTTGTGATGTACAAGCCCATCTATCAAGACTTTCTCACAGCTTGGTGACAACACAGGCCATTTTGCCTTGGGTTATAAGCACATCTTCTTGTGTAACTCTCAACCTCAACTTTGCAAGGACTAAACTTCCATGCTAGTCTTTTAAAACACCCATTTACTAAACATGTGTCCAGGGATCTTTTTAAAAAATAGCATTTCTGTCTGTCTGCTGGTCAGTTTAAATTAGGAAAGAGATGCAAAGCTGGTTGTGTCCCCAATTAGCACTTTAAACATATCCTGCTGCTACTGAAAAATTATTTCTTTCTGCTGCTTCTGCCAACAAAGGGTTTTGAATGGCTATGCTTTCCTGAGACACTGAATTTGCTAACTTGAGCTGGGCCTAAGAAGGCATGTTGCCAAATACCCATTTTAAAATAGTAATGTTTCTTAAGAACAAACAACAGTAAATAGGTTTCTATCCTTGTTTTAGCAGCTTCGACATGTGCATAAGTTTGCAGCAGAAATCTTGGCAACCGCTGGTGGCACTAAAGAATGAGACAGTAGTTGCTTTGGTTATATTTAGGGGTTGTCTGGATTTATGAAATCCAGGTTTAGTAGCCATAATGAAATTCCTTCTGGGCTAATACCTACTGAACTACCTGAATCCTAAATTTTAAAAAAGCAAAGTTATGGTCAATCGCATCTTCCAAAGATAAGGCTCAGAGGTGGGTTTCAGCAGGTTCTGACCAGTTCTGGAGAACCGGTAGCGGAAATTTTGAGTAGTTCAGAGAACTGGTAGTAAAAATTCTGACTGCCCAGATCTATTCTCTGCCTCCCAAGTCCCAGCTGATCAGGAGGAAATGGGGATTTTGCAGTAACCTTCCCCTGGATTTGGGAAGAAATGGAGATTTTACAGTATCCTTCCCCTGGAGTGGGGTGGGAATGGAGATTTTACAGTATCCTTCCCCTGTCACACCCACCAAGCCATGCCATGCCCATCAAGCCACACCCACAGAACTGGTAGTAAAAAAATTTGAAACCCACCGCTGGTAAGGCTTTAACTAATGGCGTGGTTTGAACATTTCAGTCATATGGTGTGAAAAATTCACAGGCTGAGACATCAACCAACCATTTTGTTATATTCCCAGTGTGCCTCTTGATGAAATGGAAACTGAAGTCCACCTGTTCCAAAATAAGCTGGCCAGTGTGACTGAACACTGCCTCTTCAGCCCAAACCACAGTTTTCCACTTGTTGTTCTATTGATACAGAGAATGTGAGCTGTTTGGGTACCAACGTTAACAGCAAATGTTCAATGCCTTCTTCCAGGCAAGCTCTTAATCGCGAAATTGTTCATCGTTTGGGAATAAAACAGTTTCAAAATCTTTGTTTTGTTATACTCTAAATCCAAAAACATGACAGCATAATTGTTAAATGACGGAACTCTGAAGTCATACCTATCATCCGTTGTCCTGGATCTTCTGCTTTGGGAGCAGGATTTCAATTAAAAAAAACCCAAACAGATAAAATCATGTTCTAATTGTGTAACCAAAGAGCAAAAGAAGACCGAGGCTTTGTTGTTATTGTTGTTGCTGCTGTTGTTGTTTCTCTTATTTCTGACTTCCTACCACAGTTTTTTTTTTTTTTAAAGTAGGGGACTCTGCCTGGTTTACAGCTATTGCCCTTTGTAGCACAATATGAGTGATGGTGTGCACTTACAGTTGGAACCAACCATATGGATTCCACTTTAATCTTTAGGTGACAGGCAAGAGTTATTAACTAGCTGAAATCTGAGACCATAGATTTAAGATATATTGTTTTAATAAAGTTTTACTTGAGTAAAAACTATTGTGGATTTGTAGCTCCTCAAGAATATGTTCAATTAAAAGAAAAAGACTGAACAGATTTGTTCTCCTTTGGTAAGATAAGCCTCTTTAAACACAGTCTCCATTACTACGAAAGCTTTTTTTTCCCCTCGTTCACCTAGTAATAATTTAAATGCTAACAGTTTAGCCGATCAAATTAAACAAATATAAACAGTTTGTGTAATGACATCAGCAGTCAACAGGGAACATCTGTGCTTTTTGCCAGTGCTCAGAAAAGATCCTTTTGTTTACACGAAAGATAATTATAAAGTTTATATTTCTCCGTTCAGTTTAGGAGCATGGTTAAAAAAGAAAAAAAAAAGACCAAATTACCTTGGGGTCCAAAACAGCAACATGTTTTGAGTGAAGGGAATATCTCCCCTTCGTCCCCTCCCTTCCCCCTCCCTTTATAACCATATTTAAATAATAGAAATGAACTTTCCCTGAACTTTCCTCCTTTAATGACTTTGGTCCACGTTGACCCTCTGCTAGGAGGGGAACAGTGATAGCATCAAACTTTCTGCTGCTAAAGCAATCAAATTCAATACCATTGTGCATATGCTGCCGTTGTAGCCCAAATTTCAGGATCTCATAAAACGGGTGCAAAGGAAAAGCTGGTTGGCCATCCAGCTTCTATTGTTTGAAAGGAGGACATTACCAAGAAGCCTTCTGTGACAATACGAATGTGCTCTGCTAATTGGAACTGCTGCAACCTGACATATAATTGCAAGTCAGGTTTCCTCCCCACCCCAAAATCCCGAAGACTATTGGATGAATCATGAATAACCCAGTGGCTCCAGCCTGTCTAGCCTCCCTAAGCTTCCAAGACGAGGCACATAATTGAATTATCCAGACTTTCTTCTGAATACTTGAAAGGAACCAGGCTAGGGTGGTCATGTTTAAAAAGTCAATATTGACCCCTACATTGATCTTCCAATAGAGTAACGGTTGTTTATTCCGCAGAAGTCATCTTAAGGCCTTCTTGAAAATATCTATCTATCTACTATCTATCTATCTATCTATCTATCTATCTATCTATCTATCTATCTATCTATCTATCAATCTATCAATCTATCTATCACCTCTCTCTATCTACCCTGTTTCCCCCAAAATAAAATATCCCCTGATAATAAGCCCAGTCAGGCTTTTGAGCTCATGGCAATAAGGCCAAGCACTTATTTCAGGGTTCAAAAATATATAAAACAGGGTCTTATTTTCGGAAAAACATGGTATTTCCCCCCTCTCTCCCTCCCTCCCTCCCTCCCTATCATATCTATATCTAATCTATATCTATATCTATATCATCTATATCTAACTATATCTATATCTATATCTATATCTATAACTATATCTGTATCTGTATCTATCTGTATCTCTATCTATCTATCTATCTATCTATCTATCTATCATCTATCTATCTATCTATCTATCTATCATCTATCTATAACATTTATGCTCATATATTGCTCCATAGTGCTTTATAGCATTCTCTGGCTGGTTTACAATGCAGAATCTGGCTCTTCATTTTACCAACTTCAGGAGGATGGAAGACGGAGTCAACCTTGAGCATCGTAAGAACGATGGATTCTTGAGGGCCTTTTTGTCTCTTTTGCAGCGATATCACACTTGCTGACTTCTTGACCAATTTATAGCCCATCCAGTTCCAAGATATTTTCATGAATAACATCGTCCTAATTGCTTTGTGTTTCCGGCATGAAGTAATATATTTTTCTTTGTTAAATTTTATTCAGTTATTCTCAACCCATTGCTCTAATCTGGTATTATGAATATGGCTCCTCTTTCCTATAGAATTAACGATCCCACCGAATTTCCTAAGAGTTCCCTTCATATCATCATCCATATCTTTAGAGTACCTCACCTAGCGTTATTTGAAAGGGTGCACAATTAATGAATAAATGATTTAATAAGACATTGGAGAATAGAGAGCCCAGGGCAGTAGCACCCCTTTCAATTACTTCCCTTCAGTTGAAGAAGAACTTTTGGTAAGAACTTTTGGAATACAACATTTTGAGCCACCTAAGCATTCATTTAAATGTTATGCCACCCAGCCCACATTTAATCATTGCGGTTATCAGGCAGTAGTTTGACAAATGACTTGCCAAGATAAAAATATATCCAATGCATGTCTCACAAACAGCTATGCAAATCATCCAATTAAAACCAGCAAACAAAAAGTGGAACCTTTTCAACGCAAAAGAGAGGAAGCTAGAAAGTAAAAGTAAAATTAATCCTGCATTAGTCTCGATAGGACACACATTTGCATATCCCATTACAATACATCTGGTACGATCTCTGGGTAAGTGAATGATACAGTTTGGTTTGGTTTAAAATAAACCCGGTCACACCGGAGCCAATGTACATTGATACTGAGAGGTTGAATTGGGTTGGGTTGAGTTGAGTTGGGTTGGGTTGGTTTTCCCCACAACCTAAAAAGGAAAAAAACAGGACCATAAGTGATGATGTGATTTCATAAGTACCATTTTGCACCACTAAAGCCAGCTGAAAACTAGAAGAGGAAATTGATTTCAAATTAGTCCCTTAAAATAGATTTGAAAAGAATAGGACTGTAATTTAAATGAATAAGCCAACAAAAATAATGCTTGTTAGCTGAGATTCTATTATTCTTCCCTAAACACCATGTAATCTATTACTGAAGCTTAGATGTCAAGTTAGTCCTAACCATAAGGTAGCTGAAAGTATCATAATAATGGGATATAAAGAAAAACAGAGAGACAATTCATAATGTTGCTCAGATCTGCATACTGAATCAATGTTTTCACAATACCTAAATAATTAAATGTTAAATAATAACCTAAATTAAATGGATGAATAGAACAAAAGGACATATTGTGATGGTGAAGAGTATAAGATTCATTCTTGGCATTCACTCTCTTCATCTGCCTTACAAAGTAGCTGATGATAAGATGAATCAAAGGAAAACCATGATATTTATTTATCAAAATTATTTGCCACCTATCTCATAGTTCAAGGTGACTCTCAGAAGTTATCACCTCCTTTGAGCTTCTGGAGACATTATTTGTAGTTGTGCATTCTTCATAAATTGCAATTACTGTTTTAAATGGGCCTTCGGCAATATGACAAAGAAGATCTAGCATTCTTTCAAGTGACTTTTGGACAATGGCTCAAAAAACTTTCATATCCTCCCAACTGCAGAAAATTGGGGAAACTTTTGGTTTTGCTCCTGTAACTCTGCCTGAGAGAAGGAAGAGAAATTGGAGATAGTAAATGCTGCATCTGTCCAAATTGTCCTAGCTGGTGTTGGGGAGATCCTCATTAAAGAAGAGACCTACTTTTCATTAAGGGTTGATGATAAAGCCATTGTACACTCTACTAAAGACAAAGAAGAGTGACTTCTGTTATTATTGAGAGAGATAGACCTAAGTCCAGACAGTGCCAGGAAGTGAATTGTGGTAACAGAGACATGGTCTAGGGCAGGGGTGTCAAACTGGATTTCTTTGAGGGCGGAATCAGCATTGCAATTCTCCTCCATGGGCTGACCGAGGGGCGAGATGGTAAGTACACCCTTCTGAAGCACCATGCCGGCCAAAATGGGTTGTGGGGAGGGCACATGCAGCCCCCCATGCCCCATTGTGGCTGCCAAAGTGCTGCAGGAGGCTGTCCAAGCTGAAAACAGGGTGCAGCATGGACATATATTTTGGCTGCCAGAGGCACCACAGGCTGGTCTTCTGCTATTTCCAGGCCATCCCTGTGGGCTAGATCCAGCCCTCAGGCTTTGAGTTTGACACCCCTGCTCTAGAGGATGACTCCATCTTGGATGTGGCCTTGGAAAAGTCACATCAGCAACCCCTTCATTACAGGATGTGGCAAGACCAAGGATCAAAAGATGGCCACCAGCACGTGCCTCCAGAAACTTGAAAGGAGCACATGTTCCTTTAGGTCTTGTCTGAACTAAGAGTAGTTCAGAGTTCCTTCCACATTCATGAATATTTTTAACAGGCCAATGCTGCTAACAAAAACTGGGAATCCATTACTAAAAGCAGGTCCCTGAGGTTCTCACTTTGCAGGTCAACTGGGCCAGAGATGTCAGGAGATGAAGGAAGGTGGTGGTGAGCAGAGCTGTCTTAACACATGGGCACTTGCCTGTGGGCCCCACAAGCATAGGGCCCCAATATTATTCTGTGTATGTTAACCCTTCAATGCATCTTGTATCATATAAATATAGCAACCTATTTATTACCTTTTACTGCATTTTTTATTAATAAAGGTAAAAGGTAAAGGTTCCCCTCGCACATGTTTGCTAATCATTCCCGACTCTAGGGGGCAATGCTCATATCCGTTTCAAAACCAAAGAGCCAGAGCTGTCCGAAGACGTCTCCATGATCATGTGGCCAGCATAGCTAAATGCCAAAGGTGCACAGAACGCTGTTATCTTTCCACCAAAGGTGGTCCCTATTTTTCTACTTGCATTTTTTAAGTGCTTTCGAACTGCTAGGTTGGCAGAAGCTGGACAAATAACGGGAGCTCACCCTGTTATGCAGTGCTAGGGATTTGAACCGCTGAATTGTTGACCTTTCGATCGACAAGGTCAGCATCTTAGCCACTGAGCCACCGCGTCCCTACATTTTTATTAATACTAACATGCAAATATATGTTTAATTTTATTGACCATTTATATTTTTATTCCTGTGAGTAGTTGTCGTGGGGGCCCCAGTACACTGCTTTGCCTGAGGCCCATAATGCTGTTAAGGCATCCCTGATGGTGAGGAGGGAGCAGATGAGGGGGAGCTCCATCCTCTAAGCAAATATTGGAAAAAGCCAAGTGCTAAAGAAATAGACAGAAGACAAAGAACAGCAACCAAAAAAAAAAAAAAAGTACGCTGATTCTGAACAACTTCGCCATTGTTGTTTCTTCTTTGGAGTAGATTAACCAATTAAGAGATTTCTTCTGTGTCACTAAGCAGCTTTTGTTTGTGAATTCTGAGATTTATCTTACTTTGCAGCTAAGGCAGATATCTCAGAGACACTTCAGGGAGACACACTGCAAAAGTTGTGTTTGTGGATGTGTGCCGTTCCCAATTCCTACACAAACGCAGGAACGAATCCTCCCCTTTTGCCGGTGTCTATGAGTATGCATTTGTGTCGTTAAACTGTACCGTAACCCCACTAACATTTGACTGATGTTGACTCTCCTTTTAAAGAGTTAGGCTTTAGCGATTTAAGGATATTTTAAGATACTGCACAGAAGCATACAGAGAGCAAACTGAGGGTGGTCCGTGATAGAAGTACGAGGAGGGAAGCACGATTCAATGTCCAAAGAGTGAGATGAATATATTCCAGATGTGGATATACCTCACACATCTCTTTGGAAGGGAGTCGCACAGTTCTTGTTGGGAAAGTTACACAGAACAGCTTTTTCTCCTCACACTATCTGGAGAAAAGATAGGGTAACATATTTGCTGTTAAAAAAAAAAATCAAGAAGGAACGAGAAATATATTTCTAAGCATATGTCACGACAGGAAAACAGAGGAATTAATTATGGGGATCTGCTTTAAGTCTGTTTTCATTTAATTTATCTGAATTTTTCTGACTTTGCAAAGAAAATTTCCTTTCAGGCACCAATCTAAACATGGATAGGCTCTGCCTTCTTTTAAGCTGTTAAAAAGTTCTTAAGTCATTTCTTTTGTAATCAAAAACTTTAATGTGTAAGTGAGCTTTATCACACAATAGACTGAACAGCAAAACTGCACATTAAACAAAAGGAGCCTTTGAATTATGCTTTACGCAGAAGAAAAGGAAGATTTTTCAAGACACGCATTTGTATTTGATAAGAAAAATAACCAAAAGAACCAAAGCCTCATATTAACCCTCCTTTCAGATTGGTTTTTTTTTTTTTTTAATTTTAGAAATATATTCCTGGTTGATGTAAAGCAACCTTAAAAAATTAAGTTGTCATTGCCCTTTTAAATCCCTTCAATTTGAATTCCCTAATTGTTCCCTCACTTTATCTCACTGTACCAGTAAGTAAATAAATTAACAAAACAGCTTTTATCGCAGAGAATAACCTTTTAACTGAAGGATTATCTCTAGTTTATTTTTCATTTCTTTGACTGCAGACAACACTTCATGCCTCATTGATCAGTTTGCTGAGGTGGTGACCAGAGAGGAAAACAAGGATTCTTAGCTATTGCCGAGCCACATATATATATAAATTATGATACCCATTTCAAAATTAATTCTATAAGATACTGCGAATAACAGCAAGGATGATGATAATAAGCGTTTGTTTAAATTATGCTGGGATACGTGGCCCATTATCTATTTTAAAATATCAAGTGCTTTGTTGGTTATTGTCTGGAATATTTTATGAATGTTCTGTTCTGTATGTTATATGCAAATGAACCCATTCTTTTTTAAAAAAAAATCAGATGTAAGTGAAATTGGTACATTAGAAACAGGAAGGAAACAAACAAGCGAAGCTCATTGAGATGTATGGAGAATTAACATAAAATTTTCCTCATCTGCTACCAACATCACCTGAAAGTCACTTTGCATTTATCTGCTTCACTGACAGCATTATGGAAAGAGTGGCAAGGTGGACTTACATTTTCATGTTTTAATCTGGCAAGGTTGAGATGTCCAAGAAGGGAAATATTTAAGGTTCCAAAGGGGCTTTTCAAAAGGCAACTGGATATTCTAGGGTTTTCCTTGAAATCGTTCTCATCCAAGAAGCTTCTTCAGTTCTGAATAATGGGGAAGGGAAGGACTGATACTGTATTCTTTACAATCATTTGGTCATTCTGAAGATCTTGTTACCTCTGTGAGAATTGTTGAGGCCACTTAAGGTTTTCATCTGTACCCGCAGAGGTGGTATCCAGCAAGTTCTGACCAGTTCCAGAAAACCAGTAGCAGAAATTTTGAGTAGTTTGGAGAACCGGTAAATACCACCTCTGACTGGCCCCACCCACATCTATTCTCTGCCTCCCGAGTCCCAGCTGATTGGGAGGAAATGGGGATTTTGCAGTAATCTTCCCCTGGAGTGGGGAGGGAATGGAGACTTTACCGTATCCTTCCCCTGCCATGACCACCAAGCCATTCCCACCAAGCATGCCACGCCCACCATAGTAAAAAAGTTGAATCCCACACTGCCTCAGGGTCACCTGAATCAGAGTGCAAATGGCTGGGCAACTGTTTGGGGACTCCTGTGTTGTAGACAGGAGATGGATGGTGTGGTATCCCTCCTCCTTTGTTGAAAAGCGAAACGAAGAAGCAAGACGTGCCCAGCAGACTGAATGTAACTAAAAATAAAAACACTGAACTCTTCCCAGAGAAAACTAAATTAAGTTTCATACCGGAAGGGGAGGTTTTAGAGATGTGTTCGAAAAAGAGAGTGAGATGCTGGAGAGAGGAATGGAACTAAACATGTAAAAGTTCATGTCACGGAAAAGGTTGATTAAAAAAGAAGAAGCTGTACAGTAGTGGCCAAAATTGTGGAAACCTTTTGGGAAAAATGTATTTTTGAGATTTGATGGCTAATAACACCACTTTTTTGTGGGCGGAGTTTCAAGATAATCCTATTCCACTGCTGGAATGGCCTGGGAATAGCCCAGACCTTAACCCAACTGAAAATCTATGAAGCCAACTAAAGAAACTTGTTAGTCAGAAGCAACCCAGCAATAAAACCCAGTTAATAGAAGCCATCATTCCATCTTGGTTTCACATTATAACAGCTGCAGAACTGAAAGACTTGGTTCACTCCACGGGAAGACGTTGTAAGGCCGTAATTGATGCTAAAGGTTACCAACTAAATATTAACTGACATGGTGATCATTTTTGTATATCTCGTTTTTTCTATGGTGATAATTTTTGCTTATCTCATTTTTTCGATGTGTTTCACTTTTTTTCTGTATACTGTAACTGCTATTCTAATAGCAAATCCTTCATAAAATTATTGCATTACATTTTTGATTAAATTATCTTTCCATTGATATACGTATAATGTTATGCTACTAATAAAAAAAAAGTAGTGTTATTAGCTAGTTTTAGAAAATACACTCTTCCCAAAATGTGTCCACAATTTTGGCCACTACTGTAAATGCTGTGGGAATGAGGAGAAAAATAAGGTGTAAATGGTATAACCAGAGGATTGTTAAAATACACTTTGCTTCCAATAGCTGAGTAACTAGCATTCTTAATACATAACAATAGCACTAGCAACAGCACTTAGACTAATATACTGCTTCACAGCACTCTTTAAATGGCTTACAGAGCCAGCATATTGCCCCCAACAATCTGGGTCTTATTTTACCGACCTCGGAAAGCTGGAAGACTGAGTCAACCTTAAGCCAGTGAGAATCAAACTGCTAGCAGTTGGCAGAATTAGCCTGCAGTACTGCATTCTACCACTGTGCCACCACGACTCTTAAGAGCATAATAAATACTCTTACTGACCCCTTGTAAAAAAGGAGAAGGTAGGAGATAGGAAGGTTTATTCTTGAGGAGCTTCAAAAACAAAACATAATATATGAATCTGTGGATGGATTTGGTGGTAACAGCCATGATCTATAGGGGGAGAAATCCATGTAGAATTAGAGTCGACAGGATGGATTAGGCTACACTACCTTTCCCTTCATTATGACTTTAAGTTCTTTTCCTTGTTCTCATTCTTTTTATGACTTTATTAAACTAAGTCTGCTAAACAAAAGAAAAGAAAATTAATACTCTCTATTAAATGCTCACAATTCTTTGATAAGTCTCCTTTAAGAAACAATAATCTTATGTCCCAGGGCCTATGACCTGATTAAATTGTATTTTCCATGAGATACTGAGTCTAGTTTAATAGAATGTGAGGGGTTTTTTTCCCCCTTACTAAATTGTCACGATACAAAAATAATGCAATGTTAGCAGTCAAATGCCTACTTTCCCACATCTTTTGTCTACATTTTACTATCCATTTAAAAGATCAAGAACAACATAAAGAGAATAAAATGATACATAATAGCAGACACTTATGTTCTCTGTGCTTTACTTATCAGTTTAACTACGATGGTTTTATCAAAAGGTTCATTTTCATACAGAGTTTATATCAATCAGTTACTTTTACACCTGTCAGAATGTTCTTACACCTAGATAATTGTGACCTATCATAGACTGGAATGAGATAATATAGAGGGGGGGGGGGAACCACTTACGAAAACTATTCTTCTGTACTTTTCCAACTCTCTCTAGTTTGAAATCTCTTACTCTATTAAGACGATGTTTTCTTTAAAAATTAACATTAAGAGGAATAGTCAGGTAGAGTAATGGTGACAGATTGTTTTCAAACATCAGATACAAGGTCTCCAATGTAGATGCTAAATTCTTAGTATCGTTGTTGTGAATACATTTCACAAGTCTTTGAAATTCTAAAATAAAATGGAAGAAAACTTATAAACAGGTTTCTCTTTCAAATACCTCAGACCCAGGGGTGAAATCCAGTAGGTTCTGACAGGTTCTGGAGAACCGGTAGCGGAAATTTTGAGCAGTTTGGAGAACCGGTAGCGGAAATGTTAAGTGGTTTGGAGAACCAGCAAATACTACCTCTGGCTGGCCCCAGAAGGAAATGGAGATTTTGCAGTATCCTTCCCCTGCCATGCCCACCAAGCCATGCCACACCCACCAAGCCAAGCCCACAGAAGCAGTATTAAAAAAAATTGGATTTCACCATTGCTCAGACCTATGTTCTTCTGAGTATCCCAGGATCCTTTGCTACCATCTAACAAAAGCAGTAGCACTTATATACTGGCCCATAATGCTTCCTAGCACTCTCTGGGTTGTTTACAATATCAGCATCTTGTCCCCAACAATTTGGGTCCTCATTTTACCAGCCTTGGGTGGGTGGAAGGCTGAGTCAACCTTGAGCTAGTCAGGATCAAATTCCAAGCTGTGGACAGAGTTAGCTTGGACCATCCTTCTTGCTCACCTCTCTTACTAAAGCCCTTCTCCCCCAATTGCTCAGGTTGACTTGGAAGAGCCCTGGTTGTGCCAAACTTCTTCTGTTTGAGAATTATAGAGGCCACAATCTTTTTAATCAATTTACAGAAATTTCTAAACTTCTGTTTTCACTTTGTCGTTATGGGGTACTGAGCAGTGGTGGAATGCTGTCGGTTTAACAACCAGTTCATTGAACGTATACTTCATGCGCACATGGACATTTCACATACGCACGCACCTAAGGCGCTTGAGCGCAGTGCTGAAAATGGGGCATTTAGAAGCTCAGCTGCTTACCTTCCAAGTCAGCAACAGTAAGTAGAACAGAGGGGGGGGGATCAGCTGTGCAACATGATTGAGATTCTCAGCCGTCCCAGGCTAAGCACAGCAACACCAAGAAACACACGCTCGCAGGTCGGTGCTATGCTGGTTTATTATCCGGGCTGGCTCCAGGAACGTACTGCACTTGTTAAACGATGTGAAATTAGCGCTACGTTCAGTAGGCGTGTAGCTGTTTTATAGCATGTGGCTTGTTACTGTGCCGTCCCGCCCCGTATTTAGTGCCACACCCTCCCTCGTCTTTCCGGATCCTGGGCTCAGCGTCTCAGCATTTTCTCAGCCTCCCCTTGTCTCGGTCTCTCTGCAGCGAAGGTGTCAGTGAACGCAGCGGTCGGTGTGTTGAACTCCTAATGCCATTGGCCCCGCCATCCCCACCCCGCACACGGCCACCTACACCTTAGTGGTCCCATCACCAGTGCACACCCCACCCCCCCGTTCAGGTAATGTTGTTGATCGTGTCACTTGGCTCGACAGATGTGAGCTACAAAGCAAGAAATAAAGGACTGGATAGAGCGGGGGCAGATGGGTGGGACCAACTGATCGTCGGCTCTACCGGTTCACCTGAACCAGTCCGAACCGGCTGAATACCACCTCTGGTACTGAGTGTAAATTAATGAGAAAAAAATGAATTTCAACAACTGTAGAATCAGGCTGCCGCATAACAAAATTTACAAAAATGAAGGGGATCTGAATACTTTCTGCATGTTCTCTCTCTCTCTCTCTCTCTCTCTCTCTCTCTCTCTCTCTCTCTCTCTCTCTCTCTCTCTCTCTCTCTGTGTGTGTGTGTGTGTGTGTGATTGATCATCATTAAGGTTACCAACTTTTTTACAATGAGAAGGAAGACACATGCGTGTGCGCCATGTCGTGTTTCAGTAAGAAGTAAACAAAGCCACTTACTCATGGTGTAATCTTGCGCGCAACACACTCTCTCAAAATAATTCTCCTGTGCGGAGCGCATGCATCTCATAATCACATCTCACCGCACTGTACCGAGCCTTGATGAATCGTCATGTCAAATACAAATCCATCACATCACACACAACGGATCGGATCGGCATCGGAATTGGCATCGGCATCGGCATTGATCAAATACAGAGATTCACAGATTAGTCTTCAATATCGAAAAGGAGGACATGTAGGAGGACACTTTTTGAGAGGGGACAGAACTTAAAAAAGAAGGGCTGTCCTCCCTAAAGGAGGACGATTGGTCACCTTATCATCATCATCATTATGGCAAAAGGAGAAGGAAGAAAAGAAAGACCATCTTGAAAATTTTAGCTTTCAGCAATCAGCATAGGTTCTAGCCAAACCAGAATAATTCAGTAAAACAGATAAATAAACAAACAACTAAAACAAAGCATATTGTAGATTTTCATGCATAATGTATAACAGCATGACATTTGGGGTTTCTTGGGGAAGAATTTCAGTGAGCATTGCAAACTTAGTTGCTGTTCCAGATATTTCTAATATTAATGTTGTGCAATTAGTGTAAAAGAGACATGCTCACTAAATCACATCGTTCCAAAATGTAACTTTTCTATATTATCAAAAGCACCAGAGCACGAGCTCCTTGAAGCACTACATGCTAAATCACTGCTAAGCGACAAGATCAATTTTTAATTATATTTATTTTAACACATTTGTCGTGTTTATATATTCATTCATTCAGTGTTATATACCATGTCCAACATTCCTAGAGAAAAAAAAAATTAAACATATTTGGATACAAATGGGAATCTTTCAAAATACGCTCAGGATAATTAAGAACTCTGAAATACGTTAGCATCTTGCTTTAAATTTGCATGTTGCTATTCTTCCCTAATTGGCATGAATTTGTTGCAGTCTACAGCAGTTAAGAAAAGGGCTGTTTCAGTGCAAAACTGAACATTGAAATTGCCCTGTGAACATGGAATGATTTGATCCCTCCAACAAAAATAATTAATAAATTATTAGATTAATTCAGTATAAACAAGACTGTGTTATAACCTTGAACATGTTTTCAAGAACTGAATTCCAAAAAATAAATAAATAAATAAATAAATCACGAACCAAAAATAAATTCCCACTAAAAAAAAAAAAAAAAAAGCTTTGCAGCCGATCAACTCTAATGCATTTTTATATTCTTCTCTTGGGAGACTCTTTTTCCAAAATAAATATGCTGTGCTGAAGTTGATGGTCATGAATAATCACAAAATAACTCTAAAAACCAGGAAAAATGACTTCTCAGATTAACAATGCTTGGTTAAGAGGATGACAGGGGCAGAAACCGCCACAAATATCTACAGTACATTTGCAAATAACAACACAATAGCTCAGGTAACTTTTCTCAAAATTTGCAATGTAAAGGTATCATCAGAAAAATAACATTATATACATTTCAATCAGCCTAACTAATAAAGACCAACTAACCCATATAACAAATATTGTGAAAGGGAACATGGCATGCCCAAAGATCAAGGGTGGATTGTATTTACCTTTACTACCAGTTTGCAACGGGGCCACGCAGAAGCTTCCTGATGACATTGGGGCCAGTGGACGGAGCCTTCAGCTGGTTTTACTACCGGTTCTTACGAACCGGTCCGAACCGGGGGCAACCCACCATTGCCAAAGGTGAAGTATTTACATCCAACTACTTCAACCGTGGGGCATACATGTTGCTCAAAAGAACCTCAGATTTTATTTCAAATCTCTCCCTGCTCATTCTACCAAATTAACACTTCATTTCAACCTAGAACTAAGGAGAAATTTCCTGACAGTGAGAACAATTAACCAGGGGAATGGCTTGCCTTCAGAAGTTGTGCATGCTCCATCACTGGAGGCTTTTAAGAAGAGACTGCGCAACCTGGAATGGCGTAGGGCTGTGATGGTGAACCTATGGCACAAGTGCCACAGGTGGCACACGGAGCCATATCGGTGGGCATATGAGTGTTGCGCTAGCACAGCTCTGGCACGCATGCACACACTGGTCAGCTGATTTTCGGGCCTTCCAGGCCCACCAGAAGTTTGGAAACAGGCTGTTTCTGGCCTCCAGAGGGCCTACAGGGGGGTGGGGAAGCCCATTTTTCACCTCTAGAGCCTGGGGAGGGCGAAAAAACGGGCCTACTGGGCCCATTGTGGCATCGTGTGCCAAAAGCGGAGAGAGCACAGGGGGTCATGTGCACATGCACGGGGGGGCACATTGAATTATGGATGTAGGCATACATGCATATGTGATCCACACACACACACACACACACACACACGTGCTCCCCCTGCTTTTTTTTTTTTTTTAATTTGATTTATATGCCGCCCTTCTCCGGAGACTCAGGGCGGCTTACAATGCATTAAGCAATAGCCTTCATACGTTTGTATATTTTATACAAAATCAGCTTATTGCCCCCACAAACTGGGTCCTCATTTCACCTACCTTAGAAAGGATGGAAGACTGAGTCAACCTTGAGCCTGGTGGGATTTGAACTTGCAGTAATTGCAGGCAGCTGAATGTTAATAACAGTTAATGACACTGCTTTAGTCTGCTGAGCCACCAGAGCTGCTTTTGGCACACGATGGCAAAAAGTTTGGCCATCACTGGTGTAGGGTCTCCTGCTTGAGCAGGGAATTGGACTAGATGACTCCAAGGGAAGGTCCTTTCCAACTCTATTATTTTGGTCTTCAAAGTTGAATGATTGATTTGTAGCCAGCAAACTCAACTTCATAACTAAGGATTCTTCTAAAAAAGAAGTCCTCAGCTCTTTGAACTGTATTGCTTGCCAGTTAACTTTCGGGTCCAATTTTAGCTGCTGTTTTAAATCTTTAAAGTCCTTTCATGGAATGGGACTGGGCTATTTGAGGCACTACTTTTCATGTTCTCCAATGCCTTCACCAACAGAGAACACCATGCTATAGGTACCATGAATTAGGGACCTACATTTTGTGGTTACCAGGAGATACGGTTCCTCTGCTGGAGTGCCCACCTTATCCTCTCCCCCTTCCTCTGTAAAATTATATTATCTGTCCCTTTTGGCCCTCAAGACCTAGTTACGTTATCAGATCTGGTGCTTCCAATCAACCAGGAACTTGCTTAAATGGCTTCATTGTCCAAGATGCCACTGTTATCCTCCTTTAGCCTACAATTTGTATCTTTAATTTTTATGAAATGTATTAATATGGATTTTTATATTTTATATCCATTCTTATATCTGTTGCTTTTTCTGATTTTTGGGTGCCATCCAGAATTGCTGTATAAATTTGATGATGATGATAATAATAATAATAATAATAATAATAATAATAATAATAATAATAATAATAATAATAATAATGATGATGATGATGATGTGGCACTTGGTCCACAACACACCTGACATAACAACAGTTGAAAAGAAAAAAGTATGGTTGATTGACATTGCAATACCTGGTGACGCACGGATTGAAGATAAGCAGCAAGAAAAAATCACAAAGTACCGGTACTTGCAAATTGAAGTTGAGCAACTGTGGAAAAAGAAATCGTGTGTTGTCCCGATTATAATTGGAACCCTTGGAGCAATACCCAAAGGACTATTCCGCTATTTAGAAATTCTAAATTTACCGGACTTGAACATTTTGACTCTACAAAAAACCACCTTACATCCTCCGACGATACCTTAACAGTTCCTAGGTCCTTGGTTAGGACTCGAGCTGCTGAGCTATTAACCAGCCTCAAAGGCTGTGAATCTCACTAAAGATTATATTATTATTATTATTATTATTATTATTATTATTATTATTATTATTATTATTATTATTTAGAATTTCTAAATAGTAGGGTAGCCCTTTGGAACAATACCCAAAGGGCAACCCCACTATTTAGAAATTCTAAATTTACTGGACTTGAACATTTTGACTCTACAAAAAACCACCTTACTCGGAACAGCTTACATCCTCCGACGATACCTTAACAGTTCTTAGGTCCTTGGTTAGGACTCGAGCTGCTGAGCTATTAACTAGCCTCAAAGGCTGTGAATCTCACTACAGATTAACCAATAATAATTATAATAATAATAATAATAACAACAACAACTTTGTCATTGTACATGTATACATAGTATACCCATACAATGAAATTCACTTAACACCCAAAGACCAGGTCCAACACACATAACAATCCCCAAACACACTCCCACCTACTACAATTCCCCACCCCTAAACCACCCAAACAGCCACACAACAGACCAAGTAATGCTGACCAACAGCTCACTGACGGTGGCCCTTTAGTTCATTGTTGAGTTCAATTATAAATAAATACTGATATCATTAGTTAGACTGATAATGGAAAGATCTGCAAGGTGAAAACCAAATTTGGAGCAGGCTCAAAGCCCAAGAATTATATCAGGCTCTGTTGAATGACAATTTGTTCAGAAACACAGCCTTGGTTCAACCTCTGCTTCAGAAAACACAAGATAATAACAGCTGAAATTCACAGAAGTTCCGATGCAGCCAGAACTTTTAAACCTCACCGATTGGCATGATAAAGTTAGCCGTGTGTTTAATTTCTCCCTCAAAAATCCATGCAATTTATGAACTCTGTCTGAAAGGGGGATGTTTTTGTGTGTGTGTGCGTGCTTTAGAAATACATCTTAACTAATCAGATTAACCGGTTAATCGATATGGGTATTGGTCAAGCGGATCAATTACCGAAATTACATTCCAGATTTGATGGAGAAACACAGGAAACAGTTTCTATTAAAATGGTTTTTTAAAAAAATCCGGGACAGTATTCCTAACCCAAATGGACAGCAAAGTTTCCAATATCTTGTGAATGTATGTTTACATTTAAATGGCCAGACCTGAATCTGAGACGGCTATATGCAGCTGTTTTATCGGATTTCCCATATGCCTCAGACAATGAAGATTTGACTCAGTGACCAGAGAGAGATTTCCTACTGGTCACCTAAATAATAATAATAATAATTTTAAAAATGTGCTTGCATTTTTTGGTGTCACTTTGCAAGAGTGAACATTAAACTGCTGCTTTGTTTTTAACGTCTTTTATTACCGTTTATTATTTCTCAACTATATAAGATTTCTTGGGGGAAGGAAGCTCTTAACTTTTTGAAACAAAACACAAAAGAAATAAAAAAAATAAAAAATAAAAAATTACTGGGGTTTCTTGGCACCTAAACTGAACTTCAGACCAGAATTTGGAAATTAAGAATAAAATAGGCGCAACCTTTATAACAGAGAAATGCAATTTAACGTTGAAAACGCTGGAATGAATAGCCCAGCCGGATGGTGAGGCACGGGGAACATTTCTTGAGCATTTTATTAACTTTTCATTTAATTAAAAATAGCTCACCGATACGAGACGCCAACAGCAATTAAAGCTAATCAAAATGTGTAGGAAGTTTTTAAAAAGATCTGTAGATATTCTGGTTAAATGCTTAGTATTAACCAAAGGAGAGTTTTGCGAGTACACACACACACACACAAATTGTGCAATGTTTTCTTGTCGAAAGAGAAACTCTTCTAAGTTCTTTTGCCCGATTTTTTTCCCCCATTTTCATAATAAGCAACTGCAAAGCAGTGGGAGGTGGGGTAGAAAGTCTTCAAATAATAATAAAAAAAGGCCTAAAAACCCTGACGACTCAGGGTGCCTTTGAGGATATTTAATTAAAATCTAATCCTGCATTCATTAAGGCTCACATAAATTAAGCTGTCATTCATAAGATTTATGGATTCTCATTTGCATATTGCATACAATTCATCAATTACTCAAGTATGAAAGGAGCACATTTCCCTGGGAGCTGCCTGCTACCCTGCCAACATTTGAAATGAGGCGAAAGAGCACGACTGTCAGGCGTTTCCACAAACTTTCTTCCAAATGTCTGCTTCTTGATTAATCTCATTTTCTAGCCATTCCTTACGAGATGCAAACAACAGACCTTTTGCATTTTTCTATTATTTCTCCTGTCTCCGCCGTAAAATCTCCCTGCCTTTTAATAGCGTTCAGTGTCTCGCTGATTATTATTTGTTTGCTAATGATAGGATATGATTGTTTATTTTATAACCCAAAAAAGAGAAATCGGAAGGCCTCTGTGCATGCATGTGTGTATTGCATCTATTTCTTATTCGCTTATGCTACACATTATTCACAAGCTCCTGATTATTTGCTGCTTATGGCTAATTTTAATTTGCAAGACAAAGGAAGGAAAGGAGCAAAAAGCCGGAAAAAAATTGGAATGATCATTTTTGACACAAAACCGGACCTAACAGATTGAAATGATTTCCAAACAAAAAAGATACTTCCTTCTTTTGTGAACGACTTGTTTAAATAAGGCTCATAAAAGTTTTAAGTCAACCAGGAGCAGAGTTTAATGGGGTTGGGAAAGAAAGAAAGAAAGAAAGAAAGAAAGAAAGAAAGAAAGAAAGAAAGAAAGAAAGAAAGAAAGAAAGAAAGAAAGAAAGAAAGAAAGAAAGAAGAGAGAGAGAGAGAGGAAGGAGGAAGGAAGGAAGGAAGGAAGGAAGGAAGGAAGGAAGGAAGGGAAGAGAAGAAAAAGAGGAAAGAAGGAAGGAAGGAAGGAAGGAAGGAAGGAAGAAAGGAAGGAAGGAAGGAAGGAAGGAAGGAAGGAAGGAAGGAAGGAAGGAAGGAAGAAAGAAAGAAAGAAAGAAAGAAAGAAAGAAAGAAAGAAAGAAAGAAAGAAAGAAAGAAAGAAAGAAAGCTTAGTTGTGAAAGTCGATAGCTTTATTCTACTGGATGTACAGAGCTCTTCTTAGATCAGCCTTAGACACTGGATGATTTAGCATAGTAATTTACAGTTGCAGATGCTCTTCAAATTCTTAGTGAGATTCAGAAAGTTCTGTTTTGTTGCAAATCACTCATGACATGGTTGAAAGTAGGGGGAAAATATTGTCTGTGATATCATTAAAATATCACTCCAAAAGCAGGGCGGAAAAATCTTTGCAGGGGAAAATTATGCAACTAAAAGTTTTTAAGGCTATTATACGCAAAAACCTATTCAAGGAAGAAAGTCCAGTTGCCTCTTGAAAAGGATGACTGAGAATCTCCATAGATATTTGAGCAATCTGTTAATAGGATGAGAAGGTGGGATCCTGTAACTATTGCACAAATATCCTTCAAGACAGGGGTGCTATTCAGCAGGTTCTGACAGGTTCTGGAGAACCGGTAGGGGAAATTTTGAGTAGTTTGGAGAACCAGCAAATACCATCTCTGGCTGGCCCCAGAGTGGGGTGGGAATGGCGATTTTGCAATATCCTTCCCCCAGGGGTGAGGAGGGAATGGGGATTTTGCAGTATCCTTTCCTTGCCACACCAACCAAGCCACGCCCACAGAACCGGTAGTAAAAAAAAATTGAATTCCACCACTGCTTCAAGATGTTTACTAAAGGTGATATTTTCCCCCCAAATAATAGAAACCCTTTCTTTTGACCTTCATGCTATAAAATGAACCATATGATTAAAATGTGTGTTGTGGTATTAAGCTTTCTAATAGATGATTATTCCTTTCTGCTCCAGAGGCTTGCAAGCTTACAGTCTCCTCTGGCATCCAGACACTTTTGGAAAATGTGAGTGGACTATTACACAACCAACAGGGCTTTCTGCCCTGTGCAGAAGAGAAGAGTGCTTTCAATCAAAACATAATTGCTAACATAATCCCAAATGAGCATATTTAAGTAACCCTGGAACAATAAAGAGATGACTAACTTTAATCAGAACATAAAGTCATCACAATGCGTGGTTTATAAAGCAGGCTTCCAAAATTAAAGTAAACACAACCAGGCAATGAATTACAAATCCATTTAGTGTCCAGATGTCAACAAACATCACCAGAAGAGACTTCAATAGATTGACTTGCAGTGATGGACATCCATAGTTGCAATCCTACACATTCTTAGTGAGATTTATTTCTCCATAGACATGGATAGGACCTTGCTCTTCACCTTTTATGGCTGGTCTCAGGTTTCCCCCACAGACTTGTCCAAATCTCCTGAACAAACAAGTCACCAGAATTTATTTTCCTGCCTATAATAATATCGCTTCTTTTATTTCTTCAACGCAAACCACCTGTTCAATCTTGTTATTGCTAAATGACCTCAAAATGCCTGACTAGGTCAATACATGAACTTGGAGATTAAAGCAGCTAAGAGTTGCTGCTCTTCTTTGTTTAGACACCAATCAGAAAAATCATGTGTGTGTCTTCAGGTCTCCAATTAATGTAAATGCCACTCAAAATGGCGTCCAGTTGTTCAGCTCCTGTGCTCAGTTGTTAAAATAAAAATCTTCGGGTTTTTTGTACTCTCTTTTGAGTGAGAACCAACTCTAAATTTTGTACTCTAAAAAGACATTACATGGCTTCTGTGCGAGGGGCATCCACAGAGGTTCAAAAAGTTAAAAAGGGGGCTTCAAGAGTACTGTTGTTCTGTTTTTGTGAGTCATACACACATGTACATGGAATTAATATGGTGTTGTACAAAGACAAGGGCTGTGGCCTGCCCTGATTCCATTCATTACAGGGCTCATTCTTTGTAGTGATGCCTTCTTGCCATTAATTTAATTTAATGTAATTTAATTTATTAAGGGATTAAAACCGACTTGTGTGCAAACTCGTACAAATGATTTTAGCAAATGTGTGACGGGGAAAAACCTGTTGGGCTTTTGCCCAACTTGCTAAATCTTAAGGATGGGAAAGCATTTTGATCAAGCTTCCCCCCTCCCCCCCCCAAATGTTAATTAAACGGCATCTTCTAACTTTCCATCTTATACTTGTTGGCCTCCTGGATTGATCTTTAAAATGTAACTGGAACACAGTGATGTTATATCGTGGTTGTCAGTTTTCTGTTTTTCGTTCACCTTTAAACAATTTTCAGAAATAGGAAAGACAAGTTCTTCTGTAAGTAAAGAGGGTTCAAATTCTAAGACTAGAAGGAAAAGGAGGAGAGGGGAGGGGAGGGGAGGGGAGGAGAGGGGAGGGGAGGGGGAGAAGAGGAAAGGAAAGAAGGAAAGGAAAGGGAAGGGAAGGGAAGGAAGGAAGGGAAGGGAAGGGAAGGGAAGGAAAGGAAAGGAAAGGAAAGGAAAGGAAAGGAAAGGAAAGGAAAGGAAAGGAAAGGAAAGGAAAGGAAAGGAAAGGAAAGGAAAGGAAAGGAAAGGAAAGGAAAGGAAAGGAAAGGAAAGGAAGGGAAGGGAGGAAGGGAAAGAAAGGAAAGGAAAGGAAAGGAAAGGAAAGGAAAGGAAAGGAAAGGAAAGGAAAGGAAAGGAAAGGAAAGGAAAGGAAAGGAAAGGAAAGGAAGATAGAAGAAGGAAAGGAAAGGAAGATAAAAGATGGAGAAAGGAGAGGAGATGAGGGGAGGGGAGGGGAGGAAAAAAGGAAAGGAAGGGAAAGGGAAGGGAAGGGAAGGGAAGGAAGAGGGAAAGGAAAGGAAAGGAAAGGAAAGGAGGGGAGGGGAGAGGAAAGGAAAGGAAAGGAAAGGAGGGGAGGGGAGAGGAAAGGAAAGGAAAAGAAAAGAAAAGAAAAGAAAAGAAAAGAAAAGAAAAGAAAAGAAAAGAAAAGAAAAGAAAAGAAAAGAAAGGACAACAAATTCTAATTCATTTAAAATTTAGACCCACCTTTTCCAACATGTTAGACACAAATAGTGTTCTGGAACAACCCAGTAAAAGAAAGGTAACTCCACCCTCACTCCAAATCACCCTAAACCCTGCTGGTTTACTCTAAGAACAAGCCACAGCCTGTTTCTCATCTTCTTCATCTGCCAAATCATACAGAGAGAGAGAGACAGACAGACAGACAGACAGAGAGAAGAACATACATCCCATACCAGTGAGCAATCTGTATATTAGTAGTGGAAATCCTGAAGGACTAGATACACTGACAAGAAGTAACATAATGGGCATTTTTTGATGTGACTATACCCACAGTGCTATTTTTTATGCTTGACTGAGTAAAATCTCTCTCTCTCTCTCTCTCTTTCTCTCCCCTTCCCCCCCCCCTTTTCTCTGTTCTCATAATGTCCAATGGAGCCACCACCAGGGGTGAAATCCATCAGGTTCTGACAGATTCTGGAGAACCGGTAGCGGAAATTTTGAGTAATTTGGAGAACCGGCAAATACCACCTCTGGCTGGCCCCAGAGTGGGGTGGGAATGGAGATTTTGCAATATCCTTCCCCCAGGAGTGGGGAGGGAATGGGGATTTTGAAGTAGCCTTCCCCTGCCATGCCCAACAAGCCACGCCCACAGTACCACAGATTTCACCACTGGCCACCACTCCCTCTCAATTCAAACTCCTCCAGCAGCCTTTTTTCCCCCCATTGTCCACTTGGATGAAGGATGCCTACCCACCTGGACCAAGAATGTCCATCCCAGCAACAGGTCCCTGTGAACCAATATCAAAAACGTAAGGCTGTTTCCTGCAGTGAATCTCAGACAGATCAAATCAAACCAATGGATTATGGATTAGCAAATACAAACCAAAGCATTTTCTTCCTTTAGGGTTAAGAGTAGACTTCCCAATGTCAGTAGTTTAATTTAGTTGTTCAAATGGCAAACTGTAATTTTACATTGAGCTTTTTAACTTTGTTTCATGCTTTGTTTAATTGTTGTTTTTATCTATTCCATGGTAACCCAGGTGACATTTCTAGAAGCATGTAAAAGGACAATACAACGTTTATTATAAAGGGAAAAGCTATGATGGAGATACTAATTTGTTCAACTTCCTTTATTCCTATTTATTTCTTAGGAATTCATGAGCATTCTGGTCTAGTACAAACAGCAGAAGGAAATTTCTTCTGAAATAATTTCTAGAATACAGATTTCCTTTCACAGATATTATTAGCCGATGTGGCTAATATAGATAGTTACTGAAACCCTGCAATAGAATTAATAACACTGTAGATCATTTCTGACTTCTTGGGTTGAAAACTATTCATTGTTCATTCCACTTCCACTGATTTCCACCCATACACAAGGATTAAATTCATATGCTTTTCCAAAAAAACAAAAAACAAAAAAAAACAGTTTCTGACTTAGGTAACTGGTTTGAGTAAAAAAATTCAGGGAAAGTTGGTCAGGTATGATAAAAGGAAATCAAATGATTGCACAAACAGGAATTCATGAAATCAATGATCAATTATCAATGGCTCCCACGAATGTTTGAATTGTTGTCTTTTGGTATGGCAAGAAAGACAATGAAGAATCTCAAATAGTAGAGGTCATTTTTTTAAAAAAAAAAAGGTTATTTCAACTTAGTCAATGGCTGGCAGGTCGAATCTCCCATCTACTCTGCAAAAGAGACTTAATTCTCCATCTTTGGGGAGGCAAAGGATTATTCACATGCCTCTGTCTTGAGATAATTTGGCTTTTAAATCGTTAAAACATGGCTTTTGTTCTTAATCTCCAAGTTATAGAACAAAACGTAAAATGTGTTATTCTCATCCCAACCCGTTAGGAATATATGATGTGGATAAAAGCAAACATTGTCTCTACTGGTCACGATTCTTCAAACTGGTAACAAATTAGAAGCAGCTTTCAACACATCTGGACATACGCATTTCCCTGCGAATGTCTTCCTTCTCCTAAAACCCCACTCCCCTATCTGCAGAGTCTTATCTGCAGATGGTTTTAATGGGTGCTCCTGCTACAAATACATTCTCCTTGAAGTTATCTATGTTCCAAAACACATTGGTTGGGTTGGGAGGCCTCCAATGATAGGGGACAATTATTTCTCGGTCTCCTGACAGAAGCCATGATACAAATTGCATAAGAAATGGTCAACGTTTGAACAAGTACAGTTCTAAACTTGATATTTAATTGATATTGCTGGTTATTTTTTTACAGCGGTGAAATCCTCTGAAGCCTGCTACCAGTTCTGTGCATGCATGCACGCAAAGCACCCATGCAGCCTGAGGCACACCCTGGACAGCGCTAAAAAAGGAACATTTTGAAGCCTTCTGAGTCTGCAAAGGTAAATAGAACAGTGGGGGGGGGGGGGACAGCTGCTGTGCCAAGCAATTTAGATCATTTATTTATTTATTATTTATTATTTGGGCTTGTATGCCGCCCTCTTTCCAGAGGACTCAGGGCAGCTCACAACAATAAATACACAAATTCAATTATAAAATATAACAAATATAAGAACCCATTAAAATCACATTTAAAACCCCTTCAGATCCTGGCGGAAGAAGCGAAGGTCAGGAGCCACCTGGAGCTCCAGGGGGAGCTGATTCCACAGAGTGGGCACGCCCACAGAGAAGGCCCGCTCCCTGGGAGTCACCAGTAGCCACTCTCTGGCTGATGGGACCCCAAGAAGGCTCTACCTGTGAGAATGCACCGGGCGATGGGGAGCTGTCACTGGCTGCAGATGGGCCTAAGCCATGTAGGGCTTTATAGGTAATTACCAGCACCTTGAATCTCACCTGGAGGGCAACTGGTAGCCAATGCAGGTCCTACAGGAGGGGTGTAAAATGAGAGTGTCGGGACACTCCCATCACTACCCGCGTGGCCACATTCTGCACCAGCTGAAGCCTCCGAATGGTCTTCAAAGGCATGTAGACGGCATTGCAGTAGTCAATCCGGGAGGTGACGAGCGCATGAGTGACTGTGCATAAGTCATCGCGGTCCAGGTAGGGGCGCAACTTGATCATCCAGAGTCAACTGTGAATCCAGGAGGACGCCTAAATTGTGCACCCTTTCTACAAGGGACAACACCTCACCCCCTATAGTCAACAATGGAATATTCTCCCGGGAACCAAGATGCCGGTCCCCTCAGCCACTGCGTCTTAGCTAGAAAGCAGGAAATCTGACTATTCTAGCTAATATAAATCACGCGTCACAACTGATCATTGCCCAGCTGATTGTCGGAAATACTGATTCATCCGAACCGGTAGCATTTTTTTACTACCGGTTCGGGAGAACCGGTCTGAACCGGTAGCATTTCACCCCTGCTGTGGTGTCCTTGGTTTCACCTTTCTACCCCTGATGAAAAAAGGTCTTTTCCATTTACTATTAAAATGTACCATATGAAGAATGATGAATATATACAATAAACCCATAAACCAAAGCTTTAATGGTATCGGTCAAATATATAGGATGTTCTTCAGATAAATTCAGCCTAAGCAGGGACCGGCTTTCCATATGGAGAATACGCCTAGAAAGCATATTCAAAGCACAGAAGTATTTCAGAGCAGTTTACAAGAGATCCCTGGAGCTGCAAATATGTTGTACAAGCTGCAAATATGAAAAAAAAAATCCTTTTGCATTTTTAACTCAGGATTTAAACACCTGCAGCCAGGAGCTCTTATGCAGCCATAGATGACATGAAGCTAGAAAGTTTACATATCACCAACCAAAAATAGATTACTTTCAATGGGAAAAGATAAGAAGATACCCAGATGTTCACTAAGTGAAAGCCTAATTAAATAGAATCCTAGTAATATATCCTTAACATATCCATGAGGGTTTTTTTTTTTAAATGCCTTTCAGCATTTTATTCTTTCGATCTACACCAAGAGTTGCTCTAAGACTACATGTGTGACAGCCTTACATACAGTAAAAGCAGACAATGAATCAGTAGTGTACATAGTCTTGTAGTATTGTAGGACAAGAAACAATGGATGGAAACTAATCAAGGAGAGAAGCAACCTGGAATTAAGGAGAAACTTCCTAACAGGGAGGCCAATTAACCAGTGGAATGGCTTTGCCTTCAGAAGTACTGAGCCTGAGTAGCGTAGGGGGCTAATGCCTCCTACTAAAGGCAGCAATTAACATCCAGCTGCCTGTAATTCTGCGAGTTCAATCCTAGCCAGGCTCAAGGTCGACTCAGCCTTCCATCCTTTCTAAGGTGGGCAAATTGAGGACCCAGTTTGTGGGGGCAATAAGCTGACTTTGTATAAATATATACAAAAGTATGAAGGCTATTGCTTAATGCATTGTAAGGCGCCCAGAGTCTCCGGAGAAGGGCGGCATATAAATCAAATTAAAAAAAAAAAAGTTGTGGGTGCTTCATCACTGGAGGTTTTTAAGAAAAGACTGGACAGCTGTCTATCTGACATTCTTGAGCAGGGGGTTGGACTAGAAGACCCCAAAATCTATTCTTTCGGGCTCTATTCTGATTGATTGATTGATTGATTGATTGATTGACTGTTGTAAGTGTATTACATCACTTCTCCATCAATTATGATCCTGTTTGGTATTCCCTTCACTTTGCAGTGATTTGGATTCAGATGCAAAAAGGTGTTATGGAGAACATGGCAGAAGATGGAGTGGAAGAGTAGCAAGTCTATTTTGGTTTGGAACGTACCTGGAATAAACTCATACATTCAGTTTTACGCAGGGATGTATGTAACCCAATGTAGCAATACATTAGGTGGCTTAAAAAAACATGGATCCAAAGAACAAAAGGTGTGCTTTACAACCACAGAAAGTAAAGATGTTCTCCTTGAATAATCCTTCCCTTTACCTCTCTCTGTATAGTTTTTGAAGCCAATATGTATCCTGGCAGGGGTTAGCTGGAAACTCAGTCAAATCCACTGGATAAGTTCATAATTTCAAATACAGCCTACACATAGATAGTAGCAGTGGTGGGCTGAAACTGATTTTAACAACTAATTCAGTGAGTGCACGCTTAGCCTAACACACTTGAGTGCAGCATTCAAAACACAGCAATTTGAAGCGCAGCTGCAGTAGGTAGAACAGCGCAGTGGTAAAATCCAAATTTTTGTACTACTGGTTCTGTGGGTGTGGCTTGGTGGGTGGGGGGTGTGGCTTGGTGGGCATGGCTTAGTGGGTGTGGCAGGGGAAGGATACTGCAAAATCCTGATTCCCTCTCCCACTCCTGGGGGAAGGATATTGCAAAATCTCCATTTCCTCCCCACTCCAGGGGAAGGATACTGCAAAATTCCCATTCCCTCCCCACTCCTTTGGATGAAACAATATTGCAAAATCTCCATTCCCACCCCACTCTGGGCCCAGCTAGAGCTGGTATTTGCCAGTTCTCCAAACTAGTCAACATTTCCGCTACCGGTTTTCCGAACTGCTCAAAATTTCTTCTACCGGTTCAGCAGAACCTATCAGAACCTGCTGGATTTCAACCCTGGAATAGTGGAACCGCGCAAATCAGCTGAACTAAAAAGAAGGAAATATAAGACAGGGTAGGGCAGGGGCAGGGGGCGGGGCCAGCTGATCATCAGAACTACCGGTTCGCCAGAACCAGTCCAAACCAGCAGCAGCCCACCAAAAGGCCAAGGAGTATTCTTGGTTTTCTTCCCTGAAAATGTTTCACTTTTTTCCCCCTTGAAAACAGATTTTGACGTGTGCAGAAATGGACAGGCTGACACTAGAACTCAAAAACAAGAATGAGACAGAATACTATAAAAGCTGTAATAAAGTGTATTATTGGTTGGAAAGGAGAAAAGGGGTTGGAACAAAAAAAAAAATAGGGTTTGTAGAATTAATACTGGATAGTATTAATAAGTGTAAATAGTAAACAAAGAGTAAATAGCTAGTAAAAGAAGACATGAAGATATGTATATAAGAACAAAGTAGCAATGTATGTTAAATACTAATTATATTTGTTGTTATGGAAAGAATATGTAAGGACCAGGATGGTCACACTGTGTCCAATGTTTTTAATGTTTATTAAATAAAAAACTTTTTTTAAAAAAGAAAAAGAAAACATTTCATTTCTCAGAACCTTCCTCCGTTCTGAAGAAGAAGTTCTGAGGAAGAACAGAAGAAGCTTGTTGGATGAGAAGCAAAATGTTTTCAAGAGGAAAAAAAAACAAGTTCAGTTGACTTTTGGGAAAGCACCTTTGGGACAACCATGACCTGGATGATTTGAGAGTCGCCAGTTCTGCCCCAGCTAGGGACCCCAAAGAACGCAGCACACACAAACTCTATACAAAGCTTATTTTATTCAAATAACTTAAGTCTTTATTAACCAAAGGCTGTTAACAAACTGTCTTAACAGCCTACCAGAATTCTAAGATAAGGTAATCACAGTCTTACTAGAGTTGGCAGAAAGCCCAGAAACAATTTTGCAGAGAATTTAGACGCGAAGGAGATTGAACTAAAGTTGTCCCCTACAGCTTACTGCAAGCGGCATTCCTCCTTAAATAGGCTAAGGGAGTGGCCAATTAGCCCCAAGCCTTACTCTCGAGGAGACCTCCTCCTGAGGAGCTACTCCTGCCTTTTGGCAGGTCTGCGCGCCCATGCATTGAGAAGAGGCTCCTCCTCTTCGTCCTCTTCACTTAAAGGAGCTCCTGGAGGTTCTGAAGGCCCTGGCTGAATCCTTGCCTCTAGCACCACATCTTCTCCAGCCTCCTCACTATCTGACTTGAGCGCCAGCTGCACAGGCTGCTGGCACAGCACCACACCAGCCTCCTCATTGTCAGAAGCAGCTACAATCTGCACAGGCTGCTGATGGGCCACAACATCGCCACAGAAACAGGGATACTAATTTCTCTTGGCATGGATAGAGAAGGTTGTCCCTCAATCATGTTGTTGGGCCTTGAATCCAAGTCTTCTGGTTCTTTGTTTATGTATTTCTTGGTATCTGTTTGCCGTTTGGTATCTGTTCTTTGCTTCAGCTGGGCTGTTGCTATCTGGCATCAAACATCTACAGACATATTCCGTTGTACGCTGTGACTTTCAAGCATTTGATCATCTTCAGTCAAAAGCAAAATATTTATAAAAAACGTGATGTCCAGAGATACTGTAGATAGTGAGCTGCATTTAGCTTGGAAAAATAGAGATTGTAAAGCCTGCTTTGAAAGGAATTTTACAAGCATCAATATGTGCTACAAATTCCTCAAAAAGATTGTTGACCCCTAAGCAGATTGTTGACTTCCTGGGCCAAAATTTCTCATTCTCTCTCTCTCTTTCTCTCTCCCTCCCTTCCTCTGTCCATCTCTCTTCCTCTCTCCCTCTGTCTGTCTCTCTCTCAGAGAAAGAGAGAGAGGGAGATGGAGAGAGAGAGAGAGAGAGAGAGAGAGAGAGAGAGAGAGAGAGAGAGAGAGAGAATGAATATTATTCTGTAATATCTATAGAGCTTCTCAGGCACCCATGTCATGTTTGTTTGTTTGTTTATTTATTTATTTATTGGCTCGATTTATATGCCGCCCTTCTCCAGAGACTCAGGTGGCTTACAATGCATTAAACAATAGCCTTCATACTTTTGTATATACTTGCTTAGTACGGCTTTCAGCCCCCCCAAGCGGTGTTCTTTTTTATACAAAGTCATCTTATTTCCCCCATAATCCGGGTCCTCATTTTACCTACCTCGGAAGGATGGGAGGCTGAGTCAACCTTGAGCCTGGTGAGATTTGAACTCGCAATAATTGCAGGCAGCTGGCAGCTAAGTGCTATTTAACAGCACTTTAGTTTGCTGCTCCACCAAGGTTGTCCCAAAGGTGTTTTTTCAAAAGGCAACTGGACCTTCTGGTTTTTCATTGAAGAAGTGAAATGTTCAGTTGCCTCTTGAAAAAGCATACTTGGGATTATTCTGTAATAAGATAAATTAAAATCCTATCAGGAGCACACAGAGCCATGGTGGCACAGTGGTTAGAGTGCAGTTCTTCAAGCATACATCTGCCGACTGCCTGCTGTCTCCAATTTGGCAGTTCAAATCTCACCAGGCTCAAGGTTGACTCAGCCTTCCATCCTTCTGAGGTGGGTAAAATGAAGACTCAAACTGTTGGGGGCAATAAGCTGACTCTGGAACCCACTTAGAGAGGACTATAAAGCACTGTAAAGTGGTATATAAGTCTAAGTGCTACTGCTATTGCTATCCCTTAGTCTACACCTTCAAAATCGCAGGCAGATGGAAGCACCACTCCTTTTTAATGCAATTCAACAGATCACATGACTAACACTGAAAGGATTCATCAACTCATTTTGATGTCTGTTAAGGATATTGTTGTTGTGTTACCAACCAGCAGAGTGTAGAACACAGAGAAACGTTGCTGAGAGCAATGAAATAAGATACATGCAAACTGGTTTATCAAAAGTTTACTTTATAGTGAAAAAACAATCTCATAGTCTTTTAAACAATCCAAGTCTTTGCCAGTTAAATCAGTCCAGTGATACAAAAATCTTCTTACCATACAATCAGTAGTTGGTTAGAATAACAAGTACACTCTGGTTCACAAACCACGATGGTAGCAGATCCACCCAACGATGATAGCAATAATGATAGCAACTCCTCACACAATGGTAGCATATCATCAACTGAATACATCCTAGTTCCTTACTTAAATATGTTTACAACTAATTACAGCATGACTCAGCATTACAATGATGCAGCAGTAAAACTTTAAAGTCACAGAAGACATATATTGCCTGGACAACCCTGTTAGGCTCAAACCATATCCTAACAACGTCTCCAAACCCTATCAGATGCCGCCAAAGCCTGCTGAAGATTAGTGAAACCTGGATATGGGGCATGCCAAAGATGCAATTTTCTTTCAAATGCAAGAATGGCTGACAATGAAAATGAACCAGTAATTAACTTGCCTTAATATGAATCCATTCCTAAGTCAGCCCAGTGACAATGAGTCAGTGCACCCATGTTCCAATAAGAAATAAAATTATCTCTGCATAGATAGGAACCTAAACTATTAAACATTTCCAATGTCAGCTGCCAATCCTTGGACTTGCCAAAATAAGCAACACAGGCATGGAATACGTTATAGGAGTTCTCCAATGAAAAGTCAACTCATACATAAAGGCATTCCCCTCCATGTTTTACATTTCAAATAAATCAGTGCCCTGTTCCAATTACAGCAAATATAAGTTCTCTCCGACCAAAAGGAACAGCTCAGTTTTCAGGATACATAAACTGCCGATTTATTTTAAAAGCAAGCAGAGACTATTCAATGAATCGGAACTGCAAAATCAACTCTGATGTATCTCAGAAAAACAATGCAATTTACAAAAATTCATATGTAGTACAGTACCTGGAAATAGATGTTTTGGTTTTTTAATTTATACTTGACATAAGGTTTTCAAAAAAATAGTTTGGGGGAACTCACTGACAGGTTGCCTAATTTTAAAAATCACTATTTTTGAAGGATATTGTTTCATCCAAAAGTAGGTACACAATTTTTTTTTTGAAAAATCATTAAAACAAGTTGGCCAAATGTTTATTATTTAGTGGTCAAAACCTCTAAAACCTATATGGTCAAATAAGTAAGAAAACAAAGAGAAAGTATTTGCAATTTATATTTTTATCTTACATTTTCCCAGTCTCTATCTATCTATGATTTCCATTCTGTGACATTTGTAACATTCAAAAATAACTGCTAATGTTGGGACTTTTCTACAAATTGGATGCATCAATGAATTGCTGTCCAATGACCATTTCCCATTTGTTACAGAACTAGCTGAAAATATTCTCTCAGAGAGATGGTCTAGAAATCAGGGGTGTCAAATTCAGAAAGACATGTTGTTGTCCTGTGATATATTGTACTCCCCCCCCCCCGTTCGCTACAATGGGGATGGGGATGGCAAGCACGTGTTGCATCCAGCCAGCCACAAGTTTGACATACCTATTCTAGAGCAGGATTGTCCAACCCTGGAACTTTAAGACTTGTGGACTTCAACTCCCAGAATTCCTCAGCAAGCTTGGATGGCTGGAGATTCTGGGAGTTGAAGTTCACAGGTCTTAAAGCTGCCAAGGCTTGACACACCTGGTCTACAGAACCCGAGAGATATTGAATATTAATATTGAAATATTAAAACAATATTTCAATTCTCCTAAAGCTGCACAATTAGAAAACCCATTTGAAATGGTGGTCCCTGTTTACTAAACTGTCATACCAGAGACAAATTAATAATGGCTAAGTATCATATCTGCACTGAGCATTAATTTGATCATGAATGCCAAAATGCAATGGCTAAATTAAGTCCATGGGGGTCTACCAGCAGAACACTGGATATCACTCATGGAATTATGATCAGTGATGGTATTCAACCCGTTCAGGCAAACCGGTAGTGGCGATGTGCGGGTGGGCCTCCTCCCACCCCGGCGCTAACCCACCCCCACCCCCACGCTTTTTAGCTACATTTTCTAAGCTGCACACACGAGCAAAGTGCATTCACGGAAGGCCGCACACTCACATTTTCGGTGTGTAGCGAACTGGTGTTAAACTTATGTGAACCTCTGATTATTATGTGTTCAAGCAAAAAAATAGTGTCTCTCCTAAAAAAACAAAAAAGGGAAGTTTCATATGGAAAGTTGACATAAAGTGACTCTGCCAACAAAAGAAAGTTTTTTTGTTTGTTTTTTTCCTGAGCTCTGGAGTTTAATGGAACATCCCAGCCCTAAGGAGATTTCTAGGGAAGATTTTCAGTTTCTATTAATGCAACTGAAATCTGAGCAGTTTTATCTCAGGAGCAGAAGATTTTCCTGATAGGTCGAGATATCACCCTGCCGACAAAATTCCATCTAGTCAAAACTATGTTTTTTTTTTTCCAGTAGGAACATATGATTGTGAGAGGTGGACATAAGTAAGGTTGAGTGCCAAAGAACTGATGCTTTTGGATTGTGCCTCTGGAGAAGACTCTTGAGAGTCCTTGGATTGCAAAGAGATCAAACTAGTCAATCCTAAAGAAAATCAACCCTCACTGTTCTTTGGAAGGACAGATATCTGAAGCTAAAATACTTTGGCCACCAAATGAGAAGAGAGAACTCATTGCAGAAGACCTTGAGGTTGGGAAAGATGGAAAGCAAAAGGAGAAGGGGATGGCAGAGGATGAAATGGTTAGTAGGGCCATCGACACAATGGCCATGAGTTTGGGTAAACTCCAGGAGACAGTGGAGGAGAGGGGGATCTGATGTGCTGTGGTCCATGGGATCACAAAGAGTCAGACATGACTTAGTGACTGGATAACAATGATTTTCTGAAACATTTAACCTCATACCAAGGAGTAGGACCAGAGCCATGGGAGAACAGATCCCAGCTGAAGGTATACAATCAAATTCGGTGGGCAACCTTCCGTTCTGGCAACTTTGTTTATTTATAGAGGTCATGTTTTTTTACAGCTCCAAGCCACATCCACTCAGCTTTCAAGCAGAGCATCAAAGCTCTCTTGGCCATTTATGAGGACCTAAGGACCCAAACACCTAAGTGACAACACCATGAATAGGATGTCCCAGGAGATTAGGCTTGTGGTGGATCACCTAGAAATGGATGGCCCAGACTCAACCCATGCCTAGTGTGACAATGTCTAGATGAGGAATATTTTAACCCTCTTCAAGATGATCAGCGTTGATTTGAAAGCAGGCCATGAGCTCCATCAATGTCTTCTAAAGTACATCATAGCAATAAGATATTAATCAGTGAAAAAAAAACCAGAACCTTCAGTGATGTTCCAGTGTGAGATACACACTGATCTCCTTACCAGTTGGGTGGGGGTTTTTTTCCCTCTCCTACCTGATGAGGATGAGAACCAAAATTTCAATGAAGTGTGGACTGTGCCTAACTGAGCAAAAGGGCTACGGAAAAGAAGAAAGCAGATGTTTACAGAATAAACAGGAGCTGCTGTTGCAGGAAGAGACACGAGGAAGACTGCGTATCAGTTCCTTTTGCCTGTTCAAAGTCAAAACTAATGGTGCCTACTCCCCAAAGAGAACCATTTCCATATTCAGACCTTGTTTCTCCTGCCTCGGTCATTTGCTGAAGTTCACCTTAATGTCGCCTGATCAATCTTGCCAGCTGTGCTTAAGTGCTGTTTACTATAATAACATCACGCTGCACTCTAACTTGGCTGCTTCAGCTACGCCAAGAACTCGATGCAGGAGGAAACTGGAGTTTCTGATGTATGTGTATGTATGTGTGTATGTATTTATGTATGTATGTATGTATATATGTATGGATACATATAAAGGTAAAGGTTCCCCTCACACATATGTACTAGTCATTCCAGACTCTAGGGGGAGGGGCTCATCTCCATTTCAAAGCCGAAGAGCCAGCGCTGTCCGAAGACATCTCCGTGGTCATGTGGCCGGCATGACTCAATGCCAAAGGTGCACAGAACGCTGTTACCTTCCCACCAAAGTTGGTCCCTATTTTTCTATTTGCATTTTTTACGTACTTTTGAACTGCTAGGTTGGCAGAAGCTGGACAAGTAACGGGAGCTCACCCCGTTATGCGGCACTAGGGATTTGAACTGCTGAACTGCCAACCTTTCAATGGACAAGCTCAATGTCTAAGCCACTGAGCCACCGCATCCCCTTTTGTATATGTATATATATATATGTATGTATACAGATAGATAGATAAATAGATATACATATATATATATATGCACATCTATGTTTGTAAACATAGATGCGCGTACATGCACACACACGCATATATTCAGCACACAGATCTACTACAAATGTTTACGGAGGCTAATAAGGTTTATTTCTGTCCTTTCAAGTGAATAGCAACAGCACAATCAAAGCTTTGCCGAAAGCCTTTCACTTCTGCCCTTTCTCATAAATGAAGGTCTTGTTGACTTAAATATTCTACACAGGACATGGAACTGATTTCATTTCTGCAGCCATATGAGGCCTCTCTGGATAAGAGGGGAATCTTAGTGAGGAGCGGTGGATTCAGTGATGGGATTCAGCCAGTTCACACCACTTCGGGAGAACCGGTTGTTAACTTTCTGAGCAGTTTAGCACACTGGTTGCTGGAAGAAAACATTAGGGCAGAAAACCGGTTGTTAAATTACCTGAATTCCCCCACTGGGTGGATTAGATAAAGGAAGATGATCCCAAACTGCCCAATATATATTCTCTTTTTACTAGAGAATAGAATAATGGAATAACAGCTTAGAAGGGACCTTGGAGGTCTTTTAGTCGAATCCCCTACTCAAGTTGGAGACCCTATACCATCTCAGACAAATAGTTGTCTAATCTCTACTTAAAAACTTCCAATATTACACAATTTCTGGAGGCAAGTCATTCCATTGATTAATTATATTTTCTTTTTAAAATACGGCTGAAGAAAATTGTAATATTAAAGCTAACATTCCCCAAATTTAACAATGAAAATGCATCTCTAGGAAATACCCAAAGACAGAACGATGCGAAGACATAATTCAGGCTGAAGAAGCATGTTGATTAAAACCCCAAAATTGCATCATCAGCCTAGATTAACAGAAAGCCATGTTACATTTAATTGAAAGGAATAATAAAGCTATGCGTTTAGCATACCTACATTACTGAATTAAAAGAGAAAGGAGAAAAAAAACCTTTATAGCCAGCAGATTTAAAAGGTCAAGGTAAAGGTTCCCCTTGAACATATGTGCTAGTCGTTCCTGACTCTAGGGGGTAGTGCTCATCTCTGTTTCAAAGCCGAAGAGCCAGCACTGTCTGAAGACGTCTCCATGGTCATGTGGTCGGCATGACTAAATGCCAAAGGCATATAGAACGCTGTTACTGTCCCACTAAGGTGGTCCCTATTTTCCTACTTGCATTTTTTACATCCTTTCGAACTGCTAGGTTGGCAGCAGCTGGGACAAGTAATGGGAGCTCACCCCATTATGTGGCACTAGGAATTTGAACCACTGAACTGCCGACCTTTCGATCGACAAGCTCAGCATCTTAGCCACTGAACCACCCCGTGTCTACAGCCGACTTAATAGCTTTCAAAATCAAGTCTGAAACAGACTTTTTTCCCCCTGCCTTGGAAGTTGTTTATTCTTATATAGTGCAGAAGCTGTGGAACCATAGAATTCCACATTCTAGGAATGACACCTTCTGAGTAAATGTTAACCAGAGAGCAGAAGAGCCCTTTCTAGTTTGGTTTGATGAATTGTTAAGACACAGAGACAAGAAAGTCTTTGTTGGATAAACATGGTGAGCTATTATCTACCACACACACTTTCAGTTCAAAATCAGGGTGATGTATCATGACATTTTTGCCCTTCGCGGAGCTGGAGTGGGCGTGGCCTGTGCGTGACGCATCCAGCCCATGGACTGGCAGTTTGACACCCCGGATTAGCTTCTCCTCTAAGATTTTCTCTAAGGAGAGAACCAACCCAGAATTAAAGTGAAATTTCCTGACAGCGTGAAACATTTGTCTCTAGAAGCTGTGGGTGCTCCATCACTGGAGGTTTTTAAAGAACTTTTAAAGAAGAAGGTCTCCTTCTTGAGTGGGGGGTTGGACTACAAGACCTTGAAGGTCCTTCCAACTCTATGATTCTATTTGGATGAAACAGTGCTAGACAACCTTAGGTTTCACGAACAGCAATCTCTGAGCTGCCTCCGAGAAGATCTTCATATATGATGCCTTTAATACAAAGGTCATTTTAGCAAAGTTCGGGAGCATCATTTCAGAGAAAAATGGAATGTGAGAGGGTGTATTTGCCACTCTTGTTTGGACCCCAAAGTGGCTTTTCCTGGGATGGTGCGGAAGCTGTGAAGAGCATCTGAATATTCCTGAGAAATGATGCAGATAGGCAATGCATCTGGGGTTGTGCTCCGTTCTCAACTATAAATTGGTTTGGTTCTGCAACCCAACAAGACAGACACAGAAGATAATTAGATTCCATTCCCCACTATCCTGTCAGAGCTGAAGAAGTGAAGAAGTGGGTAAGAAGTGAATCGTGTTCAAAATGGGGAAAAAATCAAGGAAGTCCAGTTGCCTTCTGAAAAAGCACCTTTGGGACTATTTGCATACAGATTTCTCTGGGGTCCTTGGGCTCTCTGAGCTTGGTTGTTTTCCTGAAGATGTTTCATTATCAAGGTAAGTACTATCATCAGTGTTAGCAAAACATGTAAAACATCTGCAAGAAAAGAATCAAGCTCATGGAGCATCAAGGACTCCTACAATTCAACCCTACAAATCATCACTTCTATTGATACAGTTTTCTCCATTGAAGAACGCATAGCTTTTCCATCGGCCTCAAGATAGACAGCATCTCTCAATAGCAATTCAGAACAGCTTCTCAGGACAGCTTATGTCCTATTGAAGTTGGCTATTTTTGAAAGTTGAAGCAGATTCTGTGTCTTCTTTGTTACCATGATCTAACCATTCTTCCTCTATCTTCTTTCATTTAAATGTAAGCCCCAGGATTTAAAATCTAGACTTGTTCTTCAACTGTTTTAAGTCAACAGATACTTGGTTGTTCTTCTGATGGTCTCAAGAGACACCTCAGCAATGTCAACATAATGATTTTTCTGTCGGGCTTTTCACAAACCTCAACTGTAGTTTTCATTGGAGAAATTGGTTGATTCAGCAAAAAGTTCTCAGACACCATTCAGCAAGATTAGGATATGATGAATGCTGGAACATTAGAGTCCTTTGTACGGTTATTATATGTTTGGATCACTCTGATTCCTCAGCTGCTGTTTATGTTTTAAAATTGTGCTTATTTTAAATGTTGCAAGTCCCCCTGAATTGTTATATACAACATGAATGAATGAATGAATGAATGAGTGAATGAGTGAATGAATGAATGAATGAATGAAGTGAGTGAATGAGTAAATGAATGAATAAAGTCTCATTAGGGAAGATAGAATAGAATAGAATAACAGAGTTGGAAGGGACCTTGGAGGTCTTCTAGTCCAACCCCCTGCTTAGGGGGTTGGACTAGACCACTTCAGACAAATGGTTATCCAACATCTCCTTAAAAACTTCCAGTGTTGGAGCATTCACAACTTCTGGAGACAAGTTGTTCCACCGATTAATTGTTCTAACTGTCAGGAAATTTCTCCTTAGTTCTAAGTTGCTTCTCTCCTTGAGTAGTTTTTTTTTTTTTAATTTGATTTATATTCCGCCCTTCTCCGGAGACTCAGGGCGGCTTACAATGTGTTAAGCAATAGCCTTCATACTTTTGTATATTTATACAAAATCAGCTTATTGCCCCCACAAACTGGGTCCTCATTGCTTCTTGTTCTACCCTCAGGTGCTTTGAAGAATAGTTTGACTCCCTCTTCTTTGTGGCAACCCCTGAGATATTGGAACACTGCTATCATGTCTCCCCTAGTCCTTCTCTTCATTAAACTAGACATACCCAGTTCCTGCAACCGTTCTTCATATGTTTTAGCCTCCAGTCCCCTAATCATCTTTGTTGCTCTTCTCTGCACTCTTTCTAGACTTTCAACATCTTCTTTACATTGTGGTGACCAAAACTGGATGCAGTATTCCAAGTATGGCCCTACCAAGGCATTATAAAGGGTATTAACCCTTCATGTGATTTTGATTCTATCCTCTGTTAAGGTGGCTCAGTATTTCATTGGCTTTTGGGTGTCTGTCCCCAAGAACAGCTGCCTTTTGCACTCCTGATATCTCCAACCCTCGGCCACATCATTTAACAGACTGAGGTTTTCTGCAGGCCCCTTGATGGAATGCCATATTGTATGTAATTAAGAAATTGATTGGTGCGGATCTATAAAGTTGATTAATTTAGCAATTGCATGAGATTATTTATGGAATGTTATTGATTTTGATTTTGTGGATGTAGAGTGGCACGGGGGGGGGTTCTTGTTGTGGCTCTCTTTTTTTAGCTTTTACAGTTTATAGTGTATCTTTTTAGTGTTTTTAGGTTACAGCATGAGAATTTTATCATTTATCCTTCACTGCTGGTGATTTTTTTGTAGCATGCCATAGTAGGGTGTGTCAAATGTTTCAACTTTCAACATCAAAACGTTAGGGATTATAAAGATGTTTTGGTTACTTTAATATAATTTAGATGCAGTACATAAAGTTCTTATAACTTTTTAACGTTTTGTTGGTTTCATGTATCTTTTGGAATCGGTAGCAGGCAAATGAAATAAATAAATATTTAAATGAATATGCAAACTAGAGACATCACACAGTGGTTTTCCCACTTATATCACTAGTAAACAGATTGTTTCATAATGTATGTATGTGAAATTGGCCAAGGATAACAATTACTAAACAGTTCACTGATGAAGAAAGACAAAGTGAAGAAAGAATTACTTACAAGACTGCATGTTTTAAAATCTAAATAAACTTACTTTACATTTGCGAATGAAAATCCAGCTAGGTGGCCAAATTAGTTGTGCAATTTCATTCCAAAGATGTCTATGGAGATTCTCAATCATCCAATTGTCCCAAAGGTGCTTTTTCCAGAGTCAGCTGAAGAAGCTTCTCGGATAAGAAATGAAACATCTTCAAGGAAGTTCATGAAGTTGCCTCTTGAGAAAACACCTTTGGGTCATTCCAAAGATCTGTGGTAAAAGGTCCTGTGTGGATTTCAGCCTTGTGTTAATTATGATAACATGACATTATTTGCAGCAAACTTCAACGCTGTGTCTGCAGCATTTCAAACTGAAAACATTAAGTTTGTTTGTTTTGCTTCTGCTACTCGAAATCATGCTTGTTGTCATTCAGACCAATTTGTAGCCCTTGCTCCCCCCAACTGAATTGAATTAAATTCACATTGCGAGCTTTCCCCTGTTTTGGTTCGGCCAGGCGCAAACCTTTGCTGTGGCGCCAAGTTTTGCAATTGGTTGGTGACTCCATCTGCTCTTCAAGCACAGTCCCTTAACATGTCATACAAGGCTGAATATGGTCCACAGCAGAGAAGTTTTGCTTCGTAGCTTTTCATTTTAGGAATTAATGCATGAGAGCCTCTGAGAAATATCAAGAAAGAAAGAGAATGCACTTGTAGAAGTAATAGTAGCAGTGATTCTGCTGCAATCAAATTGGTCTTAAGGCAGAATAAAATCTGTTCCCATTTGTAAAGGCTGCTGTTGCAATGAGTCTCAACGACCATGATAGGCAGACAGGATGATAGTTCTATCAACGTATACTCAGGACAACGTTTTGATCATGTGACTTCTAGCAACACCTTACAAAATAAATATTTTCTTTTTTTTTCCAAAGTCAATCTTTCATATCCCATGATTACCCCAGCCAAAGAATTGTATGATCCCCTCAAAAATCATTGTTAGAAACCCAAAATCTCACAAGCTCCCAAGAGACCGCCACAGATAGCTCAACAGGCTAGCTAGCCTGTTATTAACATTCAGCTGTCTGCAATTATTGCAAGTTCAAGGCTCAAGGTTTACTCAGCCTTCCATCCTTTCTAAGGTAGGTAAATTGAGGACCCAGTTTGTAGAGGCAATAAGCTGACTTTGTATAAAAAATATACAAAAGTATGAAGGATATTGCTTAACGCATTGTAAGCCGCCGTGAGTCTCTGGAGAAGGGCGGCATATAAATCTAATTAAAAAAAAAAAATCTTACAACCTCTTTTGCGATAGCTACACAACATTTGCATATTTTCCTGCATGATTTTGACCCCAAAGCCTCTTCTTGCAGGAGTTGAGACTTTTAAAATTTATACCACTTTGATTGGAGAATTGGATGAACCGTGTACATTCTTTGGGAGAAAAAAGGGGCTTCACTGTAATAAAAAAAGGACTATGCCTAAAAAAATCTGGCCTTTGAAGCTATCATGTGCAGCAGCTTCTTGGTCCGTAAGTAGTCACAAGCTTTAGAGGAATTTCAATTTTCTTCTCTAAATCGGAGTCCTGAAATCTTTAGGATGAGAAGAATTGTTCTAACACTTATTCTAAGATTGTCTTATTTGAGCCACTGAAATTCATTGAAAACAATGAGACCCATTTCTGAATAAATACACATAGAAAAAAGAAGTAAGAGTAAGCTTAGATTTTGTGCTTCTATCTTTGATTTGGTTTTCAGTTCGATAAAGAGACTAGAGGGCATGGTGAAGTGCAGATGTCTCACTTGTGTGGAGACAGCTACCTCTTTCTCCAGGTACTTGACAAAGGATCATTAGCAAATATTTTCCAAGAACTATATGGTTCTACTTCTTCTCCAAGAAGTAGAACCAAGTTCTTCTGTCTCTAACACTGACTGGGCTACCAGTCTACCAAAGGCCAGTCCAGTAACTACCACAGTCTTTATGATGACTTAACATCTACAGAAGTTCTCCCCACTTTGGGAATCAAGCTAGTCCACAGTTTGGGTGGTGAAATTTGTTTCCATAGCCAGTGTCCTCATAAACTTAACATGAAAGTTTAATTTAATGCTTCTATTTTTTATAATTGAGACATTATATTTGACTCGGAGCAAAAAGTGGGCGTTCAATGCCTTAAATTCTTGTTCTCGGTGGCATCTACAATCTTCCTTTCATGACGGCAAAACATGATGCCTCTTTTTTTTTTTAATTCATTGCCAAGTTTCTGGGCCTGCCACAAAACAAAAAATAATTCATTCAAACGATTTAATCTGCCGAGGACAGATTGACAGTATCTCTCTTCATGTTTGAAAGCTATTTTAACATTAAGCGATCCTTTGGTGTGAGAAGAAGCTAAAAGCTTTCTCCATGTAAAAGTTCATCGTTTACCTTCTCCTTCCCCCCACCCCAGCCATGAGATAAAAGCAAGAGGGCAAGAAGCCACAGCTTTCAGATTTATGACTCCCCGAGGAGAGACAACCTCCCCCCCCAATGCATCATCATCAGTAAAGGCAGCAGGTGTGAGCCCTGACAACAGAACAATGCTACACAAAAGATGTAAGACTGCAGCCAGTTAAGCCAGGCTTATTAAAGGCCACAAAATGTTTCACTGATCAGCAGGATCTCCCACCCACCCCCCCCCCCAAAAAAAGCACACAAGCCAGAGCCTAATATATAACATTTTAGCAAACTTCCTTATGAATAGATTGCAAAACAAAATGACACAACTCCCTCAATTGCACTTTTCAATAACTCGAAGGCACAAGGGAGGTGACAGTATGATGAATTCCACAACAGACAGCTCCAATATGGTACCATTTTACCCGATCAATATCTCAGTACAATATAAGAAAAAAGGAGCTGATATTAGTCTACACAGTGTTTTACAGATGAGGTACATTTCTTCTTACTGAGCTCATGCCGAACCAAAGCAATAATTCATAGGTGCCTCTAAAAGACTTACACACTGTGGCATGCAAAGCAAAGAGAAGCCTAATCTTTGCTCCAATCTCTGCTTGTACGTGTCATAATTTAAAGCCATCCCCCACTCCAGTCCCTCTCCTCGTAAGCTATTGTGTACATACCTTTTTATATATATACTTCTATTACTCTGCCAGAGAATGTCACAAATGTAATGATTCTGGGACAAGCAAGCATTTGAAACTGTGCTGGTTTAAGGAAGAGCAAAAGATGGATTTGCATTCCCTCATTCGGAACGATTTACTGTATACCTTGGTTTCCTTCACAAGGGCCAACTTGAGCAATTAAACTGAGGATAAATATTGAAGCAGAATTAGTATCATAGGCCATAGCACAAATTGGCATACAAAGGAACAAACTGGGTTGGATCCAAATTTAATTGGGCTTCAAGAAAACTGAGGGTGGGGGGCGGAGGCTTACAAATTTGGCTGTAGCTAACATAAATTCTCTTAATGAGAATAGTTCTGATCCAAGACGACTAAATTTAGCATTGGCTGCTAACTTTATTTAGAAGATTACTTAAACATGAACTCTCTTTGGAAGATTTGCGATCACAACGGGAAAATGTTGACTGCTGGTTTATTAATGACAGAGACTTCATTATGGAAAGGTATTTATATACAACATATGGATTAGGTTTTGTTCACAGTTAAATGCACTATTGGATTTACACCATCCTACACTTCGGATAAGGGGAAGCAGTGGCTCAGTGGCTAAGGCACTGAGCTTGTCGATCAGAAAGGTCAGCAGTTCAGCGGTTCGAATCCTTAGTGCCGCATAATGGGGTGATCTCCCATTACTTGCTCAGCTTCTGCCAACCTAGCAATTCGAAAGCACGTAAAAAATGCAAGTAGAAAAATAGGGACCACCTTTGGTGGGAAGGTAACAGCGTTCCATGCGCCTTTGGCATTTAGTCATGTCAGCCACTTCATCATGGAGACATCTTTGGACAGCGCTGGCTCTTCGGCTTTGAATCGGAGATGAGCACCACCCCCTAGTGTCAGGAACAACTAGCACGTATGTGTGAAGGGAGCATTTACCTTTACCTTTACACTTCGGATAGTAAAGCAAGAGAAGAATTGAAGATCTACCATGTGAACACAGTACCCATCCAAAAGGAGACTACTCCTCTATGAGTTGCCACCTTGCTGAATCCAAGGTGAATATGGAAAAGCAAGGACCTTAGCCTGGCAGCGAAATGTAGGTTACTCCGCTGTATTCTGTTCCTTGTAGCTACCTATGGTTGTGAAACCTGGACCTTAAAAAAGCAAGAGAGGAAGAAAATTGACTTGTTTGAGCTCTGGTTCTGGAGAAGTTCCTGCATATTTCTTGGTCTAACAAGCAAGTTGTGGATGGAGCACATAACACCAGACACGTCACTGGAAGGGAAAAACACAAAACTGCAGCTCGCTTAGTTTGGCCATATCATGTAAAAGAAGTCACTGGAGAAAGCAGTGATGTTTGGAAGAGTTAGTGGTAGAAGGAAACCAGGCCATCAAAGAACATGGTAGCTGGGCACCATCAAAGCTTGACAACCAGCCAGAGCATAGAATAACTCAAAGAAGTAGTGCAAGATCAGAAGATGTGGAAAGACCCAGCTCACAGAGTCACCAAGAGATGGACACAACTGAATGGATAACATCATCATGAATCAAAGGACATGTTTCCCAATCTTCTTCTTTGAGAAGGCAGCCTTTCCTCTCTGTTTTAACCCGTTATTCTAATAAGGCTTTTCTCCAATTGGTATTACTCACATAGGCTGTAGGCCGCTGACTCAGAATTGTGGGAACTGTAGTTACGGAGGCCAGTAAGTTGGAAAAAAAGTTATTCTGATACTTTTGCAGAGCATAAGCATAATGAATGTAGACAAATCATTACTCAGAGCAGTGATGCGTAAATCCTGAATTGGTTTCCAATCATGCTGAGGGGTCATGATTTAAGGAGCAGAGATACAGCCCTTCTGAACATCTGAACACAGCAGAGAATTGACAGCCACTCGGCAGGTTGGGGTGGAAAACACTATATAACTTTTCCTGATTCTGTCTGAATAAGTTGGAATTACAACCAAGGTTCCCTGTTATTAATTAATCTCTCAGCAAGACTCAAATAGAAAACATTCTTCCAAACCTGTATGGTTTAGATCTTTGAGATCTAAATGATACAAACTGAGAGTTTAGGCCATACTCTGAAGAAGGATTTCCTACGTTCAAAAAACATAGAATGAGGAAAGGCGTAGATGTATTTGTTCAGTTCCTTGCAGAAAGTAACACGTCGTATGAATTTCCAAGGTCAAAAAAACCACAGTTTTTGCATCCTTTCAAAAATTCCCTGTTTTTAACTCCTGTTTTGGGGAGACGAGTATTTATTTTATTTATTATTAAGTTTCTACAGCACCATTGGTGGTATTGAGCTGGTTCTACCCGGTTCAAGTGAACCGATAGTGGCAGCGGTGGGAGGATCGGTCCACTCACCTAGACGTCATCTCGGATGCTCTGTGCATGCCTGCGCTCACCGGTAGCGAAGATAAGTGAATATCACTACTCAGGGGTGGGTTTTACTTACCTTTATTACCGGTTCGCAACGGGACCGTTGTGTTTTGATGATGTCAAGGTGGGTGGGCGGAGCCTCCCTCCAGTTTTACTACGAGGTCTATAGAACCGGTCTGAACTGGAAGCAACCCCCCACTGCCACTACTGTACAGCACCCATTTCAGCTAAGTCACCATGGGTAGCTTACTAAGTAGCATGCTATATAGGGCTGCAATATACCAGTCATATAAATGTGAACACAACGTGCAGAAATATTGTTGTGCAAGAGCACACACTTTTGTAGCAAATAAGTCTTTTAAGGTTTTTTTTTAAAAATATATATATATAATTAGAAATAAAGTTTTGTTTTAAATGTTTTCTTCCTTTAATATTCTTCCTGTGCAAAGACAGTTTGAGAGAACATGAAACGTATTTCCTTCTGGAAATATTTGTGTGAAGAAATATATTGTATGGTATGATTTAGTGGGATGGCAATTCTGAAAATAAAAGATTGGCCTTTTAAAGTTTTGTTTTTGCTAGATCATCATTTCCAGATTTTTAAAAATTATGGTTTGAGCAGACTGATCAGATCCGATGTTCATCAACAGAGGTGCAATATACACCTTTTTTAATTGCAATATGAAATGAGTTTTTTTTAAAAAAAGAATTCCCCCCCTTTTTTTAAAAAAAATGATAATCCTTATTTATAAAGGCCTACATACAGTAACTCCCTTTTCCTTCTTTATGTTAAACAAGCTGCCATCTCAAGATATTTTAATTCAAAAAAACGTTTAATAAGAAACCAGTTGTTTGTTACTAAAATTTATAGTCTACTTTTCTATCCACAATATTCAAAGTGGCTTACATTCTGATTAACTAAGAAATTATTCATCATTTTCCCCATAAATTATTTGCTTGATGGCATTTCCCACTGAGCAAAAGGGCAGAAACAGGGCATAAAATGTAAATAAGGAAACAGGCCAATAAAAGCTCACTTTTTAATCCAAGCTAAATCCTTATTCCTGTTTTTAAGATAAAAAGGGAACAGGCCGATGTAAAAAAAAGGGGGGGGGGACTTTTTAAATTACTCTTATTTCCAAAAGGTGAATTTATCCATGAGGTGCTGTTAAAACTCAAAGCAGTTAGTCCTCCCTGCTTGAAATATCTTTGCCTTTTCTGTTGTTTTTTGCTTCAGTTTTTCACCTTGCTCTGCCCTTGTCATCCAGGAGCAAAGAAGGGAGTTAAGGAGTGTTTATTCATTTCCCAAGTCCATTATCTTGCACATTAATCACTGGCCTGGAACTTCTGGATAATACTGAATCTGTTGTTGTCTCTTCCTTCTACCAGCTTTACTCTTGGGTTGGAGAATTAAGCAATCCAAAAGCTGAAGGTATCAGGGGTGGACAATTTGGCTCTGTTCCCTGTTCTTCTTCCACATCATCTGAAAATCAAAAGTGTTTTCATTTTCAATGAAGAGGAAACCAAACGTACACTTTAACGTTTATTGATGGTGAAGATTCATCTTCAAATATTTTAAGGTGGTGGTGGAGGTGATTGATGGGGTAAGAAGCTTTCATCTCCACACTGTCCGTCTCTTGGTTTGGGTTTTTTTTATTTTGCATCGGTGTCAAAATGTTACATTATATAATATTAAAAATTTTAATTGCTTTGCTATTTATCTTTTTATGATGTGTAAGTTTCCCAGAGTCACCTTATCAGGAAGGTGAGCAGCATATACATTTAAAGGAGGAGGAGGAGGAGGAGGAGGAGAAGGAGGAGGAGAAGGAGAAGATGATGATTTCAGATCTCCAAACGCACATAAACATGAGCTGGTCAGAAATCCACAGTGCATGTCCTTTTGTCCTGTTTGTTTGGCAACAAGAAATGTCTATGGACTGGGGAAAAAAACCCCCACCAAGTTTCTTTTCTTAACTGAAGTGACTGAAAAATAACAAATCCAGGGTATGAAACAGTTATTTCTGTTCAGACGTTCTCCTGTAATTCTGAAGGGTGAAAGTTGATTTGTGATGGTGACTAAACAGAAAGAGATCACAAAGCTACGGACTCTTGAAGAATACTTGTTACAAGATTTGTTTGGGAAACATGCATTTTTATTACCTTCGCCTGCCTGTTATAATGAGTTAGGGACAAACTGCAACATTGCACATAATGATTGCATTTCTTATTTCAACTAGCTTCCTGGTCCTGTTGCAATTAACAGTTCCCAAATCTCCCAAGGCTACTCGCTTAACAAGGGGGACGGGTGGGGTGGGGGTGAAGGGATCCGAAACCCACATAAATGAGCAATGTCAATAGTTTAAAAAGAGTTTACTTAGAGAACAAAAGGCCCCTTATGAGCCACTAGTGAGAAGAAATGGGGGTGGGGGGAAGTGAACCCTTACAACACAGCCCTGTCTAATAGAGACTTGTTATCAAGCAGTGGGCTGAGAGTCCCCCGCAATCTGCATTAAAATACATTTCCCTCCATTCACTCATTTGCATTAATTTCTCCCATTATATCTCCAAATGGTTGAATGTCTACCCAACACAATGCATCAGCCTATCACGAAGAAGCCACGGTGGCCCCAGGTGCCAATTTACTTCTCTCTCGATTCTTTTCATTCTGTTTGCTGATTCTGACAACTGAAGTTTTCTCCTCTAGGGTGGGAGGGCGAAGGGACCCTTCAATTGGATTTGCTTGCGGTGACAAAATTGTTGCTCTGTGGGGGTGGGCGGGAAAAAGGGGGAAGGGGGTCGTCTTTGACCGAGTGTCTATCATCCTACCATGGGAAAAAGGGAAGCCAATGCTTCTCAGTAGCTTCTGGTTTCCAGTATTTGTTTAGCATTAGGCCTTACTTATCTCCAGGAGAGAAAAAGCAACATATAGAAAGAGAGAGAGAGAGAGAGAGGGAGAGAGGAAGAGAAAGAGAGAGATGGTTGCTCGGAATACACACTCCCTCATTCATTCTAGCTGAGCTCTGTATTCAAACAAGGGGAAAGGAGAGGGGTGGGGGCAGAAGAGAAATCCATTACTCCGAAGGCTCCAGATCAACCTCACTCAATTATCTCAGCTAATCCTTATAGCTCTATAAAGTAAATATTTCATTACAATTTCAAATAAACAGTCACCCAATCTAATGAAGCCGGATCTTTAAAAAAAAAAATGGGGCCACGTTCTAGGGAGGGGGAAAAAAATAATGTTATCGTCACCAATTGGGAATCTTTTCTCTTGTCACTAAAAAGCATATGTCCTTGACTTATGACCATTATGACCTGGTTCTGCCGGCAGGCCTGGGCAACCCAGGGCAGGATGGAGCCCATTAAATGATGCGTTGTCACCAAGGTGGGGGTGTTATTATATCATTTTATTAATTTGTGATTTGATTATTTTCTTTAATTAGTTTTATTTTTTATATATGATGTTTTTATATGCCTGTAAACCACCTTGAGTCACCATGTGTGAATAGGCAGCAGTAGAAAGTTTTCTAAATAAATAAAATAAAAAAATGTTGAGCTCCATTCTGTGGCTAAGCGAGACGGTTGTCAAGTGAGTTTCTCCCCCCCCCCGTCCCCCGATTTTACCACCTTTTCTGGCCATGGTTGTTAAGCGAATCACTGCAATTGTTAAGTTAGTGACATGGTTGTAAAATGAATCTGGGTTCAACATCGATTTTTGCTTGTCCGAAGGTTGCAAAAGGAGATGACAGGATCCTGGGATACTCCAACCATCATCTATTAGTATTATTAGTATCAATTAATACTAATAATACTATTAGTATTATTAGTATTATCGGTATTATCAATATCAATTGCCAAGCAGCTGGATTTTGATCATACAACCATGGAGTTGCTGCAACAATCATAAGTGTGAAGTGTAAAAAATGGTCCTAGGTCATCTTTTTTCAATGCCATTATAACTTCAAACAGTCAGTAAAGGAACTGCTGTAACTCGAGGACTAAACTGTATTCCAAGGGAAAATTGGAAGTCCCCTTCCCTGTCTCAGAACCACAGGGTGGGTGAGGTATAAGGAGACAATTAAGGTCAGAGAGAACTTAGCCCTAAAACTACTTGTATAAAGTAACCCACCCAACTCTCCTTGAGAGAAAATGGACTGCACCAAATATGGCCGGCCGCCTCTTGGTTCAAGAGGAACAAAGAGAGAGGTGGAAGAGAAGGAAGCAGGACATAATAGAGATGTTAATAATCCTAATACTGAGCCATTTCTATATTTTATTCTATTGCATGATAGATTTGAGAAACTTTTATTAAATTGTTTCCTCAGAATTCCTCAAAATTGAAAAGAAGGACTAGGGGTGACATGAGAGCACTGTTCCAGTATTTGAGGGGCTGCCACAAAGAAGAGGGAGTCAAGATATTCTCCAAAGCACCAGAAGGCAAGACAAGAAACAATGGATGGAAACTTATCAAGAAGAGAAGCAACCTAAAACTAAGGAGAAATTTCCTGACAGTGAGAACAATTAACCAGTGGAACAGTTTGCCTTCAAAAGTTGTGGGTACTCCATCACTGGAGGCTTTTAAGAAGAGACTGGACAGCCACCTGTCTGAAATGGTATAAGGCCGTGATGGTGAACCTATGGCACAAGTGCCACAGGTGGCATGCGGAGCCATATTGGTGGGCACACAAGTGTTGCCCTAGCTCAGCTCCAGCGCGCATGTGTGCATCAGCCAACTGTTTTTCAGGCCTTCCGGTCCCACTGGAAGTCGGGAAACTGGCTGTTTCCAGCCTCCAGAAGGCCTCCGGGGGATGGGGAAGGCAGATTTTGCCCTCCCCAGGCTCCTAGAAAGCCTCTGGAGCTTGGGGAGAGGAAAAACGGGCCTACTGGGCCCACCATGCCATCATGTGCCAAAAGCAGGGGAAGTGTGTGTGGGGTCACGTGCGCATTCACGGGAGGGTGGGGCACATTGAATTATGGATGTGGGCACAGGCACCCGTGACCCCTCATGTTCCCCCCGCATTTGGCACGTGACGGCAAAAAGGTTAGCCATCACTGATATAAGATCTCCTGCTTGAACAAGGGGTTGGACTAGAAGACCTCCAAGGTCCCTTTCAACTCTGTTATTGTGCTTTGTCAACGTAACTTAGTTTGCGAGCAGAAATCATGAAAGAGAAACCAACTAAGAAATATTTTTTTCCAGAGATAAATGTTTGCGGATGTTGTAAAAGGACCTTTAAAAAGTCCCTTATTTCCTCCAGTTTCTTTTTTCTTTCAGTTTTATGTCAGATCAGAAATCACATGGATTGCAAATAGCAAGAATCAGAGCTATGAGCAGCAGCCAACCTTGGTTGATCTCCAAAGCTAAGCAGGATTGGTCTAGGCTAAGTCATGGAGGGGTGATCCCTGAGGAAGTGTCTGAATCCATATTTTACAATGGGATGGAAAAAGCAGAGCAGGCCATTGATAAACACCGTTTCTTGTACAATATCTCAGAATAAGAAGAGTTGCCCATATATATTTCTAAGAGAATATTGTTCAACCGAAACATTGACTGATGGAAGAGAAGGATTTATTTCAGCCTATATAAAGAGAGTGGAATATGACACACTGTTTATTCAGTTTGTTGCTAAAATACTGAGGTGATTTTTTTTCCTGTTTGCTTTGCTTTAATGGAGAAAGAAGTGTTAAAGCACAACTTAACATCCTTGGAGTTATGACGGAATGTCGTGAAAGCATGTAAGATTAATTTTGATCGTTTTTCAGGGTTTAAAAGCTTGCATGCAGAAATAAATGGCACTCTACATCTTGGAAACAACATTAGCAGGGGCTTTTTTTTGAAAAGCCATTTTTCCCCCACCTATAAAATAAGAGAAAGACTCTAAAGGAAAAGGAGAATATATTATCTGGACTTCTGGTCCCATTGTCAAGAGAAATAAACTTTCCAGATTGTGAGAATTTGGAAGCAGAATCTCTTTAGACATTCAAATCACCTCCTCCCTTCTCTTTTGAAGAGGGGGTGAAGGACGGCTATTGAAACAGGCCTGAGTTTTGTTTTCCCCTCAAGCAATTGGAAGTTGTGAATTGCGATTCGTGGATCAAAGCTTTATTCTGCAGTATACAAATGTGATTTTACTGATGGCTGTTATATGCACTTTTGTTTCTCCCAGCTAACGAAAAAGACCTGTTTACTGCTCAGAGACAAGTTCCGATTGGAGCAGCTTATAAACTGCGTAAAATAAATAAAACAAATATTTTTATCTAGTCATTACATATCAATTTCTCCACAGAGAGAGCCAAGAAAACGCTGACTTAAAGCACAGGGGAAAAAAGAAGAAAAACTGAGATAACTTAGAAGGATAAAAAGACAGAATTGTACAAAGCTAATCTGTTTGTCTTGCCCCGCTCCTAACAAACCAGTTGGCACTTGGCAGTTGGCTTCCACGATCACATGCAGATGTGGTACACTTGTAACATTTAATCAGAAAGTTCACATTGGCTCAGCTTTTACAATATTTGTGAAATCCGCCTTTTCCAGCCTGGTGTCTTTCCAGATAACTCCCAGCTGGAAGATTAGGCCTCATTTAACAGATCAGCTCAGCTGATGCTTCAGCTTTAAGATACCTCCAGAAACTCACAGACAGAAGATAAAATCTCTGGTAACATCTACTGTATGTTCTGTACGCAAAAATATTAAGGTATCTCAGAGAGTTTGCATTCCTATTTTTTATGACTTTCCTATTTAACCTTAACTATTCCTTAGCCTCCTTACCAACATTTTCCAATTTCTTTGCAATTATCCTGTTCTTTCTTTAAAAAAAAACATATACCTTTCTTTGTCCTTATTTTGGATTGCTGATTTGATTATTTAATTACTGTCTTATTTGCATTTCCTCTTTTGCTTCTTTTTTTCTTTTTTCTTTTTGGGTATGTCGAAAATATTTTTATATATATACAAGGAGGGGGGGGGTCAAACTACTTTCCAAAGCATCGAAAGGCAAAACAAGAAACAATGGTTGAAAACTAACCAAGAAGAGAAGCAACTTTGACTTAAGGAGAGATTTCCTATCAATGATGACAATTAACCAGTGGAACAACTTGCCTTCAGAAGTTGTGGGTGCTTCATCGCTTGGGGTATTTAAGAGGAGACTGGTCTGATCCATTGTCTGAAATGATATAGGGCCGAGATGGCGAACCTATGGCACATGTGCCAGAGCCCTCTCTGTGGGCACGCGCACCATCACCAGCTACTCTTTTGAGTTCTGTTGTGTGCATGCACGCTGGACTAGCTGTCCCGCGTGCATGCACGAGACAGAACCCGGAAGTGCAGCTGACCGCCGCACACATGCACACCAGCCAGCTGCTCTCTTCCGGGATCCAGTGCTCTGGCACATGCTCCAGTTTCAGCACTTGGTGCCAAGAAGGTTAACCATCACTGGTATAGGATCTCCTGTTCGAGCAAAGGGTTGGACTAGAAGACCTCCAAGGTCTCTTCCAACTCTATTATTCTATGTCCTATGTCCCATTAGCATAACTCCAAACCTTTCCTTGGGACTCGGTCACATATTTTTTTCCCCCATATTTGACACAATCCAACCATTTGCTTAAAAGTTCAATCCGTCTCTAAATCCTTTTTTCACACACAACTTGTATCCTTCTAGCCACTGTCTGACTTTTATAGGTAGTCCTTGATTTACAACAGTTCATTTAATGACCGTCCAAATTTACAACGGCACTGAAAAAAAGGTGACTTATGACTATTTTTCATACTCACGACGGGTGTAGCAATCCCAATGATTCAAATGCTTGGCAAGTGGTTCATATTTATGACGGTTACAATATCCTGGGGTCATGTGATCAAGCAATGTCAATGGGGAAGCCAGATTCACTTAACAACCGTGTTACTAACTTAACAATTTCAGTTGATTCACTTAACCACTATGGCAGAAACGGTCATAAAATGGGGCAAAACTCAGTTAACAAATGTTTCACTTAGCAACATAAGTTTTGAGTCAATTGTGCTCGTAACTCAATGACTATCTGTATTCTTGTTTTGCTCACCTTTTGTTTTTAATCCATTTTGTCCAAGATCCATTCTTAAAAAGGTAAAGGTTCCCCTCGCACATATGTGCCGGTCGCTCCCGACTCTAGGGGGCGGTGCTCATCTCCGTTTCAAAGCCAAAGAGCCAGCGCTGTCTGAAGACATCTCCGTGGTCATGTGGCATGACTAAATGCCAAAGGCACACGGAACACTGTTACTTTCCCACCAAAGGTGGTCCCTATTTTTCTACTTGCATTTTTTACATGCTTTCGAACTGCTAGGTTGGCAGAAGCTGGGACGAGTAACAGGAGCTCACCCCATGACACGGCACTAGGGATTCAAAAATAATGCCACCCAAAAAACCAATCAATCTATCCCCATTGAGGACTTCTCACTATCCTTCTATCCTGCACCAAATCACTTGGTCTCCCATCAAAAACTATCAAATTAATCACGGTTTTCAATTTAGATCCCTTCTGTTGCTTCATGTAGATAGATTTATGCTTAAAGCATGTTTATATTTGTTTTACAATTCTACGTATCTTATGTTCATGAAACAATTTGTCTTGTTTTGCAGGACTTAATAAATTTTTCAGATTTATTTATTTTTTAGACTGTTTGATACCCTAAATGGCATGTACTTCCAAAGGCATAGTACTATCTCGCACCTTCAGTTTTCAAAGAAAGATCATTCCTAGGAGCCAAACTGCATTAGCGTTTTATGGAGAACGTGCCGTTTTAGTGGCAGTCCAAAAAAACCCCCCGACATTCTGGCCAACAGCATAAAAACAACACTCATCATTAACTGATTAATTGATATGTCAGATTGGTGTGCTTACAACTTTTAGCTACCAAATGCCCTAAACTCTTTCTCGTTTGAGGACATTCAGAGGTCTACGGCAAAAAGGGAGCCAATGAGCTGTTACAAAAGACTATCTTCTCTTGGCCAACAAATTCTGTATTTCCTAGATTTGTCGTCATATTTCCTGATTAATTTTTGTTAAATGGTCAGTTTTACAAGACAGGATACAAGTGGCGAATTCATTTATTGACTCATATTAATACGCTATTTCCCTGAAAAGATTTGCTTGCTATATATCAACAGGGAGAAACATTTTCTTAAGAGAGGTTGCCATTAGAAGCAGTGGTGGGGTTCAAATAATTTAACAACCGGTTCTCTGCCCTAATGATTTCTTCCAACAACCAGTTCACCAAACTGCTCAGAAAGTTAACAACCGGTTCTCCCGAAGTGGTGCGAACCAGCTGATTCCCACCACTGATTAGAAGGCAAAACAAGAAACAATGGATGGAAACTAATCAAGGAGTGAAGCAAATTTCTTGACATAAGAACAATAAACTAGTGGAATGGCTTCAGTGGTGGGTTGCTAGTGGTTCGCCCCGGATCGAGCAAAGCGGTAGCGGCAACGGCAGGAGGCTCCGCCCGGACATCTCTGCACATGCGCAGAAGCATGCATGAGAAAACCGGTAGCGACTGAAACTGAAATCCACTACTGAATGGCTTGCCTTCAGAAGTTGTGAGTGCTCCATCACTGAAGACTTTTAAGAAGAGATTGGATAGCCACTTGTCCAAAATGGTATCAGAGGTATGACTAGAAGACCTCCAAGGTCCCTTCCAACTCTTTTTATTCTTCTTATACTTATTCTGGTAAGATACAAGGCTAACGACTATAATATATTAGGAACCCAACATGACTTAGCTCATGTTGGGTTCCTCATAATATTTACTATTATGTCATCTATATACTATACTAATAATATACTATTATTACAGTATAAAAGGAGGTATTTACAGTATCTAGCCTAGGGATATGATAAAAGTATAGTTTCATGCAAGGAACCATATACTGTAACGAATCAACACCTGGGGAAAAAAAACCCACTTATATTCTCTTTTTTATTGTTCTGGCCTTTGGGTAGTTTTGTTCCCTTTTATGTTTTCCTTCAGCTTCCCATTCTTCCTTTCCAAGTCTGAACTCATGTGCTGAATTTTTGACAAATGAATTTGCAGCCTCCTTTCCTGCTTTATGATCTGACCTGGCTGCTGGCATCACTAAGAAGAATTTTGCCATTCAGCAAACATAAATGAATACTAAAACAGCCATTCGTAATGACCCAAATTGGGAGGGAGGGAGGGAGGGAGGGAGGGAGGGAAGGAAGGAAGGAAGGAAGGAAGGAAGGCAGGAAGGAAGGAAGGAGAGAGAGAAGGACGCAGAAAGGGAGGAGGGAGGGAGGAAGAAGGAAGGTAGGAAGGAAAGAAGGACGGAGGGAGGAAGGGAGGGAGGAATCTGAAGCATTTTCAGGGAAACATTAGTTCCAAATGAGCAGGTAGTCCTCAATTTATGATCACAATTGAGCCCAAAATTTGGGTGAGACATTTGTTAAGTGAGTTTTTCCCCCACTTTATGACCTTTCTTGCCACAAGTTGCTGAGTGAATCACTGCCGTTGATAAATTAGTAACCTGGTTGTTAAGTGAACCTGGCTTCCCCATTGACTTGGCTTGTCTGAAGGTTGCAAAAACGGATCACATGACCTTGGGACCTAGCAACGGTCATAAGTAGGAATCAGTTGCTTAGCGTCTGCATTTTGATCACACGATCATGGGGATGCTTCAAAGGTCGTAAGTGTGAAAAAAATGGTTGTAAGTCCCTTTTTCCACTGCAGGTGTAACTCTGAATGGTCACCAATCCAACCGTTGTAAGTTAAGGACTACCTTAAGATTGCAAGATCTTTTTGAAACAGAAAAAGACTGCAGGGCTTCTGTAATACCACACAATAAACCACACAAAAAGTTTTTTTTTTTTTTTTAGAAGTCAAGTCAATATTGAAAGGTTAATTAAGAGGTTTTTTTTAAAAAAAAAGTCATTAATCTATAGAAAGAAAGATTACCTTTTCCTTTGGGTTTGAGTAAAATGTATGTATCCCTCTAGATTTTGATGCTAAAATTGCAACGTGTTTTTCTTTTATATAGGGCAAATATCAGTCAGTGTCTAAACTTGTGATAGCTACCATTCATGCTGATTTCTTTTACTGCGGCAAATGAAATTATAAGTTGACCTCAATAATTTTCCCTATAGTGGTAATGAAAACTTAAAGCGTTTATTGATGCCCAGTGAAAATGGCTGCAATTGATGCTGTGGTGCCCAATCTGTAAAGAATGGAATGGAATGGAATGGAATGAAGAATGGAATGGAATGGAATGGAATGGAATGGAATGGAATGGAATGGAATGGAATAGAATAGAATAGAATAGAATAGAATAGAATAGAATAGAATAGAATAGAATAGAATAGAATAGAATAGAATAGAATAGAATAATTTTATTGTCACTTTGAATGTACACTAATTGGCATACATTAAAATTAAATTTCATTGCATACAGATCTTAAAGGGTCACCACCTCCAATTTTACACTACATAAACATGACAAAATACATACATACATACATACATACATACATACATACATACATACGTATATACCCATGTATATTATATGACACAGAGAAACAACACAGTTTAGTTCGGATGTATACATGTTTATGGCGAGAAAAACGAATCTTGCGAATTTACCAAACCGATGGCCTAGGGAACAAAGCTGTTATAGAATCTGGTGGTCCTGCTAGAAACACTGCAAAACCTCCTCCCAGAGGGGAGCAACAGAAACAGACCATAAAGTGGGTGTGTGGGCTCTCTAACAATGCTTTGAATGCTAAGCACATAGCACTTATAAACAGTATCCTGAATAAAGGGAATGGAGCTATAATCTTCTCAGCTGTCCTCACTACTCTCTCTATGGACTTTCTATCCAAGGCATTGCTGCCACCAAACTAAAGAGGGATGCAGTTTGTTAAAATGCGCTCAATTGTGCCTCTGCAAAAAGCAAACACTATGCAATAGTAACAGAATAAATTAATGTTATTAAAGAAAGAAAATGCCAATTTATAAAACATTCTTACACTTTGAAGAGCTAGCATTACTTCAGCTCACTACACAATTCATCAGATCTGAGAGAAAATAAGGAACATTCAAGCAGTTTCGCCTGAAGAAGCATCTAGAATGAATTTCTACATGAATTCGTCTCTTTCCAAATATCTAATTAAGCAATCTTAACATCCACAGGCATTTGACCTGGCTTCTCTATTGCCACGTTGCTCGTGAACATGCAGATCTAATAGGAAACTTCTTAATTTTACATGAGATTTTTTTTTTTACTAGACACAAGAACAGTTTTTTCCCGAATGCCATCCCTCTGCTAAACAAATAATTCCCCCAACACTGTCAAACTACTCACTAAGTCTGCATTACTATTAATATTAGTCTTCTCATCATTCCTATCACCCATCTCCTTCCACTTAGGACTGCATGACTGTAACTTTGTTGCTTGAATCCTTATAATTTATATTGATATTGATGGTTTCCTAGTATGATTTGATTGCTTATTTGTACGCTATGTCTATCATTAAGTGTTGCACCTTATGATTTTGACGAATGTATCTTGTCTTTTTATGTACACTGAGAGCCTATGAACCAAAGACAAATTCCTTGTATGTCCAATCACACTTGGCCAATAAAAAATTCTATTCTATTCTATTCTATTCTATTCTATTCTATTCTATTCTATTCTATTCTATTCTATTCTATTCTATTCTATTCTATTTTATTCTCTATTCTATCCTGTCCTGTCCTGTTCTTATTCTATTCTTAAACAGGAAACAACTCCACTTTTGGAAGTTGTCAAAACTCAGATAAGGAAATTTATATGTGTAATGATTAAAGGGCAACATGTACTTGACCCACACCGGAGGTTGAACAGTAAAGCCATTTCTATGAGTAAGTTCAAGCTTCAAGGTTGTTTTTTATCCTCATCATAATAAAAGCAACAGTTGTAACCACGGTATTATAGTTCACACAATGCCCCCAAGACTCCAAATTTATTGTAGCATTCATCTCCAAGACAAAAGACCTGGTATATGGTGTGGGGGGGAAAAGAGCTCTTTTTTTCCCACAAAAAGCATGGTTGTTATTTATGGCTCAAATGCAAAGAATAAGGTTGGGGAATTTATCAGACATGAAGGTATGAAATGTTTTAGCTTGTTCTTCTTTCTCTAATCCATAAACCATTTTCTCAGCCACCCAAGTGAATTCTAATGGAACAGGATTGATGAAATAATATTTTCCTAGCTCTTTAACACTTTGTCTACTACCTGTACTATAAAATTTGTTCAGGGAAAATGTGGAATCTCACAGTCACCAATACTATAAATCAGGGGGGAAAAAGTATTCAGCAAGGAAAGTGAAGGTAGAATCTGTTTTGTTTTTTGTTTTTTAAAGTGATGCGACATTTTCAATACAATCCATTTGGCTTTAAGCCTTTTTATTTTATTTTGTTTAAAACAGGCTGTCACTAAGCAGCTATGCTAATTTTTATTTCATATTTGATCTACCTGATTCTGATAAACAGTCACAGATGTGATGCCTGTAGATAAGAGGTGGGGCTCAACCTGTGCTGCCAAGGACACCATCTTAATTTTCTTTATTCCCCCTCTGACAAGCTGACACACCATAAAATCTGCCTTACTCGATTAATTAATTTTTAACCTTTGTTGGTGCGTCTTTTACAAAGAAAAAAAGAATAGTCCTTTGACAGCATACCATCTCTGATTAAATGCAAAAGCTCACTGTTTGCTTTGGAACAAACGGACTCTACCGACTCTAAATTCGCTCGAGAGGAGCTTTTCGTTCAAGACAAGACCCAGATAATCAGATGCCTTGATTCCAAACTTCAAAAATATAAGTAAACTCTCCTGTGACTTCAGCTTTACCCTAAGTGAGAACAGGGACATATAGCTAGGTTTCTTGGAAGCAAAGAGGAAATGGTTGGCCACTGCCTTGAAGGACCATGATGGTGTTCCCTCAAACCTCCAAGAGCATTTCAGGATTGGCCAAGGCTGGTCTTACCAGCTGTTAACCCTTAACCACAGACCAGTGGTGGGTTTCTACCAGTTCTCCCCGGTTCGGGAGAGCCGGTAGTGGAAATCTTGATAGGAGAGTGAACCGGTTTGCTCCAAACGTCAATTGGACCCTCCGCCCCGGCCCCCACTCTATACTTACCTTTCTTTCTTTTGTTTTTAGCTCAGCTGTAAGGCACAGCAGAGTGGATTGCCATTCCTCAGCTGTTTTTTAACTCAATGCACTTGCGCGAAGATCAAGTTTGGCACACATGTGTGCAAAGCGAGCATGCACACGGTGATTGCATGCAAAGCACGTGCGGGATGCGAACCGATGGTAAAACTGGTTAGAACTCATCCCTGCCACAGATGTACTATTTCGGCTATACTATTACAGACATGAGGTCATAATGACCGCTCTAGCTGCTGGCCATAGTCCAGGTAATTGCACTACATATTGTGACTATTGGTTCTGGATCTATTGCTTCCAAAAAGTGCAGAAGACTATTGGAATTTGTTCTTGCCATACAAATTATTGCATGACGTAGATTGTACCTGGTCATCAATTTCATCGGGAGCTTCATCATCGCTGATGTCAGAATCGGCGGTGGTAGCGGTGGGTTCCTCATCGTCCATTGCAAAATTTTCATTGCAATCTGATTCCGCTTTACTCAGATCACTCTCTGCTTCTTCATACCATGTTAGAACAGTTTCTTCAAAGTTTAGGTCACCAAATTGCACTCTTTTTGGGGAAAAATGTGGCCCCAACGTTATAAAAAATATATATGTTAACAAAGATCTGTGGTCAAAATGACCACAATTCAAATTCAAACAGCGCTACAGAAAACACTAAATAACTTACTTAAGCACGATGCTGCATACACCCTTATTGGTGGAAAAACAAAAGCTATTAACATCCAGAATGGTCCATTTCTAAAAACAGGGGTATTCCAAACATTTTGGAAAACTGCTGTGGTCACTACGACCGCAGGTCTGCAGTTAGGGGTTACACAGATTACTAGAACTAATAATGATGGGGAAGGGGCAAACCCTCCAGGAACCAACATGATGATGGAGTCCTCTTCAAGGCCTGCTAAATCATCTGGATGATCATGGGAAAACCAAATGGAAAAAACAAATTTTTCCACCTTGAAATGCTGGTATGTGTTCCCTGGTTGATTACTTTAAGTATATCTACCCAATACTTCTTAAATCAACTGGATTTATTACTCGGAAGTTTATCCAACAAAGACCATATCAGTTGAAACTGGGGAAGATCACAATAATGCCCAAGATGTCCTAAGGACTTCTTCCAAACACCTGAACTCTCAGTGAAATCACTGAAAACTTTGACATTTCTGCTTAATCTTTCTTCCCTGAGAAATCAAATATACTAATAGATTTTACTCCATCCTGGATCCTCTTTTTAGGTCCTCCTCAGATCTACCTAAAGTGATATTCCAAAGGTCCCTCCCTCTTCCAGCTCTTGGCCACCATAAAAAGAAGAAAAATGTGGCTTCCAGCTCCCAAAAAGATTTTTCAACCCAATAAAAAAGATCAGCCTTTGAAAGTTTTCATTAACTAGCTAGGATGAGCTAGCATTGTTAGAATTCTGCATTCCAACCACTAGTCTAAAATTTTTCTGCTACTGGAGACAGATATGGCTTTGAATGTATCTAGTCAGTGGTCCTCAAGCTTTGCGCCTTGGCAGTCCAACTGGAGAGGAGGGGAACTGGGCCATGTGAGTGGTGGCCCAGTACATGCATGTGTGTGTGCAACTCAATTTGCACGAGCAGTGAGTGGCAGGCCAGTGTGCATGTAGCTTGACTCACACAAGCAGTGAGCCAGAGCAAGTGTACAAGCAACTCGACTCATGTGAGCAGTGGGCTGGTGCGTGCATATGTAGTATTGTGGCCTGCCAGCCGCTGACCCCACTGGCAGCCAAATCAGATGAGGTGGTGACATGGGAGTCAGGCCAGTATCAAGGCAATCTGAGAGCTCTGACAGGAAGTGGGAATGGGTTTGTTGGAAATAGAGACAGAGGCGGAGCCTGGGCCATCTATCAGCTCTCAGATGAGAGTCAACAGCTCCCAGGTCTGGATGTGGCTGATAAGAAAGAGGAGGAACAGCTGGGTCCAGTGCCTGACATGCAGATGCACAGAAGGCAGAGGGGAGGAGAGCAGTGGAAATCTATGGGCCGGTCCTTGGGATGGAAGAGCCACCACTGCTAGCGAAACCCCACCCTAGCTCTGGAGATAAAAGGCAGGGGGTGGAGATGAATAGGTGTGGCAGACAACTATTCATCTCCCTGCCAGTCTGCAACTGATAGCCTGCATTTCCGAATCCTGTCTGGAAATTATTAGCATTCTTCTTGGAATCTGCAGAGCCGTCTGAGCATGTGTGTGTGTCTCTGCTTCTGGAAGAAAGCCAGCACACCTTCCAGGGCTGCCTTTGCAAGGGTGGGAAGAGAGAGGGACACTCCTGGTGTGTTGGGCCAGTTCAGGGGGAAAGGGAGCAAGCATCACTTTCCACAGGACTTAGAGACTTTGTAGCCTGCTGTGAGAGAGCAGCTGCTGGTGCTCCTAAGGAATAGAATGTTTAGTTAACTGCACAGGGCTTATCGTGTTTGGGAGCTGAGTCAGAACATGTAGCTTGAATTGTGTGCGTGGCGGGCCGGCACATACACACCCAGATGGACTTGTGTGAGTTGAGCTGCACAGGTGTGTGTGTATGCGTATCAACCTGCTGCTCATGCCTGTTGAGTTGCACACACCAGCCCACCAACCTGCCGCTCACATGGCCTGGTTCCAAATAGACCACGGCCAGAGGTGGGATTCTACTGGCTTGGACCAGTTCAGGGAAACCGGTAGCTCCAACGATTAGCTGGGAGCGAACCAGTTTGCTCCAACGATCACCTGCCCCTACGTTTTACTTACCTTTATCTTCTCAGCGGATTGTCATGCCTCAGCTGTTTTACTCCCAAGTGGTAACACAGAAAGTTAGTATTTGTAAAACTGCACATGTGCATGCAGTGTGCATTAGGCGCATACGTGCACACACGCGAAGCGTGCAATCACCGAACCAGTTGTTCAACCGGCAGCATCCCACCACCTGGGGATTGGGGACCCCTGATGTAGGCCACATTGTGTGTTTGAGTGTGTGTGTCTGTGAATTGAGGGCTATTGACTCTACTAGCCACACTTCATTGTATTGCCTTTCCAAATAGACATGGATGTTTGCAACACTTGGTGGACAAGTCATTATTTATGGCAGCTCTTCCCCAAATCTTCCTCCTTTTTTTATGTGTATCTTCTTGTATGTTTTTGATCTCATTTTGTGAAATCCTTGCCTGTTTCATCCATATGAAAATTGATTGTAAATTACAGATCTATTGGCTGATCTACAAACTTATCTTGTGAGAAAAAACACAGGTTTCCCTTGACCTCCCTGGATTATAGCCAAACATTGCTTCCAACGGATCCATAGCAAAATGACAAAACACAATGGAGAAATTATCAGTGTGGCTTTGATCTGTGACGAAGAAATGTGCATGGATTCTAACTATTATTCTTTGAACAATGGAGTATTATCATTTTCATTACAATGAAGGCTGAAGTTCAGACAGTAGCCTTGAGTGTGGAACCCTAAAATAAGCACAAGATTGAATTCAATGGGTCCATCCAACTCTCACCAGTCTTTTGATTGTCTGAAATCTTCCCCATCAAAGAGTTTTAGGTCAAAAAAAGTTATTGTTTTTCAGGGAACGGGGAGAAAAAAATGTGATAGATGTGCTAAGCTCAAAAGATTTTATTCCTCCCAAAAGATGTGCCTCTTGATCACATAAGTAAATGGATGTGGTGTGGGTTTTTTTCCCCCTCTTTTTTCTTCCTGGAGTTTTCATTCAGACTTTATTATTTAAGTTGCCCTTAAAAGTCTATTAGATTGCTAGTACAACCACTTTTCCTTTAAGACTACTTAATGCATCCCTGAAACAGGAGATATATCAATTTAGCTTAACTGGGACAACTTTACACAGGGGACAATGATAAAAGAGATCCTTCCTTGAACATCTCAAACCTGTGATTCTGTCTTGGGAGAGCATTAAGACAAATATGTGAGACTCTTGCTATTTTATTACTTTTGCAGCTTAGTCTGGATAGGTGATTCTGCTGGCTGTCTCAAATGGTACATTACTGATCAAACAGTTGCCGAGAAACAGACATGTCCCAACAGACCCACAACAATGTGTTTCACAGCTCAGAACACTCTTTCTTCTCTCTATCTGGTTCTCTGATCTCTTGCTTCTGCTTTACCTGAACTCTGCCTACCTGCTCAGAAGCTAGCTAATTCTCTCCTTTATCAAACCGGGGTTTTTTCTTCTAGCTTTGAACAATTATCTGGACTCTGAGAGTAACAAGTTGTTAAGAGGATGCAGCAAGCAGCTGGATTGAGACTGGACACTGAGCTCTTTGTCTTCTTCTCCTTTAGATAGACACAAAGAAGTGGGTCGGAGGTGGGATTCACATAAATTTACCTACCAGTTAGCCCAGCACTGAAAATGTGAGCACACGCACTTCCGCACATATGCACAGCCTTCTATGCAAGCGCTATGCTCACACGCACAACTTCCATGCATGTGCATGGCTTGAAAACATGGCTAAATACCATACTTTTCGGAGTATAAGACGCACCTTTTTTCCCCAAAAAAGAAGATGAAAATCTGGATGCGTCTTATACTCTGAATGTAGTCCTGCCCAGCCACTCAAACGGAGGTTTCAGAGGCTGAAAAAAAGTATTCAGAAAAGAAGCCCCCAAACAGAGCTTCAGAAAAAAAGCCTCAGAGGCTTTTTTTCTGAAACTGTTTTGGAGGCTTTCAGAGGCAGAAAAAAAAGTTTTTCTGAAACAGAGTTTCAGAAGTTTCAGAGGCAGAAAAAAAAAAAAAGCAAAAAAAAGCAAGGCACAGAGCTCACAACCAATGAATCTGTTGCTAAAATTCACCTCTGGGAACAGCTGATTGTGGGTATTCCCTGCCAATCAGCTTGTTTCTTATTTTCCTCTCCAAAAACTAAGGGACGATTTATAATCTGGTGTGTTTTATACTCCGAAAAATACAGTAGGATGCCATAGCTCCGGGGCCCCACCCATCAGATTACTACTACCAGTTCATCTGAACCGGTCCGAACTGGCTGAATACCAGTGGATATGATGCAATTGCAACCAGTGAAGTGGATGCAATTGACCGAAACAAGGGAGGTTAGAATATTCTCTGGATGTGGAAGAAATCTAGCTTAAAAAGCTATGTTTTCAAATGTATTAAAAGTATTTAAGGAAGAGACACCCCCTCCCAAAAAAAGGCAAAGAGATGGATGTTTCATTGGATATTACCCATTTACAGCATGTGGTAATCTTATCTAAACTCAGAAACTCCAATGAGTCAGCTTCGGTTACTATTTAGAGACCTCCAGGGAATATCAGGGATAAAAGCCAAACCCCGAAGTTGAAAGTCAACCCCAAAGACATTGGTAAACCACTCCTAGACTGACACCAGGAAACTTGTATGGTTATGTTCATGAAGTCACCTGAGGTCAAGTCAACTGAAACCAAGGAGCAAGAATCAACATTCCCATAAAGAATTCATGGTTTATATGCATACACACAACAGCCTATGGTTACTATTTGGAGCTTTCTAATTTATGTTGACTACATATTCTCTTGCCTGCTTCCTTTATGGGTATCTTTTTGACTCACCTCCTGAACCGATACTACCATATTTACATGACATACAACCTAGTTTTAATGGGTTGAAACCACAGGAGGAAAAAGGGACCCAGAAATAAGGGAAAGGAGAGCATAAAGAATTCATTGTGTAACCTGAGAACTTCTCCTTTTTGACTTTTCTGCTGTCCCTTAATTTCCACACTTCACTGATCATTGATGTGCATTCCTCCTCCCTCCAAAAGCCCTGGCTAGTCAGCCTTCCTGATTTAGGTTACAGCAGGGGTGTCAAACTGGCGGCCCATGGACTGGATATATCATGCGCAGATCACGCCCACCCCAGCTCCACGAAGGGGGAAATCATCGCAATATGTCATGTGATGGCAATGTGATGCTGGGAATTTGACACCAGTGGCTTATAGTAATATAATAATTAGCATATAGTAACAATTACAACATTTTGTAATCAGAACATTTTTTTTTCTGAAATGTTATTAGAAGATTTTTTTCCATGCACATGAGTAGTGAAAGAAAGAAGGGAGGGAGGGAGGGAGGGAGGGAGGGAAGGAAGGAAGGAAAGAAGGAAGGAAGAAAGGAAGGAAGGAAGGAAGGAAGGAAGGAAGGAAGGAAGGAAGGAAGAAAGAAAGAAAGAAAGAAAGAAAGAAAGAAAGAAAGAAAGAAAGAAAGAAAGAAAGAAAGAAAGAAGAAAGAAAGAAAGAAAGAAAGAAAGAAAGAAAGAAAGAAAGAAAGAAGAGAAGAGAAGAAGGAGGGAAAGAAGGAAAGAAGGAAGGGAGGGAGGGAGGGAGGGAGGGAAGGAAGGAAGGATGGAAGGAAGGGAGGGAGAGAGAGAGAGAAAGAAAGAAAAAAGAAAAAAAAACCCTCTTTTCTTTGGATCACAGCCCATATGCCATGCCTCATATCTCATATCTATTTCGTAACCCATAACATAGATCCAGTCATACTGGGACTCTCTTGGCTAGACAAGTGGGGCCCAATCCTCTGGTGGCAAGAAGGGACCCGCAGATTGAGAATAGCAAAGGGACCCCACCCCCTGCCGCTCCAACCAGGGGAGACACCTCCCACACAAGGGCCCCAACCCCTCCCGCCAGAGAAACAAAAGACACCCCTAACCCAAGCATCCCTCTCTAAGGGTACAGCAAAGCAACTGGGGGCCACATCCAACAGCTCCCATGCAACAGAACAGATCCCAAGAGAATACCAAGACCTTTGCAGAGGTATTTAGCAAGGCCGAGTGTGACGTCCTACCCCCACACACACACCGCGAAGCCGATTGCGCCATCGAAATCATCCCTGGGGCGAAACTACCTAAACCTAAATTGTATACCATGATTCCACCTAGATTAAAACATACTTGAATTTAAACCAATACACCAAGCTTGATACTTCAAAAAGTTTCAACTCTGTTGCAGACTGCAAGCATAAACGTATTTTCTTTGGTACAAACCATCCTAACGGTCAACTATCGTGTTTATGTACATATTTACAATATTTCTCTTTTTGTCACTGTTACCTTATTACCATTTTATTAGCTTGGAAGGCACATGTTATTCTGCATTGTTTTCATTTCCACTGGATTTTAAGACTTGGATGCTCCCTCTCTCTTCCATCCAAATAATTCCTGAACTAAAATCTACATCTGTATTACCATACTTTCCCCTGACACAGAAATGAACGTTAATTAGTTTCTATGACGACCCTGTGCGTAAAAGGACCACAGGTTGCTTCACGTAAAGTAAATAGGACGCATTTCGGTATTCAGAGAGCGGAGCAGATCAGCATTAAATACAACTAATATGAATTTGTTTCACTGTGACAGAAAGCGACTTTAGCCCAATGACATTATTCATTAGAGCAAGTATTTGTCAGCCAACAGACAAATTCCAACTTACTTTGATGGTTTCTCTTGGCAAGAGGTAATTTTCAAAACACGGCTGGGTAACCGTGTTCGGATCCTAACAAGCACCATTTTCAAACTTCAATTACCTTTACATTTTTCCAGGTGTACTGAATAAAGACATCAACCTGCTTCAAAGGTAAAAGCCATACGGCGCCATAGATGAAGGTGAGAGCATCCACGCAGATGCCTAGGTAGTCCTCTATTTACGACCTCACTTGAGCCCAAAATTTCTGGGACTGAGTGAGACATTCGTGAAGTGAACCTGGCCCCCATTTTTCATCCTTTCTTGCCACCGTTGTTGAGCGAAACGCCGCAAGTTGTTAAGTTAGCAACGTGGTTGTTAAGTGAGACTGGCTCCCCCGTTGTCTTGGCTTGTCAGAAGGCCGCAAACATGGCTCGTGTGACCCAGGGAACATGAAAACATCATAAATATGAACCAGTTTGCAAGCATCTGAATTTGGACGACGTGACCGTGAGGAAGCTGCAATGGTCGTAAGTGTGAAAAACGGTCATAAGTCACTTTTTTCCATGCCATTGTGACTTCGAACAATTGCTAAATTAACTATTGTAAACTGAGGGCTACCTGTACAGTAGTGATAAAGGAGAGATGCATACATGCACATCATAATATCCCTACCAGGGGTGAAATGCTCCCGGTTCAGACCGGATCGCCTGACACGATAAACTCTTTGAATTTCTAATCCTGAACTAACACAAAGAACTATTGTATATACAGTAATATGTATAAGCTACGCCCTGCATGTCAATACATATTGTACCACAAGCGTTTAGTAGAAATGTTTTAAAAATCATAGCAAGAAGCTGATTTGGACTTAAGGGATACAGGTAGTCCTCGAATTATGACAATCGGGACCAGAATATCCATTGTTAAGTGATGCAGACATTGTGAGATACACCCAATTTTATGGCCCTTTCCCCCCCTCCCAAGGTCATTATGTGAATCCAACTCCCCACGCCTCTTGACTTTGCTTGTCAGAAACAGATGGCAAGGTTGCAAATGAATGTCATAAACTCATGTCAGTTGCCAAGTACTCAGATTTGAAACACAGGGATGCTATAATGGTCATAAGTGTGAGGAGTCAGTTGTGAGTCACTTTGTTCAGCACTGTCCTATCTTCAGTCCTTAAATGAATGATCCTAAGTTGAAAACTACTTGTCCTTTTTTTAAGCAATACATTTAACCTGGGTTAGTCTCGTTTTACGGATTGCTTCACCTCTAAAAAACAGCAAAATGGCACAAATACTATACATTTGTGCCGGCATCCTGATAATAGTAATAACAATAATAACAATAATCCCTTAACAGCCAAAGCCCTGGGGTTTTGAAACTCCACTTAAGTTTACCCCTTTTTTGTGCAAGAGACTTTGTTCTTCCACTTTGCTCATTAGAAGAGAATTTGTGTAAACTTCTCTGTTCCACAACTTACTAATAGGACTGCTAGTCATTATGATAGTGAAATGAAATCAGCACAAACTATTAGATCTGTTTAAACAAGTTAAAAATAAACCTTGATTAAATGTGCTTTTTAAAGAAACTGCTCATTAGGGCTTCGGGGCCTTCCAGTAAATTGGTGTTTCATTAACATCAAAGAATGAATCAAGTTTAAACTCACACAAATTATTCTTTAAAAAAAAAAACAACAGCTTTAAACAGAATAACCTGGATTACAACGACAACAACAACTGCAAGGAGCAGATATGGCATAGGTGTTATTTAGACTTGCAGACAAAGGGTAGGGAAGCTTCAAAAAGAATTTTCATAAAGGCCCATGAAATTAGAAAGAAAAGAAAAAGAAAACGGGAGAATCGGTTTGCAGTCAGTGGCCGCTCTTAAGGTGCAAAACCTTTGAACAATTTAAGATCCGAATCTTAATATATTTAATATATTAATATATACTTAATATATACTTCCCAAATATATGCAGGGGTGAAATGTTTCCGGTTCGGACGTGCCAGTAGCGATGGCGACTGGTAGTTCAGAGAACCGGTAACAATGGTGGCGCGAGGCTCCGCCCAACCGCCCAATCGTCATTATTTCCAGGTTTTAACCAGGAAGTAAACTGTTTTTTACCCTCTGCGCATGCGCAGAAGGGTTTGCGCATCCACAGAGGGTCCATGCATGCACGTGCGTGCACTTCTGAACCGGTTGGGAAGGTAAGTAGATTTCACCCCTGAATATATGGATTTATTCTGCCCACTTGTCCAGATGTTGCTTTTATTTCAGGGGAGGAATCAAAACATGTTAGGATGAGCAACATAAATGTCACCTGTTCTTCTATCACTGCAGGTGACTTACGACCAGAATTCAGCCCCCAAATCTCCATTGCGAAACAAGGCACTTGGTAGGTGAGTTTTGCCCCATGTTACGAACTTTCTTGCCATGGTTGTTAAGTGAATCACTGCAGCCGTTAAGTTAGGATCAGGGTTGTTAAATGAATCTCGCTCCCCTGTTGACTTGGCTTTGTTAGAAGGTCACTAAAAGATGATCACTGGGACACTGCAACTGTCATAAGTACATCCCAGTGGGCAAGCGTCTAAATTTTGATCACATGATCATAGGGATGCTGCAACAGTCGCTAAGTGTGAAAAACGGTCCCAAGTCACTTTTTCCAGCGCTGTTGTAACTTTGAAGGGTGGCTAAATGAATCATTGTAAGTTGAGGACTTATCTACAGTTCTGTGAAGAATTGGTGGATCAACGTCCTGACCAGGAACCAGCTAGTGGAAATCCCAAAGGCACTTGTGCAAAAGGCAACTGGACTTACTTTGTTTTTCCCTTGAAGACGTTTCGCTTCTCATCCAAGAAGCTTCTTCGGTTCTGACCGAATGATGGCAGCTGGAAAGATGGAAGGATTCCTCCACCATTTAGTCAGAACTGAAGAAGCTTCTTGGACGAGAAGTGAAAATTCTTCAAGAAAGAACAAAGTCCAGCTGCCTTTTGAAAAAACACCTTTGGTAACAACTATGACCTGGATGACTGAGAATCATCATTGACATTCAGCTAGTGCAGGGGTCAGATTGCTAGTGTAACCTGTGGTTCTGGAGCTGCATGTAGCTCTTTCACCCCTCTGCTGAGGCTCCCTGTCACTCAAAATATGTGTCACAACTGCCAATGTGCACCAATAAATCACCAGCATGTGATTTATTGAGCTTTTCAACCCCCGGTATGCCAACCATGGATAAATCCAAGAAAGAAAAAAAATTCCAGAAGAAAACAGAATGTTTAATTCAACTACATATGCTAGTTTTTTTATATTTCTTCTCAAGAAATAGTCAGGCACGGGTTTTGTGGCTCCCGGAGTTTTCTTTTCTGTGGGAAACGGGTTCAAATGGCTCTTTGAGTGTTTAAGGTTGCAGGCCCCTGAGATAGCGGAAATCTTCCCTACTTTCTCAATGGGGCTTCCACCCACAGATCCTTGTCTGCTACAATTCATTTCTGCAGCTTAGAACCTAGGTGCTATATATGCTTTATTATCATACAACATTATATTAATAGGATATATATATATATATATATATATATATATATATATATATATACCCTACGCAATGTCTTCATACCGGTATATCCTGTTTTGGGATTACTTTTAATGGAAAGTGTATAATAATATACACACAAACTCAAGCGCACCCACACTTAAAAAAAAAGACAACACAGAAGAGTTGGATCTGCTAAATTTGTTATTGATTAAAGCGTATTGAATTCATTATGCCTTTGGAAAAAAAATGACGAATTTGAAAAACAACAAATGTGGAAGAGAACCAAAGGCCATTAAGCAAGGAAATCTTGCCATGATTATGTCCTGATATATATATATATATATATATATGTATATTTCACATTGGTACACTTGCTAGTTACTCGGCAGGAAAGGGGGGGGGGGAAATGTTAATACTCAAGTCCTCTTTAAAGAGAGCCAAACTCTTTAAGTAATTAATGTCCCTTAATTAAATGCTCCAAGCCATGGAGAATGAAGTCTTTTACAAAATCTCTGCTTCTGGTGAAAAGCCACAAAGAAACATTATTATTTTATTTTATTTTTTTGTTCAAGCATTTTTGGGTGTCTGTTTTGCACAGTTTTTTAAAGTTTAACCTCTGTGGATCAATGTGCTTCCTTAAAAGACTTTAATAAATTAAAGTGCAGAGAGCTTTTTTTTTTTTTTTCACCAGCCAGAAAAAGCTGATGAGACAGGTTTAGTCTAATCTCAGGCAATAGAAGTCATTAACCATTCTCTCGAGGATTAAAATATAGCTTGCCCTTTTCTTCTCTCACTTATCATTAGCATCACTTTAATCTCCTAGCATTTCACACTGCTATTTTAATCATTACTTACTGCCTTCTGACAACTGCAGAACATGCTTTCTTCTCATTGAGGCAATATCCTGGTTTTAGCTGACAAATGTAGGACATAATGTAAAAATATCAAAGTGACATCTCTTGAAACACACCTTCATCATAAAAAAAAAAAAAACCCTCCAAAGTTACAATATTCCTTTGTCTCTCTGACGCTGCTCTTGAAACCCTTGCTTGAAACGTTTATCTGAAAAAGTTTGTTTTAAATAATACAATAGTTATAGGGTACCTATTTATGTCTAAGATAGAGGATATGGGGATGCCGGAACATACAAGCAAGGTAAGGTTTTCTGCATCTCCTTAAGTTGTATAGTCATAAACTCAAAAGTATTCACTTTTTCATTTTCTGCCTTAAAAAAATAACAACTAAAGAAGCTCTAATGAAATGCAAATTTTAAAAGCTACTTAGTGCTACGCATTAGAACAACAGCCCATAAACTACCTTTCCATTTTGGCCTGGCAAAAATAATGTTTTATTCGGTATTATTAAGGTTACAAAAAGTCACAAAATCTAACTGTGACCCCCCCCCCAAAAAAAAAAAACCAAAAAACAAACACCAATTCAAAAACAAAATATGCATGGAAGGCTCTGTATATTTTCTGTATTACGATTATGAATGACTTGTACTAAAGACGAATTAACAAAATGAGGAGCTCAGGAAAATGTATTTAATTTTTATAATATTAAATATAATTATAAATATAAAAGTCTGGCCTCATTTATTTGTGTTCATTTCCTTCATTCACATCCATGTTTGTATTCCTACCTGCTATCTTGTACATGTGTGACAAACTAATAAATACATACATATACATGTATAAATACATACATACATATATACATACATACATACTTCCTTATGGTTCCCTTGCATGCCACTAATTTAATTGCTTTGAAGTTAAATCCTTGGCTTCGTAGAATCTTGGCCATGCTGAAACAAGGGGACCCCAGAGAAAATGAAATGAAATGCTGTATTTGTCCTCCTGCTTTGATGAAAACATGGATTTTTTTTGTAATGCGGGACATTCCTCATCACTTTGAACCTGATGCTTGGGTTGTTGAGCATTGCCTTCAAAACATCTGGAAGAACTCCAGAGTGTCCACTTCTGCTTTAACATTTACAGCCTGGGTGTACAACTACAGGCACTTTCTAAAGGGCAAAGCTACAATGGAATGAGTGCCACTTTAAAAAAAAAAAAACTTCAAGGGAGTTAGAATAAAATAAAAATTCTTGCAAAACATGTAATGTATCAGCTCCTTGACTCGAGAATAAACAAAAATATTTAGCAACCCAAAACTTTATATCCTTTTTTTTTTCAGCCGTTTGTAAAGTTTGGCCTCCAGCCTTTTAATCTAGTCCATCTGTAATGATCTCATAGTACTTTCAACCATTATTTAACTCTTAGGAAAAAAAATATGTTTCACTGTATGTTTTAACAATAAAACCCCTTCTTAAGCTTCACAAAGCAGAACAATTCATTATTTGATCTCTCTCCAGGTTCAAAGTCTGTCTTACTGCCATACTTCAAAGAAGTCTGTAATCAAAGACAAACAGCTGTGAAAACAATCTTTTATTACTTTATTATCATCTAGTATATATCTTTGGGGTAAACCAATGAAAATGCTACACAAATAACATGTACTTTTCCCTCTAAATAGTTACGACTATAAATAGATTCAGCAATCTTTCTCTGAAGTCTCAAGCCAAGCTGATGCCCTCTTAACTTAGCTTTCACAGACAGGCAGTTCTGCTTTTTCCTGATAGATTTCCAGGATTGTGGCACCTGAATGTTAATGCATATTGCTTTATGCAAATGCCCACTCTCTTTTCACAAATAGCTCAAAGGCATTCTTTCTGGTTTCCAAGTACTGCAGCATGTTAAGGGATGTACCCTCAAATAAGCAAGAGTTTTTGAACTGTACCAAAAAGTTACAGAAAACGTATTCTTTTCAACCAGCACAATTCCTGGAATACTTTTTGGTCTTATTAAGTAGAAGTGAGCATAGCTAAACGTAAAGGTAGCTTCGTTCTTAAAGATAATGATGATGCTAATTGTTTTCCAGAGGAGAGGAGAGGAGAGGAGCAGAGAAGAAGAGGAGGGGAGGGGAGGGGAGGGGAGGGGAGGGGAGGAGAGGAGAGGAGAGGAGAGGAGAGGAGAGGAGAGGAGAGGAGAGAAGAGAAGAGAAGAGAAGAGAAGAGAAGAGAAGAGAAGAGAAGAGAAGAGAAGAGAAGAGAAGAGAAGAGAAGAGAAGAGATTGGATTGGATTGGATTGGACAACCATTCGTTTGAATTTTCCAAAATCATCTTGTCACTTAGGAGTTGATTTTTCACTTCTCTGCTGTGTGGGCAGTTTCTTTTCTTTCTTTCTTTTTTTTTTTTTTTTGTTCCACTGGAAAGAGCTGTTTTCAATTAGATATACAGTAGATATTCCTCAACTTACAACAGTTCATTTAGTGACCCTTCAAAGTAACACTGCCACAGTGATTTATCATCATTTTCACACTTATGGCTATTGCAGCATCCCCATGGTCATATGATTAAAATTCAGATGCTTGGCAGCTGTGGTGGCACAGTGGTTAGAATGCAGTACTGTGGGCTTCTTCTGCCGACTGCCGGCTGACTGCAATTTGGCAGTTCGAATCTCACCAGGTTGACTCAGCCTTCTATCCTTCCGAGGTCAGTAAAATGATGACCCAGATTGTTGGGGGCAATATCAAAGGTGGATTTCAGCAGGTTCTGACCAGTTCTGGAGAACCGGTAGAGGAAATTTTGTGTAGTTCGGAGAATCGGTAAATACCACCTCTGACTGGCCTCGCCCTCATCTATTCTCTGCCTCCTGAGTCCCAGCTGATTGGGAAGAAATGGGGATTTTGCAGTAACCTTCCCCTGGAGTGGAGTGGGAATGGAGATTTTAAAATATCCTTCCTCTGGAGTGGGGTGGGGATGGAAATTTTACAGTATCCTTCCCCTGCCACACCCATCAAGACATGCCATGCCCACCAAGCCACACCCACAGAACCGGTAGTAAAAAAAAATTGAAACCCACCATTGGGCAGTATGCTGACTCTTATAGGGGGCTGTAAAGCTCTGTGAAGCGGTATATACGTTTAAGTGCTATTGCTATTATGACTCACATTTATGACAGTTGCCTTGTTCCGAGGTCATGTGATTCCCTTTTGCAACCTTCTGACAAGCAAAGTCAATGGGGAAGCCAAATTCCACTTAACAACCCTGTTACTAATTTAACAGCTGCAGTGATTCCTTTAACAAATGTGGCAAGCAAAGTCGTAAAATGGGGCAAAACTCACTCAACAAATTTCTCACATAGCAACAGTGGGCTCAGTTGTGGTCATCAGTTGAGGACTACCTGTTGGACTGCATCAGTTACCCCAAACGGTTAGCAAATTGAAAGGTGTTAGTAAATAAGTAATTGGTATGAACTGGGCTGACTCTCCCTTTCCGTCATTATGCAGCTGAGGAAAAATAAAGTTCAGAATGAAACTAAGTTGGCTATAGCTGCTAAGAACAGCTCAGTTCAGAGAGATTCAAAATCAAAAGAAAAGAATCTGTATACAACTTGCTTAATGAAGCCCACCTGGTGCTATCAGGTAACAAAGAAAAAGCAGAATTAAGCAACTTGTATTTTGGCTTAATCTTCTCTGAAAAGAGAACATATGTTCCACCAGGGGCAACTGAGGATGTATGTTGGCAGCTAAATAGTCAATGAGTATATATTTAGTCTGAATAAATTCAAATAGCTAAGGATCATGAAAGAATTTTTTGATGGACTTATCTGACAGAACCTTTCGCAAATCCTGGAGAAATGAAGGATGACGGAAGAAGTGCAAAGTCGCCCCTATCTTCAAAAAGATAGAACAAGACAACCAGAGATCATCTACCCATCCGTCTGAAGTTGGCATCTGGTAAATTCTAGGATAGATGCTACAGAGATTGACCCAAAAACCTTGAAAACATGTGGAGATTAGTCCAGAGCCAACATGGGTGTGCCAAGAACAAGCTTTGCCATTTTATTCTAGCTCATTTTTTGACAGAAGAACTTCTTCAGATAATGTTCTCTATGTAACCTATCTTGATTTTCACAAAACATTTGAGAAAACACCCTATGGTGATTTTGATTAACAAACTCATTAAGTGTGGAACGGATGGCATTAATAATTAAGTGGATGCAAGATTGGATCCCTCCAAAAAAACAACAACAACCATTTAAGAACTTCTCTTCAACAAGTATTCATTAAACTGAAGTATACCATAAAGTTTAATTCTGGAGCCTCTATCCTTCAATATTGTTATTAATAATCTATAGGAAAAAGTAGGAAGACTGCCTGCAGGTGTCCCAAAAACTGGGTGGAAAAGCTACTGTAATTCCTTAGAGTATATAGGTAAAACTCAAACTTATTTTGATAAGCCATAGAAATGGGCAGAGAATACATTGTGTTATTTTAAAAATCCCTCTCTTTTTATGACCCTGTAATCCCTTCATTCGGAATAGAATCTGGGCAACTGGATGGAACTGAGCATTTACTGGCCAGATGCCCTTCCTAACACCATGTGGAGTTCACAGCAGATATTATCTCTTTGTGCCCTAGAAGAGAAACATCTGCTGCTTCCTAGTATTTACGTCTTCTTCTAATTGACATTTCAACCTTCCAAGTGGGAGATGAGTGTCTTTATCATTAGAGCACCTCGCTGCTCTTACATCGTGTTCTAAAATAAAGTTAGAAAAAATAATAATAAAAGCAACTGAAAGTAAAGTGGTTAACTTATAGAGAGTTGTTAGAACAGGAACATGGAGAATATAAAATGAAATCAAAACAACAATTGATTGCAGAGGGAGTTAGTTTTCAATGGGTTTTGTATGCAGTTAAGAGAACACGTAAGGTGGATATTAGGACATTTGAAATTAAGAAGCAGAAGACAGAATTTGAAGGTGAACAAATGATGAACATGTACCGTATTTTTCAGAGTATAAGACACACCGGAGCATAAAACAAACCTTAGTTTTTCGGGAGGAAAATAAGAAAAAAAAAGCTGATTGGTAGGTGAAACTCTGAAACTCTGTTTCAGAAGAACTTTTTTTTTCTGCCTCTGAAAGCCTCTGAAACAGAGCTTCAGAAAAAAAGTCTTTTTTTCTGAAGCTCTGTTTGGAGGCTTTTTTTTTCCTGAAGCTTCTTTTAGAGGCTTTTATTCTGAAGAAGTATCTGTATTCTGTTCAATCTCCTTTCTTTAGTATTAGTATATAGATTAACCTCTTCTGATTTGTTGGTTATTGTGTCATTCTCAAGATTTGTTAGCATAGTTTGGTTAGAACTTTTACTAATTCTTCTTTTGTTGCTTGCCATATTATTTTAGATAAAAAACCTTTCGGAGGCTTTTTTTTTTTGAAGCTTTTTTTCTGAGGCTTTTTTTTTTCTGAAGCTTCTTTCAGCCTCTGAAATCTCCACTTGCGAGGCTGGGCGGAGCTACATTCAGAGCATAAGGCACACCCAGATTTTCACCCTCTTTTTCTGGGGAAAAAGGTGCATTTTATACTCTGAAAAATACGATAATGGTTAAAATGGATAAACTTTTACCAAAATTTGAAATGGAAAAAGAAGAAGTGAAAAATTGCATGATAAACTTTGGTCATACTATATTGATGGAAGAGTGGGAAAATACGTTGTTAAAAGGACTGAAATGTACATTGTGTTACATTTTTTTTATAGGATGAAGTACCATGACACATGATTCCAGAAAACTTCTCTAGAATGTACAAAGGGAGTCATCAAAGTTATGTTAGGAACGGTTGATGGAGTTGTAAAAAAAGCCAGAAATTTGGAGATCAGAATTCAATTGAAACCAGAACATTTAAAAAAAAAAATTTGGCGGCATGCTGGGATTAACAGACAGACAATTAGAAAAGAGTTATGGAAGATTATTCTTACACACGATTACTGCTGTGAGACTATTATGGAACAAAAATGGAAAGATTCTGAAATTCCCAGAAGCATTGTAGAATATTGGGGCAATGGGTTAGTGACGATGACATAATGAGCCTGGTGGAGCAGTGGACTAAAGCGCTGTTAAATAGCACTTAGCTGCCAGCTGCCTGCAATTACTGCAAGTTCAAATCTCACCAGGCTCAAGGCTGACTCAGCCTTCCATCCTTCCGAGGTAGGTAAAATGAGGGCCCGGATTCTGGGGGCAATAAGCTGACTTTGTATAAAAAAAGAACACCGCTTGGGAGGGGGTCCAAAAGCCCTACTAAGCAGGTATATACAAAAGTATGAAGGCTATTGCTTAATGCATTGTAAGCCGCCCTGAGTCTCTGGAGAAGGGCGGCATATAAATCGAACCAATAACAAATAATAACAATAATAACTACCGTAGCTGAAGAAGCAAAATTAAGTTGTTTGATTATAGAAAGATACATTAATCAGTGACTGGAAACCCCTTATGGACTTTTGGTGGGGGCAAAAAAGAGAAAAATGAACTTGTGATTTATGCATATGAAGATTACAAAAGGGTAGCTTATAGAAAGAAGGAAATGATTATATCACCTGGTGATTTCCTTGGAGCCATTTCCTTACCAGACGAGGTAACATTATCAGTGCATTTATTATACTATTTGCATGCCACTCCAATGCATGTAAAAATGATTATATATTATTTTTTTTAAAGTTTATTTTCAATTTTAAAAATATAATACTTTACATATATACATACAAGGTTATTGCAACTAACATACGCAAGTCTGCACCTATATCATTAATACAATCCATTTCATTTCCCTCTCTTTTCTTTCACCCAATTATATCATCAATTCCAACATTTGTAATAATCAGAATCTTTTTGGTTCCTAAGTAATTTCATTAACCGGTCTGCCTCTGCGCATTCTGTAATTTTCCAAATCAATTTGTTTTCTGTGGGTATTAATTTGTTTTTCCATTCTTGCGCATATAGTATCCTAGCTGCAGTAATAATGTGGAGGATCAGGTACTATTTTTCCTTAGTTATTTTGTCTGGTTTCATTCCTATTAAAAAAATCTCTGGTTTCAGCTCTATATTATATCCTGTAATTTCCACTATCCAGTTCCAAACCTTGGACCAATATTTGCCTGCTTTCCATCATTGGTGTAAAAATGATTATATATTATAACCACTGTCAAAAAGGAAGAAGTTTCTTCATAATCTTTTCTTTCTTCTTCTGTTTTCTTTCTCAATTGTTCACTATTCTTCCTTATTTTCTTTATTTATACTATTTGTGTTGTTAAAAATCTCTTCAGTAAAAAAACTACATTGAAAGAAAACCATGGAACCTGTTATCTGAAGAAGAGGGAAACTCTCCTTCCAGAGCCTCAAGTGAAGGTGACTAGCCATCTATTGAAGATTTGCCACTGTGGATTTTTACGTTGAGTAGGATGGCGTTCTTGACATTGTCCATAGACTCTTCTATGTGTTTCTGCTGAAGAAGAAGGAGGAGGAGGAGGAGGAGGAGGAGGAGGAGGAGGAGGAGGAGGAGGAGGAGGAGGAGGAGGAGGAGGAGGAGGAGGAGGGAGTTGGAAGGGATCTTGGAGGTCCAACCACCTTCTTAGGCCGGAAACCCTACACCACTTCAGACAAATGGTTGTCCAATCTCTTCTTTAAAACCTCCAGCGTTGGAGCACCTCACAACTTCTGAAGGCAAGTTGTTCCACTGATTAATTGTTCTAACTGTCAGGAAATTTCTCCTTAGTTCTAAGTTGCTTCTCTCCTTGATTAGTTTCCATCCATTGCTTCTTGTCCTGCCCTCATGTGCTTTGGAGAATAGCTTGACTCCTTCTTCTCTGTAGCAGTCCCTGAGATATTGGAACACTGCTATCATGTCACCCCCAGTCCTTCTTTTCATGAGACTAGACATACCGAGTTCCAGCAACTGTTCTTCATATGTTTTAATCTCCAGTACCCTAATCATCTGTGTTGCTCTTCTCTGCACGCTTTCTTTGGTGGCAGTGAGCTCTGTTGCTGCTGTCCTCAGTGCCCAACAGGATCTCAACTGACGTAATACAAATAAGCATGAAATAAAGAGCTGAACAGAACTCAGATCTTCATATTTCAGCAAGCTTAAGTTAATTCCCTAATCATTTTTCATTGCACCATGACAAGAAGTTCTGAGTACCAGAAGAAATAAATGCTGGCCATTCCAGCTTTTCGCAATCAATTGCATTTCTTCCGTCTATTTCTCACAGTCTCTGGCACAGATTACTTTCAATCAAACCAATGCTTTGCTTTAAGAGCAAAACGTATCAAGCTCCCTAATGCTAATTTAAATTTTGTTTTTAATCTCAAGCAGTTTAGGCTGACCTATTCTTTTTTTTTCTTTTTCTTTTTTTTTGCCCCAGAATGCTGTTATCTTCTGAATCACAGTTGAATGCCCATTTGGTATAATCAGTATTCTTATCTACCCAGAATGCAAAGAGGAAATGGCCTAAACGTCTTTCAATTCAATTGATCTTTGTCGGGAAGCATCAGAAATTTCCTAGTCCACTGAAACTGTTCATTCAGGTATCAGTTTTAGGCCACCTGTAGTGAATATGGAAACAAGAATCAACTTGGAGGAATAACGAAAGAGTGGGTTGTAACTTTGATGCAAAAAGTTGGCACAAAATCAGAAGCAGTCCGGTAACATATTTTTCTGACTCACAAATTGATTAATATTGCCACTCAGAGATAGGAGATGACCAGGCTGAGCCTGAGGGAGGGGTCAAAGACGTCATCAGTCATGAGTCCCTGCATGCTCACAAGAGATCTAAGCCCAGCCGAACTTGAATTCCTTTGACTCTTTTATCTACCGCCAATTGGCTTTGACTATTAGTAGCTCAGATTCTTTTAGAGAGCTTAAGCTGGCAAAAAATCTTTATACTCATTGGAACTGTCTGAATTTCCTGATTTCCCTGGCGCTTGACATCACAAAAATGCATGCTTTTTAATAGAATTTGTTGATTGCAAAAGAGGATATGAGACTTTTTCTGATCTCTACCACCATAGAATATTTTGGCCTTCCTCCTACCAGGAGAGAAAAATATGCCAGGTCAGAAGAATGGTAAATGGCACAAGTCCTGTTCTGTCTCCTCCATTCCTAGTGCTCCCTGAGCTTGATGACTTTCCTTGCAGCTTGGTGGAACTTGGAGTTTTTCTTGCAAACGTTTCATTATCAAACTAGGTAACATTATCAGTGCATTATTATATTATTTGCTTGCCAGTCCTATGCATGTAAAAATGGACCACTCAAATTCAACCGCACAAATCCACCACATCCATGCCAACATCTGAGCACTTAGAAAAGCAAAAGATGAACTTTCAGTTTAACTTGAAGTACCTCCCTCCATACCATCAGCCCACAAACTGAGATGAGAATCTGGATTCAACCCTTAAGCCAAATGTGGTTTCCTTCCATAGATATCTTTTTACCCCACCCTTGACCCCACCCCCCACCCTCTACTCTGGCAGATATTTATTTATTAGTTCAATTTATATGCTGCCCTTCTCCGGAGACTCAGGGCGGTTTACAATGCATTAAGCAATAGCCTTCATACTTTTGTATATACCTGCTTAGTAGGACTTTCGGGCCCCCTTAAGTGGTGTTTTTTTTTATACAAAATCAGCTTATTGCCCCCACAATCCGGGTCCTCATTTTACCTACCTCGAAAGGATGGAAGGCTGAGTCAACCTTGAGTCCGGTGAGATTTGAACTTGCAGGAATTGCAGGCAGCTGTCAACTAAGTGCTACTTTAACAGCATTTAGTCCACTGTGCCACCAGGTTCTTTACTAACTAGCTTTGGTGAAAGGGAGAACAGAAAGTCTTTCCTTAGTGTTTTAATTTCTTTGATCAGAAGTGAGTTTGGGGTTTTTTTTCCAAAAATGACAGTGGATTCCTGAAGAAAGCCAAACAAATGTGAATTTTAGAACTACAAAAAAAACAATGGCTACCAACCTGCCTTCCATTGAGGACCTGTATACTACACGAGTCAAAAAGAGGACTATGAAAATATTTACAGACCCCTCACATCCTGGACATAAACTGTTTCAACTCCTACCCTCAAAATGATCCTATAGAGCAGTGCACACCAGAACAACTAGACACAAGGACAGTTTTTTTCCCGAATGCCATCACTGTACTAAACAACTAATTCCCTCAACACTTGACTGATTTATTTAGTCTGCACTACTATTAATCTTCTCATTGTTCCCACCACCCATCTCTTTCCTCTTATGAGTTGCTTGTATCCTTACACGATTTATATTGATATTGTTTCCTGATTGCTTTTTTATACACCATGACTATCATTAAGTGTTGTACCTTATGATTCTTGATGAACGTATCTTTTCTTTTATGTACACTGAGAGCATCTGCACTAAGACAAATTCCTTGTGTGTCCAATCACACTTGGCCAATAAAAAATTCTATGCTATGCTATGCTATGCTATGCTATGCTATGCTATGCTATGCTATGCTATGCTATGTGAAGTCAAGAGTCTGTTCCGACTTCTCTTTCCTTCAACCATCCCCTCTGTAGTCAAATTTATCTTTAAAAATACCATTTTTAAAAAAAGTTTTTTTTATTTATTTTCCATTTAAAAAAATATATAAACATTTCATCTCTCCTTAAGCAGTGTGTCATCTGGGTACAAATATTTCTGTGCAACATCCTTCCACAAATTATATACATTGAACAGTTATACCTTGTGTAACTCTTCATTTCCTTCATAACGTATCTTCTAATAAAAATACAATAATAACATTAAACATGGTTATTCTCATCATACTCATGTTATCAATTGCCATTTTATTCTTATCTCTAGCCTAATGTATTTTCTATTCTTCTTGTTAACTTCTTCCTTTATTTTCAATTTCCTTTTTTATTCTCTAACCATTGGTAAAATGCTTCCCATATCATATAATAATCAGTTTGTTCCTTCTCCTTAATTACTAGTATTAATCTATTCATTTCTGCACATTCTAATATTTTCCTAATCGCCTTCTCTTCAGTAGGAATCTCTTCACTTCTCCAATATTGTGCAAATACAATTCTAGCTGCTGCTAATACATGAATAATTAAATATATATTTTTCTGATGACGAAACAACGTATTGAGTTTAAACCAGAAATATTTTTGTTGGGGATCTTGCCTGAAACTGATAACAAATAAAAATACCATTTTTGAAATGTTTACAGGGATGGAGCACAGTGCAAAATATATACACAGACTAAGGACACAATAAGTGAAAATCACATTCCCAGTTTTCCTAAACTTAGAAAGCTACCTTCATTTTAAATTTCTATTTCATGAAAATGAATATTAGATTGCTGGTAGCAAAATCGTACGCTGATTGTTTATCGTCTTAATCTCGCAATCCTGTTTTATTACATTGGTTCTATTTTGTAGCTCCATAAGTTTTGTTTAGTATATTTTATCTGGGTCACTGACCAGTAATAAAGAATTTGACTTGATCTATTAAAATTCCTACCGCATTTGATGTAAACTACTTTAAACAAAGGTGTTAACACTTTAGAACTTTGAAAATTGGAAACAAATAAAATAAAGCAGCACCTCATTAGACGCAACCTAATTCCAAACCTTAGAGCTCGGTATGAAATTAAAATTCTAATAAGCACCGGTCTTAATACATGGGTGTCCAAGTTTCAAAAGGGTTGAAGGAACTGAATCAGCAAAAGCAACATCAATGCAATCAGCCAAGATTTTATTTTTATTTATTTTTTGCAAATGCAAACACCTCAAGAAAGGAAACAACAAAGGAAAGAAACTTTTGTAGCCTGAGGGTCCAACTCTTCTCTTATTTTGAATTTAATATCTCAGCCACTTCTCAATTTTACACTTTCCGGTACTATGAGGGAAAAAAATCTATGTATGATAAACAGAATACAAATAGAGTATTTTTTTAAAAAATTGGAAGCAGGGTAACAAATAATGACAAAATCTCTAGGTATGAGAAATTATTGAGTCTGTCATCTGCACCTCTATAACTGTCTGGTTTGGCTCTGCAACCAAATAAGACAGACACAGACTTCAGACAATAATTAGAACTGCAGAAAAAACAATTGCTACCAGCCTGCCTTCCATTGAGGACCTGTATACTGCACGAGTCAAAAAGAGGGCTGTGAAAATATCTACAGACCCGTCACATCCTGGACATAAATTGTTTCAACTTCTACCCTCAAAACGATGCTATATACACACCAGAACAACTAGACACAAGGTCAGTTTTTTCCCAAATGCCATCACTCTGCTAAACAACTAATTCCCACAACACCTACAAACTATTTACTAAGACTATATTACTATTATTCTTCTGTTCCTATTACCTATCTCTTCCCACTTATGACTATAACCATGTTGCTTGTATCTTTACAATTTATATTGTTTTATTTGTTTCCTAGTACAATTTGATTGCTTATTCGTAACCTATGACTATCACTAAGTGCTGTATCTTATGATTTTTGATGAATGTATTTTATTTTTCTTTATGAACACTGAGAACATATGCACCAAAGGCAAATTCCTTGTGTGTCCAATCACACTTGGCCAATAAAGAATTCTATTCTATTCTATCACCAAGAGCCTTGGTAGTGCAATGGATTAAAGTGATGTTAAGTAGCATTTAGCTGCCAGCTGCATGCAATTACTGCAAGTTCAAATCTCACCAGGCTCAAGGTTGACTCAGCCTTCCATCCTTCCAAAGTAGGTAAAATGAGGACCCGGATTGTGGGGGCAATAAACTGACTTTGTATAAAAAAGAACACTGCTTGTGGGGGGTGGGCAAAAGCCCTACTAAGCAGGTATATACAAAAGTATGAAGGCTGTTGCTTAATGCATTGTAAGCCGCCTGAGTCTCCGGAAAAGGGCGGCACATAAATCGAACCAATAAATAAATAAAATAAATAAACATTCTAATCTAGTCTAGTCTAGTCTAGTCTAGTCTATTCTAGTCTTCTTTAGTTTAGTTTAGTCTAGTCTAGTCTTAAATTTAAAGAAGAGGAAATAGGAGATAATAGCAATAGTAATAGCAATAGTACTTAGACTTCAGTAATAGAAATGCATACTTGAAGACTTTTAAATAAGAAGATTTCTTTTTAAAAAGCAGTTGACTTTTATCAATGTCCTGCTTTGGTTTACTATTTTTAACTTGTTAGTCCTGGGTTTGCAAGGAACCACTCATGGTATTTTCCAACTGCACCAACCCATTGGAGTTTTTAAAAGTTAGTTTAATAGTCAAAGACAAACAAATAGGAAGCTATCATGCTGCAAAGAAAAACAATTCTGACAAACATGATTGATAGTTACTGAAATGACTCTGACCTTCTCTGGTCCTTAGAAAACAAAATGCTGTGTGGTTGATACCCAACGCTTTTCTGGAGCGGCGCTTCCCTTTCCATAAAAAAAACCCTCAAAACATAAACTAAAATGATAACAAGCATTCTGGGAAAGAAGGGAATACTGGAAATCCATCTCACCTTTAAAACAAATGTTTGATGATAGATTATATTCCCCGGGGCGGTCACCTCTCCAAACTCCAATCTCATGATTTTAAAATTTGAAGTTTGACCTTCAGATCCAAAAAGATGTAACTTCTATGGACTTGAAGTACAGTATATTTATACACATATTTGCATTCCAAATGAGATAGGTGAACTGGCGACATCAAAAGTTTGAAATAGAACTTGTGTTGTGGTCCGCCTGCAGCCTGCAGAGCTGGCAGTGGAGACGGACAGCGATGAAGCTGAGGAAGAACATGGTCCAGTCCTGAAAGCTAGGGAGGGCCTGGATGAGGGCTCTGTGTCGGAGGCAGAGATGGGGCCAAGGCCATTGGGGAGTGATATGCGGACTTCAGAGCCTTCAGAGGCTGACAGTAGAGAGGCAGAGGAACAGGAGGAGCCTGTTCCTTGTGCACATATGAGAAGAGCTGCCAGAAGGCAGGAGCAGATAAAGCAGAAAGGACGACTCAGGAGTAGGCCAAGAGATCATTGGCCTCTCCCATAAGACCATTGGCCTCTCCCATAAGATAATTGGCCTCTCCCATAACGACTCTTGGCCTCTTTGCCAGAAAACAACGTTGAGAGAATTGCTTTTTGTTTCATTGTATTCTTGTTGGCATCTTCTGCTTCTGAACTTTAGCCAAGAAAAGCCTTTGGCAGTTTGCCTAATTATCCCAAGGTCGGTGATAAACTGAGAAATGGTGTTTTGAAGAATTTGCTTTAATTTAGTTTGGACTACACTGAGAATGAGTTAATTCTCAGCTGTTCTAATAAAGTCTGTTTGTTTTCAAACTGTTTGTATTTAATACTAACTACTTGGGCCTGGATCACAACAACTTCCATCAACCCTTCTCTTTGCAATCTTGGTCAATTAACTAGACAATATTAGGTTACTTTCAGTGGTTGGTTGCTACCGGTTCGCCCTGGATCGGGTCAACCAGTAATGGCGGTGGCAGGAGGCTCCGCCCACCCGCCCAGACACTTCTAAACATGTGCAGAAGTGTTGTGCAAGCGTGTGAGCACCTTCAGTAGCAACCAGTAGCAACAGGTTTTGAAACCTGCTCCTGGTTACTTCCACCAAGTATGTATGTAGTGTGAGGGTCTTTTCAGAAAGCATCTATTTAGTAAAGAAATTACTTTCTGTTCCAGTAACTGCTTTTGAGTTGCATGGATGTGTGACATGCTAGAAATAAAGGACGGTAATGATCAGATATTTGTCCTGCAGGAGTAAATTACAATCCTCTTGAATAAGAAGGTGTGAAAAATGTTAATTGCACCAAATGCAAATCATTATTTATTGAGAAACATTATAACATATAAAAATTTAATGTTTGCAAATAAAGAAGCGGAATATTTTTCCTAAACTCTCAGTGTTGTGTCCATTACCTATGAATACCAAATACAATAACAGAAGCTGAATCCAGATTCCTTCTAGTCTCATATATAAATGCCGTATAGATCTTTCAGGCATCAGGTTATCCAGGTCCAACAAGTCCACTGCAAACTGTCACCTTCCAGGAAATTGCAGAATGCTATATTTGTCAATAAATTAACACATCTTATCTCTTTCCAATTATTAACTTTTGAACAGACTCTTGATTTATTAGTTGGGATATCAGCCAGGGCAATATATAATCAGGAAACTGAATCTGTATTAAATATGTAAATATCTGAATAAACATCTGGATTCCACCCAACAAAAAGAAAAGGAATCATGTTTTAGGGATAAAATGTGATTCATATAAGTCAGCGGCCTCCAGCCTTTTGGCAACCAGTTCCATGGGGAGTGGTTTTTCCGCAGACTAGAGGGGGCGTGGTTTTGTGTTCTGCCCACATCCTGCAGATGGGGCTTCACTTGTTTGCATGGCCCAGTTTCTGGCATGCCATGGACCATTGTCGGAGGTTGGGGACCCCTGTTATAAACAACAAAATGTATTGCATCACACTCATCAGTGAGGCACTTCTGGCTTGAAAGGATTAATCAGTTGGAGGCTCCTTTCATGACCCCAGCAGGAGCTGGAATGAAGGATGAGAGCTCACCCCACCCCATGGCAGCACTTGGGTCTCAAACGCAAGCTTGCTAACCTCCAACCCAGCATCCTAACCACGTGAGTCAGCATGTCCCTTACAAAATGTGTTATTTCTACAGATACTTGGAACAGTTGATGAGTTTGTTCCAAAACAGATTTCTACCATAAAGGAAACCATTAGTATAAGTGCTGAATTCACCATATATGTGGACAAGTCATATGTCATGGAGATACATGGCTTGTCTACCTACATATGTCTGGGTGAATATCTCCAATGGTCTGGACATAATAGCCACCCAGAGTGGTGAGATATATAAATTTGACTGATTGATTGAGAATACTCTGCATCACTAACTAGTCTGCTAATCCTACTTTGGTTTTTGCCTATAATCCAGCTGATCAATCAAGAGCCAGGCAGTATGAAAACAAGTCATTTTTATTGACACTGTAGTAGTTAAAGTCTTCTTCTGTGGGTGAGGAAAGGAGAATTCACGACGGCATGTGACTAAATGGGATAAATGAGTTTTATTTCAACAATATTTGAGCCTTCAGTGCAGGCTGCACACAGAGCTCAGAAGGAGCTATCAGTGACTAAAGTCAATTCAAAAATCAGAAAGCGTCTGGTAGCACCTCTTCAGACCTACAAATTTTATTAAAAGGCCTAAGTTTTTGTGAGAAGCAACTGAATGAAGCAGCTAAATTGATGTGGGATTTAATTAGGAAGAGGTGAGGGGTAAGCTGGAGGGGAAGGAAGGAGTGGATAGGTTAATTATGCAGATTACATGTGAAATACATTACCTCATCACTTCACAGATATAATGTGTTACAAACATACGTATTTATTGAAACCTGAGATTGCCTGAAACCTTTTGGTGTGTGCAAGTTCAGCAATTTCTCACTCAATGGTGCTCTTAAAAACAGTCACTCTTGAGATCCGTTATGGACCTTAAAGTAGCCATCATATAAGTTTAATTGATTAACATTATAATCGTCATCAGTAATTTTACCCTGCAAAGCATTAGACAAGAGTTGGACCAAGGAACCAAGAAACTGTGACTGATATTTCTACAGGATCATCTGGAGATGTTAGTGCAAGATTAACACCGAGCTGGTGAATTCTGGGAGGAGAATTTAAAGAGATCCTGGGAAAACATTTCAATTTTCGTAATCTCTAACTTCTTATAACATTGATATTTGTGAGGTTCCAATGTAGCCACTGTAAGTGAGGTATCACCCTTAAAAACAATCTTGTAGAGTTAAATTACCACAGAGATGTTACTTTAAAGGGGTTAGCCAAGTATACAGTAATTTGAGCACCACTGGAGATTAATCCATCCCAAACTGTTAAAGAAGACTGTTCACAGTTTATTACCTTTGAAAGGAAGAGCTGTGAAAGTATGGGAGGGAGCATACTGCATCCCTTTCACTCTTCAGCTCCAATCCAGGAGCCCTCAGGCAGTCACATTCACAACAAACCATTTTATACCAAATTTATATTTCGCTGATAAAGAAATAAAGGGAGACTGGTATAGATCTATTTCAAGCTATCTAGCTCTCATCAGTTAGCCATACTCTTACTTGGATTCAAACTTGGGCTGCCTGCATGTTAAGCAGTTGTATTAACCTCTGAGCCATCCCTAACTTGGAGTGAGGATATTGCCTTCTAGGATGTAACACAGTATCAGCAGGAAAACCGGGCAATTTACGGCGAGTCACTGTATGAAAGAGCGAAAGGCAATTACGTCTCCCACTCAACAAAATGTAGTTCTTCACACAAGAGCTTTTTTTCCCCTCCTCTTTTTTGCCTTCTAAGCAAAGAATAAGGCCTCCCATCTCCCCTCCCCAGCCCACCCCTCCCACTTTTAGTCAAATCTTAGCATTTAGGAGGAACTTTCAAATTTTCTCACAGAAGAACAACGTCAAGAAGAGAAAGGAAAGCAAAGAAGGGAAGAATGCGAAAGAAGAGAGGGCGGAGAGAGAGGGAAGAAAAGCTGGCATTTCAAAATAGATAAAAAGTGGGTTATTTCAAGAAGCAAGCAATTGTTCTCTGCTTAACCCACTGACACTGAAATGAGACCAAAGGCCACAGATTTTCTACATATGCAAATAGTCTTAGTGAGGGAGTACTACGAAGGAAAATGTTTCCTTTCTTACATCACCATGAAATCCCATTTTGTTTTCCTCCAATTATGGTCTCCCAGCCCTTCAGTTCTTTCCAAAAATAGCCATCATTTATGTCCAGCTACAAAAGCGACATTCCTGGTTTTTAAATGAAGCCAGTCGTTCTGACAAACATCTTTTAATAGTGCCGATTTCGACTTTCACTTGATAGAAATCTCAGCCCAATACAGAAAAGTGGTGGCTATTTCTGTCAAAGGTTTATGAATTAGTAACTTCTAAGTTACTAATTAAAGAAACCATTTTGCCCTCATTGGCCTGAGCTTCAGCTTTCTTTCATTCTTTCTTTGGTTCTGCCTTCAGAGTCAAAAGCAACTTTTGATGCTGTTATTTAAATTAAGAGGGGCTGCCACAAAGAAGAGGGGGTCAACCTATTCTCCAAAACACCTGAAGGCAGAACAAGAAGCAATGGATGGAAACTGTTCAAGGAGAGAAGAAACCTAAAACTAAGAAGAAATTTCCTGACAGTGAGAACAATTCATCAGTGGAACACTTTGCCTTCAGAAGTTGTGGGGTGCTCCGACACTGGAGGTTTATAAGAAGAGATTGGACAACAATTTGTCTGAAATGGTATAGGGTTCCTGACCTAAGAAGGGGGTTGGATTAGAAGACCTTCAAGTTGCAAAACATTTGAATTTTGATCATGTGACCACAGGGATGATGCGACGGTCATGTAAAATGTGGTCATAAATCACTTTTTTCAGTGCCCGTTGTAACTTTGAGTGGCTGCTAAATGAACTGCTGTAAGTCAAGTACTACCTGTATAAGTTTAAGTGCTATTGTTATTGCTAAAATCATCAACCAGGAGGTTACTTCCAAATAACACCCATGTACTTTCTCTTCCTTTGACAAATGTTAGTGCCTTCTGACTTTACCATCAGAAAAACCCTGGGTGGAGTTGAGATTTATGGAAATTTATGGAGCCTCAGATAGCTCAACAGGCTAATAGGCCTGAATAGCTGAATTAAGATTCAGCTGTCTGCAATTATTGCAAGGTTCGAGGCTCAAGGTTGACTCAGCCTTCCATCCTTTCTAAGGTAGGTAAATTGAGGACCCAGTTTGTGGGGGCAATAAGCTGACTTTGTATAAAAAATATACAAAAGTATGAAGGCTATTGCTTAACGCATTGTAAGGCGCCCTGAGTCTCCGGAGAAGGGGGGCATATAAATCTAATTTTTTAAAAAAATTATGTACCTAAGTGGTAACAAACAAATGACAATGAGCACAGGGTACGCAGATCCAAGAGAAAATGTGCACACCGAAAAACCAAAGTCATTGCACTACAAACTATTATCAGTGAAACATCAGCTGTCTTAGATGACAAACCACCCTTCCTAATAGTAATACAAAATCCACATTCATGCTCTCTTTTTTTAATTTGTGTTATTGAGTCCCTTTGTTGCAATGTAGCAAGAAACCACCATTTCGGAGGCTTTCTTAATATCGATTTCAAATATTTTGGCCTTAAATACTTCATTTTGGTAAGCTTCAAACTTCACTCAGCAAAACATGCTTTCAGGAATCAATTCAGCGCTCGATATTTTGAGCAGGTTTCATTCCTTTCAAATTATGACTCAAAGAAAATAAATAATACATATGACTTATTGATGTCCCTTGAAGAATGCTTTGTGGTCTCTAAACAATGGCAGAAGTGAACAGGTTTCCTGGAACTCAGTCGCAACAAAAGAGGTACCTTCAAGGGTGAAATCCAGCAGGTTCTGACAGGTTCTAGAGAACCAGTAGCAGAAATTTTGAGTAGTTCGGAGAACCATAGCGGATATTTTGAGTAGTTCAAAGAATCAGCAAATACCACCTCTGGTTGGCCCCAGAGGTGGTATTTTGCAATATCTTTCCCCCAGGAGTGGGGAGGGAATGGGGATTTTGCAGTATCCTTCCTCTGGAGTGAGGTGGGAATGGAGATTTTGCAGTATCCTTCCCCTGCCACACCCACCAAGCCACGCCCACCAAGCACACCACCTCCACCAAGAAACACCCACAGAACCGGTAGTAAAAAAAAATTGGATTTCACCACTGGGTACATTTTCAACAAATCTCTATGCAGATTCTCAGTCTGAACTGATGAAGCTTCTTGGATGAGAAGTGAAATGTCTTCAAGGGGGAAAAAAAAGTCCAGTTGCCTTTTGAAAAAAAGCACCTTTGGGATTTTCAACAGATCTGGGATTATTCAACTGCAGAATCGTAGATTCCCCTTCTTCAGAGCTGCAAAAACTGCAGCGAATAATCCTGTCTTTCTTTGTGCCACTTAAACATAGCCAAGAGCAGACCTTCAAACATAGCATCTTCACCTCCTAGAATAAAAACAAACCCTTCAATTAGGCCTCTAACTCTGTAAAGATTAAAGGAAGAGAATGAATACCAGTCCAAACGGATACTCCAATCAGTGGTGTTTTCCCTAATTTCTTGATGAGAGTCAGATATATTCTGGCAGTCAGATGGTCCACAGCCTCCATCCATCCATAATTCCACAGCAGAGTTAACGCAGGCATTCATAACAGGTAGGTCCAGTTCAGGGGTGCGCTTCAAAAATTTTAGCAAGGGGTTCTCTGCCCGGTTGCTGGGTAGGCGTGACCATGGTGGGTGTGGCCTAGTCAGCCTCCTGCACCATGGCGGGGGTGGTGTTTTTGCCCTCCCCGGGCTCTGGAGCAAAAATGGCCTCCCCAGGCTCTGGAGGCCCTCTGGAGGGCCCGAACTTCCCAAATGTCTGGTAGGGCCATTTTTCACTCTCCCCAGGCCTCTGAGCATGCCCTGCACCTATCTGCATCCAAAGTGGGCCACGTGGGAATTCCTGGGAGGGGAAGGGCAGGGTGGGAAGGGCCAGCCAGGAGTAGGATTTGGGGGTTCTCTGAACTGCACAGAATCTTAGCTAGAGGTTCTCCTGAACCCTTGCGATCCTCCAGCAGCCCACCCCTGGTCCAGTTGATACAAGCCCAAATGGAGATAGACCCAAGCTGAGTTAGGAAGGAAATGGGAAGTTTTTTTGTCTTGTAAACCAACAAACTTGTGGGATGGGGAACGAGGATGGAACAGTGTCAGGAGGTGTTCTGCCCTAGCTACGGACCCCAAAGAACGCAGCATACACAAAGTCCGTACAAACCTTATTTACTAATTAAGGACTACTAATGAGCTTTCTTAGTAGTTGTTCGAACACAAGTACAGTTTAAATCAGTCTTTTCTGAACTGATTTAACTGAAGGGCTGTTAATTTAACTTCATTAACTTCATTCATTAATTTAACTTCATTAACAGCCGACAAGAATCCAAAGAATAATAACTCAATTCTGAGGCACAGTATTTCAGATAACCGTAATCTTACGGTTAATTCTGGGCAGAATGCCCAGAAGCAATTTGCAGGAAAACTGACAAGAGAGAAACAAGAGCCGAATCAAACGTTTCTGGAATCAAGACACGAAGGAATATGAACGAAGTTGTTTCCTGCAAATTGCATCAGTCGTCGTCCTTCCTTAAATAGGCTAGGGGAGTGGCCAATTAGCTCCACTCCCTTATTCTCCCTTACTCCCTTACTCTCGAGGAGACCTCATCTTGAGGAGCCACTCCTGCCTTTTAACAGTTCTGTGTGCTCATGCATTGAGAAAAGGCTTCTCCTCTTCTTCCTCTTCACTTATGGGAGCTTCTGGAGGTTCTGAAGGCCCTGGCTGAATCCCCGCCTCTGGCACCACATCTTCTCCAGCCTCCTCATTGTCTGACTCAAGTGCCAGCTGCACAGGCTGCTGGCGCAGCACCACACCAGCCTCCTCACTGTCGGAATCAGCTACTAGCTGCACAGGCTGCTAACGGGCCACAACAGGAGGGAAGAAGAGAGGTGGTTCTGGGGTTTTCGTTTCAGATGAACAACCCGAAACAGCCAATTGTTCCAAGGATGCTTTAACTGAACATCAAGAACATGATATCTTTGTTTTTGGGTCAAAGCACATCTCCTGGGTTTCATTAATTAATCTAGGCTCAGAAATCCTCAACAGATGATGAGGTCACCATAAATCTCATTTCTGGATTAATGTTGTCCTGATTTTTCCCCTTGTAGACATCTTCCATTGGCATGGTTGCAGGAAATGACAGTGCAGTCAGTTAACTCCTCAGGGGGATGTCATTCCTTATGATTCTTCTAGTTTTGAAAAGTGTTGCTATCTACATGTCCAATTCGAGTTTTAGTTCTCATGTTATAGTTTTGTTTCAGTTCAGCAGAAACATTTCCCATCTATTTCTCTGTTGAGTAGAAAGCCATACAATTATGATACATGGCTCTAATCGAGATTGATTGGATAAAAACCATTACAAAGATGTAGAAATGAAGAGGGTAGTTGAACATGTGAAAAGTGTAATTTTGCATGAATGGAAATACCGCATATAATCTGGATACGTTTTCCTAGATATTAAAAAAATAAACATTTAATATATCCACTACTCTAATTCTGAATTTTTTGGTTCTCCAAAGAACAGATGGGTAGAAAGTATAAACTCATATCTTGCACATCTTACACTATCTTGAAGGAAAACAGGCAAAACTCAAAGATGCTTTCTTTCAAAAGGCAACTGGACTTCCTTGGTTTGCTTAAAGATGGTTTGCTTCTCATCCAAGAAGCTTCTTCACTTCTGAGTGAATGGTGGAGAATGGAAGGATTTACATTCCTTACAGTCATCTGGTTGTTAGCACTCTTTCTGAGAATCATTGAGTCCACTGAGAAGTTTGTCTGTGTCCTCAGGGTCACCTCAATAGTGCAAATGGGTGTGGAACCTTCTTGGAACTGCTGAAAGGACCTTGTTGTAAACAGGAGATAGGTGGTGTCATATTTGTCTCCCTTTGTTGAGAGAACACTGTTCAATCTTACTGAAGATGCCTCTTTGACCCTTCTTTCAAACCAGAAGTCCTCTCTATCCAGAATGTGGACTTCCTGGGCATAAATCCTTCCATTCCCCGCCATTCAGTCAGAACTGAAGAAGCTTCTTGGATGAGAAGTGAAATGTCTTCAAGCAAAACCAGAATGTCCAGTTCAAGGGTGAAATTCACTTACCTTTCCCTACCGGCTCACAAATGTGAGCGTGTGCACCTCCTCCACACATGTGCAGAGCCTTCTGTGCATGCATGGAGGGTCAAAAACAGGATGTGATGACATCCGGGCAGGTGGGCAAAGCCTCCCACCACCAGCGCTACTGGATCACGCAATCCGGATAGATCCAACTGAATTTCACCACTGGTCCAGTTGCCTATTGAAAGAAAACATCTTTGGGGCATCCATGACCTGGATGACTGAGAATCTCCACAGTCACCAAGAAGGCTATAAATGTATGTCTTTGGTTATTCAGGTTTTCTCCCGCATAAAATTGGAAGTGTCTTGATGACGTTTCAACGAAGTCTCATTCGTTATCTTCAGGCTGGTGTTTTCGGCTTCATGCTTCTAGGAAGCAATGTGTGATCACAGCTGTTTCCCCTCCCTTCCTAGAAGCACACCCCCACTAGCAGTTAAAAGGAAGAAACAGCTGCGATCACACATTGCTCTTAGAAGCACGAAGCCGAAAACACCAGCCTGAAGATGACGAATGAGACTTCGCCAAAACGTCACCAAGACACTTCCAATTTTACATGGAAGAAAATCCGAATAACCAAAGACCTTCATACAAACACCCGCAAAAACCTCAGAAAACAAATACACACACACACACACACACACACACGAGAATCCTGCTTATAATTGAAGTGAAATTATACAAAAAGGCCTCCACGCACGCATGCTGCTTAGCCCATCAAAAGAATTGCAGTTTTCTTGTTTTTGATTTTTAACAATCAATACGGCATCGATTCTTTTTAACTCTTCCTTCAGCCCTTTCTCCTGCACTACAGTTTGCGATGGACTCCAGCAGGCCTGCAAAGAAAGTAAATTATGTCCCTTCCTGGCAAACGGCAACCAGATTAGGCTTCTGGGCAGACAAACATTGCAATTCAATTCTCTGGCTCTTTCTCAAAGCCCCAGCTTGACTTTGTAGAATCTGGAAAAAAACAACAACAACGAAACAGCAAAAAAGAAATTCTTTCTCTTGGGGTCTGTGACATTGCAGGCCATGAGAGACTCAAAGTCACTCCCCGCATACCAATTTATTAGTCTATAAAATCTGACACCCTCGATTATTTATGCAGAAAAAGGACAAATAAAGTACTTCCCCCAACACACACACACACATTACTTACCAGAAATATCTGGGAGTGTTTATATGCCGCTCCATCTGGAAGATGTAAATAGTGAAAGGCAAGCTTCATGATGAAGCCGCTATTGAAATTCTTTCAGGACGTGATATTAAAAACAACTGAATAAACAGAGATAAGGGGCCAATAGGATTTGAAACAGATTTTTTTTTCTTTTTAACTAGAAGAAAAACAAATAAGATTCCTGGTTAGGAGCTTTAGCACTGCAGTAATTTTGTCTGTAGCTTTGCTTTGGCACATGTGATCCATCACTAGCAAAAGGTCACTAGCCAAGGTTCATTAGCCCCAAATTCGATGGGAGGCATTAAGTTGTCACAGAGCTGTGTAACTTCTGGTTCTCAGGAATCACTCTTTTTCTCCCCTTGAGCTTATTAGGAGGACTCGAATATGAAGGCCTGTTAGCCTTCATATATATATATATATTTGTTTTCTGAGGTTTTCGCGGGTGTTTGTATGTAGGTCTTTGGTTATTCGGGTCTTCTCCCGCGTAGAATTGGAAGTATCTTGGCAACGTTTCGACGAAGTCTCATTCGTCATCTTCAGGCTGGTAAATGAATTATATATATATATATTTCATTTATATAGTTTGTCAAACATGTACGAGATAACAGGTATAAGTATAAATGCAGTAAATGGGTATGAATAAATGGGGACAGTAGGACAGGGAAGGTAGGCACGCTGGTGCGCTTATGCACGCCCCTTACAGACCTCTTAGGAATGGGGTGCGGTCAACAGTAGACAGTCTAAGGTTAAAGTTTTGGGGGTTTGGGGATTTAACCAAAGAGTCAGGTTGAGCATTCCAGGCATTGACCACTCTGTTACTGAAGTCATATTTTCTGCAATCGAGTTTGGAGTGGTTTACCTTGAGTTTGTATCGATTGTGTGCTCATGTATTATTGTGGTTGAAGCTGAAGTAGCCATTGACAGGTAGCGGATAATTTTGTGAACTACACTTAGGTCAGACTGAAGGCGGTGTAGTTTTAAGTTGTCCAAGCCCAAAATTTCAAGCCTGGTGGCATAAGGTATTCTGTTGTGAGTAGAGGAGTGAAGGATTCTTCTCGTGAAATACCTCTGGAATCTCTCAATTGTATTAATATCCGATATACAGTCCAGATTCCAGGCAGAAGAACTGTATTCGAGAATTGGTCTAGCAAAGGTTTTGTATGTCCTAGTTTGCAGTACAATATTACCAGAGAAGAAGCTTCGCAAGATTAGGTTGACAACTCTTATCTTATCTCACGTTATCTTATCTTATCGCAATATCTTATCTCAGGTTAGTTAAAGTTCAATAGAAGGCAACTATGTTCTGGTTCCATCCATCTGAAAGAACTTTCTGCTTGTGGCGGAGATAATACTGAGGTAGAAATGTTCATGGACCTGCTTATGTTCTTCTCTAGAAGGCCCATCAAATTCCACTTTTATTTTCAACACAAGAAAAGGTGTTACTGTTGTGAGGAAACGATCAGCTGTGTTCACCTTGGGGTTTCCTCAAGTCTGAAATCATACCCAAGCAATTTTGTGTCCCGCTCCTATCCATGCGGGAACAGGCATGTTGTGAACTTTCTTCCACCCACTTACAGTACACATGGTCTATTGTAAAAAAAAACCTACAATCAATGATAAAAACATTACCAAGAGAAAGTAAGTTGAGTTGTAGAAAGACAGACCTGTATCTAGAGATTATAAAGTTTAACAGAGTCGGAAGGGACCTTGTAGGTCATCTAGCCCAATTCCCTGCCCAAGCAGAAGACCCTAACACAATTTCTGACAAATGGCAGTCCAATATCTTCTTGAAGGCTTCCAGTGATGAAGCTCCCACAACTTCTGAAGCCAAGCTGTTCCATTGGTTGATTGTTCTCACTGCCAGAAAATTTCTCCTTATTTCCAGGTTGAATCTCTGCTTCTTCAGTTTCCATCCATTATTCCTTCTGTGGCCTACAGGCGCTTTGGAAAATAGCTTGGCCCCATTCCTCCTCTCTGTGGCAGCCCCTCACATATTGGAACACTGCTATCATGTCTCCCCTGGTCCTTCTCTTCACTAGACTAGCCATACCCAGTTCCTGCAACTGTTCATCATATGTTTTAGCCTCCAGTCCCCTAATAATCCTGGTTCCTCTTTTCTGCACTCCTTCTAGAGTTTCAACATCTTTTTCATAGTGTGGTGACCAAAACTGGATGCAGTACTCTAGGTGTGGTCTTACTAAGGCTTTATAGAGTGGTATTAGTACGTCACTTGATCTTGATCTATTAATGCAATTTAGGATTGCATTGGGGGTTTTTTGGCCTGCCACCGCACATTACTGGCTATTTAACTGGTTGTTCATTAAGAACATCAAAATCCCTCACAGTTACTGCTATTAAGCCTGGTTTCACCCAGTCTGTGTGTGTATTTTTGTTTTTTCTTGCCTAAGTGTAAGACTCTACTTTTCTCTATGTTGAATTTCATTCTCTACATTGAACTATCTGTCACAGACATTTAATAAAAAAATATCACAAAGATGTAGAAAGCAAGATGTGAGTTGCAGAAAAGCAGACCTGTACTTGCTGTGGGTCAATGTGAGTCCTCTTTTTTTTTTTTGTAGGATTTGTTGCAAAAATTAAGCAGGCAGCTTCCCGGAGAGCGATGTCTTAAACAGTTCAGTACTTAAAGGGTCAAAATGGATTATCATCTCCGTTCATCTAATAAGTAATGTTTTTGCCAAACAAAACCAATTTCCAATAAATTCTTGCTGTATTTATGTGCACCGATTTGATTTAGAGGCCTGTGGGGAGACACCATTTGGTAGCTCAGGAACGTGGAGAGGTAGGTGGTACAGAGCAGAGAAGAAAACTCCTGTGCCAGAAGTGTTACTGTGTCAAGTTGATTTATTGAGTGAGCTTCACTTCACCGAATGTTCCGAAATATTTATTTCCCTAAAGGCTCGGCAAAGATATGAACAGACCTGCATCCACAGATGTCATCATTGCTCATTTTACCGAGTCATGAAATTTCTCAACTGAAATTTGTCCATCTAAAATTGCAGGAACAGGACAAAGTCAACAGCATCTTCTCAGCCTGCCGTCTTCCTGGTTTTAATGGATGCTTTCAAAACCATGACCAGGAAACTTTGGCGCAGCACTGCAGAGTTGGTAATGGAGTCCAACAGTGAGGAGGCTGGGTAGGAACATGGGCCAGTCCTGGAGTCTGGGGAAGGCCATCGGATGGGGCCATGGCCATCTGGGAGTGATGCACAGACTCCAGAGCCTCCAGAGGCTGACAGCAGAGAGGCAAAGGAACAGGAGGAGTTCCTAGTGCACACATGCGCAGAGTTGCCAGAAGGCAAGAGAGCTAAAGCAAAAGGGATGACTCAAGAGTAAGGCCAGGAGGTGATTGGCCCCTCCCATAAGGCTTAAAAGAGAAACAAAGACACTTGGGCAATGTTGCTAACTCTGTTTCCAGTCGGCATCTCTTGTTTGTTTCTGAACTTCATGGGGCTTTGCCAAGTAAGGCCTTTGGCAGGGTGTCAAAGAAGATAAAGGTTGGTGATTATCCCAAAGGACTTCTTCCGAAGGACTTGTTTTGCAACTAATTGGGACTCAGCTGGGAATGAATGTAATTCTCAGCTGTTACAATAAAATAGGTTTGTTTGGGACTAATTTGTATTGTAATGACTCAGTAAGCCTAGGTCACAACACAGACTTAGGAACAAAAGTCTGATCTGGTCTTGCCTATTAATTATTATTCTTGTATGAAAACAGAACAGAATCAGAATAACAGAATTGGAAGGGACTGGGCAGGTGGGTGGAGCTTCCTGAAGTTGCTACTACTGGTTCGCATGATCCAGACAGAACTGGCTGAATCCCACCACTGGTTCTCCAAACTCTTCTTTAAAAGTTCCAGTGTTGGAGCATTCATGACTTCTGGAGGCAAGTCCTAATTGTTCTAATTGTCAAGAAATTTCTCTTTAGTTCTAGGTTGCTTCTCTCGATTGGTTTCCATCCATTCCTTCTTTGTGCTTTGGAGAACAGCTTGACTCCCTCTTCTTTGTAGCAGCCCCTCAAATATTGGAGCACTGCTATCATGACACCCCCTAGTCCTTCTTTTCATTAAACTAAAGGTAAAGGTAAAGGTTTCTCCTCGCACATATGTGCTAGTCATTCCCGACTCTAGGAGGTGGTGCTCATCTCTGTTTCAAAGCACAAAGAGCCAGTGCTGTCTGAAAATGTCTCCGTGGTCATGTGGCCGCCATGACTAAATGCCAAAGGTGCATGGATCACTGTTACCTTCCCACCAAAGGTGGTCCCTATTTTTCTACTTGCATTTTTTACATGCTTTCAAACTGCTAGATTGGCAGAAGCTGGGACAAATCACGGGAGCCCTAGGGATTCAAACCGCTGAACTGCCGACCTTTCAATCGACAAGCTCAGCATCTTAGCCACAGAGCCACCACATCCCTTTTTTCATTAAACTAGACAAACCCAAAACATTGATGGGTTTGCAATAGACTTTCCCCAACAATACAGGTAGTCCTCAGCTTCATTTAGCGACCATACAAAGTTACAATGGCACTGAAAAGGGTGACGTATGACTATTTTTTTTATATTTGTGATTTATGCAGCATTCCCATGGTCATGTGATCAAAATATAGATGCTTGGCAACTGACTCATATTTATGATGGTTGCAGTGTCCTGAAGTCCTGTGATCAACTTCTGCAACCTTCTGACAAGGAAAGTCAATGGGGGATGCCAGATCCCTGTTACTCACCCTGTTACTAACTTCACAACTGCCGTGTTTCAGGGAAGAAGTGAGGCGAAACTCACTTAACAAATGTCTCACTTACCAACAGAAATTTTGGGGTGAATTATCGTAGGTCAAGGATTAACTGTATCTGCAATTGTGGAAGTAGTTCTGAGTAGAATCTTGTAACTGGGCAATTTGTATTACAGAAGAAATCTAGCTAGGAATCTTCACAATTTTGGTTGTGTGTGTGTGTGTGTGTTTTTGTCGATTAAATAAAGACTCTTCCAAAACATTAATTTCTCTGGCATCTGTGGTTTGCAAAAGATGGGTACCATGTTATCTCTTTCTAGCCATGAATTGCACTCTTTAGAAGACTCAAGGATGACCAATTTTCCAGGAACTTTTTAAAAAAGAAAAACTGCTCCAAAGATTGGGAGAAGCCCCTGGAAAGAGATTTTGAGTCATGTGTGAAAGATTCTTGAGGGTAACAGAGGAAAGAAAGAAGGAAAGAAAGAAAAAGGGAGGGAGGGAGGGAGGGAGGGAGGGAGGGAGAGAGAGAGAGAGAGAGAGAGAGAGAGAGAGAGAGAGAGAGAGAGAGAGAGAGAGAGAGAGAGAGAGAGAGAGAGAGAGAGAAAGAAAGAAAGAAAGAAAGAAAGAAAGAAAGAAAGAAAGAAAGAAAGAAAGAAAGAAATCAGAGTTTAAGCAGGCTTACATTCTTGAAGACTGTGTTTTACTACAGCACTTCTTACAGTCGCGTGAAAAATAAGACTAGCGCGCTCAGTGTGATTTGCAAGAGTCCCTTCAACAGCAAGAAAGACAACTGGAGGAAGGGTAGCAGAATAGAAAAGCAAGTCTTGTGATCCATTTATATGAGTGAATGTATTTTAGCTGAATTTTAACTAGGCTAAGATCTGTGGGTGCTACAGATGGCAACAAATGCAAAAGCCTATAAATTTTCTTACCAGATGGTGTTATTTTCCTGCCTACCTGTCTCGGTAGGTATCCCAGGCCTTACAAATATGGCTCTTCCCTCACCTTCTCAGGGAGCATCAAGTCTATCTTCCTCTTCCTTTATGTGGCTCTCTCGAAGATGAGGGGGTCAAACTATTTTCCAAAGCATCAGAAGGCAAGACAAAAAACAACAACAAAACAAACAAGAGGTAGAAACTAACCAAGGAGAGAAGCAACCTAAAACTAAGGAGAAATTTCCTAACGGCAAGAGCAATCAACCAATGGAACGGCTTGCCTTCTGAAGTTGTGGGTGCTCCATCTCTGGAGATTTTCAAAAAGAGACTGGACGGCCATTTGTCTGGAATGGTATAGGATCTTGTGCTTGGACAAAGGGTTGAGCTAGAAGACCTCAAGGTCCCTTCCAAATCTGTTATTCTATGTTCTATGTTCCTCCTCCCTGCCCTGTTGATGTATAGGAAGCCAACTCTGCTTGTTAAGGAGCTGGGAAGAAATGGCAGCTACAGGACACAGAGCTCAGTTCTCCCAAATAATAAAAAATATATCTCTTCCACGGGAGATGAAAACTATTTTGTCTTCTATTCATCTTCTTATGGAATGGCCAAATCTGAATCACCATCTTCTTCTCAACCCATTAGGTTCTATCCCCTCCTTTTGCTCAAATGTTGCTGTAGCTGAGATCATCTAGGTATGTTCATGAATATATTTATAATAATCTGAACCAAGCAACAAGTTAAATGTTATTCCATACAGAAAAGCGGAAAGATCTTGGCAGTGGTTTGCTCTCCAAGCTTAATTCAATTTAATTTCTGAACGTTTCATTACCAGGCTAGGTAACACCATTAACATAATTTTCTTGTCCTATTCCTCTTTAGCTTAGATGTCTTGTGTCCCAGTGTGGTCAGTTGGACGTGTGATTGGTTGGTTATTTGGAGCTATGTTTAAATTCTGAGCAGCAGATTGGTTCTCTTGTTGATTGGTCATTCAAATGGTCTGGTTTCTTATGTATTTATATGCTGGATCTAAATCAACATGCTTGTTAATTCCTCTGGCACAAGACTCCTCCTCCTCCTCCTCCTCCTTCTTTTTCTTCTTCTTCTTCTTCCTGCTTCTGCTTCTTCTGCTTCTGCTTCTGCTTCTGCTTCCTCCTCCTCCTCCTCCTCCTCCTATTCTTCTTCTTCTTCTTCTTCTTCTTCTTCTTCTTCTTCTTCTTCTTCTTCTTCTTCTTCTTCTTCTTCTTCTTCTTCTTCTCCTCCTTCCATATCCATCATCATACATTGACGATCATGTTGGCGATCCTATTTTTATCAACAGCCGCATGAAAAAGTGCTGCTGAGTTTTGTCCAAAGCAAGCCAGTCCCTTAGATTTTGAAGCCATGATGTTCTTCTTCTGCCTGGACCTCGTTTGCTTCCAATCTTTCCCTGGGGGATTAAGTGAAGTATTCTAGACAAGACATATATAATATCCACAAGACATCTATAAGCTAAAGAGGAATCTTCTTCTTCCTAGCATATTCCCGCAGGTGCAGGGTCCATTGTTCGGATCATTGAACCGCACTTTTCATGGTCAGCTGCTTCTCCAGGGTGTAGGCCAGGGGTGGGTTCTAAAATTTTTTACTACCGGTTCTATGGGCGTGGCTTATGTTGTGGGCTTGGCTTGGTGGGAGGGGGTTAATGTGACTGGGTGAGCGTGGCCAACTTTTTTTTTTTTAACTTTTAAAAGCATTTTTTCTCCAACCTTAAGAGGTTGCAGAAAACAATGCTTTGAAAAGCCTCTGACGTTCCCAGCTGAGCCGCAGGATCATCAGAGGCTTTTTTTTAAACTTTTAAAAGCATTTTTTCAGCCGAAGAGGTTGTAGAAAAAATGCTTTTAAAAGTAAAAAAAAAAGCCTCTGATGAGGTGGGTGGGGTAAGCGAGCGGCGACTGGGCTGGGGACCAGTTTGGAGGCCAGCCAATGTTATTACTGGTTCTTGGAACTAGTACAAATTTTTACTACTGGTTTTTGCGAACCGGTGCAAACTGGGAACAGTCCACCACTGGTGTAGGCCCATGGCTTGCATATCTTTGTTGATGGTGTCTTGCCATCTCTGGTTGTGATGCCCGTGAGGTGCCAGTTATTGACTTCTAAGACTTGGTAAGCAGTCTTGGCCATGGTGCTGCTCTCTGGGCATATAAGATGAAGAGGAATAGGAGAAGGAAATCCTGCTGATGACATTACCTAGTCCAGTAATGAAACGTTCAGAAACTAAATTGGAACAAGCTCAAAGATCAAACCACTGCCAAAATCTAAAACCCGAGCTACGAGTAATCTCTTTTATTTCAAAGAATGAAATTTACATGGCCATGTAAAAAAGTCATTTTTACATAAATGATGTAAAAAAACCCCACCTTAATTCAACAGGAAGCTCATTTATTGGAAGATCAGCAAAATTGCTTAAACCACCAATCCGAAGGCAAATACATTCAGATATTTACAAAATGTAATTTTATGGTTTGTCATGGTACAGGAGATTTGTAGAGGCCCGTCAAGTGAAACTTAAGTTAGCACCTCGTGACAGCCGATCCTGTCTTATTTAAATATGTTAATATTTCTCATTATGCAATTAACAATAACCTTCATTCATTTGTGAAAAACATTTTGCCAAGCATGCACATAAAAAATTAGCAAGTGAAGCAAAATCACCTTAATTTGCTTTGGACCAGCAAATAACCAACTAATTTGCAGAAATCCCTGCCAAGCGCTCATATTAAATGCTTCATGCTTATTTTATGACCTCTGCTGCACCTCTCTTCCCAAACCCTGAATCATATGATCATTAACATATTGCAAGGTCTGAAACTTTTATTTTTTACATTCTTTAATTAATGCCTGTTTATAGAGGGCCATTGGACTTCAGATCTAGTTAATGAAACTTTCCTCCCCTGGAGCCCAATAGAAAGCTTTCTCCTCTGTTGTTTTAGTAGCTTTTTTTTTTCCAACTGTTTGTTTATACACACTTAATTGATCTCTTTAGTCCCAAAAGCATTTCAGACACACAACCTGTTCCAAGGCAAGCTTACAGCCCCCTCCTTCTTTATTTTTATAAAAGCTCTGATTGCCCAAGGTTATCAGTTTTAATTTGAAAGTTGAAGATTCAGCTTTATTTACACTGTCTAAAAGACAAAATTGATATGGGCCCCAAAGAATTCTGGTTTCACACAGTGGCTACGAAATGCACACTGTCTGTAATTATTCCGTTGTAGAACACAGTAATTACTAAACGCCCCTACGTCTTGTTTTACTGCATTTAAGGAAGCCACTCTTCATAACAAGTTGGAAATAAGAACTAAATCAGACTGTCAATGCATGAAATTTTCACGGCTCTTCGATTTACATTTTACATATTCCCTGCCACAAGACTTTCTGTTATACTATTATCCTTCTTTCCTTTTTTTTCTCCTCTCTCCTAGCGTAATTAAATTAAAAAAAGTAATTGGATGGTGTTGCAATGTCTTAATCACATAGACAAACAGTTTTACAACAAGGTTACACCATTTGCCACGCGGGGCGATGCCATGACTGTACTAGGTTACAAAGGCAGGAGATCACATCATGGCTAGTATGCAACGGGTTGAGATGAAGTAGCTGGGCTACGAACGGGGAGAAAGTCATCCACGGATTCTCATGACCAATAGCATCATGTCTGAAAGCTCCATGAACTACCACTGGCTAAAACAGACCAACAAAGAGAGCCTTCGGAGGCTGAATTTTACTAAAATGTGTCATTTTGATGTCAACACTTAAGGTGATCATCCACTCTCAATTTAACTCTTTAGAGCCACACGCCATGGCTTCAAAATAAAACCCAGATACATTAGAGATAGAGGCTCAGTGGCTAAGATGTTGAGCTTGTTGATTGAAAGGTCAGCAGTTCAGTGGTTCAAATCCCTAGTGCTGCGTAACGGGGTAAGCTCTTGTCCCAACTTCTGCCAACCTAGCAATTCGAAAGCACATAAAAAATGCAAGTAGAAAAATAGGGACCATCTTTGGTGAGAAGGTAACAGCGTCCTGTGAACCTTTGGTGTTTAGTCATAGCGGCCACATGACCACAGAGACATCTTCAGACAGTGCTGGCTCTTCAGCTTTGAAACAGAGATGAGCACCACCCCCTAGAATCGGGAATGACTGGCACATATGTGCGAGGGGAACCTTTACCTCTACCCATATTAGAGATTTAAATTAAAGGGAGAGGAAGGAGCACCAAATATACTGTGAGAGAAATCTCCTTCAAGGAATCTGTTACAAAATATACGTACCATTCAAGAAAACGAACTAAGATATTATATTTGGGGTTTTCTCCTATTTAGTTGGATTTCATTTTTGAATCTTCAAGTGTGTGAAAGGAAATTCTTGCAACTTTTACCTGTATCTTTTAGGTTTTTATTGCAATTTGTGCAATTGTGATCTAACCCCTTGCTCAAGCAGGGTACCCCATATTATTCCTGACAAGTGACTGTCCAGTCTCTTCTTAAACACCTCCAGTGATGGAGCACCCAAACTCCTGGATACAAGCTGATCCACTGGTTAATTGTTCTCACTGTTGGGAAGTTTCTCCTTAATTCCGGGTTGTTTCTTTCCTTGATTAGTTTCCATCCATTGTTTCCTGCCCTCTGGTGCTTTGACCCCCTTTTCTTTGTGGCGGCCCCTCAAATACTGGAATAGTGCTATCATGCCCCCCCCCCCCAGTCCTTCCTTTTTCTAGAGTAACTAAACCCAATTCCTGCAACCTTTCTTCATATGTTTTAATCTCCAGGCCTTTAATCATCTTAATTGCTCTTCTCTGCACTTTTTCCAAAGTCTCAACATCTTTGTAATTATAAACTATAATTATGAGCAAAGCTTTGCATTTCTGGATTGCTCAAAAATACAAAACAGAATTAAAATCAACAGGTAAATTAAGCCCACAGTTAACAATCTGATGTATGAACCAAGGCATGAAAAAGTCACATTTCAAACAAGCCTTCCGATTAGGCACAGAAGGATAACAAACATTTCATTCAAAATTAGTTTCCATGCCATTGGGAAGGGAGGATTTTAAGCTCCTGCTTTAGAGGAACTAAGCTTTGGTTTCACGAGGAAGCTCTTTTTAAAAAAAAGAAAGAAAGAAATCAATTAAATGAGATAATTTCCATAACCAAGTTAATGAGTAGATCTGGTAATATTTAATGTATCAGGTTAAGTCAAGAATAGCTAGGACATTCTGTGCAACCTGAAGACAAACAGAACCTCGGAAAAATCTTTATTGTGCAAATTATTCACTCATTCCAAGCATTACCTGGTACATTCAGACAGGGCAGCTAAAGGGAGTCAGATTTAATGATTGGCAACGTACAGTGCCTCCATGGAAAAGCCTGACAATTCAAGATGTGCTTCTAGAGGTCTTAATTTCCTGATATTTTAACTTGCTGGAGATCCTTACAGACTCTGGCAATTTCTTCATTTCAACCCGCCCCTGCCAAACTCAAAAGGGAAGGCAAAGCCCAACTTCTCGTTGTTTAAAAACAAGCCACCCATAGGTGAAAGGAGAGAATAATCATCCAGTCATCATCGCACCGATCTATAGGGGCTCGGGGGGCTCCAATGAGGAGGGAAGCAGCGACGCCGAAGGTTGGCAATCCCGTAAGTCGTAAACAAAATCTGTGGAGCAGATAAAATTTTAAATGGCACAATGCAATTAAAGCTGAATCCAATTTCAGCACAACCCCTGTCCATCTGCCAGAGCGAAACAAAAGGAGAGACGCGCCATTATGACTGAATCCCTGCTCTTGTTAATTTGCTTGCTGAGAGATTTCAATTTCTAGGAAGTGCACAAATTAGTGCTCAGCCAGAGAACTAGATCCTGAGGAACGTGGAAGCAGATGGTGAAAATCTGCCCTAATCAAGTGGCTAAAGCTTTTTTTTCCCTTTTTTTTCCTCCTGCCTGATTAAGGTATTTTAATCCTTCCCCCTTGCCTGTTTTAAAACAAATATTCAGCATGGCTCAAACATTCAGTTTTAATAAGCAGGAATAAAACTGTTTTTTCGGCACAGAGAAATAATTGCTCATCTTCTCCTTGTTATTTCGACCAATCTGCAACAAGAATAACTGCTTGGATGAATTATTTTGCTTCTTTACTGGGATTTTAATTTAAAGTGCATTTAGCTTGGGTTATGGACCCAATGGAAACGCTACCGTCTCTGTTTTATCAAAAGGGAAGGAAGTAGAAGTGCCGTAGCAAACTGTTTCCCACAGCAATTGTGGATCTACTTGTGCACAATTGTGGATCAATTGTGGACTTTCAGGTCATCTACAATTGCCAGTGAATTCAACAGGATTTAACATGAAGAAGACAATAGCTACATCGTATTGCCCAAATCAGCAGAAAGGATAAGTTGATAAGCATCCACTGAAATGATTTCTACGATAGATACCATAATATCAGTGTTCCCAGTATTCTGTCTTCGGGAAATGATTCAGTTAAAAATACTGAATTGGAAGAAATGGGATGCGTGCTTACAACTGTTGCCGCGAGGCTTAATCCAGTCAGTTAAAAACTAATTGTACTTACATTATCACTCTAGTGATAATAAGTTAAATGGAACTTATTCCTACCTGCAATTGCTCAGAAGTGTAACTATAAATAGATGATCACAGATTAGGGTGAAGATACCTACAACTACTTGTGTGCATCGAGGGGTTACATTGATGTGAATTCAGCCAATGGGAAGAGTGAAAGCCTTCGGAAAAGGAATTAGACCTGTGAAATCAATTCATTGACCCTAGAATGGATTAGATCAGGGGTGTCAAACTCGATTTCATTGAGGGCCACATCAGGGGGACCGGGGCGGCATAGCCAGGGTGGGCATGGCCAATTCAATGTCACTCATGTTAGGGGCACCTGTGGTGGCCAAGTGCTAAGGCATAACTTCCCTCAGACCCTCCCTCACTCTCATTATAATCTCCTTCCTTCCTTCCTTCCTTCCTTCCTTCCTTCCTTCCCTTCCTGCCTTAATTTTCTTCTTTTTCCTTCCCTCTTCACTCTGCTTTCTTCTTCCTTCCCCTCTTTCCTTATTTTTCCTTCCTTGCTCTCTTCCCATCATTCCTTCTTTTTCTTTTTCTTTTCTCTTTCCCTTTCTCCACCGAGCTCCATTTTCACTGGCAGAGGCACTGCGGGCCAGTCCTTTTCTTTTCTAGGGCAGCCCCATGGATCAGATCTAAGCACCCCATCAGCCAGATCCAGCCAATAGGCCTTGAGTTTGACACCCCTGGATTAGATTCTGATTCAAGGAAGCACTGATTTACCAATGTAGTAGGACTGTATTACTATTATACTTCTCATCTTTTCTATTATCTTCTCCTATTGGTATCTTATGATTATATTACTCTGTGGTTGGAATATACACTGAAAGCTTATGCACCGGAGACAAATTCCTTGTGTGTGCAATTATACCTGGCCAATAAAGTATTCTAATTCTAATTCTAATTCTAATTCTAATTCTAATTCTAATTCTAATTCTATTCTATTCTATTCTATTCTATTCTATTCTATTCTATTCTACTCTACTCTACTCTACTCTACTCTACTCTACTCTAGTCTACTCTACTCTCTAGACTCTTGACTCGACTCGACTCAAGATCTATTCTATTCTATTCTATTCTATTCTATTCTATTCTATTCTATTCTATTCTATTCTATTCTATTCTATTCTATTCTATTCTATTCTATTCTATTCTATTCTACAGTTGAAAACCCCAAACAGAAATTCCAAGAGTTGGGATAATATAAGCTCAGCCTCAAAGATGTAACTCTGGTTTAAAACTCACTTCAGTTCGAAACTCAACATCTGGCTTCCGTAAATCTGTATATAGTTTATTGCACCATTGTAATATGAAGGAAAACAGTGATTTACTATACTCGGTTGTCATAAGAGAATGCAAAGGAAGGCCAAGGATGGTGCAATAAATTTTATTGTAACTTTTGTAACAACTTTATACAATAAGTTTATCTGAAAATTGTCAAGGCCAACATCAAATCTATTGCTGCGTAGGAATCCTGTTTGATCTGCTGTTTTAAGGGAAGGTTGTTGAAAAAGTTTACAAAAGGTTTGGAATTTTCTCATTTTATACCATTAGACAGCTCTCTTGTCTAAAGAAAAAGTGGAGAACAAATATTGTTGACGAAGAGGAGAATTAAGTAAAATTGGAGGGATGGTTAAGCCCGAGTTTGTATTATAAATCAAAATATAACTATAGTTTGAAAGGTGATTCTTCTGCATTTTAACCCATAATAGCATTAGCTGTGGATTTGCACCAAGATACAAATACATCATTATTCAGGAAAAGACTGTGATTAACTACAACCCCAAACAAAGTGCTAGCATCCAACATGATTTGCCCAGCATACCCAGAAATAAAATGCAGCAAGTTAAAGACACATCAAACTTGGAGATGGCTTGCATGGAGTTCCAAATTGAAAACATTATCCTTTATAACTTGGGTGGATAATTTTAGTAATATTGAAAACACTGACAACAAAAACACTTACTCTAGAGAGCCCCTATTTAAGTCTTAAGGCCTCCAAAGGTGTGTCATATCATAACTCTCCATCTTCAAACGAATTGAACATTCCTTGCATTCAAACTAAGAATTTTCTCCCAAATAGATCTCCAGTTTTAGTTTAGTTACTTAGAGACATGACAAAATAAATTTGAAAGACAAGCTTGTTGCCTTCTTTGGCACTTCAGAATCTGAGGTGACTCATGAATTTCATTTACTTGTCCTTCAAGACCTACAGGATTGATCTACATTGGCAGTTCAACATTAAGGTAAAGGTAAAGGTTCCCCTCGCACATATGTACTAGTTGTTCCTGACTCTAGGGGGTGGTGCTCATCTCCATTTCAAAGCTGAAGAGCCAGCTCTGTCCGAAGACGTCTCCATGGTCTAAACACCAAAGGCGCACGGAACACTGTTACCTTCCCACCAAAAGTGGTCCCTCTTTTTCTACTTGCATTTTTTACATGCTTTCGAACTGCTAGGTTGGTAGAAGCTGGGACAAGTAACAGGAGCTCACCCTGTTACACGGCAGTAGGGATTCAAACCGCTGAACTGCCGACCTTTTGATCAACAAGCCCAGAGTCCTAGCCACTGAGCCACCATGTCCCTATAGTTTAGCATTAGTAGAAAGCATTTACGCAAATCAGAGCACCATTTTTTTTTACTGCTCCATGCTTTCTTTGCTTCTTTTTTCAACAAAGTTGAACAAAATGGCGACCCCCAGGAGGAGAGCGTTCTCTGTGGGAGACCGACCCTCTGGAACGGTTTGCCCACTGAGCTTAGGACAACCCCCCACCTCCTCTCCTTCCGCCGCGAACTGAAGATGTGGCTCTTTCATCAAATGGACTGACCCATTGAGGGGTTTTTTATATTGTAATAATTTTAATTAATTTTAATTGGATTGTAATTTGTATTTAACTCATATTGTCAATTTTTTATCTTGTAAGCCGCCCTGAGTCCTTCAGGAGAAGGGCAGCATATAAATCGCAATAATAAAAATAAAAAATAATAATCATAATAAAATAATAAAAAATGAAAACTTTGCAAAGAGTAAAGAATGATTTCAACGAAGTGTTTTCTTTAGGAGAATTAATGCAACAATGCAAGATATTTACATTGATGAATATCCGTGGTTCCCTCAAGATGTTTTCATTCTACTTTGTGTCTTAAAACACTGGTAGATCATGAACTTCTGTTTTTCTGAATCTGGGGAACTAGGCTAATAATTTTTTGTTTTCTGGCTAACTTTTTTTTTTTTTTTTAACAACTTGGTGGATCTTCTCTTGACTAAGTAAAGCCAAGTTAAACCATTAAAAGACGGCATAAAAATTAATACCGTAGACATTTCAGTGATTCTCAATCCATTACTCCTTTAAAATTGCCAGAAATTTTACATTTTTACTCAGCTATAGAAAAATGCATCATCAGATTTTTTTGGATAATAATTTGTCTGCACTATAGTAAATGGAGAACTATTATAAGGTTTTATGAGTTGAAGATGTTCATTCTTTTGTAGATCTTAAAATCAGGGAACAAAAAAAAGTGTGTCTACTGGAGACAAAAGCAAACATATGTATTTATTACCGTTTGCATTTAATACATTTAGGCCTCCCAGAATTATTTAGTGCAAAGAAGAGATAGAAAACGAACTAACAGTTATACAATATATTAATGCCGTCAGCCTCTCGGCTTTGTAAATGGCATTGTGATAATCCACATTTGATTAAAAAGTAAAGCTACTATGATTTTATTATAGAAAAGTAAGTATGATGATAGAACGAAGGGATTAAAAATAAATTGTACATGTTTTAATTTGTCTTGGAGAGAGGATTATTTTCATTTGTCGGGGGGGGGGGGACCCAGATTTCAACCTATAAAAAATGGGTTGTGTATTTTATTTTAAGGACTCGTGAAAATATCAACAAGGAAAGAGGGAATCAAGCATATTTCTTAAATATTTTTATCTCTTGTGTTTTCTCCAAGAGTACAAGGTTGACGTATACTTTTATTCATTCATTTGCTTATTTACTTCTTATTAGAATTTCTCAACTGCACTAAATCTATGGAAAATGTGCATCAGTTATTAATTAAAAAGAAGTATCTTTCATCAACATAAATGTAAACAGATCAACATCAATGCAAACACAGTGATCCCTTTTAATCAACTGTGCTTCCATCTAAGTCTTGTTTCAAAAAGAGCTGGTTTGCAAATTCTCTGGAAGTATCCAGTTCAAAGATGTCTCTTTTTCCTCACAACATAATCCTAGGAGTAGGTTAGGTACAGAGAAAGTGTGACTCTCCCAATGAATTTCCAGGACTAAGAAGAAATTGTAACTCTGAAAGTACAACTAGCACTTCATCTGCCAACCTGAAAATTATTCTTCCTTTTCCAAAACAAAGAGGAGCTGGCATCACATCCTTCTTTCTTTAAACGTGACTTGCAAAGGTGGTTGGTTCTAAGGATGGGCATGAACCAGTTAGCTCAACAGCTAAGTAGGAAATGGAATGGAAAGGGAAATTGAACATACAAATAATTTTGCTGAGTCCAAAGTTTTCCAGACAGGTGTTAATCCAGCTGCAGGGTAATGACTCAAATGCCTTCTTGTAATCAATCCACGCCATATTTAGAAGAGAAGAGAAGAGAAGAGAAGAGAAGAGAAGAGAAGAGAAGAGAAGAGAAGAGAAGAGAAGAGAAGAGAAGAGAAGCGAAATAGAAATAGAAATAGAAATAGAAATAATAGAAATAGAAATAGAAATAGAAATAGAAATAGAAATAGAAATAGAAATAGAAGAGAAGAGTTGGAAGTGACCTTGGAAGTCTTCTGATCAAACTCCCTGCTTAGGCAGGAAACCCTACACCACTTCAGACAAATGGTTATCCAACATCTTCTTAAAAACTTCCAGTGTTGGAGCATTCACAACTTCTGGTGGCAAGTTGTTCCACTGATTAATTGTTCTAACTGTCAGGAAATTTCTCCTTAGTTCTAAGTTGCTTCTCTCCTTGATTAGTTTCCACCCATTGCTTCTTCTCCTACCCTCAGGTGCTTTGGAGAATAGTTTGACTCCCTCTTCTTTGTGGCAACTCTTGAGATATCTGGGGCTATCATGTCTTCCCTAGTTCTTGTTTTCATTAAACTTGACATATCCAACTCCTGCAATCGTTCTTTATGTTTTAGCCTCCAGTCCCCTAATCATCTTTGTTGCTCTTCTCTGCACTCTTTCTAGAGTCTCCACATTTTTTTTTTTACATCGTGGCGACCAAAACTGAATGCAGTATTCCAAGCGTGGAATACTTACATGAAAGTGAAAACTCTGTATTTTAGGCTGGAAAAAATTAAGAGAAGGACCCAGAAGAAGTCTATGAATATTCTCAATCATCCAGATCATGGTTGCCCCCAGGTGCTTTTCCAAAAGGCAGCTGGACTTTCTTCTTTAAGTGTTTTCTTTCTTTCTTGAAATGTTGCACTTTTCATCCAAGAAGCTTCTTCAGCTTCTTTTTTCAAGGGAAAAAAAAAGCCCAAGAAAGTCCAGTTGCCTTTTGGAAAAGCACTTTTGGGTCAACTCAGAATAAGGTTATGTCTACCTTCAGCCATAGGTTCCTGAGGTCTCTTGTTCTTACCAGTTTCCCCACGGCCATTGTTGATCCCTTCTTTTCAATGAATCAACAATTGCATTGAGGCTTTATGCGTCTGGAACATGAGAAACTGAATTCTGAATTGATTTTTTTCTCCCTATGCTTTTAGGGTTGAATGCTTCTTCTCCGGTAACATTGTACTGCAAACTAGGGCATACAAAACCTTTGCCAGACCAATTTTTGAATACAGCTCCTCTGCCTGGAATCTACACTGTATATCAGAGATTAATACAATTGAGTGAGTCCAGAGGTATTTTACAAGAAGAGTTCTCCACTCCTCTGCTCACAATAGAATACCTTATACCACTAGGCTTGAAATGTTGGGTTTGGACAACTTAGAACTACGCCGCCTTTGGTCTGACCTAAGCGTAGTACACAAAATTAACTGCTACAATGTCCTACCTGTCAATGACTATTTCAGCTTCAACCGCAACAATACACGAGCAAATAATAGATACAAACTCAAGGCAAACCATTCCAAACTCAATTGCAGAAAATATGACTTCAATAACAGAGTGGTCAATGCCTGGAATGCACTACCTGACTCTGTGGTTACATCCTCAAACCCCCAAAACTTTCACCTTAAACTCTCTACTGTGGACCTCACCCCATTCCTAAGAGGTCTGTAAGGGGGCATGCATAAGTGCACCAGCATGCCTACCGTCCCTGTCCTTAATGCCGGCTGGCGGCCCCCAGGGGGAGAGCCTTCTCTGTGGGAGCACCTACCATCTGGAACGAGCTCCCCCCGGATATACGGAGGATCCCGGACCTGCGCACCTTCCGTCGCGCGCTCAAGACCTATTTATTCCAACAAGCCGGCCTGACCTAAGTTATTTTCTCCTTTTAATTATGAATTTTAATTTGTTTTAAATTATTGGGGTTTTAATTATCAGCCAAATTATTTAATTCGTTTTATTCTATTTTAAACTTTTGTATTGAAATGTTTTATTTATGGCTGTACACCGCCCTGAGTCCCCCAGGAGTAGGGCGGTTTATAAATCTAATAAATAATAAATAATAATAATAAAATAATCCTGTCCCCATTCATTCATACTCATTTCATGTGTTCATGTCCATGTTTATACTTATACCTGTTTTCTCATACATGTTTGACAAACTAACTAAATAAATAAAATAAATACATAAAATAAATAAATGCCGAAAAGTATATTCATTATCAGTCGATTTGATGCTTACTACTTCAGAAATTTTACAGGTTATTCTACGAAAGCAGAATTATATTTTGCAAGTGATCAGGAGAGTTAACATTCTAAAAATATATACATTGAAGGAAAGATGTAAATATATGGATATCACAATCACACTTCTTCATTAACAACTGAATTGGCAAAATTTACAATGCAAAAAAAATCATTCTGTATTTTATCTCCAAACTGTCCGTCTATGTCGAGGAACTGGTTACAGGAGATACAGGAGCATCTAAATAACACAGAAAAGGATTACTTACCTGGAAGTAATGCCAATACCTGAACTTGCCAGTATCTGGAAGTTCGTCTTTTCTGGAGCGCAATCCCTTCGCACGCTCAGTGGTGCCAAAAACTGGCCTGTGCATGTGCACAGTCCAGATGATCGTCAGGAACACATGCACACTAGAACCCGGAAGTTCAGCTTTTCTGGAGTGTGGCCCTGATGAGCATACACACGGGCGATGTTTCCGCGTGACCTTTTTGGCACTAGGTGCCAGTTCGCAACAGGATCTCACATGCGCAGAAGAAGCTTCAGTGCATGCACAGATCACTGATGACAACATCCAGGGCAGTGGGCGGGGCCTCCCGCCGGTTTTACTACCGGTTCTTACGAACCGGTCTGAACCAGGGACAATCCACCACTGCTCCAAAGTCCCTTCCAGGTCTAGTCTGGTTCAGCTTGTTAATCATGCTAAAACTGAACAGTTTTCAAGGACTGTTTCATAGCATGGAGGCCACAAAGAAGCACAGCCAAATATACCTGTGACGGTCTAACAAATGTGGTTAATAGTTAATAATTCTTCAAGGACTTTCTCCAGTAAAAGCTAGGATGGACTAAGAAGATGGGATGGACTTCATTGATGGGAGGATATGTTTCATCCTTCTTCCCTCAACAGATAAGTGGAAGGAACCAGTGAAGCCCTATCACAACTGAAACTAGGAGAAATCAAAGGGGAAAAAACTGATTTGACTGTTTGCAAGGAACCTTACAGTATTTGGTTTCACTTAAAAATCTTACACTTATGTCAGCATGTAGTCTTTGTGTTGTACTAGTCCAAGTGATCTAAGGAAATTGGTCTGTAGGGAAGCAACAAAACATCCATAAATTGTTTACTCAGAATTCATGATAATACATGGAGAGCAATGTCCTTTTGCTACCATCTGCAAAAATTTCATTCTCCCTTTATCTGATCTCAGGGGGATTTTCAAAGAAAGGTGAGAAGGCTAGGACCCAAATCAGGTTAATGCACCTACCTAAAAGTGAAAATGCAACCTGAGACAAGATCCACAAAGAATGTAAACTACATGGGGAGGGAGGCCTGAAGATGTCAATCAATAACAAAACGCAAACTGTCAAGGTTGCTTTGCTAACAAACTGTCACATCAACAATATGCAGTTAATGACTACAAATTAACTGTATACCAGATGCTTGACACTTTGTTATGACACTTAGCAAGCCAGTTGACATTTGGGGGATCAAAGCTTCATTAATTACACTTTGTATAACACGTACAACCTTTATGCTAATGTCCAAACATTTCTTAAAGTGAGGCGGTGCAAGGGGCAAAATTAGCTTTTCAAACCTAGAAAGATTTCCACAGGTGACTCTGTTCAATCCTTGAGTCTCAAACGACTTTTTCCTTTCTAGTGAATGTTCCACAAAAATACTATTTGCGCTGTTCCCAAAAGCTATTGATAGTGGTGCACCAAACGGACAATATTGATATTACTGGGTTTGTAGGATCACACAATCCATTGATATTGTTTGAGCCCTTTATCTTGTTGTTGGCTTGATATTATATACCCAAAGTAATTTTGGAGTTGGGTAGTCCCTAAATCGAAATAAATAAAAAGGCAGAGATCAGTTTTGGATTAGAACTTGGTCATAAATAGTCTATGGAGATTCTGCATCATCCAGATCATGATTATCCCAAAAGTGTGTTAATATTTGGGATGGAGGGGAGTACGGCAATCATCTGCTTTCACCCGTGATGTTCTCCAAGAGGAGAAGTCACCTGTTTGTGCAGCATTTGGCTTGAATTTGAGACTTGATTCTTTCAGTCTTTGGATGAGTCCATTCATTCGTTTATCCCAACAATTTTCCAACATTTGGTAGGTAGCTCCCATCTCCCTCTCTCTGTCTTTTCCTCTCTTTGCTATAAGTTGTAACAATGGCAACTTATATCTTTTAATGTTTATGGACATGAGAAATAAACCCAAGGAAAGCAAAAGAGCTCCCTGCCTTCCAAGAATCAAAAGAAACTTCAGTAAGAGAACCATAGTACGCTTCGGGGAATGTGAAGACATGTTGTAATTGTGTGCCAATAGCTGTTGTTTTTATCTACTTTTAATAACATACATCATCCAGAGTTGTGGGTTTTCTTTAATTGTACAGCCATACAATCCAGGGGTGGGTTCTATTTACCTTTCCTATTTATTTATTTATTTATTTGTTTATTTATTTATTATTGTGATTTATATGCCGCCATTCTCTCCAGGGACTCATGGCGGCTTACAACAACGATCATCAATACAAATCACAGTTAGATTAAAATTAAACTAAAATTAAAGCATCAATTAAAACCACATTAAAATTATAAAATCATGCAACACCCCAATCAGGTTAATACTGAAACAGCCACGTCTTAAGTTCGTGGCAGAAGGAGAGGAGGTCGGGGGCTGTCCTCCTCTCCTTTGGTGGGCAAACCATTCTAGAGCGTCGGCACCCCAACAGAGAAAGCTCTCCCCCTGGGGGCCACCAGTCAACGTTGTTTGGCCAACGGCACCCTGAGGAGCCCACTACTGGTTCGCAACGGGATCGTCGGAGTTTTTTTTTTCTTTCTTTCTTTTTTAAAACAGTTTTTTACTACCTATTCGCCCGAGCTGGTAGTAAAAAAATATTTTTAAAAGGTTAAAAAAAAAAGGTTCCGAGAATCATGGCTGTGGCGCATGATTGTCAGAACCTTTTTTACCGGGGGGGGGAGGGTGTTTTTGAAAGAGAGAGAGAGAAAGAGAGAGAGAGAGAGAGAAAGAAAGAAAGAGAGGGGGGGAGGGAGGGGGGAGGGAGGGAGGGAAGGAAAGAAAAAGGAGAGGAAGGAAGGACTACAAACCTGGCACTAGACACAGCTTCAGAGGATAATCCAGGGTTGGAAGGGACCTGGAGGTCATCTAGTCCAACCCTGCTCCAGGACATTCTTAGTGAGTTTCTATCTTTTGATCCCTCAGTCACATGGTTACATAGCCATGCCCACCAAATCACATGACCCCCCCCCCTCCCCACCAAGCCAAGTCACACCCAAGGAACTGGTAGGAAAGAAATTTAGATTTCACCACTGCCCTGGAGTGGGGTGGGCATGGAGATTTTACAGTATCCTTCCCCTGCCATGCCCACCAAGTCATGCCAGGCCATGCCAACCAAGCCACGCCCACAGAACCGGTAGTAAAAAAATTTGAATCCCACCACTGTGGTGGACCCTAATCTTTCTAATCCTAATTTATTGTGGCCAAATGCATGTTACAGGTTTTTTTTCTCTTAACTTTTATCAGTGTTCCTTTATTTTATTATATAAGCCTTTATATAAGCTTCTAATTAACTTTGTGCGTTGCCTAAAATTATCTTGATCGTGGCAGTTCTAAAATCTAATAAACAGAATGTTTCCACATCTTTAAAGATGGGAATATTTTTGGTCCCATTTACAATGCAAATTCAGCCAGACTGTGGCCCTTTTATCATTGTTTTAAAACTGTTAATTTCGGTGCTATACAACTAGATGAATGTATCTCAATTTACTCTTAGAATAAATATTGGTATTTATTCCACGCTGCGTTTAATTTACTTTAGAAATTTAAAATTATGTACTATTAGCTCTGGCAAGAGAAGCCCTGGATACATTAGAGACAAAGTACTAATTCAAGAAATACGTGTTCAGAATAATGTTGATTTCTTTCCCTCCATTAGAATTCATTTGCCTAACACCCAGATTTTAAAGACAGCTCTATTTTAGTTCTCTTAAGTATGAAAATGACATAAGCTCAATCAAATTTGAATCTGAAATTAACCTGTCATTTACAGACGCTACTTTTTAGAGGCGAATTTAAAAAAAAAACAAAAAAAGCATGAACTCTCTTTTTAAAAATTTGCTATTGGAAAACTGCCTAATGATCTATGAGGTCTGTTAAGATTTGACAATAAGCTAGTTATTCTTAATAATAAAATGAATAGCCCGCAACAGAATTCAACTCAGGGCAATTCATTGCTCAAGAAAAGCAACCTTATATTTCTTGCCCTACTCAGAATAATATTTTTAAAAAAACAAAAACCCTGCAAATGATTAAGCAGGAAATTCATAAGGAATTTATGGTACAATACTTTCAGAATCTCAGGAAAAGGATCTATATAGATATCTATGTAAGCAGGAGTAAAATCCAGCAGGTTCTGCCAGGTTCTGGGGAACTGGTAGCAGAAATTTTGAGTAGTTCGGAGAACCGGCAAATACCACCTCTGGTTGGCCCCAGAGTGGGGTGGGAATGGAGATTTTGCAATATCCTTCCCCAGGAGTGGGGAGGGAATAGGGATTTTGCAGTATCCTTCCCCTGCCATGCCCATCAAGCCATGCCCACCAAGCCACACCACGCCCACCAAGCCACACCCACAGAACCAGTAGTAAAAAAATTGAATTCCATCATTGTATGTATGGCAATAAATATTGGATTGTTGTTATTTCCAACAGATTTTTTTTTAAATTAGATTTATATGCCGCCCTTCTCCAGAGACTCAGGGCAGCTTACAAGGCTTTAAGCAATAGCCTTCATACTTTTGTATATTTTTTATACAAAGTCAACTAATTGCCCCCATAAACTGGGTCCTCAATTTACCTACCTTAGAAAGGATGGAAGGATGAGTCAACCTTGAGCCTCGAACTGGTGTAATTGCAGACAGCTGGATGTTAATAACAGGCTATTCAGCCGGTTGAGCTATCTGAGGCTCTTTTCCATATTAATATACATTGCTTTTAAAAATGATTCATTTATTGCTGTCTTTCTATATTATTTATTTATTCCTACGACTTCCCTACTGTTCCATTTGTTGAGGATAAGCAGCTCAAAGGGCTAAGATTAAAAACTCAATCAAGTAATACAGTCGTAACCAATCCTTCAGATACATCGTTCAAGGAATAGGTTCGTACTCTTCTCCAAATTACTTAAAGAATAGCCAGGTTTTTTGCACCATGCTAAAAAGCTAGTATGGATTTTGTAGTTTCTATATCTGGGGATAACCGGAACCCTTCTCTGAGAGAGATGGGTGATTTAGAAATAGAAAAATATAAATAAACAAACAAATAAGTAAGTAACTGCAAATAAATAAAATAAACTGCTTTATAAAACCTTATTAAGGCCACACCTGGAATAATGCATCCAGCTTTGGTCCCCGCATTACAAAAAATGTGTTGAGACATTGGAAAAAGTACAGAGAAGAGCAACTAAGATGATTAAAGGCCGGGAGGCTAAAACATATGAAGAACAGTTGAAGGATTTGTGTTTGGCTAGTCTAGAGAAAAGAAGGACTGGGAGGGGCATGATAGCAGTATTCCAGTATTTGCCAGATTGCCAGAAGGAAGAGAGGGTCAACTTATTGTCCAAAGCAACTGAAGGCAAGACAAGAAACAATGGATGGAAACTAATCAAGGAGAGAAGCAATTTGGAATTAAGGAGAAACTTCCTAACAGTGAGAACAATTAACTGGTGGAACAGCTTGCCTTCATCACTGGAGGTTTTTAAGAGACTGGACAGCCACTTTTCTGAAATGGTATAGGGCAGAGATGGGTAACCTTTTTGCCATCGTGTGCCAAAAGCGAGGGAACATGGGGGGGGGGTGTCACGCACGCATGTACCCACACCCATAATTCTACACACCCTGCCCCCCGTGCATGCACACGGGACCCACCCGCACTCCCCCCACTTTTGGCACATGATGGCATAGTGGGCCTGGTAGGCCCATTTTTTTGCCCTCCCCAGCCTCCAAAGCCTTTCTAGGAGGCTTTGAGGAGGCCTAGCCTCCTAGCCTGAGGAGGAGAAAAACAGCCTCCCCCCACAGAGGCCCTCCGGAGGCCAGAAATAGCCCATTTGCCAATTTCCGGCGGGACCAGAAGGCCCGTTTTTTGCTGTCCCCAGGCTCCAGAGCCTTTCTAGGAGCCTGGGAAGGGAGAAAATGGTCTTCCCCATCCCCCTGGAGGTCCTTCTGAGGCCGGAAACAGCCCATTTGCCAACTTCTGGTAGGACCGTAAATCGGCAAATGGTCCATTTCCGGCCTTCGGAGTGATTCAGGGGGGTGGGGAAGGCCATTTTTGCCCTCCCCAGGCTCCTAGAAAGGCTCTGGAGCCTGGGGAGAGCAAAGAACAAGCCTTCTCCACCCCTCATAGGCCCTCCAGAGGATGGAAAAAGCCTGTTTCCCTACTTCAGGTGGGCCCAGAAGGCCTGAAAATTGGCTGGCCAGTATGCACATGCATGCCAGAGCTGAGCTCACGTGCCCACCAATATGGCCCACGCGTGCCTCAAGAGTCCATTGGCCACTTGTGGCATGCATGCTATAGGTTCGCCATCATGGATATAGAGTCTCCTGCTTGAGTAGGAGGTTGGACTAGAAGATTTCCAAGCTGTATTCTGAACTGAAAGATCTCCAGCTGTATTCTGAACTGAAAACACATCTGCTCAAATCACTGTTAAATTTTCTCAGAAGACAGAGGTTAAAACCCCTTGGAAAATCTAATTCAACAGTACCTATCATATCATCACTTAAGAAATCACAATGTTTAATACACTTACCTTTTTAAAATAATGTTGATTCTTCTTGTCCTTGTGTCTGCTTGATAATTTCATCTCTAAAACTCACTTACCATCACCCTTTTCTGTAACTTATCAGGAACAAAATACAGTGTCCCAGTTGTGTCCTGAACGTCTTTCAAAAGTAGAATTGTACTGGCTGCTGTCCAGTCCTGATACAAAGTCTAATTTTAAGGATGAGTTAAGATTTCGTTTTCTCTCATCAGCAATTTTTCATGTTAAGTACTCAAAGTTAGATTACTACTCTTAGGGGTCGTTAGCTGAAATTATTCTGTTTAAGATATCAATAAAGTCTTCCAAACTCTTTCAACATTATCTGTTTCAATTTCTCAGAATCCAATTCTGAAAACATTAGAAAGTGGCCACGAAGTTTTCATACATAGAGAAAAATGGTACAATTCTCTTTTAAAGTATTTTCATCTCCATAAATTCATAGCTACCTATCTAACCGATAAGGTATAAATAATCAGAGTTTGATCAGTTTGTTCAATATTTTGGATTAGGATTAGAATTAGGTTTTAGAGATTGATACAGAAGGCAATGTTGATGTTGATACCTCTGAGATGTTTTAAATAAATTGACAATTTGATGATGGTCAGCTGCTAAGGAAATCTGTCCTTAATATTTTTCCATGCAAAAAAGTTGAAGTAATTCTGGAAGGATCCCTCCATACCAGATTATCAAAATTGACTTAATGACATTGGTCACTGTTCAGCCTTTAAATGGACTCTTTCCTGAAGAAAAGGAAAGTCCAAATCCCTAGAAGAGGTCTCTTGTGTGCGCAGGAGTTTGGAGTAGATAATCTCCATGGTCCCTTCCAGCTTTGTTACTATTACTGAAAGATCACACAGTACAGGTGAAACTTGAAAAATTAGAATATCGTGCAAAAGTTCATTTATTTCAGTAATGCAACTTAAAAGGTGAAACTAATATATGAGAAAAACTCATTATATGCAAAGCGAGATATTTCAAGCCTTGATTTGTCATAATTTTGAGGATTATGGTTTACAGCTCATGAAAACCCCAAATTCACAATCTCAGAAAATTAGAATATTGTGAAAAGGTTCAATATTCTAGGCTCAAAGTGTCCCACTCTAATCAGCTAATTAAACCATAACACCTGCAAAGGGTTCCTGAGCCTTTCAATGGTCTCTCAGTCTGGTTCAGTAGGAATCACAATCATGGAAAAGACTGCTGACCTGACAGTTATGCAGAAAACCATCATTGACACCCTCCATAAGGAGGGAAAGCTTCAAAAGGTCATTGCAAAAGAAGTTGGATGTTCCCAAAGTGCTGTATCAAAGCATATTAATAGAAAGTTATGTGGAAGGGAAAAGTGTGGAAGAAAAAGGTGCACAAGCAGCAGGGATAACCACAGTATGACTGCATGATTCTGTATGGTCAAAGTTGAATGTGTTACTTGAAAACTATGAGGCAGCCATTTTATAAAGATACAGGCTTGTCAGAAGGTCACAAAACAGGGATCACATGACCCCTGGATCAAGGAAAAAGAAGAAACAGAGTACTACAAAATATGGAACAAATGGTACCAATGGCATAATGTCACTACTAAAGAAACATAGACATAAGAAAGATAGAATAAAGATGAAAATACGCATATGAAGAATTTCTTAAGGGCACACAAACATTAACAGAGAAATCCAAAAATAACGGTATAATCTAAATACATAGATTGCTGAGAGGGGAATTCTAAGGGGGAAAAAAAGAAAAGAAGAGGAGGGGGAGAAAGGGAAAAGGACAAACCACTAGGCCAAGAATAAGGGGAAAAATCAAAATTGTTTTAGGTAAAGAACCACTACGAAACAATGCTTCAAAAGAATAATCTATTCAAATGTTGTATGTTATGTAAATATTTTTTTTAATGTGTTTTATGTGTGTTTTAATAATGTTTATAATTAAAAAAAGTTTTTTTAAAAAAAGAAAACTATGCCGCAGCCATTTTATAAAGATATAGCTATTATAGGTAATCCCCGATTTACGACCACAATTGAGCCCAACATTCTGGTTGCTAAGTGAAACATTTGTTAAGGGAGTCTTGCCTCATTTTATGGCATTTCTTGTCACAGTTCTTACGTGAATCGCTGCAGTGGGTAAATAAGTCGCACGGTTGTTAAGTGAATCTGACTTCATTGATTTGGCTTGTCAGAAGGTCACAAAACAGGGATCACATGACCCCTGGATCCCCACGGCAACCATCATAAATATGAAACAGTTGCCAAGCATCCAGATTTTTGATCAGATGACCATGGGGATGCTGCAACGGTTGTAAGTGGGAAAAACAGTCATAAGTCACTAAATGAACTGTTGTAAGTCAAGGACTACCTGCATATTAGTACATTTTTGATCTTTTCTTTTTCCTTCCTATTTTCTCTTTCCCCTTGTTTTCTTGCAAGTTTATCTATGGGTACAGGGATTACTTGTTCAATCCAGGTGATAAGTTGCCTGCAATACAATTTACGGCAGGGGTCGGCAACCTTAACCCTCAAAGGGCCACAAAGGTCCTAACCAGAAGCCCCCCCCCCCGTTCAATTCTGAAGCCAACCGGAAGTCCAGTTCCCCCACCATAGAGTCTCCTCCTAGCACAGCGTCCTTTTTCCTCTACCTGTCCTAACCGAAAGCCCTATTAATTGTGGAGCCAACTGGAAAACCCACCCCTTGCCATAAAGTCTCCTCCTGGCATGCTGTGCTTTCTCCCTCCTCTAACTGTAAGCTCCTCTCAAAATTGCGGCACTGTCCGGCAACAGGGAGCTGCAGCAGAGGGATGAAAGAGCCACATGTGGCTCTGGAGCCAAAGGTTGCCGACCCCTGACTTAGGGGAAAGAAACTCCATAGAGGACTTAAGTTTTGTGTCATCCAACAAGGGGGCTATGAAGAATGCCAGCAGCAAACAGTTGATGTGATCCTTGGTATCCCTTCTTTGTTTAAAATAAAATCTAAGTTGGGGGAGATTCAAAGTTCTGTAGGATGTAATGGCTGTAAACACAGAACTAGGCACATAAGCTTCCAAGTGTATCAAGTCATTAAAAACAAGCTGGTATAACAAAGATTTCCATTTTACTGATTTACCTTTTCGAGTCTGAAATGCAGTATAATTTATGCCTAAAGCAAGCCGGCAGTTTTTTGTTTTTTTCCCCCTGTATTCCTGTTCACAATACCCCATCTGCTCCTTAAGAACCAAAATTTGGTGAATCAACGAAGTCTGACAGGATTTATCTCAAGAAAGCAGGTTGATGCTACCAGCATCCGGTATCCGAAGAAGCAAGACAGATAGAAGTTGTGGAATTAAATATGGCTTGTAAATGAGCAGGGTAAGAGCTACGCTTTGTGGGACTTTTCATTCTACAAATTTAACGCTCTGCAAATCTGAACCAAGAACAACAGAAAGGAAGGTATTTTAAGGTAGAAATGAGAAACTTCTACCAACAATTTTTGTGAAGACTTTAAAAAAAAATTGACAAATTTGAAATGTGCTTTTTTTAGCAGTTGTAGGCTCGATTCATCGAAACCGCAGATAGCCTCAATCGTTTTAGAAGACCTTAAGTACATATGCAGATGCTTTCAGCTAATTTATTCCTTGGTCTGTAGATCTTCTCACCTCCAAGAGCAGCTGACATCTTTCCAAAGGGCCTTCCACACCCCCAGCACTTAACTTTCAGAGGCTGCAATGGAAGAGATAAAGCAAAATCCATTGTCTATGGCCCTGAACTCTGCTCCTTCTACAGAAAGCAAATCAGGATCAAAGCCAACATTAATGTATTTCTGTGACCCTTAACTATTCATTTGCAGCACTAGATGTATTCATTCTTAATCCAGTCTCAAGTTTACTCATGCTCTGCTTCACAGGTGTGAACAAGGAAGCTGTATCAGAAGAGCATAGGGATTGAGTTTGTACTCTCTCTCTCGCCTCACAATCAGGAGGCTGTGAGTTCGATCCTAGGTAGAGGCAGGTATTTCTCTCTCTGGGCACAATGAGAATTTATCTGCTGAACAAAACTCCGCATTGGTGACAGGAAGGGCATCTGGCCATTTTCAACTCTGCTAGCTCCATTTATATGCCCAGACTCCATCCCTCAAGAGACTATGGGGTCATTAAAAGAAGATGATAGCGATCAAGTTTGTACATTATTCCAATGTACAATTGAGTACGTACAATATCCCATTGTCAGTCAGTTTCACAAGGGATGTTCCTGCTCTTAATATCTAAAAGAGATAGACAAAGGATTAAACGCTGCCATATACAGCATTTTTCCCCCTTCTCAGCTTTTTCTCTGACCCTTCCAGCCACCAACATCATTGTATTAATCTACATAACCAGGAGGAGACAAGGTGTTCGAAGCTCAGGCCAACTGAGAGTTATGCCATGACTTGAATTGACTTTCTACTATAAGTATCTTCATTTGATCCAACCACCTTCCAGCTAAAATCAACAGACAGATGTTCATTCAGGTGTGGCCTGACCAGTCTGTTTCACAGGTAGAAATGATCCATTAAGGTGGACAAACATCTTTGCTCTTGACCACAAAAAAGATGCTTCTGCCCAACCTCAACCAAGTTTACCTAAGCTTAATTTTAGATTGTTTCTATATCACTGGGCTGAAAGTGGTTCCAAATCAGCTATTAACCCTCCTACGTTCAATTTTCTTCAAGTAAATATAGCTGAAATCAATATGCCTTACTTCTGAGTTGGACTGGACTGTTAAAATCCATATACTAATGAAATCTATTAGAACTATGAGTTACCGAGAACACCATGCCACATTTAACCAAGGCATATAGTAAAAGATAAGATATACCGTACTTTTCAGAGTATAAGATGCACTTCCCTCCCCCCTAAAAGTGGGTGAAAATTGTGGTGCGTCTAATACATTTAATTTTGCTGAAGCCCCGCCCACCCACCGGCCCCCACCCTTCAGCTGTTTGTGGCCTTCACACGTTGCATTTTCAGCCTCCACGTGCCCCATTTTTGGCTTCTGTGTGTTGCATTTTCAGCTGGTTCCAGGAGGTGGGGATTGGCAGTAGTGAATGGGCCATGATGAAAGGGCTATGGCAGCAGCAAACAGGTGGTGGCGAATGGGCAGTGGCAAACAGCCTGCAGTGGCAGAAAACAGATGGCAGCAAATGGGCTGCGGTGGCGGCGAATGGGCAGTAGTGAACGGGCCGCAGGGGCGAATGGGCTGTGGTAAATGGTGAATACTGGATGGATGCTGGGAGGCAACAGCAGATTTTTTTTTCTTGTTTTCATCCCCCAAAAAGGTAGGTGTATCTTATAGTCCAGAGCATCTTATACTCCAAAAAATACGGTACATTTTGCTCCCCACATGCTTCCTCTGAATCCAAATTGTTACTCACATGAATCTCATTTATATCTTTTTGCTCTGATGCTGTAACTCACAGTCATGGTGTGAATGAATATTACATTTTATTCAGGACACCAATAATTCTAAACCTCAAGGTCTCCCTTTAACATGCTACACTGAGAACAGGAGAACTCAAAACATTTAAGATGATAGTATGTGGGACTTTAACATGGCTCACAACAAACCAAGCTAAGTGAGGAGAAGAAAACATTCTTGTCTTTTGAAACCTCATGTACTTTGCTTGGAGTTTTTTGTTGTCTTTTTAAACTGAGTTAAGAAAAGTTAACTGAGTTAACTGAGTTCGAAAAGGAGTCCAAAACAAAAAAGGCTTAACTGCGTGGAAAAGAATGAAAAAGTTTTAACATCTGTAGCTTCGTTGTCCAGATTATTATTAATTTACTTACTTCATTTGTGTACTCTTGACATCTGACAATTCATGACGGTTTGCATTAATAAAACACCAAACAGGGGGGAAAAAATTAAAAGCATCCGCACAATTATGACATGAAAAGAGCGATGAAAATGAACAGCAATCATTAACTCAAGAATTATTTCTGAGTGCTGGGTTTTTCCCCCCCTTTCTCTTTTTTTAACTCAATTTCATGAGCAAATGAGCTTTCTATCGTATTAGCGAAATCCCATCCTCTCACTCACGTCCATGAGGGTGAGCATAAAGTGTGGGGTTTCTTGTGCTGTGTCTCCCCGCCACAAGCCTTGTGCGTTCCTTCACAGCTCACCAAACGGAAGATTAAGGCTCCATCATGGGCTGGAAGACGTCGAATGCCTAACAATCTGTCACTAAATAGTGATTAATTTTCTGCCACCAAACTCATCCATGTTAGGATTACTCCCCAATGTTCAGTTTAATTTAAGTACTTTCTGATTCATGAACAAGGGGAATAACAGCCAGCTATAAAGCGGTAATCCAATCCTAAAATGGCCTTAACCCTTATAATCTACACTTCAATGGCAAGAGAAAATGTGATCAAGGATATTATTTTTTTTTTCCCCTCTTCTTTGGCGCGCACACTGGAGTTCTCTTTGCTCCCATCTCTCAGTACATTATCATAAAATGGGCCCTTTATGGTGGGAACAGGCTGACCCCGGGGTGATTTATAATCTTGTGAAGCCCTATCCACACGGCGAACCATCTTTTCTTTCCTTTTTTCTGAGGTCGCTATCTGTTTCTTCAACTGATGTCTTCCTGCTGTGACAAGACAGTTGGATAGCTGTCAGCACACAAGTATTTCTGTGGCTATACATTATCTCTCTGCACACTGCTCCTGTAGGCTTTTATTTATTTATTTATTTAATTTTCCCCCCCTCTCCTGGCCCTATTGAAAAGCATTTACAGGCTGGGTGTTTAGACAGCAAAGGGCCATTCTCCAACTCTCTCATTAGTCTGAGGCCCAACAAAAGATGGAGAACTAAGGCGGGAGAAGAACGAAGTGGATCGCTCGGTGACAAAAGAATTGGCTCCATTGTTTTGATCTGCTCAAATCACCGCTGACAAGCCTGTGTTTTTTGCGTACAGCTTTAGAGCTTCACGATGCTTCTGCTGCTAGATTTTGCTCCTAGGTAGGTTCTGCTGCTAGATTTTGCTTCAAGGTCCCTCCAAAAAGGGGAAGTAGCTGATGGGAATCCCCAGAAGTTCTTCAACCGGTTGTGTTCAAAAACTAGACAGTTTTCTTGAACTCTGTTGGAAAGTGAGAGGCAACCAAAATGAAAGGTTCACTCAGCAGTACTCCTACAATGAGAATTCCATGTTATACAGGAAAAATATGCTTTTCAACTTGCACAATAACTGGACGCTGCTAAAGAGATCAGAAACCTCTTGATTCACAGGCCAGGTCAGAAATGGTTGGACTTCTTCTATAGCATTGGACATAGCAGAGATCAAGGATTCAATTTTTTAGCAGTAGGAGTTCTCTTCTAAGATTTTTACCGTCCATCCAATTTTTACAAGAAACATCCACTATCTCAGGGTTTGTCACAAAGAAGGAGTCAAACTATTCTCCAAAGCACCTGAGGGCAGGTAAGAAGCAATGGATGGAAACTAATCAAGGAGAGAACCAACCTAGAACTAAGGAGAAATTTCCTGACAGTTAGAACAATTAATCAGTGGAACAACTTGCCTCCAGAAGTTGTGAATTCTCCAAGGCTGGAAGTTTTTAAGAAGAGATTGAACAACCATTTGTCTGAAATGGTATACGGTTTCCTGCCTGAGCAGGAGGTTGGACTAGAAGACCTCCAAGGCTCCATCCAACTCTTATTCTATTTCTATTTTTATTATTTCTATTTCTATTCTCTCCTGCTTTCTAGCTTGGTGCCTTAATCACTAGACCAAGTTGGCTTTTATGTCCTCAAAGACAGCATGGTAGATGATCTACAAGAAAACTATTGAACTATCTAACTTGTAGCATTGTATTGTAAGTTTTTCTTTATCCAGGATGTCTTGCAATTGTATAGTAGAGTTTTATAAGCTTCATTCTCACTTCAAAAACAAATGCTTATGATCCATTAGTCACAAAGATTCGCCAGGGGTGTCAAACTCAAGGCCTGGGGGCTGGATTTGGCCCATGGGGTGTTTAGATCTAGCTCATGCTGCCACCCTGGAAACAGTGAAGGACCAGCCCACGATGACTCTGCCAGCAAAAATGGAGTTCGGGAGGGCCATATGCTCCATTTTCGTTGGCAGAGCACTGAGGCCTCCACAGGCGCCCCTGACAGGAATGACATCAAGCTGGCTATGCCCACCCTGGCCATGCCCCCCTGTCCCCCCAAGGTCAAACACAATCCTGATGCAGCCCTCAATTAAATAGAGTTTGACACCCTTGTTCTAAGCAGTAACCCAATGAAGTATTGTTTGTATGACAATGCTGAGACTCAGTAAAAATTCTACTTAATGTGTGGTCCTGTGTTTCTATAGTACTCTAAGCCCTAATCATTTCTAGAGTTTGTAGGTCAGGGGTGAAATCTACTTATCTTCCTTATTGGTCTGCAAAACCTGCTGCGCATGAGCAGAAGGTAAAAAAACCAAGAAGTAATGACATCCGGGTGGGTGGGCGGAGCTTTGCTCCGCCATCACTACCAGATCGCCGAACAACCGGCCAAGATCGCTACAGGATCGGGCGATCCAGTCCGATCCGGGAGCATTTCACCCCTGATGTAGGTTAAACTCCTGGCATAATGACATGGTTTTTCATTGTAGCACTGAAAAACACCGTTGCTGGTCAGCAGCTAAAATAAGGCTCTGCCACTATTTCATTCAAACATTTCAGCTGGCCCATTTCTCTCAACCAACCCACTGTTTCCTTACCTGAAGGACTTGTTAAGTAGCACAGCAAACCTACGAAAAGTATCAGTTAACAGAATAACGGAGTTGGAAGAAACTTTAGAGTCCCGGGGTCCATCAGTCAAAAGTTATTCAAACTTGTACGTTAGATGGACAGGAGACAGAATTACCGTAATCCCTTTCAATGGAGAACAAGTGTGAATATATAGTATATTCATATACTCATTTTATACTGAGGTAATTTGAGAAATCTTTGCTTCTTTTTTTCTTAACCACAAATGGATTTGACTTCGTTCCTGTGAATCGTCAACTGAATTTAGATCAAATTACTTTCATTACCATCAAGCTATAAGAACGATGTTCTACACTGAATACAAACTTCTACACTCCTGATAGTTATTATGGAAATAAAATTTGCTTCTTAAATATGGATTTTTGGCCTGGACTGGAGTTCAACTTATTGATTTCTGTTGTTTGTGCACAACAGCCTGAAAGTTCTATTTATCTACTTTTTGAAAATAGCGATAGCAGTTAGATCTTTTATATTCTGAAGACTCAATAGAAAATGACGGATAAAAATATGTTTCTTGAGTCTGCAAAAGACTGTTAAATATTTCTTTTTTGCACTCCTTTCCGGTACATAGATTTTGAACGTTAATAATCGTTTAAATTTTCACCGGCTTCAATCAAGTGTCAAGCTATACTTAATGATACATATTCCTATGATCGTATTCACAGTGTGTAAGGAACCACAAATTGGATTATTTTCAAGATGAAATCAAACCAACATCCTTCCACTAGTCTATTCTTCAGCTGAGCACCTCCTGTAAAGTCTTGCTCTATGTTCCTTGGCCCCAAATGTATTTCACTAATACGTTTGTTATGCCAAGAGTTCATTAAAAAAAAAAAAAAAACAAGGACAAGCTATATGAGGAGACAGCAACCAGACACAGAATGATCACAGATCATTGTCAAACTTTTACTCCCTAAATTGGATTAAATCTATTTTTGCAAACGTTGACATTCACGTAGGACCTCACTTGTAGTGCATTTCAAATGGAGTAGTCATGGAACAGCAAGGCTGAATTGGGATTTTTTCTTAATTGTTTTAAGTTATTTCTCAGCATTGTATCACCCCTACACTATGTCACAATTCTAATCGACTTAAAAATCGCTATTAGTTCAACTGTCTTTATTTCAAAGATAGCCATCCAAACTTGGTTCAATTGTCTAAGGCAGGGATCACCAACCTTGGCAACTTTAAGCCTGGTGAACATCAACCAGTGGTGAACATCAACCACATCATCCCGGTGGTCTTCCGGGTGCGCTTCAAGGTGTTGGTGACCACCTTTAAAGCACTCCATGGCTTAGGAACTGGGTACTTGCGGGACCGCCTTCTGCCGCCAATACCCTCTCACCGGCCAGTACGCTCGCACAGAGAGGGCCTCCTCCGGGTGCCGTTGGCCAGACAGTGTCGGCTGGCGACCCCCAGGGGGAGAGCCTTCTCTGTGGCGGCGTCCGCCCTCTGGAATGACCTACCCCTGGAGATACGCAGGATCCCAGATCTCCGGACCTTTCGTCGGGCCCTTAAAACCCATTTATTCCATCTAGCTGGGCTAGCCTGATCCCATCCTCCGTTTTTAAATTTGAAATTGATTTTAAATTGGGTTGTTTTAATTTTTGGCCGAATAATATTTAATATTTTTAATTGTTTTTAACTTTTGTATACCATGTTTTATTCTGGCTGTTCACCGCCCTGAGTCCGCAAGGAGAAGGGCAGTTTATAAATTGAAATAATAATAATAATAATAATAATAATAATAATAATAATAATAATAATAACAACAACAACAACAACAACAACAACAACAACAACCCCCAGAATTCTCCAGCCAGCAAAGTCTCTCAGGCTTAAAGTTGCCAAGGTTGAAGACCCCTGGTCTAAGGAATGGAGATATCCTTAGAAAAGTTGTAGATACAAACTGGAGTTTATGCATAGCTGCCTTTCATGAATTCCATTTGCCACAGCACCAGTGGACAAGGAGAAAAGGTCAAAAAAGTCACTATGCATTTTTTTTTTCAGAATGCCCCATGTTTGAGAATATCTTGGGATACAGTGAAGTGAAAGAATAACTTCCTATCTGAGGAGAAGTATACTTGCTCCTCTCTGAATCCAAGCCATTGAAGTATATTTAAGGAAATAAGTTATATTCTTTTCACCACTTAAAGCAGGGTTTCCCAGCCTTGACCACTTGAAGATGTGTGGATTTCAACTTTCAGAATTCCCCAGACAGCATGGAGTATTAGCTGGCTGGGGAATTTATTTATTTATTTTATTTGTCAACAGTTACAAGGAAACAAGTAACAGTATAGACATAGACATAGACACATGAAATTTTTTTGGGCACAAATAAAAGGAAATAAATACGCAAAACAGCCATAAACACATAAAATGAGTACATAAAAATGGGGACAGTAGGACAGGGACGGTAGGCACGCTGGTGTGCTTATGCACGTCCCCTTAGGGACCTCTTAAGAAACATGTAAGGTCCACGGTAGACAGTTTAAGGTAGAAGGTATGGGGGTTAGAGAGACTAGCAACAGGATCAGGTAGAGTGTTCCAGACATTTACTACTCCATTGCGGAAGTAATTTTTCCTACAATCAAGATTAGAGCAAATTACATTGAGTTTGAATCTATTGATAGTCCTTCTGTTATTGCAGTTGAAATTAAAGTATTCATTCTGGGAGTTGAAGTCCACACATCTTCAAGTGACCAAGGCTGAGAAGCACGGTTTCAGAGCATTAAAGATAAGGGTGTAATTTTCCAGAAGGAAGTACATTACATCCAGTGGTGAAATCCAATTTTTTTTTTACTATCGGTTCTGTGGGTGTGGCTTGGTGGGCGTGGCAGGGGAAGGATAATGCAAAATCTCCATTCCCACCCCACTCTGGGGCCAGCTAGAGGTGGTATTTGCCGGTTCTCTGAACTACTCAAAATTTCCCCTACCAGTTTTCCGAACTGCTCAAAATGTCCGCTACCAGTTCTCCAGAACCTGTCAGAACCTGCTGGATTTCACCCCTGTTACGTCCCATGCCCCCAAAATAAGAGACTATACTATAGTTCTAACACCAGCCAAGAGATATTCACTATGTATTCCTTTATAAAAATGCCATTTTTCTACTGAAAGTTTTCTTTTAGTTTAAAATGTGTCTTTATCTCTTAGTCAATTACCTCTCCCTTCTTTGAAGTTGCCAAAAGAAGATATGTTCCTAATTAAAATTCCAGGAATTAGACAGTGATTTTTTTCAACAACAGGACATTATGTGGGTTCCTTCTGTCATCTTTTCTATATATGCAGGTCTAACATCTTTGATGGGAGGTTCATGAGCTTTGGAGTAGCACATGGGACTTGATGCTTCAGTAGAAGCAATGAAAAGCAATAACAGGAAAGAGGCCCATATATACAGTATAGGCCAAACTCTATGGATATTAACAAGTTTACGGTATCACTGAGTTTTCCATACAATGATTAACCTTTATACATCAACACACCTAAATTCTCTCTTAACTAAATTATTCTGCAGAGAATCTGTGCACCTTGTTTCATTTAATGATGTTGGTCATTGTACCACTTACTATAACAAGACGCATAATACCTGAGCTGACTCAAAGCAATATTTTACAAGATCTTAACTCTCTAATTAAGTGCTCCTTAATGTGAAAGATATTGCTTAACCTGAGTTGATCAAATGGTAGTTTAGATACAGTGTTCTAAACAAGAAACTCGTAATGAAGATTTGCAAGCTCTATCTCAGTTTCCTTAGACATCCTGAGTCATATCAGGGTGAAATTCAGCAAGTAGGGTAGCAGAAATTTTGAGTAGTTCGGAGAACCTGCAAATACCACTTCTGGCTGGCCCCAGAGTAGGGTGGGAATGGAGATTTTGCAATATCCTTCCCCTAGGAGTGGAGAGGGAAAAGGATTTTGCAGTATCCTTCCCTTGGAGTGGGGTAGAAATGGAGATTTTGCAGTATCCTTCCCCTGCCATGCCATGCCCACCAAGCCACACCCACCAAGCCACACAATGCCCACCAAGCCATGCCCACAGAACCTGTAGTAAAAAAAAATTGAATTCCACCACTAGGTCATATGCTCTCTTTTTTTAACCATGTGCTAAATTCAGCACATGACTCAGCTCCCACCTGGACAGGCTGCCTTCCAAGATCAATGTCCTAAGAATTTTAGACTGGAGAACTTTGTATACAAACTACACAAGGGCTACTTTTGAAGGTGCTTTAGAGGCCCCAACTGGTCTATCAGTGAGATCACATAATTATGGTTGAAAGCTTCAAGATGGCCTTTAAGTTACTGATTGTAACTTAAATGTTGACATTTGTCTACAAAGCGCTAAACTATTTAGGACCCAAGTTCTTAAAGAGCTCCCCAAATGCCAACTAATTCTAGTACCGAGGAAGCTCCATTCACAAGTGACAATTGTAGACCAGCTCTGAAGGTTGTATCTTTAATGAGCCATGGCGGCACAGTGGTTAGAATGCAGTATTGCAGGCTAATTCTGCTCACTTGCTAGCAGTTCGATTCTCACCAGCTCAAAGTTGACTTTCATCCTTCTGAGGTTGTAAAATGAAGATCCAGATTGTTGGGGACAATATGCTGACTCTGTAAACTGCTTAGAGAGGGCTACAAAGCACTATGAAGTGGTATATAAGTCTATGTGCTATTGTTATTGCTAATTCCGTGCAGACCATATATCTCCTCCATCACCACCATTACCTCACTCATTCAAATTCTGTAGAACAACCGGTATAGTTCAAGACTTTTTTTCAGATGAATTTATTTTAATTCTTTTAATTGGTGTTGCATCATTCAGTATTGGCGCTTTATGGTTGGTAAATATATGCTCACCAGTGGAAATGCAGCAAATCGGATGGCTTACATGTTTGAAAACCGAGTTTTCCTGCAAATTTCTGGCTGAAGTTACATGGAGCAGAATGAAAACAGTCCATTTTAATGACTGCATTAGTAATATTTAATTCTGGTCTACTAGTTATTTTAAGGTTTAAAATGACATATTTGTCCCTGGCATACCATGCTTTTTACATGGTTTCCCTAATACACAGTTCATATTAAATAAAAAATTTCAAATGTATAAATAAAACTGTTTTCCTGGTGCTGCATAAATTTATCGAAAGCAGCATTTTTAAAACATTAAATTTACGGTACGCTTTTAGTTTTACAGAATTACCTTCTCTCTTATATATGAAGCTTTAAAGAACATATGTTCTTTGTTAAAAATCCCCACACAAAACCCCATTTATCTATGAGAGATCCATTTGACAATTTCTTGCAAATCCCATTTGTGCCACAATAGCCTTCTTTTTGGCAGATGTCACAGATTTATTCCTCTTAAAACCTGTGCTCCTTTTCTTTTTAACTCTCTATGCTAGCAAGTATACACAACGTCGAAATAAATCCTATTTCCCATTTACAGAACTTGTGATGTTTCTCTTTGCCCTTTTTCACATATCGCTTTTGTAGATGTAGTCCATGCAAACCATTTGTAAATAAACAAGAAATATATTGTCTTCCTGTATAAAGATCATGAGACAAAATGCATAAAATACACACATCTCTCACTCGCTTGCCATGCATTCCCTGTTTCTCCAAAAATAAGACATCCCCTGATAATAAGCCCAATCGGGCTTTTGAGTGCTTGCGCTAAGAGCCTTGGTGGCGCAGCAGCTTAAAGTGGTGTTGAAGTGACACCAGCTGCCTGCAGTTACTGCAAGCTTGAATCTCACCAGGCTCAAGGTTGACTCAGCCTTCCATTCTTTCAAGGTAGGTAAAATGAGGACCTGGATTGTTGGGGCAATAAGCTGACTTGTATAAAAAAGAACACCGCTTGGTGGGGGGGCAAAAGCCCTACTAAGCAGGTATATACAAAAGTATGAAAGTGATTGCTTAACGCATTGTAAGCCACCCTGAGTCTCTGGAGAAGGGTGGCATATAAATTAATTTCTTAAAAAAATAAATAAACCTCCCTGAAAATAAGCCCTCCCCTAAAATAAGCCCTCCCTGAAAATATTTAAATGCATTTGCAGCCGGTCCCTGCCATTTCTTCTTGTTTCCTACATGCACCCCAAAATAATAAGACCTCCCCAGAAATAAGGTAAAGTGCTTATTTCGGGGTTCAAAAAATTATAAGACCGGGTCTTCTTTTTGGGGAGACACGGTATTAAAATCCCACCAAGGATAGATTTCTTAATTTCCATTTTCCAAGTACAGGATATATTACAAAGGGTGTCTCTTCCAATTTTAGCATTGTTTTGATGATGACTGCAGAGAAAAGTAAGGACTCTTGTCAAGAGTGTTTCTCACGAAAATACACAGTGACCTTGCCATTGCGATCCCAAGAGAAAATAAAAATTATCCTCCTGGTTTGTATCGTGCTCAGAAAACACTTTCGCTTCTGTTTTGCTTCCGTGCCTCTCCTAGACATTCCATCAGACCTCAGAGAAACATCTTCCACCCCAGGTAAACCATCTTCACAGATCCAGCACAGATCCATTTGCAATCACAAGTAGACCTCAACTTACAACAGTTCAGTTATTGACCGTCTGAGGTCTCATGGTCACGTGATCAAAATTCAGACCCCTGACAGCTGACTCACATTTATGATGGTTGCAGTGTCCCCCGGAGGTTTGCGTGTTCCCCCTTTTGCAACGTCCTGATAAGCCAAGTCAATGGGGAAGTCAGATTCACGGAACAACCATGTTTCTGAAGGGATTCACTTAACAACTGTGGCAAGAAAGGTCATAAAACAGGGCAAAACTCATTTAACAAATGTCTCACTTGGCAATGGAAATTCTGGGCTCAATTGTGGTCAAAAGTCGAGGACTACATGTTAAGTTATCTGATGTAAGCACAGCGGTACCTTGGTACCAGAGGTGAGTTTCACATATTTTTTCCTACCGGTTCGCTGCACACATGCACACTCGCTTCGTGCAGACACACACTTTCTGCGCATGCGCCCGGCCTTCTGCCCATGTGCTTCGCTCAGATGCATGCCTTCCACACATGTGCCCAGCCTAGAAAATGTAGCTAAATGGAAAGGCATAGCACTAGGGCGGACCAACTCGCAGTCACCGCTACCAGTTCGACCAAACCGGCTGAATACCACCACTGCTCAGTACTCGGCATTGGTTCCGAGAGGCATGATGAGTACTAAAAACTATGAGTGACAAAAAAACCAGGTCACTTACCATTTTGCCTTGGCCAGGAAACACTTTCTATCTTTTTTCCTATGCCAGCGACATTCCCAGTATGGCTGATTTCCTATCCATCTTCTGCGACTATCTACCTCTTCCTTTTGCCATGACCTTCCTAGCAGAACCCACTGGATTTCCTTACCTTTTTTCTAGCCCACATGATGAAATCCTCATGGAAGCTGCCATGGATTTTTTTTTTTCCAGGTTGTATGCTGTCCTTGACAGATACGGCTCAGAAGAATTATCTCAAGTTAGCTCCTATGTTGCTTTGTTAATTATATCTGTTTGGTGTGTATATTTACACTGGGCTTTTATTAAAAAAAAAAAGAAAGCCAGTGACCATTTGACTTCAACTCAAAAAGAAATATGATTCTTTCCTCCCGAAAGCCAGAAATTAAATTATTGGGAAAAGAAATACCAGAGAATGAATGAGAATCCATCAAATAATTAAACTATCTACTAGTTTTCGTGGTACAACAAAGAAGGAACGGCGAGGGTTACATAATTTACAAAACAGCAAGACACCATCATAAATCCTGCTGACAAAACAGAAGCGGCTATTCTTCAGAATCAAGCTCTATTACGATGCAGAGACCACAAACAATTCAATCATGAAAGAAACCCAGCATCTCAAATGGAATTGCCCCCAATCCTCAGCCAATAAGGCGCGTCTCTATCAACATACCCTCCGTATCTCGCAGGAGAAGGATCAAATCAAATTGCAACTAAATACAATGAATCCCATAATGTTAGGCCAAGCGAGCGAAACAATCGCACTTATCCAGTGACCAAGGCCTAACCTGTCCCTCTCCCTTCAGTCTCTCAATCTTTCCATGGCAGTTGGCTTCCAGCCCAGAGTTGAATTTCTACCTACATAAAATAGTAGATTTCTATGCATGCTCTATAAATACTAGATGGATGTCATTTTACCAACAGAAAGCACTTTCTTTCCCACAGTGGATATTTAATGGTATATAATAATCTCATCTTTATATAGAAAATTAAGATGTTAACCAGCGCAGCTAAAAATGCCACATAAAATCTACAAACCATTAACACCAAAGATGCACTAAATGAATTAATATTTTAGTAATTCATTAAATATTGAGAATACACATTTTAACAAGACCTAGATTTTCTGAATATTTAACCTCTTAGTAGCTTTAAATTTTTCAACAGATTCTGAGCTTTATAGGAAACAACTCTCGAGCGCAAAAATATTGTATTTTTGTACAATGGTAAGGTCGACTTAAATAATTTAATCTTACTCTTCGTAATTAAGTCAAGTAAAAACTAGGTTAACAAACTAGATTTAAATGCAAGCAACTTTATGTAATTTATGTAATTCTTAGATAAGGATTACTTTTTTGAGGCTGATCAGAGGAAATGGTATCTCAGCAATTGTCACATATACTCCATATACGTTTTGTTTTTTTAATTAGAAGAAGAGATTTAAAGAGTTGCATCTTTCTTACTTCTGGTGAAGACACACAATCTTCACCTTCTTTTGATTTTGTTCACATAAACCTCTTCCAAAACACGAGAATTTTGGTACAAAGGAGAGATTCTGAAGGGAGAATCTGAAGCACACAAATTTAGTTCAGTTTAAATTAAGTTACTTTTTAAAGAAGTTAAAATGTGTATCTTAGAAGCTGCAAGCTTTTGCCTTAGAAAAATTTTAATTGTGGCATTTTAAGCAAAAAACCCAATTCATTTTCTTCAGTTTTCTAAATCTATCAAGATTTCTGGGACCCCATAAAGACTATTTGATATTTTATTTTATTTAATAAAGTTTCATTAAGCTCTTCATCCATGTATTTTATTTCTATAAACTACTTAAAAGTCATACTAATTCAAAGGTAGGATTTTAAATACATTTGTACACTTTCTCAAAATAGAAGTTCTGTTACTTTTCCTCAGGCACATCAGGACTTTGAGCCGAATATGTTTGAAACTTGCTATCAGAAAAGAGTGTGCATATTAATATACATTAATGTTTAAATATAAATATTTATTCATATTTACAATATTTAGATTTCCTACAATACCAATAGCTTCAGCCAACATCCTGAGGATGCAAAGAATAGAATAGAATAGAATAGAATAGAATAGAATAGAATAGAATAGAATAGAATAGAATAGAATAGAATAGAATAGAATTTTTAATTGGCCAAGTGTGATTGGACACACAAGGAATTTGTCTTGGTGCATACGCTCTCAGTGTACATAAAAGAAAAGATAAGTTTGTCAAGAATCCTGAGGTACAACACTTAATGATAGTCATAGGGTACAAATAAGCAATCAAATCATATTAAATGATGATAAATCATATCATCATAAAAGCTTTTATCCATGCATTCTCTTCTTAAACTGGAGAACAGTACCTATTTCTTCAGTAGTACCCATATAAAACATACAACAAGAGGTATAGCGAACGAGAAGGTTTTAAAGTATTATTTCTTGTTAAATTAAGAGCTTGAGAACTCAAATAGAAGATAAAGATACAAAAGTAAAGGTAAGGGTTTCTCCTGACCAGTTGTGTCTAGGAGGTGGTAACTCATCTCCACTTCTTAGTCAATGTTGTCCGAAGATTCTGAAGATGTTTCCGTGGTCATGTGGGCAGCATGACTATATGCCAAGGTGCACAAAACACTTCCCACCAAAGTGGTACCTATTTATCTACTTGCATTTGCATGCTTTTGAACTGCTAGTTTGGTAGGAGTTGGGGCAAGAACAGAAGCTCACCTTTCACATAGTACTTGAGTCTCAAACTTCTGATTGACAAATCCAACACTTACTACAATAGACAAGATCTACAGTGGAGAAACTTTACAAAGCTTCAGATGACTAGAGATAACAATCTGGCAAGTTGTTGGATGCTTATCAACAACACATCCAAGTAGAATATTGATTACCATCTTGTCTTGATCAACCATAAGCTGTAGACACTCTTGGTGCCATGTGTGTGTCTGTGTATATATATATATAATACAATACAGTGATTTAAGCCAAGGGTGGAATCAATAAACTTGAAAAGCATTCAGCACTAGTGCTAAAATGGGTTTCTACAGTAATAACCACAATCAGGTTGAGTTTGGGATAAAACTAATCTCCTACAGTCTGGCACATACTCTAATTCCAAAAGCGAGTGTTTAAAAAACTGAACTAAACCAGAGACGAGATCTTGAGTTATCCTCAAACTTAAGAAGTTGAGGAATGGAAGCTTGAAAGACAAATAGTTGGAGTAGTCGAGGACTTGAGGAAAATAAATAACAGTGGAGACACATAAGTAGCTTTAGTAGAAGAAAAGGTCATTTCATCTTGCAAAGAATACATACCTTAATGTGTCAGTGACATTATTTCTACTGTGAACATCGGGTCATCAAAATGAGATTATTACTATTATTACTTCATAGGTAAAGGTAAAGGTTCCCCTCACACATATGTGCTAATCATTCCTGACTCTAGGGGGCGGTGCTCATCTCTGTTTCAAAGCCGAAGAGCCAGTGCTGTCTGAAGACGTCTCCATGGTCATGTAGCCGACATGACTAAATGCCAAAGGCGCACAGAATGCTGTTACCATGCCACCAAAGGTGGTCCCTATTTTTCTACTTACATTTTTTACGTGCTTACGAACTGCTAGGTTGGCAGAAGCTGGGACAAGTAACGGGAGCTCACCCCATTATGCAGCACTAGGGATTCAAACCTCTGAACTGCTGACCTTTCGATCGACAAGCTCAGTGTCTTAGCCATTGAGCCACCGTGTCCCTTATTACTTCATAGAAAGCCTAACTTTCACCCAGAATAGGCTTCAAAATTATCGGTATCAATTACAAAGGTCTTACTGTCTCTAAGGATTAGTGCAACTATTGCTCTTATGGTTTATACCAAACTTGATGTATTTTAATAGAGACCTTATCTGACATAATTGAAAGCCAATAGCCCTTAGAGCTTATCATTTGGAGATAGCTGCAATGCATTAAGGAAACCTTGTTTACGTAATAGAATTAAGCCCAGCTTACCAATGCAAACTTTCAACTTCCTATGAAAACTGCATGAGAAATAGCTCTAAAACGGTTAGCCATTTCTCCAAATAACAAAATCATATAAAAGGAAGGCAGTTTGACGCAAGAAGACAACTTGAAAAGGGAAAAGGAAGAGAGAGAAAAAATCCAGTTCTGAGGTTCGGCTTCCAGAAAGGTGTCTTTTAATTAGTACAACATTTCCTATTTCTGAAGACCATAATTGCTCTTGGAAAGAGCAAAGGAAAGTCAGATATAAGTAGGGAAAAAAATGAAAGATGCCACAATTAACTAGAGTTGTTTGAATAAAAACCCCACCCAGAACAAATGGGAACCTTTCCTGAATATTCAGCTAGACAGTGCAAAAACTCCTTTTAGTAGCCCAATTTAATTACAACATCGTATTACATTTGTACTGCCTTTCTACAAAAAAGTGGAATTTCAAATACCCTGTTTCCCCCAAAATAAGACATCCTCTGATAATAAGCCCAATCGGGCTTTTAAGCGCATGGCAATAAGGCCAAGCTCTTATTTCAGGGTTCAAAAAAATATAAGAATGGGTCTTATTTTCAGGGAAACATGGTATATACTGATGCCATTCAAATGTAGAAAAACTGACACCAGTTTAGCCTGTCACCTCAGGAAGTGGATCGTAGCTGAGAAAATTGTCTGGAGACCACTCTTGAGAGTCAATCCCACTGCAAAATACTTTGATTTCTTGCTGATTGGTTTCTGAAAACCCAGGGTTTTAACCTCTGTATTACTGCTTGTCCCTAAATATAAAATTATACAGTATGCTCACTGTACTATTCAACAAATCATACTGAAGAGACAGGAAGAAGTGGGTTGTTGGGTTGACTTCTTAGCTGTTTGGACTTGACTGTGTTCAAATTGTCCCGTGACACATGTCATGTTCTGTTTTATTGCTTTAATTCAACCCTCACGTAGCCCGCAAACTACATCCCCAAGAGCTACGACATTTCAGTACAGAAAGAGGCAGAAATGATGACATGCTCCCTTACTGTGCATGCATCCACTGAGTGTATCTTGACTTCAGCAAGTCAAAGGAAAAAAAAAAACAAAACCAGAAGGATGAAACACATCTTCTCTACTTTTGCAATGAAATATTTCTTCTAGAGATTCAGGACAATGCCCAAATTCTCGCTATCACTTGTTTGGAGGTGCCAGCTGCAATATTAATTGCTCTTGACAGATTCCAAACATGGCTTGTTTTTGTTTTTTTAAGAGAGAGGGAGGGAGGGAGGGAGAGAGAACATGAAATGAGTCTTCCATGTTTAAACTAAACTGTCCAAGTATCCAGGAAGTAATTACACATACCCAGGGCTTCTGCCCAATTGCAAGAGGTAGTGATAAATTCTTAATCACAACTGAAATCATTGATAATGTTGTCAGTCCAACCCAAGATGGACAAAAGCTGAAATATATTAAACGCAGCAATCCATCATCCTGCAGATGGTGGAACAAAACCTCTAGAGTTCAGATGGGATAACTCCTGGTGCTGATGATGGCTGAAACACTATCTCAGGGGTCTACAACCTTAAACACTCAAAGAGCCATTTGGACCCGTTTCCCACAAAAAAGAAAACACTGAGAGCCACAAAATCCTTCCCGTGCCTGACTATTTCTTAAGCAGCCACACAACTGGCATATGTGGTTGAATTAAACATTCTGTTTTCTTCTGAAACTTTTCTTTTCTTGGATTTCTCCATGGTTGGCCTACCGAGGGGTTGTAAAGCTCAATAAATCACGTGCTGGAGAGTGTTGCACTTTGGCGGTTGTAACACATATTTTGAGTGATAGGGAGCTGCAGCAGAGGGATGAAAAAGCCACATATGGCTCCAGAGCCGTAGGTTGCTGACCCCTGCACTATCTATTCCTTCCTTGCTTTGGCCCACTTTGGAGTTCATAAGGGAGGTAGAAAGGAAAAGAAGGGAGGAGACAACAAGTGTTTGCCAAACTAACTAAGGTTTCAGGTTTGTAGCCCTTATCAGCAGTCTATCTTTTGAAACCACAGCGCTAAACTGGACTGCACAGAAACCAGTCCAATGGATGCAGATGCCCTCTTGTGATTCCATACAAAGAGAAACATGGAATTGCCAATTCCAAAATTAGTGAGAGATGAATCGCTCAGAAACCGGCACTTAACTGATGTTCATCCCCCTCAATCTTATGAAAATATAAACAATGGGAAAAGGAAGAAAATGATCAGTCTTGGTAAGGAAGATCATATTCCTAGCAACATCCTCAACAATAACATCACAGGGAAAAGAGAAAAAGAGAAACCACCCAAAGGGAGCATTGTGTTATTTATAAAACAGTGTTTTTTCAGAAAGTAGGGTAGATTTTTTCTCCCTTCTTTACTCTAGGACCGTGATGGCGAACCTGTGGCACATGTGCTAGAGGTGGCACACAGAGCCCTCTTTGTGGGCATGCACCATGTTGCCAGCTGCTCTTCCGGGTTCTGTGATGTGCATGCTGCTGGAGAGTTGGTCCGTGCACATGTGCACCAGCCAATTGCTCTTTTCTGGTGTGTGCCGGCTAGCTGGTTGACCAGCTGACCAGCGCGCATGCATGCACTGGAACCCAGAAGACAGCAGCTGGCTGGCACGTATGCACACCATGGAACCCAGAAGATCAGCTGGTTGCCATACACATGCACACTAGCCACCTACTCTCTTCCAGCGTGTGCTGGCTAGGGGTTGACCAGCTGGCCAGTGCACATGCACACACCAGAATCCAGAAGACAGCAGCTGGTTGGTGCACATGCGCACTGGACTAGCTGGCTAGCATGCATGTGTGCCACAGAACCCAGAAGATCAGCTGGTTGCCATACACATGCACACTAGCCACCTACTCTCTTCCAGCGTGTGCTGGCTAGGGGTTGACCAGCTGGCCAGTGCACATGCACACACCAGAATCCAGAAGACAGCAGCTGGTTGGTGCACATGCGCACTGGACCAGCTGGCTAGTATGCATGTGTGCCACAGAACCCAGAAGATCAGCTGGTTGCCGTACACATGCACACCAGCCAGTTACTCTCTTCCAGCGTGTGCTGGCTAGATGGTTGACCAGCTGACCAGCGAGCATGCACGCACTGGAACCCAGAAGACAGCAGATGGATGGTGCACATGCGCACCGGACCAGCTGGCTAGCACGCATGTGTGCCACAGAACCCAGAAGATCAACTGGTTGCCATACACATGCGCACCAGCCAGCTACTCTCTTCCAGCGGTGCTGGCTAGCTGGTTGACCAGCTGACCAGCAAGCATGCACGCACTGGAACCCAGAAGACAGAGATGGCTGGCACGTATGCATGCCATGGAATCCAGAAGATCAGCTGGTTGCCATACACATGCACACCAGCCAGCTACTCTCTTCCAGCATGTGCTGGCTAGCTGGTTGGCCAGCTGACCAGCGCACATGCGTGCACCAGAACCCAGAACACAGCAGCTGGTTGGTGCACATGTGCACCGGACCAACTGGCTAGCTTGCATGTGTGCCACAGAATCCAGAAGATCAGCTGGTAGCCGTACACATGCACACCAGCCAGCTACTCTCTTCCAGCATGTGCTGGCTAGCTGTTGGCCAGCTGACCAGCGCGCATACATGCACTGGAACCCAGAAGACAGCAGATGGATGGTGTGCATGCACGCCAGACCAGCTGACCGGTACGCATGCACGCCATGGAACCCGGAAGATCAGCTGGCTCCCATACCTGTGCACACTGGCCAGCTGCTCTCTTCCAGGTTCCAGCACTCCAGTGCATGCACCCATGCACGCTCCAGTTTCAGCGCTCGGTGCTGAAAAGGTTAGCCAACACTGCTCTAGGACCTAGAGATGAGTCACGAAAAGAGCCGAAGGAAAAACACCACGTCCCAGCACCATATTAGTGAAAATAGAAAAGGGAAAGACACTTTCTTCAACATTTCAGCCTTGTCATTTCCAATTTTCTGCTCTTTGGACATGCTTGTATTCAAATTCTGGAACATCTATTCAGCATATCAATCCTAATTAGACAATCTGGGTCTGGAAAGGATGAGAGCTGGGTCATTTGCATAATTCAATCATAAATACTCAGCGATACATATTTCCAAATGCATTTGTACAATTATCTTTTTATCCTTGGGGCAATGGTATTAATATGATTAGGCAGTATTTCTGAAAAAAACAGACAAGGATGCACTCTTTTTAACTGCAGCTTGGGGCGATATGAAAAATTAATTAATTTCTGAAGAAAATCAATTTTGGAACGTGACCACATTAGACACTGGTAACCAAGCCACAGAAAGCTCTCGCTCTCCATCAGGATATTTCATCGGCTCTTTTCTAAATGCTGACTGACACGTGAAGATTTCAATACTACTACTAATAATAATAATACCGGGAGCTGAAGCCCCTACTTGAATATTCACCTATAGGAATAAATGGCTGTGTTTTTATTTTGCAGGGTGGAAAAAAGAAAAGGGGAGGGGAAAAAAGAGAGAGAGAGACTTTAATGGAACATCCTTTGCCCACAACAGGCTCAGCTCATATTCCATGATCTTTTATTAATGAGTGCTACCAGAAAAGACTCTGCGAGGACAAGCGTTCAGCTTTAAATATTTTAATTAAGAGCGAAGAACTTGTTTGTTTTGCTATTAAAATCAATAGATCTCTTTGGAAGATTCGCAAACATTACCAAGTAATGTGATTTTTATGCAACCTACAATTAAATACCCAGCTGCCTAATCTTAGATGGGGGATGAGAGGGGGTTACCAGAAAGGTGCAGCTTGTATGTTAATTGATACTAGAAAAAAATTACATGTTTAGAGTTTGAGCTATACAGACCTTCTTTATTTCTCCTCAATCCACAGGCAAGCCAGATTGATAGCCTGCAAATGTTCGCTCAATAATTTGCATGAAGGTGGCTGAACAATTTTTTTTTTATTATTATTATTCTAACAAGCTCATTTTTCATGCGTTTTGTCTTTCATCCTAATCTAGCATCTGTCATTCCTTTTTTTTCTTTTTCTTTTTTTGAAGTTATTATAAGCCCAATTCCCTCTTGGACATGGTTGCTGGGTGACCAGTATCTTAGCACCCACTTTGACAGGAACAGATGTGAATCTGATCAAGAGATTTCCCAGGAGTACCTGAAATCACAAACAACTTTTGTCGAAAACAAAACCACAGCCTCGCTGTCGCGGCCCTTTTTTCAAAATTATCCTCTCTCCTCCTTCTTCCCATTGACTCTATCCAAGTGTCACAAAGTTCATTTTTAAGGTAAACCAAATGAAAAGCTTCCGCAATTCTTCCATGAGTACCCCACTGTTGTGTTTTGTTGTTGTGGCTATTCTTTTGTTTCATTTGCAAGAAGGCAGGCTCTCAAAAGTGTGTATAGTCAAGGCTACGGTTTTCCCAGATGCCATTTATGGCTGTGAAAGTTGGATCATAAGAAAGGCTGAGCGCCAGAGAATTAAGGCCTTTGAACTCTAGTGCTGGAGAAGACTCCTGAGAGTCCCTTGGACTGCAAGAAGATCAAACCAGTCAGTCCTAGAGGAGATCAACCCTGACAGCTCTTTCTTTCTTTCTTTCTTTCTTTCTTTCTTTCTTTCTTTCTTTCTTTCTTTCTTTCTTTCTTTATTTATTTATTTATTTATTTATTTATTTATTTATTTTTAATTTGATTTATATGCCGCCCTTCTCCGGAGACTCAGGGCGGCTTACAATGCATTAAGCAATAGCCTTCATACTTTTGTATATTTATACAAAGTCAGCTTATTGCCCCCACAAACTGGGTCCTCAATTTACCCACCTTAGAAAGGATGGAAGGCTGAGTCAACCTTGAGCCTGGCTAGGATTGAACTCACAGAAATTACAGGCAGCTGGTGTTAATTGCTGCCTTTAGTAGGAGGCATTAGCCCCCTATGCTACACAGGCTCCAGATAGAAGGCCATATCGTGAAGATCAAACTCAAATACTTTGGCCACCTAATGAGAAGGAAGGACTCACTGGAGAAGAGCCTAATGCTGGGAAAGAGTGAGGGCAAAAGAAGAAGGGGATGATTGAGAACGAGGTGGCTAGATGGAGTCACTGAAACAATCGGCGTGAGCTTAAATGGACTCCAGAGGATGTAGAGGACAGGAAGGCCTGGAGAAACATTGTCCATGGGGTCCCAATGGGTTAGACATGACTTTGCAACTAACAACAAGGCTCTCGCTGGTTAACCATACTTGTACATAGTGCCTCTTCAAGTGAAGCTTTCTACCACACATAGTGTTGTGCTAAAAGAAATGGTTAAAAAACTGACTATGATCTCTCTCTCACACACACACACACACGAGGATTCCTAGTCCTAATCCAGCTTTCTTCACATATCTAGGAATTCTGCTGGGTTGCCACACATGGGAATGACTTGCAACAAAGAGGGAAGGCTAGCCAGCCAAGTTACAGCAGAATTCCTTACCATGCAAGGTGTCTTGGCTTCGAAGAAAATTTCAACAGATCAGGTAGCCCATGCAAAACTACAATAATTGTGGAAAGTCAGGGTTTTTTTCTGAAGATAGATGTCCATTTTGGAATTCAAAATTGGAAAAGCATGCTTCTTTTTGAGAGGAAAAAATCCAGGTTCATGTATTTTTTTCCCCAAATATGAATATAACCCGGGTATCTTCACCTTCAATATCATACCAACCGAGTCCACACAGACAGTTATATTTAGTTAATATCCCACTTGGAACTGATTAACAGGAGTTCATTGGAATCTTCTATGTGTTGCTCACCTCAGAAAGAAAGATTGATCTGTGGCTGGCCTTGATGCAACCTTAACGACCCAAACCAAACTATTGGTTAACAAGTTGGAAAAATTACTTACTCTGCTTTTCAGATTTGGGTCCAAACCAGGAGCATTTCACCCATGGGTTGGGTGGATGTAACTGGCAAGATAAATCTTGTAGGATTTAGAGTAGTCTCTCAGATAAGTCTTATAGGATTCCCTCTAAATGTTTATTTGTATCATTTATCTACCGCATCCCATTTTTTAAAAAAAAACCTCTCAAAATGGACATCAACTTCAGATGAAATTAATTTTCATATTATGTATCAAGCAGCCACAATGGTTAGTTTCTATGAAAAGTTGGCATTTTGATGCATAAACGTGAAATCGATTCTTTCCTTATGACCAACATGAACATAAATCAGCAAATAAATGCTTTTCACTGTTGTTAGTTCGCATGCCTACTTGTTATATCCAGGAGTACAGAAATTGAAAAAAAAAAATCTATGTTCATAATCCTAGAAGGGTTAGGTTTTAGCATTGGGTTCCCAAGACATGCCAGGCCAGGTTGAATAGCATTGAGAAGTTTGTGGTTTCTTGAGCATCTCAAAATCTAGGACAGGCAGCAGTTGATAAACTGATGACTCCTCAGACAATATGAAAAGATCCTTGGGCCTTGAAAAGGTTCTAAGGGCCTTGAACCAAAGACTCAGTTAACCTAACCCTGTTGACATGTTGAATACAAAAAGACCACAGATACCTCGAGAGGTCCTTCTAGATATCTAAATAGCAACATTTTACATTTGCTCCACTGAAAGTTCACTCAAATACAGCTATATGGCTCCACTCCTTTCTCTGACTAGTTTCTCATTCCACTTGTGGCCAATTAAGCAGGATTGATGATAGTTGGGACTGCAGATGTTGAAATTTCAATTCAACATGGATTTAGAGACTCTACACATGGCAGTAAGCTGTTTCAAGCTGAAGAACCTGTCCAGAAATGTCATCAGAGCTTTCTAACGTGTATCCCATAGAAACCAGGCTTCTTTATATCTAAAGTATATCAACGAGTCCCTCATTGGAAAGGCACTTTAAATATAAAGAAGTCTGGTTCCATGCTAATATGATTCAAGCCCAAATGAAGAAACTATGGTCCCAGCTGAGCTGGATTTATGGTATCAGTTCTAGATTGTCAGATCTGAGCATCAGCCAGAGTATAGCAATTAATCTGTCTCTGGAAACTTAACCAACAGTGAAGACCAAGTAGCAGAAGAGTACAAGGTCAACTATATACCATGCTTTGAGATACAAGAACCTCAAAAATGTAACAACCCATCCCCAAATTTCAAATTGTAAATTGTTGTAAACAGGTGCTGTATCCAGGCTTCCATCTGGACCTGGAATCCAGATGTACCACTGGACTGCAAGGACATACCACCTGATTCAGAAGGCTCTCAGTTGTCTACAGGGGGATTCTTAAGTACCTGCAATCACACCTGAAACCCCACATGGCTTAATAATGGGATAAGATGAGATAAGATGACAACCAGGGGTGAAATCCAGCAGGTTCTGGAGAACCGGTAGCAGAAATTTTGAGCAGTTTGGAGAACCAGTAGTGGACGTTTTGAATAGCTCGGAGACCTGGCAAATACCACCTCTGGCTGCCCCAGAGTGGGGTGGGAATGGAGATTTTGCAATATCCTTCCCCCAGGAGTGAGGAAGGAATGGAGATTTTGCAGTATCCTTCCCCTGCGACGCCCACCAAGCCACGCCCACAGAACCGATAGGGAAAAATTTTGGATTTCACCCCTGATGACAACGGTTCCTACAGTATACAGTATGTAACTGTTCGTTACCTAAATTCTAGCAAGATACCTTCTGATGAAAATTGCATCTGCTATTGTCAGATGAGAACCATCAGACCCACATGGGTAGACTTTAAGCTCGCTACTTCACAGCTACATTCTTACAACAAACAACTCAGTGTTTGGGATGTCCAGCTACCCAATTCAGGTCCAGATGATACAAACCTCTTAAACTTTCAATACCAGCTAAAAGGATGCTCATTTTTGTTTCAGATTTTCAGTTAAATGGATGCTTTTCTGCTTTTCCAGCTAGTCTACTTCAGTTCTATTTATTTATTTATTTTATTTTATTTTATTCATTTATTTTGTCAAGCATATATAACAGGTAAAAGTATAAAGATAATTTGAATACATGAATAAAGTAAGTAAAAAGGAATATTAGGACAGGGATGGTAGGCACACTGGGGCACTTATGCACGCCCCTTACAGACCTCTTAAGAATGGGGTGAGGTCAACAGTAGATTGTTTAAGGTTAAAATTTTGGGGGTTTGGGGAAGAAACTACAGAGTCAGGTAGTGCATTCCAGGCATTGACCACTCTGATACTGAAGTCATATTTTCTGCAATCGAGTATGGAGCGGTTTACCTTGAGTTTGTATCTATTGTTTGCTCGTGTATTCTTGTGGCTGAAGCTGAAGTAGTCATTGACTGGTAGGACATTGTGGCAGATAATTTGATGTACTATGCTTAAGTCAGACTGAAGTCGGCATAGTTCTAAGTGGTCTAAGCCCAAAATTTGGAGTCTGGTGGCATAAGGTATTTTATTGTGGGTAGAGGAATGGATATCTTAAGAGTTTTTAAAAAGCCAAAACTTTTAACTATCTTTTCAGTGGTATCATATCAGTTTTAAGTTACTTTTCATTCAAGGGTTTCTAACGTGTTTCACACACACTTTGGGGAACGTTAACTTGATACTTAGCAAATAAAAATAAAAAAAATGTATCTCTTCCTAATCTGTCCATCTGGAACCTTTCTTTGAAGTATAACTGCCTCGTCAATTAAAAGAACAATAGTCAAACCCAGACAACTCATACTGACCAATAAATAAATAAATAAATAAATAAATAAATAAATAAATAAATAAATAAATAAATAAATAAATAAACAAACTTTATTGTCATTGTATGTGTATACACAGTATACACGTTTTCCCCACCCCTAAAACCACCAAAACATCTACACAACGGACCAAGTAATGCTGTCCAACAGCTCACTGATGGTGGCCCTTTAGTTCATTGTTGAGTGCAATTATAGCTCTGGGATAAAAGCTATTCAGAAAAAGTGTGGTCTGAGTTTTAATTGTTCTGTATCTTCTGCCAGAAGGCAACAGTCCAAAAAGATTGTAAGCAGGATGGGAAGAGTCCCTGAGAATGTTATGCAACTTTCTCAAACAGTGAGATTTGAAGATGTTGTCCAGGGCCAGTAGCTGGAGTCCGATAATATTCTGGGCAGTTTTAATGATTCTCTGTAGAGCTTTTTTGTCTGCTACAGAGCTGCTCCCATACCATGCAAGAATGCCGTATGTCAGGACACTCTCAATGGTGCTGCGATAGCAGGACAGAAGTAGATGCTGAGATAGATTTATCTTCCTGAGCATTCTGAGGAAGTATAGCCTCTTCTGTGCCTTCTTCACAAGCATGTTAGCATTCATAGTCCATGAGAGGTCCTCCGAGATATAAGTGCCCAGAAATTTAAAACTACCCACCCTCTCCACCTCCTCACCATTTATGTACAGTGGTAGATGTTCATCTCTCTTCCTCCTGAAGTCAATTATAAGTTCTTTAGTTTTTGTGGTGTTAAGTGTGAGATTATTTTCATTACACCACAATGTCAGTCCTTGTACCTCCTTCCTGTAAGCAGACTCATTGTTCTTATTAATGAGAATCAGTGGAGTTATTTTTCTGTTTGTTCCCCTATCAAATTTTAATCAACCTGAAACATGTTTGACCAAAGGAGAAAAGAAAGCGTGAACATTACATTTTTTTTCTGTCTGCATGGAACTAAATTTCACCTCTGCAGCATTTACTTCTGAACAGGTTATTTAACTGTTCCTAAACCATCACGATAAAGCTAAGCTACTTGTAATTATGGAGGCTGATCAAATTTTCAACAGATACACCTTCCTATCCACTGGCCTGCATTGAAAATTGGGATTAAAAATACTGAAGTCCTTTATCTACAAAGCAGAAAGCAGTGAAGATAGAAGGACTAAATGCTCAGAAACAGATTTTATGCTCCCCCCCCAAAAAACACACTTTCGCTGAATGCCAAATGCAGCAGATTTGGGCATGAGGAGTTGATTAAGTCAAGCTCTGAAGAATGCAAACATTAAGGATTAAGTTGTTATCATTGCTTTAAACAAAAAAGCAACCAACATTTATATAATTCTATGGTTTTATAAACTCAATTTAAGTTTCTGTCCCTTAGGGTTCAGGAACCGCTTGAATCCTCCAGTAAGTTTAATTCTGTCTGCTTTTTTTCCTGAAAAAGTAAAAATTACCACACCGCAGTCCCACATTCACAACAAAGTTAATGCCACTATAATTGAAGGGCAGATAAATATCCTTTCAAAGTTCTTTTGAGAGGGCAGAAGGAGGAGTGGGGAATTCCAGATGGGTTGAGGAGTCTAGACTGTTATCAACTTCAGCGAGCAGAAATTCTTCCCCAGTGGTAGTCAAAGGATCAGAGGCAGAAGAAGGAAAAGACACATTTATGAATTTCTGTCAAGAATAAGAATATTCATGGACTGGAATAGATCAGCCAATGGGAAGGCATGGTAACAGGTCAGCCAATGAGGCTTATTTGGAAATAGAAACTTAAGGAAGAAGTCTGGGTGTGGCTTAGGCAACTGAGTCTGTGCAGAAACTCTGAAACAGAGTTTGGACTTGCTTGCCTGCTCTGTGCTCAGATCTAAAACGAAACTTAACCGAACTTGCCTGCTTGTCTGCTCTGCTGAAATGAAACTAACTGTTCTCTCCTGCCTTGCATTTCGCCTGTAACTTCTACCACGTTGAAGAATCAACTATTGGTATTGTAAATACTTCATCTGTTATTATGTATATAAAGAAGTTAGTGAATCTAGCTGAATCAGTTATCTGTGGGTGCTTCTGGATTTGATTTTTGCAAGAAACTCTGACAATTTCTCCATAGAATCATCTTTCATTTTAAGAAGGAGCAATGCAATGGGAAGAGAAGAATCTGCCCTCCACTAATTATTTTTTCTCCCTCTAGTAGGATGTTGAATGGAAAATGAAAATCTTGATGAATTGAAAAGAATAGCCAGATCCAGCAAAGGCAAGGATTTGCAAATCCGTTGAATGTTCTTCCATCAGTATCTCCGTCACTCCCCCATATTTCAGTAGGAGAAAATGTCTTAATTAGAGGCAGTCTTTAAAATGTTCTTGGGTTTGTTTGTTTGTTTGTGTTCTTCTTTTTTTTTTTACTTCCCATTCATTCACAGTTTGGATGCTATAGAAGGTTAGGATGCAATAAAGGGTTTTTAACACTGGCTTTTAGAAATGCTATCATCAATATACAATAAACGCAATGCAAAGTTGCTGGGAACTGGATATAAACCCGTTCAACTTCAGTTTAGCACTGAATATATTTCAATGCACCATCAAATAGTCAAGCACAGAGTAACTGAAAGAAGTCATGGAAGACTGGAAGACATGGAGAGACCTGGCTCATAGAATCGCCAAGAGTCAGGGACATGACTGAATGGAGAAAATCATCATCATCATACTTCAGCGACCCAGAATACTATCCATCCATTCTCACAAAATGTCTTCTTCCTTCTGTCCATCTTGATTATAAATTCGCTTTTGATGGCCAAACAATAAGAAGCTGAACCCTGTCTTGACACCACCATTTCAAGTCTCCTTTACATCACCATTTCCAATAATATTCAGTAGCCAACACTCACAGAGTCAGAAGCCACAATCAACCACAATGTGCAAAGCAAGAGAAAGCATAGGATTAAATTTTCCATCTTGCCACCAGAGCACCCCAACTGGGCACCTGAGACAGATTTGTGTTGTGGGGCTTTAACACACATCTAAGGACCATAACTGCTAGATGCTTCCCCAGCCCTATCATCAGGAGCTGAGTGGTTAGAATGCAGTACTGCAGGTTACCTCTGCTGACTGCCAGCTACTTGCAGTTCGATTCTCATCAGCTCAAGGTTGACTCAGCCTTCCATCCTTCTGAGGTGGATAAAAGGAGGACCCAGATTGCTGGGGGCAATATGCTAACTCTGTAAACTACTTAGAGAGGGCTGTAAAAGCACTGTGGAGCAGTATATAAGTCTAAGTGCTATTGATATCCACCCCATGAAAAATTTACTTTTGCACCTTGCCGTGTTTATACAATGCAATTTTCTCTTTTTTCTCCAATCCTACCGACTGAACTTTTTTCCCTCTTTTATTTCTTGTAACTAGACTGATATCTGATGTCATTTGGAGGTGTTGGATAAGTGCTGTTGAAGAACTGGACTTCAACGAAAGGTTTTAAATGGTGGGATCCAGTTTCAACAAAAGAGTAGAAAGCCAAGTCTCCTTATAACACCAAAAACTGAATCCTGTCAATTACAGTGTTGCATCTCTTAAGGTAGGAACAGGCTAGTCAATTTCAGGACTAGAGAAGTGGACCACTCAACTATTTTTTAAAAAAGAAAGTGGGGGGAATGGAGCTGCTGAACCTGGAGATCTGATGTCCCTCACCAACAAAAGAAGTCTGATGAAAGGAGAAGTAGTCAAGGAACAGATGGAAAGGGGGAAGCCCCAGAAGAAACCAGCAGAACCAACTGGAGTCACATTTGTCCACATGCAACACAACTGTCCAGGCTGATCCCACCCAGGCAAGATAAAAGCGAAGGCACCACTTCTAGAGCAGAACATCTAATTCTATCCAGCTATGGTGGACCAGCTGTTACAGCCGGTGACATCCAGAAATGGTCTTTGAATTTATTATTATCTTTTTTTCCCCACAGGTTTTTTATTTTATATATACAGTATGTATCATGTATGCATCTGGGTGGCATACATTCTAATACAAATAAAGCTAGTAATTAATCATAGTTATTATATTCAACCAACTTATATATTCCTAACAATAATACGCATTTATATTAAGTTGCAATCTGTCATTATTCGATTATTCCATGCTTTCTCTTGCTATTGCTTTTACTTTATTATATAAAAATGCATGGACTAATATCCCACCCTTTCTCTTATTTCTATCTCTTATTCTAGCTTTTAATCATGTATACACTAATATTTATTTATTCATTGGTTCGATTTATATGCCGCCCTTCTCCGGAGACTCAGGGCGGCTTACAATGCATTAAGCAATAGCCTTCATACTTTTTGTATATACCTGCTTAGTAGTGCTTTTGCCCCCCCCCCCCCCAAGTGGTGTTCTTTTTTATACAAAGTCATTTTATTGCCCCCAGAATCCAGGTCCTCATTTTACCTACCTCGGATGGATGGAAGGCTGAGTCAACCTTGAGCCTGGTGAGATTTGAACTCATAGTAATTGCAGGCAGCTGGCAGCTAAGTGCTAATTAACAGCACTTTAGTCTGCTGTGCCACCAGGCTCTTATCCTCGCTCTTATCCCCACCTTAGTCCACCGCACCACCAAGGCTCTAATATTCCCCGTCTCTTATTTCTATCTCCTATTCTAGCTTTTATTAATGCCACCCTTTATTAAAAAGCATATTCTTTCTATCCTACCTAACTTCTAGTCATGTCACCTACCTATTTATTTATTATTATTAATTTATTATTATCTTAGAGGTCTTTGAATCCTTCTTGTCTTAAGCCGCATACCAAAGACCCTTCCATGCACGTCATCATTTCAAAAAGAAATATAGTCCCTGATTAAACCGTATCCCGTCAGTATTTATTCAAATATCTCTCTTAAGAACTTCAGAAGGAGTTAACAAGAGATAGACGAGAATTCAGCTTTCCCTTATGGCCAATGATAACGCTAAATAATGTGTTTAGGTATGCATGAATGAAGGAATGTTAAAGTTGGGGAAATGTTTCGACGTTCATGCTTATTGCTTACACAGCCCACAATATTCAGGTACTGTGTATTGGGCATTGGGTACTGTGTATAGAGACAAGCACTCACAGCTGATTTTGGGGCTCCAGGCTAAGGAAAGAAAATTATTGAACCTAAACTAATGGTGGGTGACCTATTTAATTATGGTGCTTTTTACAACCATACCCTATGAATATGGAGGCAGAGGGTTAGGATAAAGGAGAAATAACGGCACGTTGTCATATATACCCCCAAAATTGCCTTCAGAAATCATGGGTGCTCCATCGCTGGAGGTTTTTAAGGGGAGACTAGACAGTCATGTAGGGACATGGTGGCTCAGTGGCTAAGACACTGAACTTGTTGATTAGAAAGATTGGCAGTTCAGCGGTTCGAATCCCTAGTGCTGTGTAACAGGGTGAGCTCCCGTTACTTGTCCCAGCTTCTGCCAACCTAGCAGTTTGAAAGCATGTAAAAAATGCAAGTAGAAAAAGAGGGACCACCTTTGGTGGGAAGGTAACAGTGTTCTGTGCACCTTTGGTGTTTAGTCATGCTGGCCACATGACCACAGAAACGTCTTCAGACAGCACTGGCTCTTCAGCTTTGAAACGGAGATGAGCACCGTCCCCTAGAGTCAGGGACGACTAGCACATATGTGCGAAGGGAACCTTTACCTTGACCTTTTAGACAGTTACTTATCTGAAATGGTATAGGTTCTCCTGCTGGAGCAAGGGGCTGGACTAGAAGACCTCCAAGGTCCCTTCCAGCTCTATTCTATTTTAAAGGAGTTGACACTGAATTTAAGAGGACGCCTCCAAAAGGGGGAAAAAAGATCCTTTCTGCCTGGTTTACCAAATACAGGTAATCCTTGATTTACAAAGTTCATTTAGTGAACATTCGAAGTTATAACGGCACAAAAAAAAGGCACTTAGGTCCATTTTTCACACTTACGATCATTGTAGCATCCTGCATGGTCCCATGGTCAAAATTCAGACACTTGGTAACTGACCCTTATTTGTGACAGTTGCAGTGTCTCCTTTTGTGGCGTTCTGACAAGCCAAGTCAATGGGGGGAGCCAAACTCACTTAACAGCCATGTGTTGTAGCCCGTCAGCAGCCTGTGCGGATTGTAGCTGATTCTGACAGCGAGGAGGCTGGTGTGATGTTGTGCCAGCAGCCTGTGCAGCTGGCACTCGAGTCAGACAGTGAGGAGGCTGGAGAAGATGTGGTGCCAGAGGCAGGGATTCAGCCAGGGCCTTCAGAAGCTCCCATAAATGAAGAGGACGAAGAGAAGGAGTCTCTTCTCGATGCACGGGTGCACAAAGCGGCCAAAAGGTAGGAGTGGCTCCTCAGGAGGAGGTCTCTTTGAGAGTAAGGCTTGGGGCTAATTGGCCACTCCCCTAGCCTATTTAAGGAGGAACGCCAACTGAAGCAATTTGTAGGGAACAACTTTAGTTCACTTTACTTCGCGTCTGGATTCTCTGCAAAATTGCTTCTGGGCTTTTTGCCAACCTTAGTAAGATTGTGATTACTTTATCTTTGGTTTCTTGTAGGCTGTTAAGAAAGTTTATTAACAGCCTTTGTTTTGAAAAAAAGACTGAGTTATTTTAGTAAATTACGTTTTGTACAATTGTTGTGTGTGCTGTGTTTTTTGGGATCCATAGCTGGGGCAGAACATCATGTGACTAATTTAACAATTGCACTGATTCACTTAACAACTGCAGCAAGAAATGTCATAAAGTGGGACAAAACTCGCTTAACACACTGCCTCACTTAGCAACAGAAATCTGGGGCTCCATTGTGGTCATAAGTCAAGATTCAGCTGTTCTATGATCATTCTTATACAGCATGGTGCAGTGGCTGTGAATTCATTTCTAAAAGATACTTAGCCATTGATGAGTACTAATTAGGGTGATTACTGTCCAGATTTTTTTGCTCTATCAAGTCATCAAATCCTTATTTTCCTGATATAATGCAAACGTCATGAAAAGAAGAACTACAATCATACCAACTTTTCCACAGCTCCAGAGTTGAATGGGTAACTTTAATGGGTACCCAAAACTGTTCTACAGTGGTATTTTTTCCCCAGCTAGGCCACTGAAGATGCATGGACTTCAGCTCTCTGAGTTGGGATATTGATATTATTCTCGAAAGGAACTCCAATTACATCAAATACTCTTCTGGAAAATCCAAAATAAAATTCCAACATGTACTACTTTGCTTAAAATATTATTATTATTATTATTATTATTATTATTATTATTATTATTATTATTATTATTATTATTATTCAGCTTGAAAATCTGTAAGGAAGGGTAAATGTCACCTCATCCTTTAAAAAAAATATTTTTCTTCTCAATTTTATTCTAATTGAATACATTAACCAAAGCAGAAAAAGAAGCTGTGAAAGTCGAACAGCATGGTTTGAAAGTTCAACCAGATAGTTTTTGAAACGCATTTGTTTTAACTGAACAAATGCAAACTTTTTTTCTCTCTTTCCAACTCAATGGTAATGATGGAAGGAAATAATGCTAATGGTGTGTGTATGTCATGATTTACTCCATCTGTCTTGTCTATGTATGGGCAATGACTTGCCTGTTCTAAGCTCCCATCCTTCCTGGTCGCATGACCCAGAGTAGCATATATGCAGACTGGCATATGCTTCTGTTGCCCATATACTATACCAGGGGTCAGCAATCTGCGGCTCTGGAGTCGCATGTGGCTCTTTCACCCCTCTGCTGCGGCTCCCTGTCACTCAAAATATGTGTCACAACCACCAATGTGCAACACCCTCCAGCATATGATGTATTGAGCTTTTCAACCCCTGGTAGGCCAAGAAAAGAAAAATTTCAGAAGAAAACAGAACATTTAATTCAACTACATATGCTAGTTTTGTGACCGCTCAGGAAATAGTCAGGGATGGGAAGGATTTGTGGCTCCCGGTGTTTTCTTTTTTGTGGGAAACAGGTCCAAATGGCTCCTTGAGTGCTTAAGGTTGCAGACCCCTGTACTATACTAACAAAGAAACACACACAACACAACACACTCGTTTATTATTACCCTGCTGCCGATGAGGTTTGGAAAGAATTACAAAAGTTGAACTCTGCAAGTATTCCCTAGCTCAGGGGTTCCCAACCCCTTGGTCTATGGACTGACACCGGGCCACGGCATTGCGGAAAACGGGCCACGGAAACAAACAAAGCCCCATCCATGGGATGCAGGCAGCATGGGAAACCACACTCCCTCTGGTTCCACAGAAAAACCTATTTCCGTGGAACTAGTCCCTGGTGCCCAAAAGGTTAGAATAGAACAACAGAGTTGGAAGGGACCTTGGAGGTCTTCTAGTCCAACCACCTGCCCAGGCAGGAAACCCTACACCACTTCAGACAAATGGTTATCCAACATCTTCTTAAAAGCTTCCAGTGTTGGAGCATTCGCAACTTCTGGAGGCAAATTGTTCCACTGATTAATTTTTCCCACTGTCAGGAAATTTCTCCTTAGTTCTAAGTTGCTTCTCTCCTTGATTAGTTTCCACCCATTGCTTCTTCTCCTGCCCTCAGGTGCTTTGGCGCATAGTTTGACTCCCTCTTCTTTGTGGCAACCCCTGAGATATTGGAACACTGCTATCATGTCTCCCCTAGTCCTTCTCTTCATCAAACTAGACATACCCAGTTCCTGCAACCGTTCTTCATATGTTGGGGGGACTCTGCCCTAGCTTGTCTATCTGATCCATCTCTGATCTGATCTCCTGAAGTTGGGATGTCAAAACATACCAGACAAATTATTTCTCCTGATCGTAATTTCCTCCCTCTTCCATCTCTTTTTTTTTTTGTATCAAAATGTTATAACCAAAACCTAAACTCCGACTTGAGCAAGCTAAGACAACCACAGAGACGATTCAGCAAAAAGAAAAAAAAAATTCTTCCAATTATTAGAATATTTTAAGCAACATGAATGTCGAACAAATCTACCCTAAAGGCAAAAACAGTAAAACTGACACTTATTAAGGCTCTCCCTTGAGAAATGGCATGTAAATTTCAGAATCCTAAAATGCCAGTTTGATTAAACTGAGTTAGCATTTTAAAACAGAAAAAGAAATGGGTTTTCTCTGATAGAGAATAATACTATTCTGAGCATGGCTGAACTTTCTATCAGTAGAAGTATTGAGAAATAAGAAAAAATAAGAAAAGGTAAAAAAAAACCTATATGTGCTGGTATCAGTTACAAACTGTTGACCGAAATTATTATTCCCTTTTCCGGAGAAAAAAGAACTCTAAAGAAACTGGATGTTGATTAAATGAAAAATAATTCAAGGTAATCCAGAAATCAAGCACAAGAAAAAGACTATAAATATGTATTAAAGCAATATAGTCTATCAAGGTACGATAGTCTACAGGCTTTCAAAATAAGGGTGCATTGCTTCTAATTCAGTTGCTGCAACTTCTTCCTAAATAAAATGTTTAATCTTGCTAGCGTGTGTCCTTAAATGAGATCTCTTGGGATCAATTCAATAGATTCCAGTATAAATGTGCTTAAGACAGAATCTGTGATTTCAGAGCCCAACATCCCCAACTAACCACATCTGGCACTGTGTAGGAGTAAGACGTTCAAAGGACAGATACAAAAGAAGGCCAGCGAGGCAGAACAAGAAAGTAAAAAAAGCAAAATACAGATAAGCGAGTTTGTATTTGAGCCTTCGCACAGCCTCATCATAAATGGTTAACAGGCTTTTCAAACACTAAAAAAAAATCACCTCCTAAAATGAAAGCTACGCCACAGTGAAGCACTGTATATTGTACGCCTTATTTTTTCGCACAAAACTGACTTTTTTAGAAGGATTAAATCCTGTCTGAACTAGGAATCATTAACAACTCATCAAGCCTCATTTAGGGGGAGAGAAAAAAATAGGTTCGTGAGTGAAGAATACTATCAACAGATTCATAACTCATGCAAATAACAGTCTTCGGATTCCGGGCTCAATATAACTGGAATGAATCAAGCTGACAAGCAGAAGAATTAATATTAAAAGATTAACCTTATTTAAGATCTAAAAAAAAAAAAAAACCATGGGCTGTAGCCAGAGTTCCACCAAGTGGGTCTCAATAGAACACTAATAATTATACCACATAAAAATAAAATCAACCTTTCCAAGCATGCTTACTTAAAATGATTACTTCAGGTGCAAGAGAGCTGCACCCAGTATGGCTGTATAACCAAAAGCTCCTGCATATGTGGATCTTCGGATTTCCATCCCTTTATATCAAAGCATGAAACATTTCCTATTCCTCTTAAATGTATCTGATGGAAGGGGGGGGGAATCACTCCTTTCCAATCGTCTTTGGAGAAAGGCTCCCCCCCCCATTTTTTTTTTGTTGGCCACATACCGACTTTAAAAGTCAACGCTTGTCAAGGAATGTCCCCTTAAGCAACTTAAAACCCATCACTGGTTGTTGTTTTTTTTTAATTTTTTTAGCTGATGCCAAGCCAGCCAATGCTGCTGCATTGTTGAGTTATATTGTAGGAGGGGAAAACTGGTGTCCACATGCAGATTTGCATAGAAATCTATTTTAAACAACGCTGAACGGAATGTGAAACAGATGGGGGAAATACTGATTTTAAATAATTTGACCGGCCAAAATAATTTGATGCCACTCTGTGCTTCCAACCAGCTACTGAATATGTGATCTTTTAGTCTGACAACGATCAGTCTAATTATGTCTTTAATTATCAGTCTAAGATTATGAACACTGAGAGCATATACACCAAAGACAAATTCCTTGTGTGTCCAATCACACTTGGCCAATAAAGAATTCTATTCTATTCTATTCTATTCTATTCTATTCTATTCTATTCTATTCTATTCTATTCTATTCTATTCTATTCTATTCTATTATCACCCTCTGATTGTTTCCATCGCATTTCCAGATATTCTTATCCTCAAGCAAGGATATATATATATATATATATATATATATATATATATATATATATATATATATATATATATATATATATATATATACTGGCAGCTAATTAATATCACTGCCAGGTTAATGTCATAAATCAACAGAATAATTTGAAATAAAAGAGCAAGGCTCCCTGATCCAATTTCTCCATTTCCATTTGTGATTGCAAAATATACAGGGCACTCAAATTCCACGCAATGAATATGTAGATTTGGGAGAACTATTTAATCATCTTTCTACAGGCATAAGCTGACAGTATAAGGCTAAACTGAAATTTTTGGACAAATATTTAAGCATGTACATCATCCAAGATAAACTTAAATGTAGAGATCATGCAACAGTTCCTTAAAAGTTAACGAAGTATACTCCTCATCTTAAATTATATCAGCATTATATCAATTGATTTTCACCAGTTTAATAATCGAACATATTGTATAATTACATACACAAATATACAAAGAGATAAATACTGTAGATTTACTCATTCAGTTTGTAAAGATTTGATGCTATTCGACTACCATTGTATTCTAAAGTAAACTTCCTGAATTCAATTGGCTTAAGGCTGCAGTTATGTTGCTACATTGTTTGAAAACATTTAGTTTTGCATTCAGGTTTGTTTCATTTTTTTTTTTTTCCCTCCTGGCAAAAGACAACGTGATTCATCCAGAATAAACCCAAACACAAACCTCTCTTTGTATGAAAAGTGAGAATAATAACCGACTACAAATTGCACGCGGGCAAGAAATGTTTTGCTTCTTAGCTGTCCTAAATATGTTAGTTTTAGCTGCTTTTCACAAATTATCTGCATGTTTAAAATTGCATGAACAGAGCCAGTAGGCTCTAAGATTTATTAAAGGTCAGGATCATTGTGAATTTTTCAAACTTTAGTATAACCAAAGGATCAAAATATGGCAGAGAGTTTATTTCCTAAACCAAAATATGAGTCTATATTTGTCACACTGAAAGCAGGTAAGTGCACACTGAAACAAAACTGTATGATGAGGCTACACTTTTAAGTGTAAAATAAGGTTGTCTTCCTAAACCCTTTAACTCAATCACCTTGTTTTAAAGTTGGAAAGTTAGATTGCAATTATTTAATTAACTTTGCAACTACGTTCAGTTTAATTTGTATTCCACATTCCAACGTGCTGGGTAAAAATGGGAGGGGGCGGGAGCAAGTAACTCCTAATATAAATATCAGAATGTTTATTAGTATAACTGTAATGAATTTTGTATAAATATTATCGTGGCAAAAGAATGCACAGCTCTATTTAGAAAGCATATTTTTGTAGGCACTCTTGTCCTTTCTACCTGCCTGCCACCAATAAATCTAAGAACATACTCAGCTGTTGAGTGAAATCTCACTTGCTCTAGAAATAAAATATCTGCTTCATAAATCACGTAATGTAAGCCTGTTGTTTGAACTGCGTTTTGATGTTTAAATTAAAAAAAAACTAGGACTATACTGAGGTATGAGATATGCCAATAAATATTATCTGTCTAGCATATCTCCAAATTGTGGTTTCAAAGAACACAAAGACCCAAGTGTACAATCTCTTAGATGTTGTCCTTCAAAATCCATAAATTCCCATCTGGACCACACACACACACACACACACACACACACAAATAAATTATAAGCATCTCTCCTAATAATCTCTCCTAATTCTATTCTATTTTATTCTAATCTAAATCCTTAATTCCATTTGGCCTGTTCTTCAATACTTTCCTGGAAGACAAGCAAAGGACTAAAGGAGTCAACCTTTGTTAGCTTAGGAAAGGATTATTCTTGACCCAAGGAGATTTCAAGAAAGAGACTGGGTCACAGCAGCATTCACAAAAGTTGTCTTAAGGAGTTCTGAAACCAACAAATCCAGCTCTTTATTTCACTGGGGCTTTGGCGATCATCCCAAGAAGCTGATCATCTCAACTCATAAACTAGTTAAATTGAGAGCCCTGGGTTGACAGCATACTTCAGGTTAAATGCCTGTGGAGATTCTCAGTCATCCAGGTCATAATTGTCTCAAAGGTGCTTCTTTTTCTTCAAAAGGCAACCGGGTTGTTTTTCTTGAATAAGAAGAAAACTTTATATGTTAGGTTTGAACCCCTCTAAGTTGACTTCCCAAAGAAGTCCCATTCTCAGGTGATCAGCACAAAATTTGTGCACGGATGGCCTAAATTTAAAGCTTTTAGCATCAAAATTCTGAAGACTAATCTTTCAGTTCCATTCCTGCTGATTATTAGACAAATATTTCATCTCTTTTTGGTGTTTGTCCTTCACCTCATTCTCTATTAGTTCCTTCACAGTGGCATGCCTCTTCTACATTAACACTATTTTCACTCCTAAATTTTATTTCCACATATTATTTGGGGGCGGGGGGGGGGAATATATTCTGTTTATCTACTGTTACTTGCTTTTCCTGGCCCACCAGTGGTCTACACAATTCTTTCTTTCTTTTGACACATTTGAGTCCCAATCTACTTTGTACTTTCTCATATGTGAAGCCTATCTTTCAAAGCTTCCAGCTGTGTAAAATAAAATCAGTAAAGCAAACCAGAATGGGAAATTCTGTTCTGTTTTGCAGAAGACTCTGCTTCTAAGACAGAGCTCCCCCCTTCTTAAATGCATGTGAAGGCTTTCTTATTAAAACAAGCCTCGCATCCTTGTTCAAACAGAAGCAAATTAGACAATGATGGCAGATGAGAATAAATATGCTACATGGGCAAGGAGAACAAGGGAGTCTTCGGATTATAAACTGCACAGTGGAATTTTCCTTGAAAGGGTAACATTTTTTTTGTAAGTATTTGATAGCAACGGAGGCCTAATGAATCAAAAAGAAAGTAAATTAGGATATCATTCACAACAAATTATTATCTTTCTTGAAATACCATCGGATTGAGCTGGGGACTAAGATGCACTAAATAGCTAGTCTCACTGTACTAGTTCACAGTCACAAAACTTCCCTTCCCTCCAAAAAAATAAATAAAATAAAATGTTGTTTAGTTGTCAACTTGCTGAAAGGTATAAATAAAGAGTGCATTTATTACTGTGGAATTGCCCTTTAATTTCAGCCACAAATATCTACGGCTGACAACTATCTTTTTAAGTGAAATAACCCCAGTGGAAGCAGCTTTCTGGACTGAATGTTGGAGGGGTGTGTGTGTCAGAGAAAAATGGGGGGGGGGATGTTTGCCACTGAAAATTGCAGGTAGTGATAAAAAAGGATAAACATTTTTACAAAAAAAAATATTGCTGTATTTTGGCAAGATGGGGTTCTTTTGAGGGATAAAGTTTTCTACTTCGAAATCTGTTTCCTGAGAAATCGCTTTCGATAAACCGATTTGCCTTACGGATTCAAGCATCAAAACACATCAATAATCTGTGTTGGGCTATCCTTTGACAGATAAGGTGGCTCCTGCATTTTTCGACACACAGTGGAGGGAAGACCCACTGTGAGATCTGCTTCCAATGAAACCCACACATTTTTATGCCCAGGTTACATTTCTATCAAACTTCAAGGATCTGTCCAATTTTTCAAAGGGTCCCAATCAATCATGAACATCAGCTGAATGTTCTACACACTCTAACAATATCATGGCAGCCTACACAGGAGAGAAATCATCTGGTTACAACCTTTGCCGTGGTTTTTTTTTCCCCCAGTTATTGTTTTGCCTTATTTAGAATATTCTTAGACTATCAGTTGCAGAAAAGGCTGCCTGAGTATCTGCTATCGGTCCCCTCTCCTTCCAAACAGATTCTCTTTCCATTGAGCACCGCCTCGCCAATCCTTTCAAAAAGGCAAGACTTAAAATTCCCCAAGTTTTTTTAAAGGAATCAATAAAGCAGAAATGAATAATGGACAGTTGTATTCTACACCCTCAAATTGGGCTGGTGGGGGGGGGAGGCAAAACGTCAGCAACAGTTTGCTTAAAAACCTCATCCAAAGTTTCTCACAAGGTTTGTCTGGAAAAAAGGAAGGAAGGAAGGAAGGAAGGAAGGAAGGAAGGAAGGAAGGAAGGAAGGAAGGAAGGAAGAAAGAAAGAAAGAAAGAAAGAAAGAAAGAAAGAAAGAAAGAAAGAAAGAAAGAAAGAAAGAAAGAAAGAAAGAAAGAAAGAAAGAACCGGTGCCCCAGTCCTGCCCTCCTGTAAATCCCAGGAACGTGGCTTCTTTTGTTTTGAACTAATTAACCCCTCTCCCATCTCAATCTCCCACCACCCACAGACTTCAGTTCCAATTCTAAAACATTTTGTTTGCCTCCTGAAAAAAGAAGATCCTCCTTTGGTAGGAAATCAACCTAGGAGAGAAGCAACCTAGGACTAAGGGGAATTTTTTTTTTCCGAAAACAAAACAGCTTGCTTTCATAAGTTGTGGGTGCTCCATCACTGGAGACTTTCAAAGAGAGACCGGATAACCTTGTCAGGCGCTACAATTCCCCCCAAGTTGTGGCTTTCCAGAGGACCCCTCAGTTGGGATGTAGCCCACCAAGATGCACCCCCCCTCCCATTAGCTTCTCTGTCTTCTTTTTTGCACAGTTACTGAACACACTTCCGGCTGGTGCATTACATATACGAAGGACATCAGAATAATCAGGGAAACTCTACTGAAAAGTTTGGTGGTGGGAAAACAAGCTAGATTCCGCTCCCTAAAGCGGCAAAAGAGCAGAAAAGCATAGAGATGGAAGCCCCCATCCCCAGACTGTGAAGCCCAGCAACCCCCATTGCAGAAATGATACTTTCAGCCTTCCCTAAACGATGGATGGATGCCCTGCTTGAAGATGACCAAAGGGTTCCCTTTCCCATGAGCCACAACTCTTGGGAAAGGAATATACTGTCAAATTGTTGTGCAAGCAGTGTCCTTTTTTTCTTAATTTACCTATTCTGGAACCAAAAAAAAACAAACACAAAACCAGTTGTCGAGATATGTTTGTTCCAAAAAGTTTTCATATGATACCTGAACCCCAGAGTTTTTAGTCATCAAGTAATGAGGGGGGGGAGAGTCATCTTGTATACATATTTTTTTAAAGAAAAAATGATAATTGCATAAAAACAACCCCACACCTGCCTTTGCAAACGAGCCTTCTTACCCTTTGTTCCCCTTAAATAATTCAGTTAATTAAAGATGGACATGCAAATCTGAAAGGCCTACTGTGCTCTTATCCCTTTTTTCTTTTTCCCTTATAATTTTACTTAGTCAAGACAGAGAAGAGATATCAAATTGCAGATGAAACTCAAATTGCTGCTCAATTTCAAATACATGAAATGAAAATAAACCAGGGAGAGGCATCTCTACCTGGCTGTATGTCACACCTGAATATATTGCTGCTTTTAAATCCAATCATACTAAGCATCCCTTACAACAACTCCGTTTAAAAGAAAACCGGAATCAACTTTGTCATTTATCCTCTTAACAGCGAAACAAAGTATAAAATATGTGTAACTTTTGGGAGCAAAGAAACATCAATGTGATATAAATGTGACAACTGTTATGTGTTATATGGCCCTTTAACTAATTTATAAGGAGAAAAAAAACACTTAATTATCTGTCTTTATTAAAGCAGTGAACTCTCAAAGGCTGTCTTGCTGAAAAGCCAGACCTATGGAAAATCTCCCATTCATATTTTACAGCCTGTCTCTATATGTGCAAAAGGAGGGTTAGGAATTATATTTATCAACCCTTACACAGATTACAATTCTCACACAACTCTAACTGGTTTAAACACCCAATTAGCATGCATTTTAGGCAGAGGCTGGGTAAAAGATTAGAGATCTGGACTGGCAGTCCTTTTGACCCCGTCTTTCCTTAAATCAATCCCAGCCAGTGCAAGCTATCTCTGTTTCCCTCTTGACCCCTCAGCTGTTCCCAAACTACCCCTCCTTCCATGCCCTACCCTACCCCTTGGCTAGGATTTGTGTGAGAAAACCCCAGTAAGGATCTAGGGAGGCTTTATAAGATCTTGGAGGCTTTGCCAGGCATCGCTCCCGGCCGACACGCTCGATGAACTACCAGAGCAAAGAGATTTATACATATCCCACTCCCGAGTTATGCCCCGGTTCCCCAAAACTGCTCAAAATATTGTTTAAAAAAAAATCGGTGTAGGTCGTGCCCTTCGACAGCCTCAGGGCGAAGCTGCAAGCGGGAACGCTTCGTCCCGTCTGAAAAGGCGCTGGTTCTGCCTAAGTTTCTCTTGAACTGGCTGCCTCGCGTGCAGACGCTTTCGGGGTAACGGGACGCTGAGAGACTCCGCTCAGCCGCGGCGGGTTATCCTCCGGGAGAGAACCGCAATCGCGGGACGGGCAGGGGTCTCCCGGCCCGGCCCGAGGAAGGAGGAATCCGTCCACCTGCCTTTCTCCTTGGTCCAGGGACAGCTCTCTCTCTCTCTCTCTCTCCCTCTCCCCTTACTAAACGCGAAAAGGGAAAGCAAACGCGGGGGCGGTTTGGAAAGACTTTAAAGAGACCCGCGGCGCCAAGGATAAAGACTTAAAAAGACTTCAAAAACTCAGAACTGGACGCGGAACTTTTCAACAGACCCCAGCCCACATCCGTCTCTTTCTTTCTTTCTTTCTTTCTTTCTTTCTTTCTTTCTTTCTTTCTTTCTTTCTTCCTTTCTTTCTTTCTTTCTTTCTTTCTCTCTCTCTCTCTCTTCCTTCCTTCTTCCTTTCTTTCTCTTTCTTCTTTTTCTTTCTTTCTCTCTTTTTTCCTTTATCTCTCTCTCTCTCTCTCTCTCTCTCTCTCTCTCTCTCTCTTTCTTTCTTTCTTTCTTTCTTTCTTTCCATCTTTCCTTCCCTCTCCCCACCTCTCTCCTTCCCCCCCCTCCCTCTCTCATCCTTGTAGGGAAGGGTTTCGGGTGCCGCCTCTCCTTCCGAGGAACGCAAAGACCTCCCCATCCCACCTCCGAGCCCGGCTTTCTCCCCAACTTTTCAGCTCGCGGGGGAGCAGGCGCTGCGCCGCGGCACTCCTCGGAGGGCCGCTTCGCCAAGCGAACGCGCGGGATTCCCGTGCACCCATAGACCCACACTCACACGCACGTTCAGAACCCCCTCCCCTCTCTTTCACACACCACCACCACCCCTCTTGCCCGCGGCTCTCACCTGGCGTTGGTGCAGTCGTTGTAGAGCGTCTCGAAGTCCCTCCTGGAGATGAGTTTGCATCGGTTGACGCCGGGCTGGATGGCCCCCAAGCCGCGCAGGATGCGCACCTGCTCCACGTTGCAGACCACCGGCGTGATCTCCAGGCGCTTGAGCTTGGTGTAGACCGTGTGCAAGCCGCCCACCAGGTGCTTGAGGAAGAGGTCGAAGGCCTGCGGCAGGCAGATCAGCTCGCAGCCCTCCACCGAGAACGAGGCCACCTGGGCGCCGCGCAGCTCCACCATCTTACACTCGTTGTTCTGCGGCGTGTTCTCCACCGGCGAAGGCGTCGAGTAGACCGGTTTGCCCGAAGGCGTCGGGGGGGCGCCGCCTGCCGCGCCCGGACACGGAACGGGAACCGGAGCCGGACCAGGACCCGAACTGTTCTCCGCACCTCCAGAAGCCGATGCTGCTGCCGCCGCCGCCGCCGCCGCCGCAGCAGCAGCAGCCGCAGCTGCAACAGCCGCGCCGGGCTCCGGGCGGAAGAGGCCGGGGACGGTGGTGGGGGCGGCAGCGGGGGCGGCCGGAGCGGTCGGGGCGGGCGGCGGGGAGGGGGCGGCTGCCGGGGGCGCGGGGGGCGGCGGCGCGGGGGGCGCCGGCTGCGCGGCGGGGATGAGCGGCGCCGGCATCGCCATGGTCACATCAGAGGAGCCGGGTTAAGGCGAGGGGCGCTCCGGGCGCTGCCCCGCCGCGGTCCGCGCCAACTTGAGCCCAGCACCGGCTGCTTCTGCTGCTTCTGCTGCTGCTGCCTGGCGGGACCCGCTCCGCGCTCTGCGGCTCCGGCGGCGGCTCCGGCTGCTGCTACTGCTGCTGGTGCTGCTGCTGCTGACGGCGCGGTCCACCCTCTCGCCGCGCCCCGCGCGCTCTGCCCGCCCGCCTGCCTGCCTGCCTGCCCGCCCGCTCGCTCTGCCCGCCCGCCCGGCTCTCCCTCCGGCCGCGGCGCGCGTTGCTGTTGTTGTCACTCGGTGCAGAGCGGGGGGCGGAGCTCCGCAACTTGCGAAGCCCCTTCAAAGCCGAGCCGGAATCCCCCCCAGCCACCCACCCACCCTCCGCCCGGCTCGGGGCGCTTGCGGAGGCCAATGGGGGTGGGGTGGGTTGTGGGTGTCGCTGGCGGGGCCGCTTCGCCCAGCCAGCCCTAGTCGCGTAATGGGCCCGGCGTGGGTGGGGGGTGGGGGGTGAGAGAGAAGGAGGGAGACGGGGACGACTCTGGCGCCCCTCCTTCAGGGCAGCGGGGCGGGGCCAGCCAGGGGGTGGAGGGACAATTGCTCCTCCCGCCTTTCCCCTCCCTCTCTTCAAGACCGGGAGGGGTGGGGGATGTCTCGGGAAGTTCCTGGTGGGACCCCCTTTGGGCAGGGCCACCCGACTCCCGAGCTTCTTTCTATCTCTTTCTGTCCCCCCTTGGGAGGGAAAAGGGTCCGTTGGGCGGTTGCGACCGAGGGACCTCCTCCCCGTCCCTCCCCTCCTCTCCTCTTGCTCCCCCCTTTAAGAACCAGATCCGCCTCTCCGGCTTCGAGCTGCCACCCAGCGCCGCGTCTCCCGGCCAAGCCCGCGCTTGTGACTTCGGAACCGGCTAAACCGACTTTAAGCCGAGCGGAGGCCAGCGATAGCCCCGATTTTCCAGCCCCAACCCCACCCCCCGAAACACACCCGCTCTGTTTGGCAACCGGCGACCCTTCTTTCCCCACCCCCACCCGCATCCCGGAGTCCTGAGGCGTTCAAGCTGGGTGGGGGCTGCTTTTAAGGAGGCCTTTCACTTTTTCCCAGGGGAGGCGCGTCACTTTCGCTTGCCGGCAGCAGCGGCAGCGCGCGCTCTCTTCTTCCCCCCAACGCCCGTGCGAGCAAACCAGGAGGCTCCAGGCTCTGCCCCCCCCCACCTCCCTCCCCCCCCATGGCAGAAACTTTGCCGCACGTGGGGACGAAGTGGAGGAGAGAGAAAGAGAGAGAGAGAAAGCAGAGATGCCACTCAAAGCGAAGGAGCGCCATCCTTGTTTTCTGCGCTCCGGGAAGAGTTTGTGTTTAGTTTTAGTTTTTTGTTTTTTTGTTTTTTTTCTCAGGAATGGGATTCTCCTCGTGCGATTACTTTGGGAAGTTTCTTTCTTTCTTTTCTTTTTTCTTTTTTTCCTTCCCGGTTTCGCGAGCTCCGAATCTTTTCCCCCCTAGATTTAGGTTACATTTTTTTGGAAGGGATGCTTGTGTTAAACTCTTTCCTAACCGTTGCGCGCTGTGAGGGGGTGGGGAGGTGGGAGGGAATCGAGTGTACAGCGTGAACGAGAACGGCTCGTTTCCTTTCTCCCTGAGCGCAAACCCGTCCGCCTTTTCTCTCTTGTATTGGAGGAGCAAAGGCTCGCGTTAAAAGATCCTAAAGCAAGGTTGAAAATAGGTCTGGATCTCGTTGGGGAAAGGTGGTAGTTAGTGAACGAACTGAACTTTTGGCAAGCCTCGGGGTAGGAATTTAAATGCTTTCTGGAAAGTTGGTGAGCAGAAAGAGAGTTGCTTTCTCCTCGTGTTGGGTATCTTGAATATCCCCTCGCTGTGAGATGTAACAACCACAGTCAAGGAAAGGACCAGTTTTTTGCGCTTTGATCAGCGGGCGGCCCTTTCGCGCTCGGAATCTTTCTCCGTTACGCTCGCCCACGGTCCAACCACCGAGCCTCCCCGCGTGAAAACCAGGAGGCCTTCTCTGGTACACCCCCCCCCCCCGCCACGGTGAGCTGCACATGCGCCGGAAGGCTCCGGCCAACTCGCCATCCAAGTTGCAGTCAGAACGATGTGCAGGAAAAAGCCACCGCAGGAAGTAAAAGAGTTTTTATTATTATTATTTTTCCCTCTGAAATAATTAATGTCTCCATCAGTGTGGTGCACCCTTGGAGACAAATTGGTTCGGGAGGAGGAAAGATATTAAGAAACAACTCGACTGTTTTTTGTCCAAATCCGGAGTTTTATTTTTTATTTAATTCCCCCGCTCCCCTGAAAAGCAGATCGCTAAACGATGACACAGAAGAGGGAGAGGGAATTGAGTGCCAGCCAGAGAAAGGCGAAGCTGCCTCTTAAAGCGTTTTGGTGGCCTTGTAAATTGGGGGAGGGGGCAAGGGGTCCATCAATAATGATATCCAGAATTCCCCCAACTTTAATTTTTTTGTGGGGAGCCTTGATTCAATCTGGATTGCCTTTGTGTCTTCTTGTCCTTCTGCACCGACCCAACAATTTCAGGTTATCTGGAAAATAGCTGAGCCATATCAGGCCTGATGGATGGGAGACCACCAGGAGTGAAGGGAAGAAGTATCTAGAGAAAGGAAGCTCGGTCAAATGTCTTCCAGAAAAAATCACAACCTGTGTCCACCAGGAGTCAGGAAAACATGAAGGAGACTTTTAAGGATTAGGACTCCCGTGTTGGGTGAGTCTTTTCTGCAGGAACGTTGTCTTCACAGGGGGGAAAAATTGCAATGACTATTTTGCAAGATTCAGATGTTCATTTTAAACTCTCTTTTTTCACCCTTAAAACCAGAGGAGTTACTTTAATTTCCACTCCCATATTCAAGGGTAGGAAACAACCCCTGTTTTAGTAAGCTAATCAAAATAATCCCTCCTTTAAAAACAAAAGAAAAGCAAAAAATATATAACAATTTTTCGGCGTTTCAGTAGCATGAACACCAGCCTAATAGCTTGTCCTTCATAAGGCCCGATTTTTCCAACCGCGCGTTTCATCGAGTCACCTTTTAAAGCTGACTCCGCGGAACTCAAAAGACTTGGAGGGGAGCACGAGAAACCGGCGGAGGGAGGGGATAAAATTTGGAGCCTGCCCCATATTTGCGCATTTCTGTTTTACAAAATAAGAGGGGAGGGTCCCGCCAAACTATTTTTGCTCACCCTCTGCCTGGCAGATCTCCAAAATATACATTATCCAAAATATGTATTATACACGTCTGCGCGGATCTCACCGCTTGGTCTGGAAGTCTATCTCAAGAAAACGCGCACTGGGCCCGCGGTATGTGAGCAAAGACGCATCAAACGGCAATTTTAGTTTTGTTTAGGTTTAATCTTGGTTCAAGCTAGTGGAGAGCAGGTTTAGGGGTTCGCGCGCGCCCCGGTTCTTTCTTAGGGAGAAAACGCGCGCCACAATCCTGAAGCTGCAAAGAAACAAAATCCCTGCTTGGCTTTTCCTGCTTGCCCAGATCCCGACCGGACGAGCAAAACGGCGAAGGGGGAGCGAGTGTAACCCCCGCGTTTCGAACCGCCAGCGCCGACTTTAGGATCCCGCGCGAGACCCCTAACGCGAAGGAGACACGAAAGGAAAACCGCGAATCGGTTTCGATGATTTCCCTTTAGTGAAGACGCCCCCAGCGGCCTCTCTCCTCCCCAGCGTGTCTCTCCCCCACCCACCCCCGACTCCCCGATTCCTGGGTAGCCGGAATGATTTGCGCCTTCGCCCGGTTTGTCACGCAAGGAGTGACGCCGCTCAAATCCGGCCGCCTGTTTAAAATTCAAAGACCTGCAAATCGCTCTGTTTGTCCTTTGATGGGGCCTCTGCTGATTAAAACGCGACCAAGAAGGCTTAATTGCCGCACTAATTAAGAAGTCTTTAATTTCTTTTCCTGGAATATTTGTTTGAAGCGAGGGTTTTTCTCTGCTGCTCGGCACAGCTTGTTCGGGGGGGGGGGGAAGGAGGGACAAGCGTCTCCCCCACCCCATCCCACCCCACCCCTCCGCCTTTCCTCTCCCATTCGGTCTCTGCTTCTCCTCCCTCTGACCCCGGCGGCGAATGAAAGGAAAACAGTCAGACGAGCCTAGAATTGGGGGGTGATTTATGGCTGGCCGGACCAGAGGGCGCGTGCACGGATGTGAAAAGCCCGCCGGAGGAACGTGGGAAAGGCGCAACGATTCCGGCCCTGCTTGGGCAGTTATCCTTTTCGGCAGATTAGACAAATCCGTCTATTAGGACAGCGGGAGGAGAAATAGGGCCAATGGCTAGGAGGAGGAGGATGGGGGTCTTCTGTTCAAGTTTAGGCGTTCTCTTTCTCTCCTCCCACTCTTTTTTTTAAAAAAACCCACCTCCCCATCTTCTCTTGGGTTTCCTCCTGTCTCAGAGACCCACAAGAGGTCTCGGGCAGCTTCTTCTGCAACGCTCCCGTTGCAGACCCTCTCGAAGCTGCGCCGAAGCAACGGCGTCGCAAACCGGGCAATGCCCAAATTGCGTCAAGTTCTTGTTTGCAGAAGCTGCCCTCGTTCCCAAGGACAAAGTCGAAGTGACAGTTATCACCTTCCCGGCTCAGGGCCCGGGAAGAGTCCCCCCAAGGGGACTCTTTGTCTCTGTAAGCCCTGCCCCGTCTGGTTTGATGCGACAGAGTTGAGGTGCTCCATAGCCCCGTCGAAGGGGACCCACCTTGCCCTCTAGAAAAGCCCGCTCCAGAGGCTACGTAATTCCCAGCCTCGTTTAAAAGATGGCTATTTTTTTAAAAAAATGGTTTCTCCTCTCCCGCCACCAGGCCTTGTGGGGTAGCTAGGTAACAGTAATAGAGCTGGAAGGGACCTTGGAGGTCATCTAGTCCAAACCCCTCCTCACGCAGGAGATCTATATTAGGGATTCGAACGGCCGACCTTTCTGATCGGCAAGCTCAGTATCTTAGCCACTGAGCCACCAAGCCAGGCTATGAGGTGGGCAGGGACCTCTTAGAGTTTGATAGGCTGGTATTGTTCTCCACCGGACGTGAGATTTCCCTCCCCCCCCCCTCCCGCCGCCTTTTTTCCGGTGGGTACTCTTCGCTGATGTAAGCCGCCTGGAGTCACCCTGGAGCCGGGCGGCATTATCAATTATATATAAATCAGTAGAATAAGAATAAGAATAGAGCAGAATAGAACAGAATAAAGAAGGGATAGAACAGAACAGAACAGAACTGAACTGAACTGAACTGAAATGAACTGAAATGAATTTTCTGAATCAGCTGCCTGTAATTTCTCTGAGTTCAATCCTAGCCAGGCTCAAGGTCGACTCAGCCTTCCATCCTTTCTAAGGTGGGTAAATTGAGGACCCAGTTTGTGGGGGCAATAAGCTGACTTTGTATAAATATACAAAAGTATGAAGGCTATTGCTTAACGCATTGTAAGCCGCCCTGAGTCTCCGGAGAAGGGCGGCATATAAATCAAATTAAAAATAAATAAATAAAAAAAAATGAATTGAATTTTTTATTGGCCAAGTGTGATTGGACACACAAGGAATTTGTCTTCGGTGCATAGGCTCTCAGTGAGGCCAAAGCTATGGCTAAGGGGGATCGGAACAAGCGATAGGTTTGCGCGCCTTCTGCGTCTTTCTGGACTGAGCTTCCCTTTGTATAGCATCGCTTTTCCGAGGTGTCGCAACCTTTGGAGAAGCCCACAGGATCGGGACTTTCTGATAATTGGCCCCAGCAGGGAGCGTCGACGGGAAAGAAAGAAGCGGGGGGGGGGGGGGGGATAGGTGGAACTTCACGCCCACCGGCCAGTGGGGATCCATCCATCCATCCGGATTCCTGACCAAAGCAGAAGATCTAGCCAAGAGACCCGCTCCCGGAATCGGGTTGGGATACCTGGTGGTCTTGTCATCGAATTAAACTCCCGGGGGGGGGGGGAATGGGGGGGATCTGATTTCCACAACGCTCCGCCAGCGACCATCTCTCCTTTTCGAAGCCCCACAAGTCAACTTCCCCACCCCAACCCCGCGCGCAGCAAACGACCCCCCCAGCAGCGTCGACTGTCTGCGGGGATCTCTCTTCCCGTGGAAAGTTTATTAGGCGAGGTGTGTAGAAAAGGGGTGTCCACGCGCCCCGCGGGGGGACTCTTCAGGAGAGCAGGGGGAAATGGAAAGGAAAGAGTCTGGGGGAGGAGGGGCTCCTCCCCCCCCCCCCCCCCAGCCTCGAGCATTCACCAGCTGGCGGCCCGGCTGGATAGCAGGAGCTCCAAAAAAAGGACAGACACGGCCGTCTCCTTCTCTCCTCCCTTTAAACCTGGGGTTTCCAACCTTGGCAACTTTAAGCCTGGAGGACTTCAACTCCCAGGATTCCCCAGCGCCAGCTGGCTGGGGAATCCTGGGAGTTGAAGTCCTCCAGGCTTAAAATTGCCAAGGTTGGAGACCCCTGCTTTAGACGGCAGTTTGAAAAGGCGAAGCGCCCTCTCCTCCTCACCGGTTAGAAGAAGCTTCCCCTGAGCAACGCCAATTCCCGATTACCGCAAATCGGGCCACAGGGGGAGCCTCACCATGCCCTCCCCAACTCCCACCACGCTTCTCTCCGCAAGAGACTTGGCCGTAGGAGCGAGGCGATTTCCGCTCGTGCGGCCGAGCAAAGAAATTTCCAATAAAGGAGAATATTTGCAGTTCAAGATTGAAAAGAGGTGTGTGTGTGTGGGGGGGGGGTGTCTCCTTGGTGCTCTTTGAGCCTGCTCGTTTTCTTCCAGACGTTTCACGATCCTAGCTAGGCAACGTCATCAGTTCTAGTGAGGAGTGGTGTTTGCTATCAGTATATAGTCTGGCCTCTTGCCTGTCTGTCTGGGGTGGGGGAGGTCTTAGAGATTCTTCGGTTGGAATGTTTAAATTGGGTCGGGCTGTTGAAAGAATCGCTAAGACAATCACACACACACACACACACATATACAACTGATGATGATACTAGTTAGGGTCATGAAACGCCTCCAAGAAAACAAACCAGCTCAGAGAGCACCAAGGACCCCGTCAAAGATGTCTTCCTCTGCCTTTGGTTTCCAGGGTGCGCAATCCCAATCCTCCATTTCCCCCTCGTGGCTGGCGTTTTCCCTCCGTTCGGCGCCGCCTGAACCGTGCGTCGGAATCACCGCTCGCGGTCGGGGTGCGCCCTTTTAGGATCGCAACTACTTGCCGAGGGAGCGGGGGGGGGGCTCCCAAGTGGCTGCTATGCCCGGCGAGATGCGCTGGCGGCGCGCGCTGCTTTCCCCTCTCCAAATTCCCGCGCGGCCCGCGTTTAAACCGCCTAACTCCCAAGACGGGACAGAGGGGTTTGCGGAAGGGAATTTTTTTCCTTTCCCCCCCCCCTCGCTCTTCCCGTCCCACCCACCCCTTTAAAAAAAACCCCCTGCGCGAATTTCCAACTGAGTCGAGAGCTTGGGGGCTTGGGGAATTGAGTGGGGGTTTAACTCTCTCCTGCCTCCCTCTCCCTTTGCTACGGATTGCTAATTTGGCGACCGTTGCATTGGGTGCTTCACACACACACACACACTCTCTCTCTCTCTCTCTCTCTCTCCCTCCCTCCCTCCCTCCCTCTCTCTCTCTCTCTCTCTCTCTCTCTCTCTCTCTCTCTCTCTCTCTCTCTCCAACAAGAAGATCCAGGTCCTTCCTTGCGATCTGAGAGGATCGGGACGCCTCCCCCACTCCCGTTGAAGGTTGAGAGAAAGTTGAAGCCGAGGTCAGGGGTAGAATCAGAGTAGCAGTGGTGAAATGCAAATTTTTTTTACTACCGGTTCTGTGGGCGTGGCTTGGTGGGCGTGGTGTGGCTTGGTGGGCGTGGCAGGGGAAGGATACTGCAAAATCCCCATTCCCACCACGCTCCTGGGGGGAAGGATATTGCAAAATCCCCATTCCCACCCCACTCTGGGGCCAGCCAGCGGTGGCATTTGCCAGTTCTCCAAACTACACACAATTTCAGCTACCGATTCTGCAGAACCTGTCAGAACCTGCTGGATTTCACCCCTGGCTGGAAGGGATCTTGGAGGTCTTCTAGTCCAGCCTCTTCCTTAAGCAGGAGATCCTATACTATTTCAGACAAGGGACTGTCCAGTCGCTTAAATCCTCCAGTGATGGAGCATCCAGAACTTCTGAAGGCAAATTATTCCCCTGGTTAATTGTCCTCACTGTTATGAAATTTCTCCTTAGTTCTAAGTTGCTTCTCTCCTTGATTAGTTTCCCTCCATTGTTCTCGTCCTGCCTTCTGGTACTTTGGAAAATAGGTGGACCCCCTCTTCTTTGTGGCAGCCCCTCAAATACTGCTCTCATGTCCCCCCCTTTCTTTTCTCTAGACTAGCCAAAACCCCAAATCCTGCTAACCGTTCTAATGTTTTTAGTCTCCAGCGGAGTGGGACCGAGCGAACCCTTCTCTTTAGATTTCCTGGTTCTTCGAACTTTGCATCGACTCCCCCCTTCACCCCCTCCCCGCAACTTCGCCCCATCTTTTCCTCGAGGTTAACTGCTTTTACTATGAAGTTTAGGATCGCTCCGGGATCGCCAAGCCCTGTCCCCTTGGCTTTCGAGTCGACCCGAAGACACCCCCCCCCTTCGCCTTTCCGTTTGACCCCCAACTTTCTCTGTCCACCTAGCGAAAACTCTTCTCGTCTGAATCAGCCAGGAAGCGTGTTTTCTTTGATCTGCCCCCCCCACACACACACACACACGCCGCGGCCGCCTTCCTCAACGTTAAGACACCCGTGTTTGTGTACCGTGTGTACCCTTTCGATACCCCCCCCCCAACTCGCCCTTCTGCCATTCCTCCTTTCCCCTTCCCTTTTTATAGCTCGGGAGGCGAAGCGCTCCGAGTTGGATGCTTCGTTCCTGCGGTTATTTAAAACAAAAAGAAAAAAGAAAAGAAAAAGAAAAAAAAACCAGGCTAAGCCAATTCTATAAACCTTCTGCAAATTAAAATACATGGGAGGGAGGTCGAGAGGCTCCGTAATGGAAGTGCTGACACCATCTTAACGGCGGCGTTGTAAACGGCCACGCTATAATATCCATTAAGCAGAAAGAAAAATAAGATGGTTGATCAATAATTTATACCGAGAGTACCAACTGCAGACATAATAACTCGTAATGGTTGCAAAGCCATCGCGCCCCCCCCCCTCGCCAGACCTTGCACGGCCCCCTTCCCTCGGGCTCAGAGTAGGATTTCCACTTCCACCCCTCACTCCCCCCCCCCCACACACACACACTCACTCTCACCCACCCCCGTGATGACGTCCCTCGGAGCCGCGGGTCAGCCTTCGCACGGGACCAGCAGGGCTGCCGAGCCCGTCGGAAGAGACTCGCGGCTTCAAGAGAGACGCGCAAGGTCGCGCAGCTCCGAGCGCACAAGACCGGAGCGACCCCGGCTTTGCTTTAAAGCGAGATAAGGATCGCCGGGCGCCCATAAAGGCTTGGCGGACGGAAAAAAGGACAGGAAGGCTTGCTTGGAAGGCGCGCGCGCGCGCGTGTGTGTGTGTGTGTGTGTGTGTGTGTGTGTGCGCGCGCGTGCAGGGAGGGAGAGAAGGAGGGAGGCTTTGCTGAGCTCAGCGCAGCTCCAAACTCTCCCCCTATAAAAGATGGGGATCAAGGCTGCGGGAAGGCTGTGAGAGGGAACTTGGAGCGTTAGTGGACCACCAGATAAACATGAGCCAGGAGTGCGCGGTGGCAGCCAAAAAAGCCAATGCAATCCTAAACTGCATTAACAGAGGGATACAATCAAGATCAAGGGAGGTGTTAATACCACTCTATAAAGCCCTAGTAAGGCCACACCTAGAGTACTGCATCCAGTTTTGGTCACCACGCTATCAAAAAGATGTTGAGACTCTAGAAAAAGTGCAGAGAAGAGCAACCAAGATGATTAGGGGATAGCAGTCTTCCAATATTTGAGGGGCGGCCACAGAGAGGAAGAGGTCAAGCTATTTTCCAAACCACCCGAAGGCCAGACAAGGAATAATGGATGGAAACCGAACAAGGAGAGATTCAACCTGGAAATAAGGAGAAATTTTCTGACAGTGGGAACAATCAACCAATGGAACAGAAGCTGCCTTTGGAAGTTGTGGGAGCTTCATCACTGGAGGCTTTCAAGAAGAGCCATCTGTCAGTAATGGTGTAGGGTCTCCTGCTCAGGCAGGAGGGTTAGACTAGATGACCTACAAGGTCTCTTCCAACTCTGTTAATCTGTTAAATCTGCTAAAGCCTTCATGGCTGGATGCCTGTAGTCAGGGAACCAGCCTGCTGCCTTAATTCCTCACCCACCCAACAATTTTCCTTAGTCCTAACAATATGGGTTCGGATTTGGCTAGGACAGGGGTCAGCAACCTGCGGCTCTGGAGCCGCATGTGGCTCTTTCACCCCTCTGCTGTGGCTCCCTGTCACTCAAAATATGCGTCAGAACTGCCAATGTGCGACACCCGCCGGCACATGATTTATTGAGCTTTTCAACCCCCAGTAGGCCAACCACCATGGATAAATCCAAGAAAAGAAAAGTTTCAAAAGAAAACAGGACATTTAATTCAACTACATATGCTAGTTTTGTGGCCGCTCAAGAAATAGTCAGGCACGGGAAGGGTTTTGTGGCTCCCGGTGTTTGCTTTTCTGTGGGAAACAGGTCCAAATGGATCTTTGAGTGTCTAAGGTTGTAGATCCCTGGGCTAGGAGAACATCTGGGGCTACATCTAGTCAGCACTGCACACTTCTGGGAGTTTTTGGATGGATTGTGTGGGCCATCGTGCCAGGGCTGACTTTTAGGGGACCAATCAGATTTTCTCTCTGGGATGATCTTTCTTTCGCATCTGGTCTTCCAAAAGTGGACTCATCTTGGCTTCTGTGAGTTCCCTCCCCCCTTCCACCTTTCCCAGCTGGAAAGTCTTCTTCAGAGATGTCCCAAAAGTGTCTTCTTTCAAGAGGCAACTGGACTTTCTCGTGTTTCTTTTGAAGACGTTTCGTGGACTTTTGGACAGAGAGGGTCAAAGAGGGGTCAAAGAGGCCATCTATGCCAAAATTGATCAGCCCTCTCTCAACAGAGGGGGAGGGATACGACATCATCTATCTCCAGCCTACAATGAAAGTCCTTTCAAAGGAAAAAAAAAACCCAAGAAAGTCCAGTGGCCTGTTGAAAAAGCACCTTTGGGTCAATGGATAACTGAGAATGTCAATAGTAGGGGTGTTATTCAGCAGGGTCTGAAAGGTTCTGGAGAACTGGTAGCGGAAATTTTGAATAGTTCGGAAACCGGGAAATACCACCTCTGGCTGGCCCTAGAGTGGAGTGGGGATGGAGATTTTGCAGTATCCTTCCCCTGGAGTGTCTATATGTCTGTCTGTCTGTCTGTCTGTCTCTGTCTCTCTCTCTCATCTATCTATCTATCTATCTATCTATCTATCTATCTATCTATCTATCTCTATCAATCAATTTATCTATCTATCTATCTATCTATCTATCTATCTATCTATCTATCTATCTATCTATCTATTTAGAGTTATTAAAGCTTTCCCTTAGATTGAAAACTGTGGTTAGGATTACTGTTCTCATGAGGCTTTCTGCTTAGGTTTTGGTGAATACTGATCAATCAATGATAATTTTATCCCACATTTAAATATTCTTAAATCTTAATAAATAAAGTAGGTGGCAACCAGAGGTGAAATCCAGCAGGTTCCAACAGGTTCTGGAGAACCGGTAATAGAAATTTTGAGCAGTTCAGAGAACTGGCAAATACCACCTCTGGCTGGCCCCAGAGTGGGGTGGGAATGGAGATTTTGCAGTATCCTTCCCCCCAAGAGTGGGGAGAGAATGGGGAGTTTGCAGTATCCTTCCCCTGCCACGCCAACCAAGCCACACCCACCAAGCCACACCCACAGAACCGGTAGTAAAAAAAAATTGAATTCCACCACTGGTCCATAGACATCTTTTCCAGAGAGCTGGGTCTTGGCACAATGGATCCAAAGTAGAATCGTTTGAGCTGGGACATCTGAGCCTGGAGGGAAATCTCTGGGTTGATTTATTCAGTGACCCATTGCTTTGTTTTCTTCGAGGCCATGCGCATTCGTGGAAGGCTGTGCACATGCGTGAATGCGCAAGCTCACATTTGCGAACTGGTAGGGAAAGTAAGTGAATACCACCCCTGGTTGGGTCCAAAAAGTTCAAACAGTTTCTCAAACCTCTCACCCTATTTGTAGTCTCCTCTCCCAATCCTTTTCTTTTCCTTTCTTTCTTTCTTTTTGCTGATATCCGTCAAAGGATATCTGCTACCTTGAGCTCAAACCTGGAAAAACCTTTTGAATTTAGTCGCACTTGGAAAAGAACCAAACTTATATTAAAAATGCCCGATTGCTTGCTTATCCAGTGACCTGTGAAAAGATAGCTTCTTCTGGAAATGAGTAAAAACACAAAACAAAACATAGGGCAGCTGAATTGTGATCCGAAAGATGTTTGCTGATGAACAAGAACAACTCAAATAAACAAGATTTCTTACTTGACACCAGTGAGAAGAGAGAATAGAATAGAATAGAATAGAATAGAATAGAATAGAATAGAATAGAATAGAATAGAATAGAATAGAATAGAATAGAATAGAATAGAATAGAATAGGACAGGGTCTTATTTTCGGGAAAACACAGGTAGTAATGATCCATGGTTATCGTAACCAGTTTACTCAGAGTTTAACTTTGCAGTGGTAAACAAACATAGTTGTCATTTTCCTGGCAAACTCATTTGCTTAATTTCAGAAAGAAAGGTAGTATCCAGATACACATCCTCACGTTTTGTTTAGTGGGGTAGAGTTTGAGCAAATCTGCTCGGCATGGGAGCCTTAGCATGGATTAAATTATCTTTATTAAATTATGGGTGTGCAAAGCATTTTTCGACAGAAACGTTCTGATACCAGAATAATTGCAATGGCCTTTGTAACTACAGAACAGGACATCTGGGAGTTAGAGACATCCATTCCAAAATTTGTTTCATAAATGTAATTAAAATTGGATCCTATTAAGTGATCAAGAATACAGTATTCATTTCTAAAGCTCAAAGAACAGAGTAAGACCGAGCCCCGTATCTTTTTAGAATTAAATTAATTCCCATCTATTTGTTTCTCAAATTTCTGTACCAAACGGCTATTTATTAAAAAATGAAAGTACATTGTTTCCTATCAAAATAGTTCAACGATACAGTTTGTGTGATCCAACTCTGAACGGGCTTCATTATAACGAAGAAAGTGAGAATTAATAACACAATTGTATGTTAGCATCTTAACCAAGCTGAGCATATTAACCAACGCAATTATCCTTTTCTGTTCCTGAAGCAGAGTAAGAAACTGAAAATCCACATGGTAGATGTAACATCCGGTATTTTTTTTCCTCTCAGAAAAATACTGTGTTTCTCCAAAAATACAACCTACACCGAAAGTAAGTCCTATCTTGATTTTTTCACATGCATCCAATAAGTCTTACCCCCCAAAATAAGCCCTAATTAAGACCTCTTCTGCAGCTGGCAAGTCTTTCCTGAAGGCCTCTGATTAATTCAGAACTCTGTTATCGGCAATAGAGGCCTTCAGGAAAGAAGGCCTCTATTGCCGATTGTTGGCATGCAGAAAAAATGGGCCAAGGCATGCAAGGCCTGGCTGCAATTATTCAAAGCTGAAGAAGTTCCTGAAGGCCTCTGACACAGAGGTGGTATTCAGCAGGTTCTGACCAGTTCTGGAGGACCGGTAGTGAAAATTTTGAGTAGTTCAGAGAACTGGTAAATACCACATCTGATGGCCCCGCCCCTATCTATTCTCTGCCTCCCGAGTCCCAGCTGATCGGGAGGAATTGGGGATTTTGCAGTAACTTTCCCCTGGAATGGGGTGGGAATGGAGATTTTACAGTATCCTTCCCCTGCCATGCCCACCAAGCCATGCCTACCAAGCCATGCCATGCTCACCAAGCCACACCCACAGAAGCGGTAGTAAAAAATTTTGAAACCTACCACTGCTCTGACAGTGAAAAGGAGGCCGGAGGCGATGCAGGCAAGGGAGATGACTCAGTGGATGACAACCGCTCTGAAAATAAGACCTTGTGCCTTTTTTGGTGCCAAAAAACATGTAAGACAGGGTCTTATTTGGGGGAAAACATGGGTAATTCAGTCTGATTTGGTGTTGGTGATCACCTTTAAAGCGCTCCATGGCTTAGGACCAGGGTACTTACGGGACCGCCTTCTGCCACCAATTGCCTCCCACCGGCTGGTTCACTCCCACAGAGAGGGCCTCCTTAGGGAGCCGTCAGCCAGACAATGCCGGCTGGTGACCCCCGGGGGAGAGCCTTCTCTGTGGTAGCTCCCACCCTCTGGAACAATCTTCCCCCAGAGTTGCGAACAATCTCAGACCTCTGGACTTTTTGTTGGGCCTTAACAACCTACTTTTTCCAGTTAGCCAGACTGGCCTGATCCCATGGTTAATTTTTAGAGTTTGATATTAAATATTAATTGAACTGTTTTAAATTTATGGGCCAAATTTTATATTAGTTGCTTTTAAAATTGTCTTAACTTTTGTACAATTGTTTTTTACTTCTGGCTGTTCACTGCCCTGAGTCCGCAAGGAGAAAGGCGGTATATAAATCTAATAAATGAAATGAAATGAAATGATTTCAAGGAAAAATAATAATGTTACAGAAAAACAGCTATTTCTTTCGAAACTGAACTCGATCATATTGGGAGGGGTGGCAGGGAGAGAGTTTGTGATGGAAATGATCAGGGGTGCGCTGCTGGGGGTTTGCAGGGGTTCGGGAGAACCTCTAGCGATGATTCTGTGCAGTTCAGAGAACCCACAAATTCCATTCCTGGCTGGCCCCGCCCACCCTGCCCCACCCCTCCCAGGAGTCCCCATGCAGCCAGTTTTGGATGCAGCTAAAGGCAGGGCACAGATGGAGGCTTGGGGAGGGCGGAAAATAGGCCTACTGGAAGTTCAGAAGGCCGGAAACGGGCCTGTGGAGGCCGTTTTCATCCTCCCGGAGACTTGAGGAAAGCCTCCGGAGCATGGGGAGGGCAAAAATGCCCCACCCCCATGGTGCAGGAGGTCAACTAGGCCACACCCACCATGGCCACGCCCACCCAGCAACTGGGCAGAGAACCCCTTGCTAAAAATTTTGAAGGCCACCCCTGGAAATGATACTTGCTGGGTTTCAAAAAGCTGTTTTTTATCTGGTTCATTTTGGGTAGCCGATAGAGAACAGGATGTTTCATTAATGTTAGCCCAAAAGAGTGTTGTAGCCAATAATGGAGATTGATAAAATTATTAACAGCATGATTGAACCTTTCTTTATTTAGAAACAGTCCTCGTTCTGCAAAGGGTTCTTTCTGCAAACAGTCCTTGAATATTGCAAAGGATTTTAGCACCATTCATTTCCACATTTACTGAAATCACCGCATCGTAAAGCGCCAAAATATAATAAGATTATATCCCCCCCCCACATTACAGGTAGTCCTTGATTTATGACCACAGTTGACCCCAAAATTTCAATTGCTAAGTTGTTAAGTGAGTTTTGCCTCATTTTACAACCTTCCTTGCCACAATTGTTCAGGGAATCACCGCCGTTGTTAAATTTAGTAACACGGTTGTTAAATGAATCTGGCTTCCCCATTGATTCAGAAGGTCAGAAAGGGCAATCACATGACCCCGGGAGACAGTGCAACTGTCATAAATGTGAATCAGTTGCCAGGCGTCTGAATTTTGATCACGTGACCCATGGGGATGCTGCAAACCTGTAAGTGTGAAACCTGGTCGTAGGTCACTTTTTCAGTGCCATCATAACTTCGAACGGTCACTAAACAAATAAGTCACGGACTACCTGTTACTATGCCTTTATTTTAAGTAGAACTACTTTTTTCTCCATCCCCCCCCCCCCTTTCATCATAGATAGGAAAATCTAGTTTACTTCAGAGTTAAGGAGGGATGAGGGGAAGGAGGTAAAATTCTTCATAAATCAGGACATTTATTTGGCTGTGTGAGGGGTTCCCATTTTTTTAAAAAAAATGATTTATATGCTGCCCTTCTCCGGAGACTCAGGGCGGCTTACAATGCATCAAACAATAGCCTTCATACTTTTGTATATTTATACAAAAGCTTATTGCCCCCACAAACTGGTCCTCATTTTACCTATCTTATAAAGGATGGAAGGCTGAGTCAACCTTGAGCCTGGGGAGATTCGAACTTACAATAATTGCAGGCAGCTGGTGTTAATCACAATGCTTTAGTCTGCTGAGCCACCAGGCTGAGCCACCATGATCTAATAATGCCTCCTTTCTGTGCAAATCTTGCCACTTTTCAGATGGTTGGTGCCTAAACTATGAGAAAAACCATTCATTTATGAGTCCCCTTGTTTGCAATGCTTTGTAACAGTGGAGGGTTTCCCCCGGTTCGAACCAGTTCTATAGAACCGGTAGTAAAACCGGAGAAAGGCTCCGCCCACTGACCCCAACATCATCAGAACGCTTCTGCGCACGCGGCCCCGTTGCGAACCGGTAGTAAAGGTAAGTAGAACTCGCTCCTGTTTTGTAAGGCCTGCTTTTGCTCCTCTATGTTATTTGTGCTATATTAGCCACCTGGTAAAGAAAACATATAACATCCCAAGATTGGAGCTTCGTGCAATTAAGTTTCAAAATGAGTAAAATGATGCTGTCCTTTGAGAAAACTCTTGAGCTGGAAACTCAGCGGATACTCTTCAGTTGTGGTTCTGGTGAGCCGAAGGCGCCCTCTGTAGGGTGATGCTTGTAAGTGTTCTCAGATACAAGTAGCCTCTTCATCCTTCTGAAGACCACAGATAATTCTTTGGGATGAAGCACTGACTTGGTTTATGTCAAAACCAGAAGGAGGGGACCTTTTCACTATTTCACGCTTGAGATTGGCCCTGCCTCCTGCTCAAAGGACCAGTGGTTTTCAATTCCCCTCCTCTCCAAGCCAGACAACGCAACATTCTAAGAATCGGATCACAACACACTGAAGAACAGTTTGAGCCAAATTGCAAGGCAGATGTTTGTCCTCTGCAGAATCTTTGGATCGAAAACTCCTCAGAGTTAATTTTAGAAGTGTCCAATGGGTTTAGAAGCGCAGAATCAATTAGGAACACCAGTCAAATCATTTCCATAAAGAGAATTAAGTTAAAGCAATCCTAAATTGCATTAACAGAGGGATACAATCAAGATCAAGTGAGGTACTAATACCACTCTAGAAACCCTTAATAAAACCACACCTAGCATACTGCATCCAGTTTTGGCCACCACACTATAAAAAAAGATGTTGAGACTCTAAAAAGAGTGCAGAGAAGAGCAACCACGATGATTAGGGGACTGGAGTATATGAAGAATGGTTGCAGGAACTGGGCATGGCTAGTCTAGTGAAGAGAAGGATCAGGGGAGACATGATATAAGTCTTCCAATATCTGAGGGGCGGCCACAGAGAGGAGGAGGTCAAGCTATTTTCCAAAGCACCCAAAGGCCAGACAAGGAATAATGGATGGAAACTGATGGATGGAAAGGAGATATTCAACCTGGAAATAAGGAGAAATTATCTGACAGTGAGAACAATCAACCCATGGAACAGAAGTTGCCTTCAGAAGTTGTGGGAGCTTCATCATTGGAAGCTTTCAAGAAGAGACTGGACTGCCATCTCTCAGAAATGGTATAGGGTCTCCTGCTTGGATAGAGGGTTGGATGAGATGACCTACAAGGTCCCTTCCAATTCTGTTAATCTTTTGATTCATCAAAGCAAAGTTTTATTTTGTTTTTTTTTAAAGAAACTATGTTGCAGGCTGTGAATTTATAAATTTTACCATAACATAGATTTATGACATAGGTCCTGGCATGGAGTCATATTTGCTCACTAAGAAATTGTTTGGGTTAGTATATCCGCAGAAGAAAACCAGCTTCATTTGCAGCATCTCTAGAATAGGCTGGTAATTATATGGGGAATTCTTCACCTTGGTGTATAACGCCAGCTGTTAAGCAGTCCAGACAAGAAAAGGTGAGTTTTCAAGTCCACCTTCGGATGGTCTAGCTTAGCTATTATTTGAGTCAGAGACGTGACCCATAACCTGCTTAACTGCTAGGTTAATCAACCAAGACTCTGGTTGCTAACTTGGCAGAGACAACTTTTAATTGGCCGAGCTGAAAATTAAATGTGCATTAATTTATCTTCCAGGGATGTGATTGCTCTATTAAAAAACAACAACAATGCTTCAAATTAAGACCACTGGGTCAAATAACCAAGACTGGCTACTTGATAATATACTGTGTTTATAATATGCCTTTCATTTTCTGCAGAGTCTTAAAAAGTTTGGGTAATACGCATGTACATATCTGAAGGTGATCTATTGCTTAATATATTAATAGACTAACATCTGGGTGATTCATCAAGGACATTCTCAAGTCTGTTTGACGGTGAATATAATTTCATTCTAGCAGGGCTGAAAACATAGCTGGAAATGCAGAACTCCTTTTCCTGCAATGGAATTAACTCCCTTTTTTATTTTTTTTTAAAAAGAAAAGAATATAACTGTATGTGATATGTAACAGATGATTCACTGGCTACAAATCTGTGATATTGGGAAGTCTCGTTGGCCACAGCCATACCATCTGGCCCTCCCAAACGGAGTGGTTCTGGTTTGATTCTTAACTTGCTGCTTTCTTATTAAAATAAAAGCTCTAGGCAAAAAGAAGCAATTCCAAGGATATCGTCAGCCAAACATTTAGGATTGAGTTTAATTAAGTTTGCCAAATGCTGGTCTGTTCATGCCAGGTGAACCAGGCAGCAAAATATTAGCACTTGCAAGATAAATGCAGCTTCTTGCTTGGACCCGGATTTGCTGAGTGGCCCTTGGCAAGCCTTTAATTGTCCAGCTGCACTGATGACTTTCAGGGTGTATATATTCTTGTGTACATGGGCAGTCTACCTTATCCTGCTTCATTTGCAGAATAGCAGATATATGACAAACAGGTATGAGGCCTTTAGATTGAGTTCAGTTTAAAATGAAAGAATACTTATACCTTTTTCTCAGAAGGAATAAATTATAATTCTGTTCCTTCTGAATTGTTCTGTTCTGTTCCATTCCGTTCCATTCTATATTCTGTTCCATTCCATTCCGTTCCATTCCGTTCCGTTCCGTTCCGTTCCGTTCCGTTCCGTTCTGTTCTGTTCTGTTCTGTTCTGTTCCATTCTATTCTATTCAGTTCTATATTCCATTCTATTCTGTTTTATTCCATTCTGTTCCATTCCATTCCATTCTGTTCTATTCTGTTCCATTCCATTCCGTTCTGTTCCGTTCTGTTCTATTCTATTCAGTTCTAGATTCCATTCTATTCTGTTTTATTCCGTTCTGTTCCATTCCATTCCGTTCCATTCCATTCTGTACTGTTCTATTTCATTCTATTCTGTTCTGTTCCATTCTATATTCCGTTCTGTTCCATTCCATTCCATTCCATTTCATTCCATTCCATTCTACTTTAATTCTGTTCTGTTCTGTTCCGTTCCGTTCTGTTCCATTCCGTTCCGTTCCATTCCATTCTAATTGATAGTTGAATCTCTCAAGCTTCAAAGCTGGTCACTTGTTTTATATGGATAAAATGGAAAGGAATGGAACGTAGGCTGCCCAACTGTACAGCATCCAAGGGCTGTTACAGTAGCCACGTGACTTACAAGGAAGCAGGTATTTTTGATTACTGGGAGCTACCGACCTGGAAACTGAAGAGGAAAAAGGGCAAAATATAATTAAAATGGCTGCCCCTGGAAATAGGATTATTGCCCTGGAATGGTTTATTAGATGCTCATTTTGATGGGTTGGGGACCAGATGCAGAATTAAAGAGGCAAATTAATGCTCTCAGATTTCCTTCTGTCCCTAGAGATATAGTGGTGTTTGGCTTCCTTCACAGGGAGATGTAGCCATTCCCATATTAGAAACCTGCCCTGGAATCAGGTGTGAAATCTACTTACCTTCCTTACCAGTCTGGAAGTGCATGGGTCACATGTACATCTTCTGTGCAAGCGCAAAACCTTCTGCACAGGAAGTAAAAAAAAATTACTTCCTGGTTAAAACCAGGAAGTAATGACACCCGAGCAGCAATCACTACCAGATCACCAAATCACAGGGAAAAATTGCTACTGGATCGGGCGATCCAGTCCGATCTGGGAGCATTTCACCCCTGCCTTGAATGGTGCTCATATCTTTACCAAGATGGCAGTAAAGCAGAAATCTTTTTTTTTAAGTCAAGTTTTTATTGATATATAAATATTTTGAAGATAGTGTATTGTCCGGGCGTTTTGTTTTACAGAAGAAAAAAAAAATAACAGATATACTGATAGTAATAATGATAATACACGTAATCATTACAACCATATTTATAATTATATTACCTTGTTTATGATCATATTAAATGTACTAGCATGTTTACAGTTATAGAAAACACTCATATTTTACTTACATATAACAATAATCTTTCTTCATCTAATTTCTACCTCTTATCTCTAACCATTGATAAAACCTATTCCACGTTGAATAGTACTCTGTATCTCCTTTATCTTTTATTTTCAGTGTCAATCTATCCATCTCTGCACAGTCCAATATTTTCCGAATTATATTTTCATCTGATGGGGTGTTCCCATTTTTCCAATATTATGCAAATACACTTCTCACTGCCGTCAATACATGTAGCATTAAGTATATAGTCCCTTTATCATAACTTTCTGGTATTATACCTAACAAAAATATTTCTGGCTTTAAATCCGTATGCTTAATCATCTTTTCCAGCCATGTGTGTATTTTCGTCCAATATTTTCTTGCTTTCATACATGTCCACCACATATGATAATAAGTACCTGGAGTCTGATTACATTTCCAACATTTGGCAGACAAAGCAAAGCAGAAATCCTGAAGAAGCCAGCTAGTGGGAACTTGTGTTTCCCTTTGGGATTGTAAACAAGGAGACCACAAATTGTGGAATTGGCCAAAGAACAGCTTTTCCTTAAGAACCGCACACAACCACACACAAATATGTACTAAAACCTGTTCTGGCTCTGTAGTCATGCTTTTATCAAAATAGCTGCGAAGAAGAGGTCCCGAAGAAGTCAGCTAGTGGAATTTGTAGCTTTCTCTGGGATCATGAACAGGAAAACCACAAACTGTGGAATTGTGTGGTGTAGTTCTGGCATCAAATGGCCTTAAGAAGCTGTCAAAATTAGATCAACTGCATTGTGGTTTAGCATACCAACTGATATTCTCACACCAAGTGTATATGGGCAAGCCATGCAGATACCATGGATGGATTTCTAGGTGATCTTTAGTTGTATAAGAAGTGGTTCCAAGACAGAGTTCAGATCCATTTTCTCTAAGTCAATAGTTACAAAATTGTACAAAAACCACAGAGAAGTTGTCTTGGATTTTTTACTTTCTGTACTTAACAGGCACCTGTCAGCTTCCTTGCCCCAGCTTGCTTTAATTTCTGAAATCCTCTTTTTATTAACAAGTGGTACTACATGGAAAATAATCCATCTCTAGCTTCTTCTCCTTTTTTAGAATAAAGTATCTAGGTTTGCATATATTTTTCAGAGATGCATAGTTGTTGGCCAAATGCCTTGTTTCCTCTCCTCTCCTCTCCTCTCCCTTCCTCCTCTCGTTCCCTCTCCTCTCCTCTCCTCCTCTCCTACCCTAAACGTACCCTACTCTCTCCTCTTCTCTCTCCCTTCCTCTCCTCCCACCCCTGTCCTCTCCCCTGTCCTCTCTCCCTTCCTCACCTTCCTCCCTCTCCTCTTCTACACTAAACATACCCTTCACTCTCTCTCCTCTCTCCCTCTCCTCCCCTCTCCCCTCTCCTCTCTCTCTTTATCTCCTCCCTCTCCTCTCCTACTTACTCATTTCCCTTCCTCTCCTCCTTCCCTCTCCTCTCCCCTCCCCTCCTCTCCCCTCTCCCCTCTCTCTTCATCTCCTCCCTCTCCTCTCCTACTTTCTCATTTCCCTTCCTCTCCTCCTTCCCTCTCCTCTCCCCTCCCCTCCCCTCTTCTCCAAACATACCCTACTCTCTCCTCTCCTCCCTCTCCTCCCCTCTCTTGTCCCCAGAGTCCTTTCACTCAGCTCTCTATTCTAGTAGTATCTCTCAGCTCATCTCTTGTTTTTAGAGAAGGACAGCTCCATGTAACAATTGTTTCGAAGCGTCACCCAACTTCTACTTTCTTCAGAATCTAGCAAGGAGTAAGTTAGCTAAATTAATGGAGTAAAAGTGGAGTGAGAAAGCAATGTTCATTGAATAATAAGAATGACAGTTGCAGAGAATGATTCCTATAGTATTTTATCATTTTAGAGTTTTATTTTAATATGAAGTTAGTTTTAATTCTATGGCCATTTGTATTGTTATTTTATGAAATTTTAACTTTTGTATGTTTGTTTTTTAATTGGCTGTGCACCGCCCTGAGTCCGTAAGGAGAAGGGCGGTATATAAATCCAAATAAAGTAAAGTAAGTAAAGTAAAGAAGGCACTGACATGCAGAGGCAGAAACATCTGGAGAACATCAGAGATGCTGCTTGTGGTACCCAAGATTGTCGCTAGTGTAAGAATAGTATTGAGCAGTGTGTATCCCTGGACTAAAGAGGCATTCTTATTAAACACCAGGCTTTCTTAAATCACATCACTGCAGCCAATTGCCTTTTAGTACAGCCTATTGAAAAACATTATTCCGCTTGTTCTTTCTTGCGACTCTGACAATATCTGATTATTCCATTTGCGCTTCATACAAGCAAATGCAACCCGCACGGGCCTTTTTAAAAAAAGAAAAAAAGAAAAGAAATTGTCGAGATTTGTAAGACATCCCACGGCTCAATGCACATTTTATTTAATATGAAAATTGTATTTGGAGCTGTTTGATTTTCGAAAATAACAAGAAAAAACGGCTCCAATTTATAATGGTAATTAGTTTTCAACCCACCAAGTCTGAATATCTCTATATTTACTACCTTGTAAAGGGCTATCACAACAAGCCCTGAAGCATTATTTGAAAATTAATAAGCTAAAGAAGGAGGACATTCTTCTCCCTTGCATAGCAACACAGCCCGCATTAAGCTTTTTTGATTGCGAAATCCAGCTTTTCAATTATAGGTTTGCCAAACTGTGAAGCCTAGAAAAAAAAAACTATAAAAGGCAATTATCAATGTTTCTTAATACCACAAATGAGTAATGCAATGTAGGCTTTATTACTGCTCAAAAACCAAAGAATTATGTTGTCGAGAGACTGAGGTATGTCTGGGTGAAATCAAGATTGACTCACAGCATTCCAGACTGTGGTCCAAGAAAAATATAAGCCTCTCTAATGGAAGAGAAGAAGAGAAAGGGAAATAAAAGCTGGCAGTTCCTCCACATTTTTAGAAATTAATTAGGAACTAGAATCAGAATGTTTTCTTGCTCTTATTATTGTAGTTTGGTGCTTGTTTGTTTTTTTTCCTTCCTCATGCAGTTTGCAAATTGTGCTTGGATCAAGAAAGACATGCAGACTTCCTGATGTTAAGACTTTAAGTATTGTATTTTCGTGGATATTTTTTTTTAAGAGTCCTGTTTGTGTGTACAAGGCACTCTGGAAGATTTAATTAAGATCCTTTAAATAGAAATAAATAAAACCAGTGCTTCAGTCGTGAGTGGGTGGGTGAGGGAGACCAAGGAAACCTTTAACAAAAAATCTCCCCAGAGATTTTCTTACCAAAATCACTCCTTATTGGCTTTGTTTTGCAATTAAAGCTAAGATTCCATTATAGAGGAGGCGGAGGCTAGGAAAGGCTCTGTATTCATTCAGTGTTTGAGGCATAAAGGATTAAGCTTGTAGAAAACAATTGAAAGGGGTTGCACAAAGCTCATTGGTGCATGGTTTCCTCAAAGCACGGAGGCAGCCATATCCACCAGAAAACTCAACGTAGGTTCTTTGGAGACATCTCTGCGTGTGGGACTTTGCACAGCCATTTTGCTTTTCATGAGAAACACACAGACCACAGCCTGTGGAGGCTGACTTTTTCAGGGAATGCAAGTCTTTTTTTGCTTTTGGAAGAAGTAATACGTAGTTAGTGTTTTGCAAACTATCCTTCGAATGTTTTGCACAGGAAAGTGAAATAGCTTCCAAGATACAGGGTTCCAAGTAACGCCTTTAACCCGAATCTGAAAATTTCCAGGTTTTCAACACCCCCCAAAAAAGTTCAGGTCCCTGCTCAGCATGCACATGTCCATCACATGATCCTATAAGGCACCATCCAAAACTGGAAATGCCTCCCAGTCACCTCATCACAGCTGCAAGGCAAGGTGGCCTTGACTCTTTGAGAAAAGAATGTTATTTTGACTACATATCACCCATACTCCCATACAATCCCCCCCCCCATTTTCCCACAGTGGAAAATGTGGCAGGCCCACATGTAAAAGATGGCTGACAAAGAGGAGAATAGATCTGTCAGTGGAGGGTGATTTTCTAATAAATGATTTCCATGGACTATAGTCCTGGAGTTTGGGACAAATAAGTAACTGCTACTTGTCCAGACCATCTGTTATGAAAGCAAGAAGTTCATATTTGGTACATTGTCTATGACAGGATAGAGAGGTGTGATCCATCTTGGTTTAGTAAAGTAGACCCAGGTTCTCCATTAAAGAGATTCACCAGGTGATTTGGAACCAGTCTTTTATCTTGCCCCAATGTCCTCTATCAGGATAACTGTGGAGAGAACTAGTGGATTATGGATTGCATGCTTTTCATTGAATTTTTGGATTGTGGTGTTGGGAGAAGTATCCATTTGGCTCAGTTCCAAGCTGGGAGAAAGACACTGGAAACATGGAGGCTGATTGGAAAGAAGGTTTAATGATGAACAGAACCCACCAAGCACATGGTTCTGGGGCAGCTGACCACAGGGAATTGAGAGGTAGGGGTATTTATACCTTTTCTCAGGCTTTGAATTTGAGCTTCCTGTTCCTGTGCAAGAACATGTATTCTATTGGCTGTTGTAGGGGTCATAGCTGGCTCTGTATGTTGTCTGAACTCCCAGGTTTGGTTGAAGTTTGGCAGGTGTGGGGCAACTGAGATGATGCAATGAAGGCGCTTGTGTTCTGAAAGGGTGTTAGGCAATTCCTATTGTGGCTGAGGACTAATCCTTCCTTTGTTCAGACTTTGCTGCAGAGGGTAATGGATTACCAAATCTGCATTTCTAAAAGCTGGCCTCAGCTCAATATCTGCTTGGGGGCAGGGGGCGCAGGCTCTGAGTTTCTGTCTCCCTTAGGATTTTTATTTCACTTTTAGGGAAACTATTTTTTCCTGCCTTTTAAATATTTCTCAAAATATTTTGTTCTTCTAGAAGAGGGGCAGAGGTGGTCTTCAAAAATTTTAGCAAGGGGTTCTCTGCCTGGTTGCTGAGTGTGTGTGGCCATGGAGAACGTGGTCTAGTCAGCCTCCTGCACCATGGCCGGGTGGGTGTGTTTTTGCCCTCCCTGGGCTCCGGAGGCTTATCTCAAGCCTCTGGGAGAGTGAAAATGGCCTCCACAGGCTCTGGAGGCCCTCTGGAGGCTGGAAACAGTCCCATTTCCAGCCTTCCTGAACTTCCGGTAGGCCATTTTTTTGCCCTGCCCAAGCCTCCACGTGCGCCCTGCACTTACCTGCATCTAAAACGGGCCACGTGGAGACTCCTAGGAGGGGAGGCATTGGTGGGGCCAGCCAGGAGTGGAATTTGGGGGTTCTCTGAACTGCACAGAATCTTAGCTAGAGCTTCCCCCGAATCCCTGTGAACCCCCAGCAGCCCACCCCTGGAGAGGAGTGGGTGCTACCTTTCTACAGTGGGAAAGTGAAATCTCATGAGAAAGCATTGGGCAAAAGCAGCATTTAATATCGAAATTGATCGATCAAGGATGTTCTTCCTTCTCTTTGTAGGAGAAAAGGGATAAACACTCTTCCAATTTCATAAGTCGACTGAAGTGCTGATGAAACAAATCAGCAAAAGTTGCGTTGGTCCCAAATCTTTCGAGACATGTAGGAAAGGCATGCAGTGAAGCTGTTTCCTTGCTTTCCTTTATTTAAAAAACAAGGCCATTCCACAATCCACATTGTTATTTCTCATTTAAAAGTTATTCAGGCTCTTAAAAGAGTTTCTCGAAGCAAATGGAGCAGTCCTGATTACTTCCTAGAGAAAATCCGCCGTGTTCAAAGCGAATAAAGCAGGAGATTCAAATATTGGTAAAATGTTCTTGTGTTTTTTTTCATCCCATCTTCTGTCACAGCAGTTATGCATTTTTATAGTCAAATATAAAGGACTGAACAATAATCGCCTACCGAGTATACTTCTCCTCTTAGAACTCCCTGAAACATTAATTATTCTTTATAATATTTGCTAGCCAGATAAAGTTATGGCTGTGTAGGTAATGAAAAGAATTGTCTGGATTATTCCAGACCTTTTTTAAATTTTTCCTGTAGCAAGTAGAGGGAAGCTATTCATTTTTTTTAAAAAAAAAAATTTTTTATTGAGTATTTTAGCAAGAGAAGTCAAGAGACAAAAACAAAAACACACTCACATCAGACGTTAAAATACAATACTAACAACAGATATTACAATTTTACAATTTTCTGCATCGACTTTTGTCTTTACTCTTAGCTTTTATCCTCCCGCTCCATCTCTTTATTTTTAAATATTCATTATTAACTGTTTTGTTAACAGGATCATTATTTACATTTATACCCAGTATGTTAAAATCAAATTTCACTTTATATTCTTAATTTGATTTCTGTTTTCCAACTATGTATAAAACCTATTCCACACTTTATAATAAACCGAGTCTTCTCTTTCTTTGATCTCCATCGTTAATTTATCCATTTCGGCGCATTCAAGGATTTTCTTTACTATTGTTTCTTCGGATGGTGTATCTTCCAATGCTAGCCAGATAAAATTATCGCTCTCTAGGTAATGAAAAGAATTGTCTGGATTATTCCAGACCATTTTTAATTTTTTCCTGTAGCAAGCAGAGGGAAGCCGTTCAATGTTTAGAATTTGCAATAAGTGTAAAACCTTTTCATCCACTGAAAGATGAATAGGCATTAGATTGTGGCCGGGAATGGTATTTACTTACTTTCCCTACCGGTTTGCAAATGTAAGTGCACATGTGTTCGCCTCGCACACACGCATCTCGTACATGCATGTGTTCTACCTTTCACGCACGCACTTAGCTCGCTTGTGCACCTTTTGTGTATGCGCCCTGCCTCAAAAACATGCCTAAATAGGACGGCCGGGCCGCATACGCAAAAACATGCCTAAATAGAGGCGGGGCGGGGCGGGGCGGGACGGGCCCACCCATGATTTCCACTACCGGTTTGAGTGAACCGGTTCAAACTGGCTGAATACTACCTCTGATTGTGGCCCAAACGAAAATGGCTAAGAATGATATTCAAGTTCCCTTGAGAATTTATGTACCAGAAATTCAATTCTTACAGTGATCATTTGAAGGGCTGGTAGAGAACTCTTCAAGGAAATAGACATGGTCTCTATCATCAAGTTCTCCTTTCCCTTTCAGCTTCTTTTTTGTTTTTCAGTGTTCTTGAGCCTGAAGAGACATTGAGCAAGAAATTAGCTGGTCCAGTGTTTGAAGAGGTCAGAGAGATGGTCATGGAAAAAAGTTCTCTCTCTCTCTCTCTTTGCCATGCATTGCTTTCCAGTTTGTAGGTGAAGTTTGAAACAGAAGTTTGAATCGTAGATGCTCTCGAACAAGTCCACGCTCTTCTCTTTATCTCTATCAAGAGATTTCTGAGAAGTAGTTTATTCCCTTGGCTGTAAAGTTATAAAGTTTGTTCTTAATTGAATTTGACTTCTGGACATCAAATGGACAGATAGTTTTTTTGGCAAAAGAGTGGAAGAGGTTGACCATTGCCTTCTACCAAGTTGATCTTTCCAACCCAGTGGTGGGTTTCAAAATTTTTTGCTACTGGTTCTGTGGGTGTGGCTTGATGGGCGTGACATGGCTTGGTCGATATGGTTTGGTGAACATGGTAGGGGAAGGATACTGTAAAATCTCCATTCCCACCCCACTCCAGGGGAAGATTACTGCAAAATCCTCATTTCCTTCCAATCAGCTGGGACTCGGGAGGCAAAGAATAGATGTGAGGTGGGGCCAGTCAGAGATGGTATTTACCAGTTCTCCGAACTACCCAAACTTTCCGCTACCGGTTCTCCAGAACTGGTTAGAACCTGCTGAAACCCACCTCTGTTCCAACTTTGTAGCCATGGGAATCCCTGACAATGTCTCATCAAGGACAAGTCAAGCCCAAGCCTTCTTAGCTTCCAAGCTGGGCTGGTGATATACCATCTGTTGAGACCCCTTTGGCTGCTATGCAAGGCAATGATTCTCTCCTAGAGCATTGCTTTCCTGCAAACAGAAAGTCAGCTGGCAAAACTAGAATGAACCAGAAACCTCTCAAGAAGATTGTCAACTAGTGAATGAACCAACAGTGGAAGCAAACTAAGGGATAGTGTGAAAAGGGGATGAACAGTGGGGCTGCTTGAATTTATGTCACATGGTTGTTGTTGCTGGGTGACAATAGAGGTGGGAGCATTGGAGAAAGAAGAGAGAGAGAGAGAGAGAGAGAGAGAGAGAGAGAGAGAGAGAGAGAGAGAGAGAGAGAGAGAGAGAGATCCAACTCTCTGACATGGGAATGTGTGTATGCATGCATACTTGGTATATGTATCAGTGCATACCAGGGGTGGGTTCTACTTACCTTTACTACCAGTTCATAACGGGAATCATTCATGATTATGATTTCTCTTGATAAAAGTAAATCAAAAATTTCTGGAAGTTAAACGAAGTATGAGGTGCCTTTCCTTGAGGTTTTATTGACAACAGTAGGAAAAACTTTGCTACTGCCTTTTTCCTAGATATTTATTTGACTCTGGCTTACATCTCTGGTATCTACTGGAGATCTTGTCTCCAAGGATCAACTAGATCAGGCCTTGCTTAGCTTTCTGAGATTTGCCTAGGTCTGCAGTGGTTGTTGCCTCGTTGGGCTCTTCATTTCTTGTTGGAACAAATCAACCAGTGGAACAATTTACCTCCAAAAGTTGTGAACTCTCCAACACTGGAAGTTTTTAAGAAGAGATTGGACAACCATTTGTCTGAAATGGCATAGGGTTTCCTAAACAGGAGATTGAACTAGAAGATCTCCCAGGTCCCTTCCAACTCTCCTCTCCTCTCCACTCCTCTCCACTCCCCTCTCCTCCCCTCCCCCTCCCCTCCCCTCCCATTCCATTCTACTCTTTATTATATTCTGTTCTGTTCTGTTCCATTCTGTTCCGTTCCACATTCTATTCTATTCTATTCTATTCTATTCTATTCTATTCTGTTCTGTTCTGTTCTGTTCTGTTCTGTTCTGTTCTGTTCTGTTCTGTTCTATTCTATTCCATTCCATTCCATTCCATTCCATTCCATTCCATTCCACTCTCTATTCTGTTCTGTTCTGTTCCATTCTGTTCCGCATTCTATTCTATTCTATTCTATTCTATTCTATTCTATTCTATTCTATTCTATTCTATTCTATTCTATTCTATTCTATTCTATTCCACTTTTTATTCTGTTCTGTTCTGTTCTGTTCTGTTCTGTTCTGTTCCATTCCGTTCTATTCCACTCTCTATTCTATTCTATTCTATTCTATTCTATTCTATTCTATTCTATTCTATTCTATTCTATTCTATTCTATTCTATCCTATCCTATCCTATCCTATAGTAATTTTATCAAAAAGTCATCTTTTTTTGTCCCCTAAAGTTAGATAACACAACTGAATGACAGGAGGCAGATTCTTGTCATTCAACTCCCAGACTCTTCATGGACAGTGGAAAAGTTGTTTTAGTCTTCTCCACATCTTCCATGGCATTTGGCCCAGGCTAGGAATACAGATTATCTGGCTGGTTGGCTCTCTATCTAGCCCTCCTGTAGTTGTATTAAGTTCACCATCTGTGTTGCTAGCAGTAACCCAGGAAAAGAAGGAGCCAGATGGAACACTGAACCCCAATAATATTTGCCTCTCCTGTTTTCATGGTAGGCTTCACTTCATCTTAAGTCTTGGAAAGTCTTCAAAAGCCCATTTTTAGTGACAACCAACCACCTTACGCTTTTTGGCATCTCGTCAGTTTAGCAGATCCACAGCCATCCATCACCGCCGTTAGGGCTGTCACCCTTGTTTAACTTTAGCATCAGCCAACAGCACGAAGTTCTAGTTACTGATCAGCATCATTGCAGTTGTCAGCATGGAAACAAAAAGTCTTTTGAAATTTCAAGAGCTTGACTTTTCCAGTAAGAGGGCTTACAAGGCGAGCTTACATCTGCAGCTTTCCGTGTGATGTCAGAGCTGGGAATTTTCAGAGGGAAAACATTTTTCAAATGCAGTAGAACATTTCTTCATAGAATCATACAGCTGAAAGGGACCTTGGGGGTCTTCTAATCCAACCCCCTGCCCTAGACAGAAGCTCTTTTTCCATGTTGGACAAATGGCTATCCAGTCTTTGCCTGAAAACCTCCAGCGACAGAGCAACCAAAAATTCCAGGAAACAAGCTATTCCATTGATTAATTGTTCTCACTGTCAAGAATAGAGTAGAATAACAGAATTGGAAGGACCCTTGGAGGTCTTCTAGTCCAACCCCCTGCTTAGGCAAGAAACCCTACACCACTTTAGACAAATGGTTATCCAACACCTTCTTAAAAACTTCCAGTGTTGGAGCATTCACAACTTCTGGAGGCAAGTTGTTCCACTTATTAATTGTTCTCACTGTCAGGAAATTTCTCCTTAGTTCTAAGTTGCTTCTCTCCTTGATTAGTTTCCACCCATTGCTTCTTGTCCTGCCCTCAGGTGCTTTGGAGAATAGCTTGACTCCCTCTTCTTTGTGGCAATCTCTGAGATATTGGAACACTGCTATCATTTCTCCCCTAGCCCTTCTTTTCATTAAACTAGACATACCCATAGTCCTCTATTGGATCTCCCACTGAGGAGCTTCCACCCACTGCTTCTTGCAAATGTCTATTGCTTCAGCAATTATGGAGCCTGGATAGCTCAGCAGACCAAAGCCTGTTATTAACATTCAGCTGTCTGCAATTATTGTAAGTTTGAATCTCACCAGGCTCAAGGTTGACTCAGCCTTCTATCCTTTCTAAGGAGGTAAATTTAGGACCCAGTTTGTGGGGGCAATAAGCTGACTTTGTATAAAATATCCAAAAGTATGAAGGCTATTGCTTAATGCATTGTAAGCCGCCCTGAATCTCTGGAGAAGGGCAGCATATAAATCTAATTTTTAAAAAAATTACAAAAACTGTAAAGAAGGAAAAGAGGCTCATCAAAAAAATGGACATATTAGAGAAAGAGTTTCAAGAAAGGTTCATATTTTTCTATTTTTCAAATAGAATAGAACAGAACAGAATAGAACAGAACAGAACAGAATAGAATAGAGAATGGAATGGAGGAGAGAAAGAAAATAGAATAGAATAGAATAGAATAGAATAGAATAGAATAGAATAGAATAGAATAGAATAGAATAGAATAGAATAGAATAGAATAGAGAATGAATGGAATGGAATGGAATGGAATGGAATGGAATGGAGGAGAGAAAGAATAGAATAGAATAGAATAGAATAGAATAGAATAGAATAGAATAGAATAGAATAGAATAGAATAGAGAATGAATGGAATGGAATGGAATGGAATGGAATGGAATGGAATGGAATGGAATGGAATGGAATGGAGGAGAGAAGGAACAGAACAGAAGAGAACAGAAGAGAACAGAACAGAACAGAACAGAACAGAACAGAACAGAACAGAATAGAATAGAAAAGAATAAGCTCTTCCAGTCCAGCACCCTGCTCGAGCAGGAGAACCTGTATTATTTCAGACAACTGACTGTCCAGTCTCTTTTTAAATACCTCCAGTGATGGAGCGCCCACTATTTCTGGAGACAAGCTGTTCCACTGGTTAATTGTCCTTACTGTTAGGAAGCTTCTCCTTAATTCCAGGTTGCTTCTCCCCTTGATTAGTTTCCAGTCATTGTTTCGTGTCCTGCCCTCTGGTGCTTTGGATACTAATTTGACCCCCCCCCATTCTTCTTTGTGGCAGCCCCTCAAATCCTGGAACACTGCTAATTTTTCCTTTCTTTAGGCTAGCCAAACCGAAATCCTGCAGCCGTTCTTCATAGGTTTTAGCTTCCAGGCCTTTGACCATCTTAGTTGCTCTTCTCTGAACTTTTTCCAAAGTCTCAGCGTCTTTTTTGGGGGGATATGGTGACCAAAATTGGTTGCAGTATTCCAAGCGTGGAATACTGCATACCTATTAGGGTTAGGGTTGTTGCTTTCCAGTCCTGCCTTCTAGGATTGCATGAAACTTTGGATTCCAATCAAAAGAGGAGCTTTTATACGTGAATGGCTTTAGCTGAAGCAAACCTAGCTTACCAATCTTGGATTCTGGTCATTACGCTGGATATCTGCTGTTGTTTTGTTTTCTGTCTACTCACCTTTTTGTATTATTATAAACTTGGGGAGGTTTTCCTTTCAGTCCAACTACTGTAAATAAGCAGTCTGCCCTAAGAATCCCTGGGGTTTAAGAATTTTGTAGTTGTTGAGTAATACAACTGAGTGGACATCTATGGTGTGGAAGTATCTACTCACATACTACAACATGATTTAGCATGCTGTTCTGACCTAGGTTTCCCCAAACCACGAAGCAGACTCCTTATCCCGACAAAACCCCTTTTTATTAAGTTACTGTGAATTCTTCTCATTCACATCCAGCAAAGTCATGGCAAACAGTCTTTCCAAGGTGAATTCACAAACACAGACCTTATCTGGCTTGGAGAGCTGCCAGGCCGATATCTTCAAAATGCAATGCTGTACAAGAAAGTACTTGGCAAGGAGTCTCTGAGAGTCATGAACCAATTAAGCGAACTAATTGTCTCCTGCAAACTCTCCTCCCCTTTCACTCCTTTTTATTCCCTATGGGAGGGGCCATTCACCGTCCACCTGTGCCTTTACTCCTGAGTCAGCCCTTGTTCCTTAACTGTTCCCTTCTCCTGGCAGTTCTGCACATGTGCACATTGGGAACAGGCTCCAGTTGTTCTTCTGCCCCATTGAACTCTGACTCTGAAGGCAGCTGATAACTGTCAGGTAGCCCTGGCCCCCTCTCTGCCTCCGACCCAGAGCACTCATCAGAGCCTTCCCCACACTCCAGGACTGGTCCATGTTCCTCCCCAACCTCATCACTGTCCGAGTCTGACACCTGCTCTGCTGGCCACTGGCGGTCCACAACACGTGCAAATATTGTAACTAAATCATCTGCACAACAGCATCATAAAGAATATGAAGTCACTTCATTTTTCTTGGATCCTGGGCCACCTGTGACTGATTGGGAACAATGGTGGGATTCAAATTTTTTTACTACCGGTTCTGTGGGTGTAGCTTGGTGGACGTGACATGGCTTGGTGGGCATGGCAGGAGAAGGATACTGTAAAATCTCTATTCCCACCCCATTCCAGGGGAAGGTTACTGCAAAATCCCCATTTCCTCCTGATCAGGTGGGACTTGGGGGGCAGAGAATAGATGCGGCAGAGGTGGTATTTACTGGTTCACTGAACTACTCAAAGTTTCCACTACCGGTTCTCCAGAACTGGTCAGAACTTGCTGAATACTACCTCTGGTTGGGAAGTTATGTTTCTTCTACTTTTGAATGTAGCGACATTCATCCACGGGTAATAATGTTCACAGCCTCAAAAACCACAAAATCAAATCTACCTGAAGGGCTGCTTACTTTATTGTGGCGTATCTATCTACCCAGGCATGCTTATCTTCTGATAGAGATCGGAGGTGGCACCAGAAGCTCAAGCAAATCAAAGCGTAACTCTCAGCGGTCTTTTCCTTTGGATGCCAAAGAACTTCTTAAAAAACATGCATTGGGGTTGTCTAGGGGGATCGAGGTCTTTTGACACCCCAAATGGAGCCCTGTGGGTCAGACAAGAGACCTAACCCTCTGCTTAAGCTACAGACCCAGACCAACTCTGCAAAAAGGAGATATGGAAGCATTCCAGATATTGAAGCCAACTCTTGGCTCAGCCTCCTCTGTATTCCCATTTGAGCAAGGGAGTAAGGAGGTATTACCTTAGGAAGCCTAGCAGAACTCTTTGTACACAGCTGGAACCCACAAGAGGCTGAATACATCTCTGGGAAGGCTAAGTGAATTTGTTTAAGGTAAGTTATGCTGACAGAAATCCCTCTAGGGTTTAATTGCGCTGTTTGCACATCAGGCTGCAAAGCCTCCATGCATTTTTCTGCTACTGCACTTATTGTCAGCAACGATGCAGGGAAGAAGCTACATAGGACTAAATAAAGCATGGAATTACTTTGCTATGCCCATCTAGCCTAATTTTCCAATGGACCCGGTGTCTTTTTGTCATTTTTTTTACAAAAATTAAAGAACGTTGAACAGGTTAATCAGGATATTGAGGTGAAAAAATTAGGGATACACAAATTATATGGAAGTTAGCAGTGGTGGGATACTGCCAGTTTAACAACTGGTTCGATGATCATGCGTTTCACACAGTATTACAAATACTAACCTTCTGTGTTACCACTTGGGAGTAACACAGCTGAGGCACGGCAATCCAATCATGTGAGAAGATAAAGGTAAGTAAAGCACTGGGGCAGGTGGATGGGCCAACCTAATCATTGGGACGAACTGGTTTGCTCCCAGCTGATCGTCAGAGTTACCGGTTCTCCCAAACCGGTCCGAACCGGTAGAATCCCACCCCTGAAGTTAAGGTTGCATTTGTTCATCGGGAGTTCCACAGCATCTTAGGACAGTAAGTAAGTGAAAACATGTTTCTTTTGCATTTATCAGCCAAAGAATTTGTCCATTCACCATTAAACGATTGAACTTTAAATGGGCAAAAAAGTGAATGCAGAAATGGTAGGAAAAGTGTTGTGCAGTGACATCTTTTCAATTTGTTTATCAGAGAGGGCCAGGCTGATTTTGCCACCACTAGAAAGGTTAAATCAACTGTCTTGCTTTCTGTTAAGGCCGTTCCCTTGGGTAGAAGCAGAATCTCAGGAGGGAAAATTAGATTTTGTTTCATGAAGCGAATTACATAACATTTTTTAAAGGAAGCTAATACCACCAGGAAAGAACCAGTTTGATGTAATGGTTAAGGCAATGGTCTGGAAACCAGGAGACCATGAGTTCTAGTCCCACCTTAGGCATGAAGCCAGCTGGGGGACTTTAGGCCAGTTCTCTTCTCTCTCTCAAGCTTAGGAAGAAGGAAGAAAGAAATAAAGTAAAAGAAAAGAAAGACGTAAAAGCCTCAGATGGCTCAACAGGCTAGATAGCCTGTTATTAACATTCAGCTGTCTGCAATTATTGCAAGTTTGAATCTCACCAGGCTCAAGGTTGACTCAGCCTTCCATCCTTTCTAAGGTAGGTAAATTGAGGACCCAGTTTGTGGGGGCAATAAGCTGACTGTGTATAAAAATATAAAAAAGTATGAAGGCTATTGCTTAACGCATTGTAAGCCGCCCTGAGTCTCCGGAGAAAGGCGGCATATAAATCTAATTAAAAATAAATAAATTTTAAAAAAAGAAGGGAAGGAAAAAGGAGGCAATGGTAAACTACTCCTGAAATCTTGCCACAAAAGAGTCAATTGGGAAAATGTGAGCATCCTAGACCAAGCCAAATTCAAAATTGCCAGGGAACTTCTAGAAGGCTGCCTGTCAGGCCTGGAAGCCATCTTCTTTGTTGGATCTTCAGGCCTGCCATATTTGCTTCTTTGGGAAATGGGAGGGGGGGATTGTATGGAGCCAGGGTGAAAATGAAGGACATCTTGCCCTGCCTAGAGGGCTGGAACTAGGAGGCATCTCCAGTTGGGAAAGTGCTGGGATTGGACCATGTAATGGACATGTAGGTTCTGGGCAGGGACTTGGACTTTCCTTTGGGTGGGAAAAACCTGGAAGCCTTCAGATTCGGGTTTTCCCAGATGTGCCAATATGACATCTCTAATAAAATAGAATTTTGAGTAACTTCAAGCCTTGGGGTCTTCTTTTGTTTGGGGTGTTATTTGGAATCCTGACATTAGAACTCTGACAAATCAGCCATCAATAGATACCTAGACATTGACAACATCTATAGACATTGCAGGGACTAATCCTGGCAGTTGCCAGGTGTCAACATCCACAGAATGAAGATGGGGGGGGGGAAGCAAAAGCTCACCATAGCAAAACTAACATTTAGCTCATGATCCAGAGGTAGAGGTTGCATCTCATAAAAATTAGTCAGTATACGGTCACTATATGTAGAGGAACTGGATTCTATTGAAATAATTAGTGTGGAATTAAGACAAATGTTGACTCAGAAAGTTTGTGGCCTTTGGTGTTTATATAGTCAGTGCTCAGAATAATAAAAAATAAAGAGAGGAAGTGAGAGGAACAAAAAAAGTAAAGGTTTCCTAATCCAGTTGTATCAGATTCTAGGGCACGCTGCTCATCTCTGTTTCTTGGCTGAGGAAGTCAGTGTTGTCTAAAGACACTTTCCATGGTCATGTAGCCAGCATGGCTATATGCCAAAGGTACATGGAATGCTGTTTCCTTCCCACCGAAGTGGTACCTATTTATCTACTCATATTTTCAGGCTTTCAAACAGCTAGGTTGGCAGGAGCTGGGGCAAGTAACAGAAGCTCATCCCGTTGCACGGAGTTCAGATCTCGAACACGGACTGTTCAGCTGTTTAGCTGACAAGCACAGAGACTTTAAGCCCTACACCATCATGTTAGTACACAATTTTGTGTACTAACACCATGTATACTAATACATGGTGTTACTACACATCATGTTAGCCTGATATGATTAGAAGTGAACCCTAGTGCAATGATTTTTGGGACCTGAACCGAACATGTTTGTCAAGGAATAGAAGCAATAGACAAGAACACCTGTATTGTGTGTTTTAAAAAATCTGCATCTACCTTGAAAGCCAAGGAAATAAATTTGTGGCCACTATTCAGATTTATTTATTTATTTAACCCAGATCAACTGGATTAAAGTAAGTGAAAGAAAGAAGAGGGCCAGAAAAAGAATGCGGGACTAAGTAAGATTGACCTACCTCTTCAGATACTTTAACTCCATCATAATCCAAATCAAAACAATGATTGCTATGTTACATCCTCACACTCAATGACAAATTTGGAGTTCAACACTGAAGCTCAAATATGGTGCTGCTACTCTTACTTTTTCATCTTCTTCTTCATCATCTTTCTTATCCTTGTCCTTTTCCACTTCTCCTTTCAGCAGCAGCCCCAGAATTAAGTGGACACCCTACTTATTTGGAGGAGCAGCCTATTTATTTGTCTAATCATCATTCAATAGTTCCGTCCAGTCAACTGGAACTTCAAAGGTGCTACTACAAGCCATGGCACCTTTGGTATTGTAGGGAGGGCCACATCAGCTGGCACAAAACAAAATGGAAGGTAGACAATATCTTGGCTGCTCACAAACTACATTCTAAATCTATATTTGGCTTCCTTCAATCATCCATTTCCTTTACTTTAACCCATAACCACAGAATGCTTGGAACACCCCTATTTTTAGAAATGGACCATTCTGGTTGTGAGTAGCTTTTGTGTTCCCGCCCATAAGAGTGTATGCAGCATTGTGCTTATATAAGTTATTTGGTGTTTTCTGTAGCAGCGTTTGAATTTGAATTGAATTTGAATTGAATTTGAAACGAGTGTGATTTGGTGACCCAAACTTCCAAGAAACTGTTCTAACATGGTATGAAGAAGCAGAGAGTGATCTGAGTGAAGTGGAATCAGATTGCAATGAAAATTTTGTAATGGACAATGAGGAACCTGCCACCATCACCGATTCTAACATCAGCGATGATGAAGCTCCTGATGAAACTGATGATCAGGTACAACCTACGCCGTGCAATAATTTAAAGGGCAAGAACAAATTCAAATAGTCTTCTGCACCTTTTGGAAGCAATAGATCCAGAACCACTAGTCACAATATTGTAGTGCAATTACTTGGACTATGGCCAGCAGCTAGAGTGGTCATTATGACCTCATGTCTGAAATAGCATAGCAGAAATAGTATGTCTGCAGTTTAAGGGTTAAAAGAAGAGACTGACATGATTTCTCAAGTCCAGTCTCTCATCCAGGTGTTTCAGATTGCCAGGTTTCCCCCAAACAAATTATTATTTTGTTTTAAAAAAAGAAAACCCCTTTTGTTGGCTTGCCAGGAGTAGACTCATCTCTATTCCACTTGTTTGTTTGTTTGTTTGTTTGAACTTTACTTCCTTGACTGAGATAAGCAAAAAAACCCCAACAACTCTAAACTAACTCAGCCAAAACAAAGGCTAGACAACAGCTTTGCCCATCCTGTGTCTGAAATGTACCTTTGGTGTTTAATTTGGCCTCATTGAGTATCTTCTGATGTGTCCCTGTGGCTTCCTGCAGTTGGACTGTCAGAGTAAGCAGGGACCTCAGCTCTCTGCCATGAAGACTTGCTGAGTTCATCAGTTTCCCCCCAGGAGATGGGTCTTAACATTTAACCCCCTTTTCTGCTAAGACAACAAGAAAGGAAGCTAATCTCCTTTTAAGAAACACGTGATGTTCCTCCAAGCACCAGAAACTTTGATGAGGTCCTTTGAATTTGCCTGTGTTAAGAAGTTTGAAAAGGGCTGGCTCAAAAGAGAGTGAGAAAGACAGGGAAGGTTCGTTCTTTTTTCTCTTTATTTTTTTTTAAATACATCCTATTCTTCAAAAGAGTCAGTCTCTTTTGAATTTTGGGTTGTTGTTTTTTTTTAAAATGTAGATGTAAGGGGAAGATGCTTGTTTCCCCAGAAGTGGCATTCAGAGAAGAAGACAATTTGGTTAAAGATCGATCTGTGATTTAGATCTGCTGTTGCCCGATTTTGTACTATTCAGTTATGCCTACACAACTCTTTTAATCTTCCAGCCAATGTCATCTTTTTACACTTGGAGATGCACAGGGGTATACATCCTTCTTACCAAGGAATGTGGATTGATGTAGAAACATAACATGGGCAAAACTTAATTGTAAATACTATGGAGAAGAAAAACACACTCAAACCAATCGAACAATAAAGATTGATGATGATGATGATGATGATGATGATGGTAATGATAATGATAATCATAAAGATGATGATGATGATGATAATGATAATAATAATTTCACAGTTGTTGAAAATCGAAACGTACAATTTATTGACATCGCGGTACCAGGAGATGCCAGAATCGAAGAAAAAGAACTGGAAAAAATCATGAAATATTATGACCTCGTCATCGAAACTACATGGCTATGGATGAAACACACCCATTGTCATCGGGGCACTTGGTACCATGTCCAAGAATTTTATAAGATACATCAACAAATCGCAGCTTCCTGCAATAACACCAGCAGAACTGCAAAAAACTGTGCTAATTGGAAAATTGTACATTTTAAGAAGATACATGGTTGATACCTAGGATGCTGGCAGCAATCTGTATCAACCATCAGCGTCAGTCACTGATATTTGTGATACATTTTAAAATGTTCAGTTGACTGAGTTTCATGTTTAATGAATAAAAGAGATTATAATAATAATAATAATAATAATAATAATAATAATAATAAGAAGAAGAAGAAGAAGAAGAAGAAGAAGAAGAAGAAGAAGAAGAAGAAGAAGAAGAAGAAGAAGAAGAAGAAGAAGAAGAAGACCCTGCTATTTAGAAATTCTAAATTTACCAGACTTGAATATTTTGACTCTACAAAAAGCCACCTTACTCGGAACAGCTTACATCCTCCGACGATACCTTAACAGTTCCTAGGTCATTGGTTAGGACTTGAGCTGCTGAGCTATTAACCAGCCTCAAAGGCTGTGAATCTCACTACAGATTAAATAATAATAATAATAATAATAATAATAATAATCTCTGCAAAGAAGCAGATGAAACCATTAATCATATACTGAGTAGTTGCAAGACAATAGCTCAGACTGACTACAAACAACGTCATAACACAGTCGCTCAGATGGTTCACTGGAACTTGTGCCACAACTACCATCTGCCTGTAGCAAATAACTGGTGGGATCATAAGCCTGAAAAAGTGGTCGAAAATGAGCATGCAAAACTATTGTGGGACTTCCGAATACAGACTGACAAAGTTTTAGAACACAATACCCTGGATATCATGATTGTGGAGAAGAAAAAAGGTGTGGATCACTGACATTGCAATACTTGGTGATAGCAGGATCGACAAGAAACAACTTGAAAAAGTCACCAGATATCAGGACTTGAGAATCGAACTGCAAAGACTCTGGCATAAACCAGTGCAAGTGGTCCCAGTGGTACTTGGCACACTGGGCACTGTGCCGAAAGATCTAGGCAAACACTTAAAAACAATTGGCGCTGACAAAATCACCATTGGTCAGCTGTAGAAGGCTACCTTACTGGGATCTGTTCGCAAAATCCGCCGATACATCACACAGTCCTAAACGCTTGGGAAGTGTTCGACTAGTGATTTGGGATACGAAATCCAGCATGGTCATCTCGTTTGCTGTGTATACTGTCATCATTATCATCATAAACACCATACCTAGGCAGCCAATTGAAACTACAACAACATGGGCATGCATGCCATCAAAGGATCTGGGGTGTCTGCAGGAAATGGGGGGAAATATCACACTGGTAGCCACAATAGTGTAGCTGAAGCTTACCTGGTTTTTATGTCATACATACAACATGCATTTAAAAAGAGGCAAAGCATTAATTGCATGATTGTTGACTTTTTAAGATGCCTGTGAATATATTATTGGTGTCAATTTGCAGAATGATGGAAACACATACCCGGTGTCATTTGTCCCCTTTTATGCCACCGATGCCATAGATCATTTCCAAAAATCTTGAATGAGTAGACCCGCTCTTCCATTGTCTCAAAAGCGGGATTTTGCTAACTGGAAGGAAAACCTTTGGTTAATTGGAAGGCAAAGCGGTGGTCCCTTTAGATGGTTCTAAACAGATTAGTTATTCATCCGTATAGCTTGTAAGGTGATGTGCAAAGCCTTTGAAAACTTTTGAAAACTTAACAAGTCTATCTCAATCTCAAGCTTTTTTTTTTTTTTAGACGGGAAACTTGAAGAAAAACGAGGAACGAAATTCTTTGCTGACATTTCTAAGTGGCATTTAGATAGAGCTGTAGGCTGAAAGACAGACACACACAGACACACAGACCCACACACACACACCCCTTTTGAAGATCAAACAATGAGGCTTCATGTTACTTGGTATCAGGTGATGCGTCCAGGGTGTGCAACCAAATGCATTTGTAATTGTCTTTTGTCTTTATTTTCCAATTTGTTTCTAGGGGCTTGAAAAGATCTGTTGTAACGGGACTCTTGTTACATTTAATAAGTACCAGGTTGATTGGCATCCTCTAAGTAGGCTTTTCAGTGTGCCTGTGGGGAAATTTAATATAAAAACATTCAACATTCTTTTATTAGTGTTTTTTTTTCTTTACTATTCCCAGTCCCACCAGACTTTTGGTGCAAGCAGAGTATTATTGAAAAGCTTATCTGTAAGAAGTGAGCCAAGGGGAAATTCAGCCTTTATTAATATTGACATCATGTTTCTACACAATGGCTGTCTAAAGAAACTTTTCAATTGGATTTCAGCTTTGCGAAAGGAAATAGCCGAATGTTAGGATCTAAGAGAGCAGCTTCCCCAGGGGCTGCATACAAGAGGTTTGCAAAGGAAATGCATAGTTTCCCTTCCTACCTGGTCAACTACCTATAGAAATGGATTTAAGGTTAGGACTCTTCAAAGTTTCTTGTTAAAAGCAAGAGGTGTCATCCACCATGCTGTATAGTTTGGTTTCCGTTTATCCTTTGTGGGTGTTATTGCCCTGGATGTTGGCGGAATGTGGACAACAGCATGTTGACTTGTGAGGTTAAGATCCCAGCATGCCTGAAATAATGGGAGGGGGTTTGGGATTAAATTAGGTTTTAAAAGTGGCGTGCTTTGACAAAATGTGCCCATAGGGACCGGTATTGTTCTTATTGTTTGTAGAGAATGAATACGAATAGAACTGTAGCTTAGTCTCCCTCTTGCTGTCTTATTCACATAACTCTGTTTGATTGATCAAAGTCTTAGGAGAGGTCAATATCCATGGGGCCCATCTGTGATGACTATGGGATACATTATTATTATTACTTCTTCTTCTCCTCCTCCTCCTCCTCTTCCTCTTCCTCTTCTTCTCCTTCTCCTTCTCCTTCTCCTTCTCCTTCTCCTTCTCCTCCTCCTCCTCCTCCTCCTTCTCCTCTTCTCCTCCTCCTCCTCCTTTCCTCCTCCTCCTCTTCCTCCTTCTCCTTCTCCTCTTCTTCTTCTCCTCCTCCTCCTCCTCTCCTCCTCCTCCTCCTCTCCTCCTCCTCCTCCTCTTCCTCCTCCTCCTCCTCCTCCTCCTCCTCCTCCTCCTTCTTCTTCTCCTTCTCCTTCTCCTTCTGCTTCTCCTCCTCCTCCTCCTCCTCCTCCTCCTCCTCCTCCTCCTCCTCCTCCTCCTCCTCATTTTTTTGTTTTACTTAATATTATTTCATAACTTCTTGTGTGTATTCTGCTTATTCAGATAGGGAATGGGGTGAAGGATCTTCACGTGCCTTTATAAATGCCCTTGATATGAGACCTGTTTTCCCTGACTTTTTAAATATGAGCCAGCAGTGTGCAGCATCTGCCAGAAAAGTCAACACGGTTCTAGGCTACATAAACAGAGGGATACAATCAAGATCACATGAAGGGTCATACCACTTTATAATGCCTTGGTAAGACAACACTTGGAATACTGTGTCCAGTTTTGGTCACCATGATGTAAAAAAGATGTTGAGGCTCTAGAAAGAGTGCAGAGAAGAGCAACAAAGATGTTTAGGGGACTGGAGGTTAAAACATATGAAGAACGGTTGCAGGAACTGGGTATGTCTAGTTTAATGAAAAGAAGAACTAGGGGAGACATGGTAGCAGTCTTCCAATATCTCAGGGGCTGCCCCAAAGAAGAGGGAGTCAAGCTATTCTCCAAAGCATCTGAGGGTAGGACAAGAAGCAATGGATGGAAACTAATCAAAGAGAGAAGCAATTTAGAACTAAGGAGAAATTTCCTGACAGTGAGAACAATTAATCAGTGGAGCAACTTGCCTCCAGAAGTTGTGAATGTTCCAACACTGGAAGTTTTTAAGAAGAGATGGGATAACTATTTGTCTGAAGTGGTGTAGGGTTTCCTGCCTAAGCAGGGGGTTGGACTAGAAGACCTCCAAGGTCCTTCCAACTCTGTTATTCTGGAGGTCTTTGAACAGATATTCAGATGCCATGATTATTTATATCCACAAAAAACAGAATGATGTAGACAGTGTTTCCTTTGTGTTCTAGGAAAGATAGAAGATTAGTTTAGACATTGAGCATATCCTCCTAGGTTGAACTAACCAATGTCTCTGGAGGTGGATTATTTAAAAGCACATGTGACAAGCAACACAGATACCTATATGATAGATTTGCACAATCTGATATATGCTGCTGTCAAACTGCCCTTATTTCCATCAAATATTTGAATTAAAATTTGGATTGCCTCCAGAAGTTGTGAAGAAGATGTTGGATAACCATTTGTCTGAAGTGGTGTAGGGTTTCCTGCCTAAGCAGGGGGTTGGACTAGAAGACCTCCAAGGTCCCTTCCAACTCTGTTATTCTATTCTATTCTATTCTATTCTATTCTATTCTATTCTATTCTATTCTATTCTATTCTATTCTATTCTATTCTATTCTATTCTATTCTATTCCTATTCCTATTCCTATTCCTATTCCTATTCCTATTCCTATTCCTATTCCTATTCCTGTCCTGTCCTGTCCTGTCCTGTCCTGTCCTATCCTATCCTATCCTATCCTATCCTATCCTATCCTATTCCTATTCCTATTCCTATTCCTATTCCTATTCCTATTCCATTCCATTCCATTCCATTCTATTCTAAATTTCTGATAATTTTATTAATTAATTAATTTTATTTTATTATTAAAATTTATATGCCGCCCTTCTCCCATAGGACTCGGGGCGGCTTACACAATAAAAACAAGAACAATGATGAGGATAATACAATATTAAAATCCAATCCAAAAATTAAAACCCCCAAATTAAAAATCCCATAATCGGTCAGGGAATTTGATGGAAAAGCCATGTCTTAAGGCCGGTGCAGAATGTGTGGAGATCGGGAGCCGTCCGGAGCTCGGTGGGTAACCCATTCCAGAGGGTCAGTGCGGCCATAGAGAACGCCCTCATCCTGGGGGCCATCAGCTGACATTGTCTAGCCAACGGCACCCGGAGGAAGACAGTTCTATGAGAACGCACAGGACGATGGGAGGCCAATTTATGGACACCTTTTGAGTATTTTTCTTGAAAACAATATGCAACTGGTTTCCCATCCAACCAAGGTATTTATGGTGAACTCCCATCCAAGTACTAAGCAGTAGTTCCAACTTGGCTTGGTTTTCCAAGATCAGCTAAGAAAGGCTAACTTCCGACTCCATTTTGTGGTGAGTCAAGAGGAACATTATTAATAGCAATAGCAATAGCAACAGGAATTGGAGTTATATGCTGCCCCATTGTGTTTTACAGCTCTCTGGGTGGTTTACAATCTCCCCATATTGCTCTGGGCCCTCATTTTACTGATGTCAATAGGATGGAAGGTTGAGTCAGCTTCGAGCCTGTCAGGATCAAACTCCAGGTTGCGGGCAGAGTTAGCCTGCAATACTGTATTCTAAACCACTGTGCCACCAGAGCTCCACATATTAAATAGATGGACACCAATCCTATTCTTGGTATTTATTTAATTTATTGTAATTTGAATGAAATTAAAGTAGGTTAATTTCCTTTGCCTTTTGGTCTGGACTCATCTGCATTTTGATTGTTTTGCCAACCTGCTTTACTTTGTACGTCCTTGAATGCGGTTGGATTACTGTAATGCCCTCTACATGGGGCTGCCCTTGGGATGCACCTGGAGGCTCCAGCTAGTCCAGAATGCGGCCATGCGGGCAGTTACGGGGGCTTCTCGTTACTCCCATGTAACACCTCTCCTGCGTGAGTTGCACTGGCTGCTGGTGGTTCTCCAGGTTCATTTCAAGGTGTTGGTGCTCACCTATAAAGCCCTACATGGCTTAGGCCCGGGGTACTTGCAGGACCGTCTCCTGCCATCCTCCTATTGTCCCATGCGTTCTCATACAGCAGGCCTCCTCAGGGTGCCGTCAGCCAAACAATGTCAGCTGGCGGCCCCCAGGGGGAGAGTATTCTCTGTCAGAGACCCTCTGGAATGGTTTGCCCACTGAGCTCAGGACAGCCCCCGACCTCCTCGCCTTTCGCCGCAGATTGAAGACATGGCTCTTTCACCAAATGGACTGATCCGTTGGGGGGTTTGTACACTGTAATAATTTTAATTTGGTTTTAATGGGGATTTTAATTTGTATCGTGGTTTGTATTATCGATTTTTTGCTCTGTAAGATGTCCTGAGTCCTTCGGGAGAAGGGTGGCATATAAATCGCAATAATAAATAAACAAATAAAGCCTTGAAAAAGAGTGATTATTGTCAGAACTCAAGTTATGCGCAGTTCCCTGGTCTACTCTGTTAGTTTAAATTCTGTTCTTTTATTTCAGTTGTTTTGGCAGTGTGATAACTGGACAACTTCATAAGCCTTGGCATCTTAAAAGCATCCTTGAGAAGAAAATACACTGTATGGAATTTGCTTTGGAGTATCAAAACATCTGCCAAATGTTGCTTCGGTCCGGATGAACAATATTTGATCCACAACTTGTATTAAAAAGTGATGCGTAAATAAGAATAAAAACTTTAAAAAAAAAAAGAAAACATCCAAACTACCTTCTTGAAGATTATTGTGCTCATGAGTATTGAGGAAGTGTAATGAATGGATATTGGAAGGTCTAAAAGGAGCAACAAACGAAATAGCAGGCCAGCAAGAAATCACAATAAAAAATTATTGGATCAGTTTCAAGCTGGTTGTGAAGTCAAAAGGTCTTTGGCACTCACCTTCCATGCTGGATATGTCAGGTCTAGAAGCCTTCTTGGGAGATGCTGGTGGAGAAAGAGAGCTAACGGCAGAGAAGGGGGCAGTCAGCACTTCTGAGAGAAAGTCAAGTTTTATTATGACTTGACTAGAAACATTTCTCATTTTTTCCTATATGTCCTCTCGGGCCTGGTGACAGAATTAAAGATGTTCCAATTAGAAGCAGGAAGCAGAGATCCTGAGATTGGCATTCTAACTTCTGACCTGATCAGTCTTTGCAAAGCCCTTGGGCAGTGACCTCCATTTTCATCACACTGCTCAAGACAGTTTTCCTAAGGACCTATGACACAACGGTCTCCTTTTTTTTTTTTTTTTTTTTGTGAACGATGCCGAAATGCCTACCACCAAGGCTGCCCATTTGAAAGTCTGTTTATAGACCGCATTTTGCTTATCCCTCTGTAAAAAAAAGGTTAGCTTAGCAGTGCTGAAGGAGGCTAAAAGCCAGGTAAGTTATCCGAAGTCAGTTTTCAAAATTGCCCTCAGTTGAATAACAAGGACAGGATTTTTGCTTCTGTGGTGAGTTGGTATGGTGGATGATCTTCAACTAAGCTCCAGAAAAATCTTCTTTAACCATTTCTCTGCAAGATCCACTTGCACAAATAAAATTGGGGGAGGAAATATTTCATATGAACTGTTTTGTCCTCATTACACATTAGTCTGTGTGCAGCTTGACATGCAGCTAAACCCACCTATCCTCCAATAAAACAGGCCGTATGTGTGCGTAGATCGGAATGCTTTATTGAAAGAACAGGATATGGTGAAACTGGGGAAAATAGGAATACGTACAATGAGAACTAAATACAAGACAGGAAGTGCTGAGTTACTGCTGAACATAACAATTAATAAATAAAGGTAAAGGTTCCCCTTGCATATATGTGCTAATTGTTCCCGACTCTAGGGGGCGGTGCTCATCTCCATTTCAAAGCTGAAGAGCCAGCACTGTCCAAAGACATCTCCTTGGTCATGTGGCTGGCATGACTAAACACCAAAGGCACATGGAATGCTGTTATCTTCCCACCAAAGGTGGTCCCTATTTTTCTACTTGCATTTTTGATGTGCTTTCAAACTGCTAGGTTGGCAGAAGCTGGGACAAGAAATAGGAGCTCACCCTGTTACACGGCACTAGAGATTTGAACCACTGAACTGCCAACCTTTCAATCGGCAAGCTCAGCATCTTAGCCATTGAGCCACCATGTCCCTATATTAATAAATAGAAGTAATATAAATCTCATCAGCGATGCTCTGTGTGTGAGATGTGGGTTTGCCCTTGGATGACCATGTGCCACAGATTAAGGTGCCACAGATTGCCTGGTTTGAGAGTGCAGACTGATGGGTAAAGTGGTAGATCAGCTTCAAACAATATACTTGGTATTTGTCTCTCCGGGCACTAGATGGGGCTAGAGAGCAACAACAGTATATAAAGGTCATATGTTGGGTCATATTTGTCCCTCTGGTCACTAGATAGGGCTAGAGAGCAACAACAGCATATAAAAGTGATATGCTGGGGCATGACATGAATCTTGAAGGAAAGTCACGGGATAAAAATACTAAATCAGTGACAGCATTGGCACCTAGTAAGATAGATAGATAGATAGATAGATAGATAGATAGATAGATAGATAGATAGATAGATAGATAGATAGATAGAGGCAGGCAGGCAGGCAGGCAGGCAGGCAGGCAGGCAGGCAGGCAGGCAGGCAGGCAGGCAGACAGACAGACAGACAGACAGACAGACAGACAGTCTCCTGGTACATGAGACCAGGAGACTATCTGGTCCGTTTCATTTTAAGTATTTTATTCATTAATCATAGTATAAAATACAGAGATACAAATAAAAATAATGGAAAAAGAGAGGAAGAAGAGGAAGAAGAAAAAGTGTAGGATAAAGGGGAAGAGAAAAGCCTTCTAACTCTTTTTAGCATAGTAGGATAAGGTAATGACATACAACCTTGACTTTTTACTTTTACATAGTAATATATACCAGCCATTTCTATAACAACAAACCTGTCTATTCAGCAAAACTCAAAGTCAACATTTCATTTTTTCCCCCACCTCAAACACGAAGTCCAAAAATGGTTTCCAAGTAAGAGTCTTTCTCAGAGGTAGGTTTCAGCAGGTTCTGACCAGTTCTAAAGAACCGGTAGCAGACATCTTGAGTAGTTCAGAGAATCAGTAGCCCCACCCCCATCTATTCTCTGACTCCCGAGTCCCAGCTGATCGGGAGGAAATGGGGATTTTGTAGCATTCTTCCCCTGGAGTGGGGAGGGAATGGGGATTTTGCAGTATCCTTCTCCTGGAGTGGGGAGGAAATGGGGATTTTACAGTATCCTTCCCCTGGCACGCCCACCAAGCCATGCCACGCCCACCAAGCCATGCCCATAGAACCGGTAGTAAAAAAATTTGAAACCCACTACTGTATCCAACGTATATGGCCATCCATCTATCTGAGAAATTGGGCAGCAAACAAAATGAAGACATGGGACTCTATCAAATTACAAGAAATAAAACTACATTAAAGCCCAGTTAAACCACAAAAACCGCTCACCACACACCATTCCAGAGTCTCATCCTAAAATCTCATTGTAACCTCCCATCCCCAATGCCTGTTTTAATTATTACTGTACTAATTTTAAACTCTTATTGCCTGCCTCCCCATGTCTGTTGGAATTGCTGCATCCTAAAAATACATTCTTATCTGACTGATTTAATTAATTGCCAAAGAAAAAGGGGAAAAGAAAGGGAAGAAAATGTGCTTGTGAAAATAAGACAAAAGAAGGATATAACAGAAGTGAACTGAGGTGGATATAAGTTAAATTGTGAATGGAATGACTAAAAAGGATAATCAGATGTATAAATAGGTCTCCTATAGGTTGCTAATGGGTCATTAAAGATAGGAATGAGTAGGTTGGTGGTAGCTGTATGCCTTGTCCCATAGATGTTGTTAAGGATATTGTTGTGTTAACCAACCAGCAGAGTGTAGAGGACAGAAAAATGGTGCTGAGAGCAATGAATAAGATACATACAAACTGGTTTATCAAGGTTTTTACTTTACTTTGTAGTGAAAAACAATTGCATAGTCTTTAGTCAATCCAAGTTTTTAGCCATTCAAATCAGTCCAGAATTTCAGAAATCTTCTTATCGTACAAAACAGCAGTAGGTAATAAACAGCAAGTTCATGCTGGTAACAAATCATGATGGTAGCATATCCATCCACGATGATAGCATCCCCACACACGATGGTAGCATAACATCAATGACTACATTTCAGCTCCCTTCTTAAATACAGTTACTTCAGAGCTTATCCAATTAGGATATAATGATTCAGCATTACAATGACTGAGCAGTACTACTTAAAATCATATAATACATACTCATGTTAAAGTCATAGAACACATATATTGTTCATTCATTACCTGGACAACCTGTTAGGCATACACCATATCCTAACAGATGTCAATATTGAAAGAATGAAGGAGGAACAAGAAAGATGCTAATAGAATAACTGAATAATAGAATAACAGAGTTAGAAGGGACCTTGGAGGTCTTCTAGCTCAACCCCTTGCTCAAGCAGAAGACCCTATACCCATGATGGCGAACCTATGGCACATGTGCCACAGGTGGCACATGGAGCCATATCGGTGGGCATGCAAGCTCAACTCTGCCAGCTGATTTTTGGGCCTTCTGGGCCCGCTGGAAGTTGGCAAACAGGTCATTTCCAGCCTCCGGAGGGCCTCCGGGTTGGGGGGAGGCTGTTTTTGCCCTCCCCAGGCTCCTAGAAAGGCTCTGGGGCCTGGGTAGGGCAAAAAAATGGGCCTACCGGGCCCATTGTGCCAAAAGTGGGGGAAGCGTGGGGGGGTGATGCACACATGTGTGGGGGCGGGTTGCATAGAATTATGGGTGTGGGCACATGCGTATATGACACCCCCTCCCCCCGCAGTCCCCCCACTTTTGGCACGTGATGGCAAAAAGGTTAGCCATCACTGTCCTATACTATTCCAGACATGTGACTATCCAGTCTCTTCTTGGAGACTTGGAGTACCCACAATCTCTTTAGGCAAGCCATTCCATTGGTTATTTGTGCTCACTGTTGGGAATTTTCTCTTTAGTTGTATGATACTTCTCTTCTTGATTCTCTTCATCCATTGTTTCTTGTCTTGCCTTCTGATGCTTTGGAAAAATGGTTGAGCTACAATATGTAGAACTAGAAGAAAAAAAAAAGAAGAGTGACAGACTGTGACAAAGTGGAAGGCCAAGAATGTTATGGGTGGGTGGGTTTGATGAGACTCTCCAGAAGAGACAAAGAAGACTTTTAAAGAGTAAAAGGTTGAAATGGAATATAGGCACGGCAGAGACAAGGATGGCTTCAAAAGATAGAGGCATTTAAAAGTAAGCAACAGATGATCTTGATCGACACTAAAGTTTCTTTTCTTCTATCTGCAGTCCCTAACTTATTTTTGCTTTACTACTTGTTACATTTTTTTCCTGTACTTTGTGAAATGCTGCATACCACAAAATAAAATAGTTTTGATGGGTATGTATATATGTAAATTAATTCATTACTTCTAAATGACAAATTTCCTCTAAGGACCATGTTATAACTTGCGGCTAGCACTTAATTTTTTTTTCTTTAATTTGATAAAATTCTTCAATATGTAACGCTAACTTGGAAATGCAGATATTGGGAGAAGCAAACAGAAAACCTAAAATGCTTTGCAATAAAATGTGGACAGTCCACTGTCATGGCAGTTTTCTCATATTTAGAAAACTTACTCTTACCCATTACTGGAGGCTCTATTCTGCCTATTAAATTACTGTTATAATTTTTTTCTTGCCGGATTCTGCCTTGCATTGATTTGAAACGTAATGGTCTTATAATATATTACCAACATTTCAAATTAACCTTAGCAGCTGGAATGCAACAAATGGTGGGTTGGGTATTATGGCGAATCCGGATTCCAGCACACAAGAGGGGAATTATTTTTTCCTGAAAATATTTTTATCTTTAAAATAGCAACAAGTGATTCATCTCCCCATCAAAAATATTCACAGAAGAGGCGTTTCCATGCAGCTGAAATTATGGAATCTTAAACATCTGAAAAGAGGAAGCTCTGAAGCAAATTTCAAAGACTTTTAAAAACTCAAGGGTAGCAATTTGAAGATAAGATATTGGAAATATATATCGGAGGTTAGGGACTAGCTGGTAGTTATGGCCTGCTGGCTACTCCTCTGTGTTTCGTTCTTCCATCGTTTGTCTTTTAGTTCTATCATTTGTCAAAAGACTCGGGAATTCCTAGAGGGCTTAGTTATAGATCAGGCCTCTAATAACCATCAGTTGAACTTCATTTTCAACTGAAAATTGCTCAGCAGTCTTGAAGCTAATACAGTTTGGAAGAAAATCTGATCAAGCTACAGGCACCAAGCTACAAAGTCAGTTGACTGTCATGGCCCTGTCAGAATCTGAATCCGAAGGGGAAGAGGAACAGCTGACAGAGAGCGAGAGAGTAGATCCGTTGGCTGGGGAAGAAACTGGGGAAGTGAAAAGTCAGGCTGGGCAGAGCAGGGGAAAGGTAGAACAAGGGAGAGGGGGTTCAAATGAAGACCAAGGCCTACCTCCTCCTCATCCTAGGCAGCGCAGGGAAGAACGGAGAAGAGAGCAACATGGGTTGCGTGGCTTATGAGGGAGGAAAGGGACCCAATCCTCTTTAAAGGCACACCTGGGGATGGAGTTTAAAAGTAGAGGCAAATGGGAGGGCCAGTTGTCGGGAACAAACACTGAGTTCATCTGGTGCTTATCTGAGTTCTTGGCATCCTCTCAACTGGTTTGATTTACTGCCGTACTACTTCACTTCTGGAATTTCCTATTTTGCTTGCCCTGCCGGATTAATTACCTTATCTTGCCTTCTTGGTTTTTTTGTTGAAAGTTTACTATTTACAACATTTGGGACTGAAGTATTGTCAGCCAAAGACTATTACAGATTTGTGGAAGAGCTTTCTCCAGGCCGGAGAGTTGAAAGAGACATTGGGGGCACAGTTGGTGATAATAAAGGGACTCATATTGGTTCTCTGGCTGTTCTCTGGCCTTTATGTCATACCCTGGGTCATCACACTGACTCTTATTCTCTTATTGTTGTGGCCCACCAGCTGCCAGCAGAGCTGGCAGCAGACTTGGATAATGATGGGGTTGGGGAGGAACTTGGGCCAGTGCTGGAGTCTGGGGAAGGCTCTGATGGATGCTTTGCATCGGATGCAGAGGTAGAGCCAGGGCCATCTGACATTTCCCAGCCACCGGAGAGGCAGCTGCCTTTGGAGGCTGATACGAGTGAGGAGGAAGAAGAGCTGGGGCCTGTTCCAGACGCACATATGAGCAGAGCAGTTAGGAGAGATGAACAAAGGAGGACAAGGAGTCAACTCAGGAAGCAAAGCAGACATGGATGCTGAATGGCTCCTCCCTTGATGGGAAATAAATAGAAGGAAAGGGGAGTGGCTGTCGTAGGAGACAACAGTTCGTATTTTTGAAGATTTTGCTTATTGTGTTTCATGCCACAAAGACTGTTTGCCAATGCCTGCAAAAATACATGAGTAGATCAGTGCCCCCAAAAATAAATGGGTAGACCAGTGCCTGCAAAAATACATGAGTAGATCAGTGCCTCCAAAAATAAATGGGTTGACCAGTGCCTGAAAAAAATAAATGGGTAGATTGGTACAGCTCTGCAAGCAGTTAAAAGCCTGGTAGACCAGTACCTCTGCTAAATCATAAAGAATTGTCACATGACCATCAAGCCACGCCCACAAAATAAGCCATGCCCACAGAACCGGTAGTAAAAAAATTTAAAACCCACCCCTGTTTTGAGTGCCTAATTGTATACTGAAAAGGACTGAATGCCTATTAATGAGAGATTCCCTTTTTACAATGCTGTAATCCCTTAATTCAGGGAAGAATCAGGGTGACTGGAGTTGAGCATTTATTAGCCAGATGCCCTTCCTGACACCTATGTGGAGTTTACAGCAGATTTTTTTTTTCTTTGTGCCCTAGGAGAGAAATATCTTCTGCTACAGAGGTGGGTTTCAACAGGTTCTGACCAGTTCTGGAGAACCGGTAGCGGAAATTTTGAGTAGAACCAGTAAATACCACATCTGGCTGCCCCCCATCTCTTCTCTGCCTCCCAAGTCCCAGCTGATCAGGAGGAAATGGGGATTTTGCAGTAACCTTCCCCTGGAATGGGATGGGAATGGAGATTTTACAGTATCCTTTCCCTGCCACGGCCACCAAGCCATGCCACGTCCACCAAGTCACACCCACAGAACCAGTAGTAAAAAAATTTGAAACCCACCACTGTTCTGCTACCCAGGACTGAACTTTCAACCTTCCAAGTGGGAGGCGAATGTCTTCACCACTAGGCCACTAAAAGCATGAAAAGGAATCAGGGCACACCCATCACACCTTAACATTTTGATTTGTGTTTAGGCATTGATGGAAAATGAAGGAAAACAGGGTTGAATTTTCAGCTGATTTTACTGTCAGCTCCAACAGCTGATTCCAGTACCTGGCAGCAGGAAATCTTATGAGTTCATTCAGGATTTCTGATTGCTTTTGCCAGCAGTGGGACCATTTATTCTGATAAAGAAATGGGACAAGGACCAACCATTCAGTAAAACAGACAAATAATCCTGGAGTGTATTTATAAACATCGCTTATAATGGTTGAAATGCTGGCATGAAGGTGTGCCAACAACTGCCCCTCTCCCCTACCCCCAAATGTTTACTGCGAGAAATGATTCATTTTGTCCTCTATCGGGCAACAGCTGGTAATATGGTATTTAAAAGCAGCTTTGATTTAATCTAACGAGAAACTGTGTTGCAATGAACTGTACTGTGCAAAGATAATAATTGAACAAACATTGATTTTTATGGCAACATAATAGTTTCATTTTTGACAAACAGGAATTTATATGCGCCAGTTTTTCGTTATCAGCTCTGTTTGCACAGAGATTAAAAACTGGCTGCATTTTTTATTTTGGTTAAAAACAGCATTTGAAGTAGGAGCCGTCATCCTGCAGTAAGATAAAAGGAGAAATAATAGCTGGAATATAATCGTCAGAATATTGTAGCCGGACCGTGAAGATCTAAATTTAAAAAATAAGAGTCCTCATGTGGCCATATAATAGAACATGAGTAGGTTGTTTGAGGAAAGTATTCCATCTTTCTTAAAAAATAACTCTGTCTTATGTTTTTGGCAATGGTGGGTTTCAAAATTTCTTATTACCAGTTCTGTGGGTGTGGCTTGGTGGGCGTGGTGTGGCTTGGTGGGTGTGGCTTGGTGGGCGTGGCAGGGGAAGGATACCATAAAATCTCCATTCCCTCCCCACTCCAGGGGAAGGTTACTGCAAAATCCCCATTTCCTACCGATCAGCCAGGACTTGGGAGGCATAGAATAAATGGGGGCGGGTCCAGTCAGAGGTGGTATTTACCGGTTCTGCGAACTACTCAAAATTTCCGCTACTGGTTCTCCAGAACTGGTCAGAACCTGCTGAAACCTACTTCTGGTTTTTGCTAAGAGCATAATTTACTCCAGGGAGTCCTGCAGCTAGATTTTGAATCCTATAATCCACAGCATGAAAATTATAGCATGTTGGTAGCTCTTCTCCCAATTTTGGAAGTTACTAAGATATTGGTATCTTCTGGAAGATATTGTACGGTTACATGAAGAGTTTTTAAATTTAGATCTTCATGGTCTAGCTACAATAGTCTTGATGATTATATTCCAGCTATTATTTCTCCTTTTATCTTTGGGATCTGTATCCAATCTAATGTTCAGCTGTTTCATAATGTTGACTTTTGGACAAGTTTTGGTTCTGGATCTCATTGTGCAAATAATCTGATGTTATCACAACATCACTTCAGTTTCCTTCCGATGCTTATGTTGTCCTTTTTTAAATTTAGAGCCAGAGTGAGATTTGCACAGATTTCAATTGCCAGGAGCACAACTCTAAGAGTCTTATTTTACTAGATAAGGTCAGGTTTTTTTTTTTTTTTAAATGGTTTTTATTAGAAAATTTTAATTAGAACATTAAAAGAAAAAAAGGTATAATGAATGTGAAAGACAAAAAAGAAAACAAAGGAAAACAGAGACAATGAAAGAAGGAGATAGAAAAAAGAAAAAGAAAACAAAAAACAGAACAGAAAATATGACCAAATATACAGAAAGGGTATCCTATCTCTTGTTAGTTATACATGCAATTCTAATGAAACCCTCTCTCGAAAGATTACATTTTTCTATAATTTGTCCTTTCTAATTGGTGATCAAATCAAAACTGGTTTTCCCTGTTGCAATGGATGGCTGTGAAAGTTGGATCATAAGGAAGGCTGAGCGCCAAAGAATTGAGGCCTTTGAACTATGATGCTGGAGAAGACTCCTGCAAGTCCCTTGGACTGCAAGGGGATCAAACCAGTCAGTCCTAGAGGAGATCAACCCTGACTGCTCTTTAGAAGGCCAGATCCTGAAGAGGAAACTCAAATACTCTGGTCACATAATGAGAAGGAAGGACTCACTGGAGAAGAGCCTAATGCTGGGAAAGATTGAGGGCTTTATAATCATAAAGGCTTACTCCCGCTTTTATTTTCAGTCCTCAGTTGTCCCACTTCCTGGAAAAAAGCCTTGTCTTGCTTTTATTTGAGCAAGTATAGAGATTTCTCTGTAGTGGGAAACTTTGTTTTCTTCTCAAAAATCAATTCTCCTTTCAGTACCTGGGATGCTAACTGCTAATTCACAGCCACTGTTGAGCAACAAGTACTATTTCTAAAAATTCAGCACTGCTGCCTGTAGTGGGGTAGCAGTTGTCCATGATAGGTTAGACAATCCTACCAAGTTGTTGTCGGAAGTTAGCATCCACCCTTCTCCTAGGAAAATGAGATATTTTAGGAAATATTAAAAGGGCAGAATATTTCCCCTAAAAGCAAGGCAGAAAAACAGTCCCCTCCACACCTTTGTCAATGGACCATTAAGGCCTGGGCCAGTCCATTCTATCTAGCAAAGATCTAGCTCCTTCAGGCAGAGCCATAGTAGGAATTGCCCAAAGCCCTTTCATTACATCATCACCCAGCAAGAGTCAACCAAACTCAGGACTCAGAAACACAACCTACAAAGTTACCCCTGCATGGCCCCATGGGATTCTGACAACCAATCAGAATACAAGCTCAAATTCAAAAGCCCAGAGAGGGTATAAAACTCATGCACTCTCAGCATCTTTTCCTGTTTTTTTCCCACTTCACTTAAGGTCTTCAAAGCATGTGATCCTGTCCACCATTAAAACCATCTTTCCAAGCAGCCATCATGTTTCTGGTGTCTTTTTCCCCACTTGGAACTGAACCCAGAAGGCTATTTCTTCCAACATTGCAGAGCTGGCTCCTCTATGTTTTTGGATCACATTTTCCCCAGCCTTGAATCATTGGATATGCTTTCCAGGACTGATAGGAGATGAAGCTTGTTTTATCCAGGAGTGGGCTCCTGGGGGTTCGCAGGGGTTTGGGAGAACCTCTAGCTAAGATTCTGTGCAGTTCGGAGAACCCCCAAATCCCACTCCTGGCTGGTCCCTCCCACCCCGCCCTGCCTCTCCCAGGAGTCCATATGAGGCCCGTTTTGGATGCAGGGCGTGCACAGAGGCTTGGAGAGGGTGAAAAATGGGCCTACTGAAAGTTTGGGAAGTTCAGGTCTGTTTCTGGCCTCTAGAGGGCCTCCAGAGCCTGGGGAAGCTGTTTTCGCCATCCCAGAGGCTCTAGGAAAGCCTCTGGAGCCTGGGGAGGGCAAAAACACCCCCCACACACACACCATGGAGCAGGAGGCCAACTAGGCCACGCCCACCATGGCCACGCCCACCCAGCAATCAGGCAGAGAACCCCTTGTTAAAATTTTTGAAGCCCATCCCTGGTTGTATCTGGAAGGAACCAGTCTCTTACCACTGAGCTAAGATACCACATCTTTTATGAGGCTTTTGGTAGCTTGACTTTCGTTGATATTCTTCATTAGCTGAGGGAAAGTTATGGAAAGCCTCATAAAAGAGGTTTGTTCCTCTGTTCAGTGGGAAGCTACATCTTTATGACCATCTTGGACTCTGGTGCATCCAGAAGTCTTGCAGATCCCTGCCTTCTCCACCTGCCAAAAACACTTATTACTTTATTTTTTTTTTTTTATTTTTTGCAACAGGCAGAAAGGAGAGAGAAAAACAAGGGATTCTTAAATCACTTTGCTTCTCTCACCTGGCCTTGCTGATAATCTCTTTACACTCTTATGTTCAAACAAGAAAGAAAGAAGTGCCTACAAACAGAGCAGATTTATAGAAGGCATCGCTTCCTCAAGCTCGTCATGATTTCGCTGCCATTTTTTAGCCTTTCTTGTTGTCTTCATGAGGTCCCCAATAGCTCATTAGTTTTCCTGAAGGATTTCTCTTAGAACATTTTGAAGGCTAATCCAACGTGGAATCAGACTCCGAGAAAGCCGAGATGGCAGTTGGTATTTCTTAATGTGGGAAGTCACATCTTGAGATAGACCTCAAGAGCCAAGTTTAGCCTAGCTGTTTATGACAAAATTTCTAAACGTAAATAACCATATATTTCTCTAACGAGGCCATATGGAGAATATGTTCCCATTATATCGCAAGTGATCATATTTTGTTTGATCTTATCCAACTTCTTTTGGCATTGTTCTGCAGATACTTAGACAAGTGAATAGCATTATTGTTTCTCCTTCTACATATTAGTTGAACCCGGAGCACTCTGCACTAGTTACTTATTTCAGATGAAGGTTGTGATATCTCCCTCCACCTTCTGTTTGAAAGCTGAGACATCTGTTTATCTTGTGCATACAGAATGACTCTCGTGTCTGTTTCGTTCCGAAAATTTCAAAGGGCTTTCATGCTACTTAAAAGCCTTTGAAGGAAAAGGTAATCAAAGACAAAAAATTATCAGAGGTACATTTTTTGCTTTCCAAACAATGAAAATAACAGTAGCGCTCGTTCGGCTCTGGTTTCAAGCACCTGCAACAAAACTTCAGAACTGAAGATATGCCACATGAAATCAAAAAAAGTAATATTGGGAGAGGCAAACTCCAAAGTGCAAGTTATATTACGAGCAATTTGGGTATTTGCCTTGTAGTTCAGCTCCGCATAGAAAGCCTGATAAAACGTTTAAATAATAAAGATTAGGAAGGGAAGACAAAACATATAAAAAGGCACCAAACATATCCGATCAGAATTCGACACTGCAGCAATGCAATTTTTCATCTGTTTTGTTTTTATTTTCTTTCATTTTGTTGAAGAGAAACAATACCGTTAAGGAAGGAACATTTTCTGGAAATAGAATTGCATATCACACCTAAGTATCTCGCAGGTCCAATATGGAGCCAACTGAACAGAAAAGCACCAAAGCATTTGAAAGCTATCCCAAAAGTGCTTTTTCAAGCAATAACTGGACTTTCTGGTTTCTCTTTGAAGACGTTTTGCTTCTCATCCAAGAAGCTTCTTGGATGAGAAGCAAAACATCTTCAGCTGAAGAAGCTTCTTGGATGAGGAGTCAAACATCTTCAAAGAAAATCCAGAAAGTCCAGTTGCCTCTTGAAAAAGCACCTTTGAGACAACCATGACCTGGATGACTGAGAATCTCCATAGACACGATAAGAAACAATGCATGGAAACTATGAGAGAAGCAATCTAGAACCTAGAACTAAAGAGAAATTTCCTAACGTTGAGAACAATTAACCAATGGAACAGCTTGCCTTCGGAAGTTGTGAGTGCTCCATCACTGGAGACTTTTAAGAAGAGACTGGACAGCCATTTGTCAGAAAAAATGGTATGGGTTCTCCTGCTTGAGTAGGGGGTTGTACTAGAAGACCTCTGAGGTACTTTCCAACTCTTGTATTCTGTTACAATCAGGATAGGCCATGCCAGAACTAAGGCAAAGCTTGATAAGTGGGGAATGGCCAAGAGCCCACACTGGGACTGTGGTGCTCCTATAACACATATAATTCAAGGATGTCTCCTCAGAAAATTTCAGGATATCTGGGATGACCTCATTCAGGCACACCAGAAACAATTAGATGGTTAGCTTCCTTAGATATTGAATCATAACGTCTATCCTGTTGCAATTCTATGGCTTATTTATTAAGAAAAAATAGGATTATATTTTAAGATTTTAAAATGTATTATGGTTTTATCTTAAGTTAATATTTTATCTCCTATATTGTATGGTCCACATATCTTACATAGGTGGCCCTCAACTTACAACAGTTTGTTTAGTGACTGCTCGAAGTTACAACGGCACCAAAAAAGTGATTTATGACCATTTTTCACACTTCTGACCGTCGAGGCTTCCCCATAGTCATCTGATCAAAATTCAGTTGCTTGGCAATGGACTCATATTTATGACGGTAGCAATGTCCAGGGATCACTTGATCCCCTTTTGCCATCTTCTAACTAAAGCCAATGGGGAAACTGGATTCACTCAACCAGCTTGTTACTAACTTAACAAGTGCAGTGATTCACTTAACAACTGTGGCAAGAAAGATCATAAAATGGGGCAAAATTCACAACAACTGTCTCACTTAACAACAGAAATTTTGGGCTCAATTGTGGTCATAAATTGAGGATTACCTGTGTGTGTGTGTGTGTGTGTGTGTGTGTGTGTGTGTGTGTGTGTGTAGATAGATAGAGATAGATAGAAATAGATAGATGATAGAGTGATAGATGGATGGATAGATAGATAGATAGATAGATAGATAGATAGATAGATGATAGATTGATAGGTTGATAGATAGATTAGATAGAGAGAGAGTGATTGATTGATTGATTGAGATAGATAGATAGATAGATAGATAGAGATAGATAGATTGCTTGATGATAGAGATAGATAGAAATAGATAGATGATAGTGATAGATAGATAGATAGATAGATAGATAGATAGATAGATAGATAGATAGATAGATAGATATAGATAGATGATAGATTGATAGGTTGATAGATAGATTAGATAGAGAGAGAGTGATTGATTGATTGATTGAGATAGATAGATAGATAGATAGAGATAGATAGATTGCTTGATGATAGCGATAGATAGAAATAGATAGATGATAGTGATAGATAGATAGATAGATAGATAGATAGATAGATTAGAGAGAGAGAGAGATTGCTTGATCAATAGATAGATAGATTGATAGATTGATAGAGAAAGATAGATTGATTGGTAGATAGATAGATAGATAGATAGATAGATAGATAGATAGATAGATAGATAGACAGATTGATAGATATAGATAGATTGCTTGATAGATAGAGATGGATAGATGATAGATAGATAGATAGATAGATAGATAGATAGATAGATAGATAGATAGATAGATAGATTGCTTGATAGATAGAGATGGATAGATGATGGCTTGATAGATAGATAGATAGATAGATAGATAGATAGATAGATAGATAGATAGATAGATAGATAGATAGATAGATAGATAGATTAGATTGATCGGTCGATCAATAGACAGATAGATAGATTGAAAGATAGATAGATATTTGCTGATGCCTTATTTAAGCTAAATTTGTGTGACACTGATTGTATGACCTCTGTAGATGCCATATGCTAAATAAATAAATAGCTACACCCAAGAAGGCCTCGCTGATAAACAGAGCTTCCTTAGGTATTAGAAAAATCAGAGCTTACTCTTTAAAAGAATTGATGTTTATATAGTTCTGCACACAGAGAGATAAGAAATTAAGCCAATAAAAAGCCTACCCATTTTCATTTAACTGTACGTTGAAAGGATTATAATTACGGCATTTAGCTTCCATTTGTTTGCTTCTTTCATTCTAAGAAATGGTGCACCTGCGGTCAGGCAGCAATTGCTCACCCTTTCCTCCCTGATAGAAATGTCAGGGTTTAACCCCTAAATGTGGGTTAAGCCAGTCCTAATTAGCAGTCAGGATCACAGCATTTGGCAGCTAAGCGAAGGTTGAGGGTGTTACTTTCTGTGTACAAAAGCCAAGTGTGTACTAACTGAGCCTTTGGCTTCACAAGGAGTGTAACTTTGCAACAGTGGTGAAATCCTGCTGTTTTTGTCCTGTTCGCGCGTACCAGTAGTGGCGGCTGTATGTGGTTTGGCGAACCTGTAGCGACGGAAGTGTGAGGCTCCACAGAGGATCAAAAATTGGACATGCACTTCCGAACCGTGCACTTCCGAACTGGTAGGGAAGGTAAGTAGATTTCAACCTTGCTCTGCATCCTTTTTAAAAATGGTAACACTCCAGCCCCTCTCTCTCCCCTGTGCCAGCCAGAAGTGAATGGAAAGATCATGGAGAGATTGACTCAGAGAGGGAACAATGCAGGTTCATGAATTGGGCTGTGCCAGTTTCAGAGAAACTGGAGAAAGCAATGATTTTTGGAAGGGCCCTATCTTTAAAAAAATGAAATTCACTGTAGAGAAAAATAAAGTCCTACATTTCGGCAAGAAAAACCTAAAGTACACATATAGACTGGGTGAAACCAGGCTTAACAGCAGTAACTGTGAGAGGGATCTTGGTGTCTTAGTGGACAAGCAGTTAAATATGAGCCAACAATGTCAGGCGGCATCCAAAAAATCCAAATGCAATCCTAAATTGCATTTTATTTATTTGTTTGTTTGTTTGTTTGTTTGTTTAACTTTGTATACCGCCCTACTCCCAGAGGGACTTAGGGCGGTGAACAGCCAAAATAAAATACAATTTACAAACAAAAGTTTAAAAACTATTAAAAAAGATTAAATTTAGGCTCGAAAATTTAAAACCACCAATTTATATAAGCATTTAAAAACCCAATTTAAAACCAATTTAAAAGGGAGAGTTAGGCCAGCCCCGCCTTTTGGAATAGAAGCGTTTTTAGGGCACGGCGGAAAGTGCGTAAGTCCTGAATCCTCCGTATCTCTGGGGGGAGCTCATTCCAGATGGCAGGTGGAATCCCTCCATTGCATCCCTCCATGAATGATGGCATTCATGGAGGGATACAATCAAAATCAAAGGAGGTACTAATACCACTCTATAAAGCCTTAGTAAGATCACACCTACAACACTGCATCCAGTTTTGGTCATCACACTATAAAAAAGATGTGGGGACTCTAGAAAGAGTGCAGAGAAAAGCAACCAAGATGATTAGGGGCAGGGATGGAGTCTATTTACCTTTACTACAGGTTTGCAGTGGGGCCATGTGTGTTCTCTCTTTGCTTGTGCTCACACGTGCTCTTCTGTGCAACCGCAGAAGCATTTTGATGACGTCAGGGTCGGTGGGCGGAGTCTCCTGCTGGTTTTACTACCAATTCTATAGAACCAGTGCAAACTGGGGACAACCCACCACTGATTAGGGATCTGGAGGCTAAAACATATGATGAATGGTTACAGGAAATGGGCATGGCTAGTCTAGTGAAGAGAAGGACCAGGCGAGAGAAGACAGCAGTCTTCCAATATTTGAGGGGCTGGCACTGAGAGGAGGGGCTCAAGCTATTTTCCAAAGCACCTGAAGGCCAGAAGAGGAATAATGGATGGAAAGTGATCAAGGAGAGATTCAACCTAGAAATAAGGAGAAACTTCCTGACAGTGAGAACAATCGACCAATGGAACAGAAGTTTCCTTCAGAAGTTGTGGGAGCTTCATCACTTGAGACTTTCAAGAAGAGACTGGATTGTCATTTGTCAGAAATGGTGTAGGGTTTCTTGTTTGGGCGCCGGGGTCTTTGGGCTAGATAACCTACAAGGTCCCTTCCAACCCATCTGTCATCTGTGTTCTCCTTCTTGCAGGTTTCTTCTTGCAGATCCCCTCTGTGTTCTCCTTCTTGCAGGTTTCTTCTTGCAGATCCCCTCTGTGGATGCCTGGGATTGAAAAAGGAGGGAGGCAGAGAAATGGAAGAGAATTAAGTGTTGCTTTGGAGGAACTAAAAAGGCCTAATTCATGTTGTCACATCACCTTTTCCCACTTTTGTTTATCCTGGTAGCGCAACTGTCACAAGTTGTATCTCTGCCTTTAGTGCCTCCGCAGCCATCTTCCCTTCCTCCCTTCTTTTGCAGCCGAGTAGCATCAAGGAGGAAGGGCCTGAAAAAAAAATCTATTCAAGTCTGTCAATCCGTATCTTCTTCGTTGCTTTTATGTCTCCCTTGTTGTGTCTTCCCTTTCTTTCTGAACGTCAACATGGCAGCCTTCCAATGGCACTTATCCACTCCAGCTAATTGAGTCACATAAATGCAAGTAATTTGAAGCATTATTGTGAGAGATTTCTGTTTGCTTCTTTAATTAAACAGTTGTTCACAGGTGCGTACAGTTACGGCAAAATTAATTGATAGCTTTTTATTACCATTGGAGTCAGCTGCCATTGGTCCAAACAAGGAAGCAACTTCCATTTGGTATTGTAGCTCTTATTGAGACGAGGAAGAGTTCTGTGGGTTTGTTTTTTGTTTTTTTTCCTGAGATGAGCAATCAGGCTGCAAAGAGCTTGACATCTGCTTTGCAAAAATCTTGTTTTTGCTAACAATAACAGAACAGAATAACAGAGTTGACACCCCTGGACACCCAGTCCAGAGGTGTCAAACTCTCAGCCTGCAGACTGGATGCATCATGCACTGGCCATTCCCACTTCCATTTTAGCGAAGGAGAGAAAAGTTATGATACATCATGTGACAAGTTTGAGACAACACCACAAGTTTGACCTCCCTGTTCTAGTCCAGCCCCCTGCTCAGGCAGGAAACCATTTATTTATTTATTTATTTATTTATTTATTTATTTATTTATTTATTTATTTATTTATTTATTTATTTATTTATTCATTCATTCATTCATTCATTCATTCATTCATTCAATTTATATGCCACCCTTCTCTGAAGACTCAGGGCGGCTTACAATGCATTAAGCAATAGCCTTCATACTTTTGTATCTACCTGCTTAGTAGGGTAGGGCCCAGCGGTGTTTTTTTTATACAAAGTCAGCTTATTGCCCTCACAATCTGGGTCCTCATTTTACCTACCTCGAAAGGCTGGAAGGCTGAGTCAACCTTGAGCCTGGTGAGATTCGAACTTGCAGTAATTGCAGGCAGCTGGTGCTAATTAACAGCACTTTAGTCTGCTGGGCCACCAAGGCTCTATAATATCAGTGATGGCTAACCTTTTTGCCATCGCTTGCCAAAAGTGGGGGAAGCGTGGGGGGGGTCATGCGCATGGCCATACCACACATGCATGCGCAACCCCCACTCCCCGTGTTTCGCCTGCTTTTGGCATGCAATGGCACAGTGGGCCCAGTAGACACATTTTTCGCCCTTTCTAGGAGCCTGAGGAGGGCAAAAATGGCCTTTCCCACCCCACCGGAGGCCCTCTGGAGGCCAGAAACGGACCATTTGCCAACTTCTGGTGGGACCGGAAGGCCTGAAAATAAGCTGGCTGGGGCACCCATGTGCACCAGAGCTGAGTTCACATGTCCACCGATATGGCTCTGTGTGCCACCTGTGGTTCGCCATCATGGCTATATACCATTTCAGACGAATGGTTGTCCAACATCTTCTTAAAAACTTCCAATGTTGGAGCATTCACAACTTCTGGAGGCCAGTTGTTCCACTGATTAATTGTTCTCACTGTCAGGAAATCTCTCCTTAGTTCTACACTGCTTCTCTCATTGGTTAGTTGCTACCAGTGGGTGGGTTTCTACCAGTTTGTCCCAGTTCGGGTGAGCCGGTAGCGGCGATGGTGAGCTGAGAGTGAACCCGCCTGCGCTAAACCTACCAATATTTGTTTGTTTTTAGCCCAGCTGATAGGCGTGGCAGAGCGGATTGCCATGGCTCAGCTGTTCTGAAATGCAGTGCGCTTGCCCGGAGCGAACCAGTGGTAACACTGGTTAAAACCCACCACTTGTTTCTACCCATTGCTTCTTGTCCTGCCCTTAGGTGCTTTGGAGAATAGCCCTTCTCCAGAGACTCAAGGCAGCTTACAATGCGTTAAGCAATAGCCTTCATACTTTTGTATATATCTGCTTAGTAGGGCTTTTGCCCCCCCCCCGAGCGGTGTTCTTTTTGATACAAAGTCAGCTTATTGCCCCCACAAACATGGTCCTCATTTTACCTACCTCGGAAGGACGGAAGGCTGAGTCAACCTTGAGCCTGATGAGATTTGAACTTGCACTAATTTCAGGCAGCTGGCAGCTAAGTGCTATTTAACAGCAGCAGTTTAGGCCACTGCGCCACCAGGCTCTTGGTCCTTTACATAATCCCTCAACAGAAATTTAACTGAAAAGATAAACATTCCATGGTATATTTTTGATGAATAATAAGATATGATGGTGCGATATTAAGTTGGTGTCAACTCTTCGTGACCATATAGATATATATCATATTTTTTGGGAGTATAAGAGCCTGAGTAGCGTAGGGGGGTAATGCCTCCTACAAAGGCAGCATTTAAGATTCAGCTGCCTGCAATTACTGGTGAGTTCAATCCCAGCCAGGCTCAAGGTCGACTCAGCCTTCCATCCTTTATAAGGTGGGTAAATTGAGGACCCAGTTTGTTGGGGGCAATAAGCTGACTTTGTATAAATATAAATATACAAAAGTATGAAGGCTATTGCTTAACGCACTGTAAGCTGCCCTGAGTCTCCGGAGAAGGGCGGCATATAAATCAAATTAAAAAAAAAAAAAGATGCAATTTCCATCCACTCCTAAAAGTGGATGAAAATTTAGGTGCGTCTTATAGACCGAATATGGGCATTTTTGGACTCCCAAGCCCTCTGCGTGTCACGTTTTCACTCAGCCCAGCCCCCAGAACACTCTGCATTGCTCCACATGGCTCGTTTTTGCAAAAAATGGCCCCATTTTCGGGCTCCCAAGCCCTCCGTGTGTAGCATTTTTGCCCTCCCCAGCCCCCAGAAGCACTCTGCAGGCCAAAACCATGGGTGTTTTGGGGGCACATTTCTGGCAAAAACAGGCCACGCTGACCACTGCAGAGTGCTTCTGGGGGCCTGGGAGGGTGAAAATCCAATGCGTGAAGGCCAAAAGCTATCGTATTTTTCAGAGTATAAGACAAGCCACAGTATCAGACGCACCTTAGTTTTTTGGGAGGAAAATAAGAAAAAAGCTAATTGGCAGGTGGATCGGCCTCCCGGAATCCCCCAATCAGCTGTCTCCAGAGGTGAATTTTAGCAGCAGGTTCCTTGGTTGTGACCTCTGTGCCTTGCTTTTTTTTTTTTTTTTTGCTTTTTTTGCTTTTTTTCTGCCTCTGAAATTTCTGAACTTCTGTTTCAGGAAAATCTTTTTTTCCTGCCTCTGAAAGCCTCCAGAACAGAGCTTCAGAAAAAAAAGCCTCTGAAGCTCTGTTTGGGGGCTTTTTTTTTCTGAAGCTTTGTTTCTGATAGTTTTTTTTTTTTTTACAGCCTCTGAAACCTCTGTTTGAGAAGCTGGGTGGGGCTACATTAGGAATATAAGATGCACCCAGATTTTCACTCTCTTTTGGGGGGGGGAGGTGTGTTTTATACTCTGAAAAATATGGTATTTTTTTCTTGTTTTTCTCCTTTAAATTTAGGTGCGTCTTATAGTCTGGTGCATCTTATAGTCTGAAAAATACGGTGTTATCCTTGATGGCCTGTCCCTGGAATGTCCCTTCAGGTTTTCCACTAGTGCCCCCGTCGCCACTGTGAATCTACCCGCTTGACTGCTACTCATCCCCTTCTTCTTATTCCTACAGTAACATTTCCTTCAATAATATGAGCAAACTCTTTCAAATGCTTACTGTGCCCCCAATCTGCAGAAAGGCTCGAGGGTGGAACTTAAATAGCCAAGAGGGCATGACAAACATTAGTCTGCTTTGAATAGCATTTTACAATGTGTTTTAACTAATATAAAATATTATGTTGTCCCTCTAGATAATGCTAGATTAAGGTTAGCACTGTTGAAAATATCTATATTTTGCTTGGCTCATCCCCTCACCATGATGTTTATCACCTAATAAAAATGCTAAAATTACCCAGGAAAGATGCTTAATTTCCTCGACTGCATCTTACATCCTGTTTTGTACTAAATGCCATAATATCCCAAGTGGTCCCCCATACTGTCAGACACATTATTTATACATAGCATTTCTGTTTTAATCAATGAAAACAACATGCAAGGGTGTTTTTCCCCCCTCTCTCTTCTGCTTTAAAGCTATGGAAAAGACAATTCAAAGAGAAATTTCACCCATTGCTTTCAGGTTTATTTCAAAGAGGCCACCTTTCCTAACCCTTCATCCCTCTGAAGGCTCAAATCATTACATTGTTATGAATTAAGGACAGTTCGAATCCCCAGTGCCGTGTAATGGGGTGAGCTCCCGTTACTTGTCCCAGCTTCTGCCAACCTAGCAGTTCGAAAGCACATAAAAAATGCAAGTAGAAAAATAGGGACCACCTTTGGTGGGAAGGTAACAGCATTCCGTGTGCCTTTGGCGTTTAGTTATGTTGGCCACATGACCACGGAGAAGTCTTCGAACAGCGCTGGCTCTTCGGCTTTGAAATGGAGATGAGCACAGCCCTCTAGAGTCGGGAACAAATAGCACATATGTGCGAGGGGAACCTTTATCTTCAGATACTTACTCATCAGATGATATGTTCTGCATTTCCTGTTGATGGTACTTCCTATTCCTTGGGCTTTCTGATTTTTTCTTTTTTTAAAAGAGGAATAAATGCAGTCCTAGGCTGCATTAATAGAAGGATAGAATCAAGATCACATGAAATACTATTATCGCTTTACAAAGCCTTAGGAAGATACGCTTGGAATACTGCATCCAGTTCTGGTCACCACAACATAAAAGAAGATGTGACTCTGGAAAGAGTGCAGAGAAGAGCAACAAGAATGGTTAAGGGGCTGGAGGCTAAAACATACAAAGAACGGTTACAGGAATTGGGTCAGGGGTGATATTCATTCACTTTCCCTACCAGTTTGCAAATGTGAGTGTGCACGCCTGTCCACGTATGCACCGGTCTTTCATGCATGCGCTTTGCTGGCGTGTGCACCTTCAGCGCATACGCTCGGCCTCAAAAATATACCTAAATAGGATGGCATAGATTTCTGCTACCGGTTCGAGTGAACTGGCACGAACCAGCTGAATACCACCTCTGAATTGGGTATGTCTAATCTAATGAAAAGAAGGACTAGGGGAAACATGATAGCAGTGTTCCAATATTTGAGGGACTCCTACAAAGACAAAGGGGTCAAACTATTTTCCAAAGCACCAAAGGACAAGGCAAGAAACAATGGATAGAAACTAACCAAGGATAGAAGCAACCTAGAACGAAGGAGAAAATTCCTAACAGTGGGAGCAACCAATCAATGGAACAGCTTGCCTTCAGAAGCTATGGGTGCTTCATCACTGTAGGCTTTCAAAAAAAGACTGGACAACCATTTGTCTGAAGCAATACTGGGTCTCCTGTTTAAGTAGGAGGTTGGATTGGAAGACCTCCAAAGTCCCTTCCCAACCATATTATTCTTTTTTTTTAAAAAAATATTTTTATTATAACGCAATATGTGTCAGGTTTTCAGGCCGTCTTCAAATAAAAAGCACATCGAACAGCGTCTTTATGAAACCAATTTTCATTTTTTATTTAGCACGGCAAACTTTCACACTGACTCCATGCAGCCAGGGCTGTCTTCCTGACCCAAAACCCCCCCTCTTCCTTCCCTCGCTCCTCTGCATCCATTGGCCATCTTCCCGATCATTCACCCCTAATCTACTGCTCCAATTCACAGGAATTTCCCCCCTCCCATCCATTCCCTAGGGGACGTTATCTATAGAGAAAAATAAGTAGGTGAAAGGTGACTCTCCCTTTCCAGATGCCTGCGTTCTCCTCCTTATGTCAGCATTAGGATAAATGCATCTTGACATGCTGACAATATGTTTATAATATTATAACACAAATACAAAACACACACACACACACACACACACAGAGAGAGAGAGAGAGAGAGAGAGAGAGAGAGAGAGAGAGAGAGAGAGAGAGACTTTCCTTAGTCTCCCAATGGGCCGCAGAGTGTTTGCTGGCTGCCAGAAAAGGGGGAAAAAAAGCCTAAAAACGAGTGGATTGTGATTTCACTGAACTAGGGCTGCATAAAAATCTTGGTTTATATAGGAAGAACCTGGCTAAAGAAAAATACATACATACATACATACATACGTACGTACGTACGTACGTACGTACATACAAACACACACACACACACACACACACACACACACTTTTAACTGCTATTTCGTGATGGTCATTTTCTAATATTTACATTCTTCCCCCGTTTCCCTTTATACTATTCTATTTTCTTCTTTCTTTTTTAATTACCTTGTCCTTCTTAACAATCATATTGATTTCATACATTCTATACATTGTCGTATTCATTCTTTCCTTTTTTTAAATTTCACCTCTATTTTTATTATCCATTATTTCTGGTTTCTAACCACTTATACCATTTGTGCCAGATTATATAATATTCCGTACCTTCCTTTTCTTTGAGCTTTTTTGTTAATTTATCCATCTCGGCACATAGTAGGATTTTTTAAAATCAATTCTTATTAGGGATATTTACTGAAAAATACACCAAAGAAATAAAATATTTGATTTTGCATATTATAACAGTTGCATGTATATCATACGCACAAAATTGGAAAAGGGAAAATATGCCAACAGAAGAAGTATTGATTAAAAAAAAAAAGACAAACATATTATTCTATGTTCTAAACACCATAAAAATAAGAAAAGGAAAGTTTGTGTTAAGTTCCAAATAGACCTATCTTAGATAGCTGGATATTATATGTATTCCAAGCAGTCTAATGGAACGAACATCTTGCCTTCAGAGGTTGCGGGTCCTCCATTACTGTAGGCTTTCAAAAATAGACTGGACAACCATTTGCTTGAAGTGGTATTGGGTATTGCTTAAGCAGGGAGTTGGATTAAAAGACCTCCAAAGTCCTGTTGGAAGAAATGTCCTTCTAGGTTCAGTTCCAAGTGGAAAGAAGGTTTATTGATGAACAGGATCACATGGCTTGAGATTCTGAGCAGAAAAAGGCAGAGATGTTGAGAGTGCCTTGGTTTTATGCCCTCTGTTGGGCTTTGATTTTGAGCTTATATCCTGATTGGCTGTCAGACTCCCATGGGGCCATGCAGGGGCAACTCTGTAGTCTGTCCTGAGTCCCAAACTTGGTTGAGCCTTGCTGGATGATGATGGAATCATTCCAGATGCCATGTGGTGAGTTCTGTTGCTAGATGGGTAGAGGGCTAATCCTACCTTTGTTCGATCTTGGATGAGGGCATTTGCCTATGAATAGACCTAGCTATCTCTTTATCTCTCTCTCTTTTTTTTTTTATTGAAAAAGTTTTACAAACACAAAATTTTTCCCCCATTTCCCCCCCCCTCCAACCCTCCCGTCCCCCCCCCATGACTTCCCAAGGTGAAATCCAAATCATACCATATCATATAGTACCCTCCTACAACTCTAACCCCTGTCTACACTATAAATTTCTACATAACATTCAACTGAAAGCTATCTGATACTTCCTTGTTTGATATTTGTTCTGCACGTAATCTATCCATTTCTTCCATTCCCACATATAAGTTTCTTGAGTCCGGTCTTTTAAGTATGCTGATATCTTCGCCATTTCTGCAAAACTGGCCACCTTCAAAGTCCATTCTTCTATAGTAGGCATAAAGTCTTTTTTCCAATATTGGCCAATCAATAATCTAGCTGCTGTGGCCATAAATAATATCATTTTTGTTTCAGTCATTGAGGAATCCTTAACTATGCCCAGTAAAAACAATTGAGGAGAAAATTGCAGTTTTTTCTTCAAAACATTCTGCATAACCCACCATATTTTAATCCCAAAAGCCTTCACTTTCTTGCATGTCCACCATATATGATAATATGTAGCATCTAAACATTCACATCTCCAACATTTTGCTTGGACATTGGGTTACATACACGATAATTTCTTGGGATCTAGATGCCACCTATAAAACATTTTATAAAAATTTTCTTCAAGTTCTGAGACTGCATAAATTTAACATTCTGAGCTATCTCTTTATCTCTTAAGTGTGGGCATCTGCTGTGGGCTATTAAGGATGGTGGGGGCTATTAACAGTGAATCTGCTTCCTGCCTAAAAAAACATGTTTCTCCATTCCTCATCCAGGGAAATATAATATTTTGCCTTTTTAATATTTCCTAGAATATTTCATTTTCCTAAGAGGGGGATGAGTGCTAACTTCCTACAGTCCCTTCCAATTCTATTGTTCTATGTTCTAAACCCCGTAAACATAAGACTAGAAAAGTTTGTGTGATAGTCCCAGATACGCCTAGCTTAGATAACTGACCATGACATGTATTCCAAATGATCTAACCCAGGGGTCTGCAACCTTAAACACTCAAAGAGCCATTTGGACCCCTTTCCCACAGAAAAGAAAACACCGGGAGCCACAAAAACACTTCCCGTGCCTGGCTATTTCTTGAGCAACCTATGTAATTGAATAAAAGGTTCTGTTTTTTTTCTGAAACTTTTCTTTTCTTGGATTTATCCATGGTTGGCCTACCAAGAGGTTGAAAAGCTCAATAAATTGCGTGCCGGCAGGTGTCGCACATTGGCGGTTGCGATGCATATTTTGAGTGACAGGGAGCCACAGCAGAGGGGTGAAAGAGCCACATGCGGCTCCAGAGACCCCTGATCTAACTTTTTGTTGCTCAACAAATTTCAACTACCGTTTTTTGGAGTATAAGACGCACCGGAGTATAAGATGCACCGAAGTATAAGACACACCTACCTTTTTTGGTGAGGAAAAGAAGAAAAAGAAATCTCCCGCGGCCTCTGAGCAATTTTGCCTCATTGCAGCAAACAGCCTGCTTTACTTTCATTTTTGTTTTCAGCATAGCTTGATTAGCACAAGGGGGAAAAAAATCTGCTCCAGCAATTTACCTCTTTGCAGCAAGCAGCAGAGCCCCAGCACAGAACAGCTGAGAGCAAATCAGCAGAGAGTTGGGAGGCCGATCCAATCAACTTATGCTAATTAGGCTGTGCTGAAGCTGAAGGGAGCTGTTTTTTCTTGGTGTTTGCTGGCAAGGAGGTAAATTGCTGGGAGGCAGAGGCCAAAGGGTGGGGGCCAGTGGGTGAGCGAGGCTACATTTGGTGTATAAGACCTAAATTTTCACCCCCTTTTAGGGGGGAAAAAGGTGCATCTTATACTCTGAAAAATACGGTAGGTTTCCCATGATACCAAAAGAAGGGTTTTGAAAGTCTGTTTTGTTTTGTTTTTTACACACGGTTGTTTTGACACACTCAGAACTCCTGAAAAACTGAAAGTATGTCAGTCTTCTCCCAAATCCTTTCAAACACTAATTTAAACAGTGCCGGAGAAACAGAAAGATTGATTAAAGCAAAAGAATTGCAACAGTTTGGAAAGGAGAATGGATGTGTGTGTGTGTATGCAAGTCGCTCAACTTGTTGTTGTTGTTGTTGCTAATAGAAGTTTCAGATCAATACAAAAATATGCAGCTTTGTTCCAGTGATTGACTATGAATATGTTATGTGCACGCAAAGAAAAAAAAAATAGCGATAATCTATGTTGATACAATAGTTCATTTTGCATTAGTGTCCTAGATGGAACAATGTTAAGAAGCAATTTAAATGAAATTCATTTAAATGTCAGCTCTCATGCCTGCGATTTTTCTATAATTGGTTATTTAATTAAAATAATTCTCATAGTCATTAATTTAGACTAAAACTTGCTGTGCACTGACATGTTTTAATTACATGGTATTAACAAAATTGATATGCTTTAAAAAAAAAAGCATGGTTAAATTTTAAACAAGAATAAATTAGAAATCTCATAGATCATCCTACTTAGAGTATTTAGGAAAGAAAATATCAGTCTTTTCAAGTGTTTATTATAAACAAAGTCGCAATGTTTTTGCTTATGCTTCACAGTGAGATCTTCCATTTATTTGTTTTCTGTGAGTTAAATTTTATTTCATCATGGTCTTTCAGTCTCTGATTTCCTTTAGCGGGCACACAATAAATAGGGTAATGAACTTGAATTAAATTTTAATTGGAAAAGCAAACAAACCACAGAGACCACAACACAGAGACAATACAAAGCCAAAGCCTAAATGATATCGTAACTTCGACTTCAGTAATAAAATGTAAGGCTGGCTAACCTATCGATTATATAAAGCTACTATCTGCTTGCAAGGAACATACACAAACACACAAGATTTTTCCAACTACCATTTGGGGGAACTTAGCTATTCCTGAACACAGAATCTTCTACATGGATATTATCCTAAACTGTGATGGATGTTCAGCTAAAATTATCTTGGAAGGTCAAGTAGCCAAATATCATACCAGCTGTCATGTCCCAGCATATAACTTAACTATACTGCTGTTGCTCTCTACCTCCATCTAATGGCCGGAGAGACAAATATGCCCCAATTTACCATCTTTATATACTGTTGTTGCTCTCTACCCCCATCTAATGGCGGGAGAGACAAATATGCCCCAATTTACCATCTTTATATACTGTTGTTGCTCTCTGGCCCCATCTAGTGGCTGGAGAGACAAATATCTGTCTTAGGAAAATTCTAATAAAAAATGAAGACAAACCACAAGCAATATATCTTACTTTAAGATCTATTGTTTCTAATAATTTGGAACAAAGACAGAAGCAAAAGATATAATAGATATAATAGTAATAGTGCACTTACATTAACAAGCCGTTGCAATGGGGTTTAGCGATATAGCAGTTCCTTCAAGGATTGCTATTAGGCAAAGGAATAGAATAGAATAGAATAGAATAGAATAGAATAGAATAGAATAGAATAGAATAGAATAGAATAGAATAGAATAGAATAGAATAGAATAGAATAACAGAGTTGGAAGGGGCCTTGGAGGTCTTCTAGTCCAACCCCTTGCTTAGGCAGGAAAACTTACACCACTTCAGACAAATGGTATTCCAACATCTTCTTAAAAACTTCCAGTGTTGGAGCATTCACAACTTCTGGGGGCAAGTTGTTCCACTGATTAATTGTTCTGTCAGGAAATTTCTCCTTAGTTCTAAGTTGCTTCTCTCCTTGATTAGTTTCCACCCATTGTTTCTTGTCCTACCCTCAGGTGCTTGGAGGCACCATTCTCATCTCAAGCCACATTTCTTATACCTTCTTTTTTACTGACATACGCATTCCATAGTTTCACTTCCTTATTCTTTCTTACTTTCTTACTGACCGTCACTTTCTGTAAACACTCGTGTACATTTGAAGCTCCTGGACACTTGTTACTTTTAGTTCCGCATTTCCCACTGTCTCATTCTTCCTGTTCTAAATATATCCGTACAAGTACATACTTTGCCGAAAACGAATGCAGCACGCAAGTCAGCACATTAGAAATATGTCTGGTACATTTTGCAATTATGTGAATTTAAAACTTTGGTTCAGTGAGACCTGCAAGCCCACTGCTTGTTGCTTTATTACCTGCAACTTTCTGATGGATATATTTCTCTTCTCTCATACCAATTATATTGTTTGAAGCTGTCCCAACACATTTTACTCATCAGCCCGCACTCTCAAAACAAGTGCATGCTGGGAAGCCATACTCCATTTTCTTTTAGCATTTGGAGAAGGTAGAAGCACAAAGAAGCATCCATCTTAATCTGTGGCACATGGTCATCCAAGGATTCGAACCCACTTCCCACACACAGCGCATCGAACCCACTTCCCACACACAGTGCATCGCTGGTGAAATTTAAATTGCTCATGTTTATTAATTGTTATGTTCAGCAGTAACTCAATACTGTCTATCTTGTATTTGGTTCTCATTGTATGTATCCCTATTTTCCCCAGTTTCATCATATCCTGTTCTTTCAATAAAGCATTCAGATCTATGCTTTATTGCTATCCACACAGTCTGTTTTATTGGAGGATAGGTGGGTTTAACTGCACGTCGAGCTGCACACAGACTAATGTATAGTGAGGACAGAACACCAGCCTTCTTCAACTTGCTGTTCATCAGAAGCATTGGGTCTATACCAGGGGTGGGATCTACTTACCTTTACTAGCGGTTCGCAATGGGATTGTGCACGCGCCAAGCTTCTGCAGCAGATCGTCTATGAGGACATCCAGGGTGGTCGGCAGAGCCTCCCGACGGTTTTATGAACCGGTCCGAACCGGGGTCAATCCACCACTGGTCTATAACTTCCAAAGGTCATTGGGGAAGACTGTATTGCAAATCCTTTAAATGTACCATACCTTCTATATTTCAAGTTACTGTGGAAACAATCAGGTCTGTGGGACTTACTGTTAAACTGAAGATCTCCATGGTCCCTTCCAACTCTGCTATTCTGTTACTCTCCTATGAACAGACTGTAGATTTGATAGCCCACTGAAAAGAACAGAATATTTCTTTCAAAAGATTTCATCAGACTGACTACTTTCAAGAGTTTCAAAGGAGACCTCATCTCCAACAGGATTTGACTTTTGTTAGATTCCCTGCACATTATTTCTTTTGGGCGGACTTATTACTTAAGTTACCCAGATCTATTGAAGGAGCAATTAATTCTGAATTTTCTTACTTCTTTCTTATTCGACGATTTTGAGGCATTGTCTATTTGTTTTACATCACTATTGACTGAGCGATGTAATGCTCAGCCAACTGATGAACTGCCTTTGTTTATGAAATAAATTCTCATTATTTTATTTCATTTTTTTAAGAAAAGGAAGGAATAGAACAAACTGATGTTTGCCAGAAGGAACATTTTTAGTTGTCAGACATGCTATTATTATGTTTTCATCAAACAATCAGCATGATGTTCAGACTAGATTTGCATTTTTGTCTGCCTATCGAGTCCTTTCCAAGGACCTGGGATAGGCAGATGTGGCTGTCTGATGGTGGTACAGACATCCGCACAGGTTGTAAGCTGCTTCAAGCAAAGCTGCCTTTTGCAATTGACTAACGTTGATTTTGTCTGAGACACTGGAGTTCAAGTGGTGCTCCAGTTGTTTGATGATTGCAACCAATCTAGGACAATTCGCCATGGCCAATTCGCCACAGCCAGCTTGCCGTGGCCAACTTGCTATACCCAACTCACCATAGGACAACTTGCTATGGCCAATTTGCCCATGGGACAACTTGCTGGAGGCCAAGAATTATACTAATATCAAAGGAATGGTAGAATAGAATCATCAAAGAAAGGATGTAAAAGTAGGGACAGAATGAAATGTGAATGACAAAAAATACATTTTTAAAATTTATTTTAAATAACTAAATTCAATTGTTAACTTGTCCCAGTGAAATGTTTTGCAGCAAATTGACTGTGGTGAGTTGTCCCATGGCAAATTGGCCATGGTGAGTTGGCTGTAGTGAATTGGCTACAGCAAGTTGTCTCATTCTGCCCCCAAGGCACCTATGGTTATTGGTATTGCCTTCACTTTCTTTTGTATATGTTGTTGTTTGTTTATTAGATTTATATACCGCCCTTTTCCCGAAGGACTCAGGGTGGTGTTTTGCCACAGTCATTCTATTTCTATTTGCAGGTGTTTGTATTATGTTGTCTTCTCCAGTTCTTTCACTTTTATTCTGCTATTATTATATACTTTATTCATTAAACATAAAACTCAGTCAACTGAACATTCAAAAATGCATCACAAATATGAGTGACTGGTGCTAATGGTTGATACGGGTTGCTACAAGTATCCTAGGTATCAATCAAGTACCTTCTTAAGATGAACGATGTTTCAAGTAGTGTATTTTTTTGCAGTTCTGCTGGTGTTATTGCAGGAAGCTGCAATTTGTTGATGTATCTTATAAAATTCTTGGACATGGTACCAAGTGCCCCGATGACAATGGGTACATGTTTACATGCTTCATCCATAATCATGTAGTTTCAATGGCCAGGTCATGATACTTCGTGATTTTTTTTCCTAGTTCTTTTTCTTCGACTCTGGCATCTCTTGGTACCGTGATGTCAATAAATTGTACATTTCGGTTTTCGACAACTGTGATATCTGGCATGTTGTGTTCCAAATGATAACCCATCTGTATTGGAAAGTCTTATTATTGTTGTTGTTGTTAATTATTTGAAAAAGGAATGGTAATGCAGTTCTCTTGATCAATCCCATCTCATGAGCCGAATATTTGAGGAGGAACCCTATTTGACTCTTTACCCACCAAAAGTAGCTTCTTGACTATTCTGTGAGAATTTCACAATATGGAAACCACGAGTTCTTTCTTGAAATGTCTTATACTTGCTTTTACTTTTACCTTCCCTGCCCCAATTATTCAGATATCAAAAAGTTTTGTGGAGTAATAAGTGGTTAATTAAAGACATTCTTTAGCATTTGTTCCTTTTCAAAATTCTGTGGTTCAACCAAATTATTCTGCTTCCCCTCTGGCAAATAAGTTTTTCTATTTTTTTTTTTTTTCTATATTGACTTCTGGTGCAGTTCTGGTTACTTTCTCTGTACCATGATTATCGTTACTATGTAACATCTGGTTATAAACTTGAGACTACACCATGGGTGAAATGCTCCTGGTTTAGACCGGATCAAGTGATCCGGTAGTGATTATGGCAGGTGGTTCGGAGAACCAGTAGCAATGGCGGCATGAGGCTCCGCCCACCCACCCAAGTGTAGTTACTTCCTGCTTTTAAAAGGTTAAAAAAAGGCTCTGATAATCATGTACCACAGCTGTGATCATCATAGCCTTTTTTTTTTTACTTTTAAAAACATTTTTTTTACAACCTATTCGGGTGAATAGCTTGTAAAAAATGCTTTTAAAAACTAAAAAAAAAAAAGGCTCTGACAATCACAAGGGACAGCTGTGATTGTCAGGGCCTTTTTTTTCTTTTAAAAGCATTTGTTTTACAACCTATTCCCCCTAATAAGTTGTAAAAAAAAAAATGCTTTAAAAAATAAAAAAAGGGTTGGCCACGCCCACCCAGTCACATTCCCCACCAGCACCAAGCCACACCCACAGAACCAGTAGTAACAAATTTTAGATTTCACCACTGGACTGCACATATAGGAAAGACATTGCAAATATTTCCTTCCTTCACCCAGCAATATTTAACACCTTACTGAGAAAGCTCATGGATGGTTATTAAGTGAAAGACCCTCAACTGCCAAGCTTTTGTGAAAATTGCATTTGTTATACCGTGCCAAAGACTCTTTTAAAATGCTAATGAACAAAGTTTGGCACGTATTCCCTTCTGGATGGTTGAAGCCGAGGCTTTCTGCGGTCAACAGGAAGGGAATTCCAGATCTATATGATTTCCGACCTCATGAGCTTCTCCTCATTCCCAAATCAATAGCGTCTATCCAGATTTGTCAATCTTATTTTCGGATTGCATCCAGCTCTTTATCTGTGAACATACATATGAAAAAGCAAATCAGTTTATAGCACTTAGCAATAGCACTTAGACTTATATATCACTCCCTAGTGCTTTACAGCACTCGCTGAGCATTTTGGGTGCTCAGCCAAAATGCTCAGTCACCCCCAACAATTTGGGTCTTCATTTTACAGACCTCGGAAGGTTGGAAAGCTGAGTCAATCTTTTATTTTATTTATTTATTTATTTATTTTCTCAAGCATATATAGGATAACAGATATAAGTATTAACATGATTATGAATACATGAAATGGATACGAATGAAAAGGGGACAGTAGGACAGGGATGGTAGGCATGCTGGTGTGCTTATGCACGCTCCTTACAGACCTCTTAGGAATGGGGTGAGGTCAACAGTAGACAGTCTAAGGTTAAAGTTTTGACAGTTTGGGGAAGAAAGCAGTCAGGTAGTGCATCTCAGGCATTGACCACTCTGTTGCTGAAGTCGTATTTTCTGCAATTGAGTTTGGAACGGTTTACCTTGAATTTGTATCTATTGTGTGCTCGAGTATTATTGTGGTTAAAGATGAAGTAGTCATTGACAGGTAGGACAGTGTAGCAGATAATTTTATGTACTACGCTTAGGTCAGACCGAAGGTGGCATAGTTCTAAGTTGTCTAAGCCCAAAATTTGGTGGCATAAGGTATTCTGTTGTGAGCAGAGGAGCGGAGGACTCTTCTCGTGAAATATCTCTGGATTCACTCAATTGTATTAATGTCCAGTATGCATTGCGGGTCCCAGACAGATGTGCTGTATTCGAGAATTGGTCTAGCAAATGTTTTATATGCTCTAGTTAGCAGTACAATATTACCAGAGAAGAAGCTGTGGAAGATTTGGTTAACAACTCTTAATGCCTTGAGCCCAGTTAGAATCGAACACCAGGCTGTGGGCAGAGTTTGCCTGCAATACTGCATTCTAACCACTGCGCTATCACAGCTCCTCCATATGTCAAGCTTAGTCCATCCAATGTGTGTGTATCTGTGTGCGTGTAAAAATTCCTTTGGAGAATTAAGCGCACCATGCTAATATCAGTTTTTTCCACTGCAGAATATTCTAATGCCGTATATTCACTGCTTATTGATATGCTTGGGAAATCCAATCATAACTTGTAATAAATTGTTAATTAGCCCTTCGTTTAACTCTTTGGAGACAGAAAATGAGTGGCTTTCATTTTTGAAAATTGTCTTGGGGTAATGATGTTCTCCAGCTAGGGAAAAACAATGTTTCCCTGTTATTGTTCCCCAAACCCAAGTGTTTTGAGATATCTTCCTTCTTTCTTTTGCGCTTTGACTCTGTTGCATGCAAAGAAGTGCAAAATGTAGGAGTCTCTAGAGGCTGGGGACAGCAAAAAATGTCACTTTCTGTCCAACCGGGAGTTGGGAAATGGGCCGTTTCAGGCCTCCGGAGGGCCTCCGAGTGAGTGGGAAAGGCTCTTTTAGCCCTCCCCAGATGCATAGAGAGGATCTGGAGCCAGATGAGAAAGAAAAACGGGCTTACTGGGCCATTGTGTGCCAGGAGCAGGGGAGCAGGGAGGTTGCACGCACATGCACAGGGCAGGGCGCATAGAATTATGGGTGTGGGCATGCGTGCGCACGAACCTCCCCTGCCACCCCCCTCCTGGCACACGATGGCAAAAAGGTTAGCCCTCACTGTTATATATCATTCAATCAATCAATCAATCAATCAGGACCCAGACCCGGATTGTGGGGGCAATAAGCTGACTTTATATAAAAAGAACACCGCTTGGGGGAGCCAAAAGCCCTACTAAGCAGGTATATACAAAAGTATGAAGACTATTGCTTAATGCATTGTAAGCCACCCTGAGTCTTCGGAGAAGGGCGGCATATAAATCAAACTAATTAATCAATCAATCAATCAATCATGGAGCCAAGTCCTCCTAGAACATCAGAGCTCCTCTAAAAGATTGCTATCAAATGCTACAAGTATTAGATGTCAGAAGGGGATAATTATTAATCTGTGGTGGCACAGTGATTAGAATGCATTACTGCAAACTAACTCTGCCCACAGTCAGAAGTTCGATCCTGAATGGCTCAAAATTGACTGAGCCTTCCATCCTTCCGAGGTCAGTAAAATGAGGACCCAGAGTGTTGGGGGCAATACGCTGAGACTGCAAACCACTGTAAAGCACCATGGAGCAGTATATACTCTTAAATTCAAGTGCTATTGCTGTTAAATTCAAGGGCTATAAATTCTGTTAACTTTATTTCATTTTCATTTTGTTTATATCTGAATGAATGAACTTTGGATCAAATGTAGTTCCCTCCTGGTCTCACTTCTTTTGGGGTGTGCAATTTTCTACCTCTCTACTCAAGGGTGCAATTTCAGCCTGAAGGGAGGTGGGCTCCTCATTTTCCCAGGTGAAGTCCAATTGCACTGATAAGACCAATACCTGTACGATGATTGATGAGGGTTAGTTTGGAGTAGTGGTTAGGACAGTGGTGAAATGTAAAATTTGTTACTACCGGTTCCGTGGGCGTGGCTTGGTGGGTGGGGGTAATGTGACTGGGCAGGCGTGGCCAATTTTTTTTTTTACTTTTACTTTTAAAAGCATTTTTTCTGCAACCTTTTCAGCTGAAGAGGTTGTAAAAAAATGCTTTTAAAAGCCTCTGATGATCGTGCACCTCAGCTGGGATTGTCAGAGGCTTTTAAAAGCATTTTTTTTCTACAACTTCTTCAGCCAAAGAGGTTGCAGAAAAAAATGCTTTTAAAAGCCTCTGACAATCCCAGCTGAGCCGCGCGATCATCAGCGGCTTTTTTTTTTACTTTTAAAAGCATTTTTTCAGCCGAAGAGGTTGTAGAAAAAATGCTTTTAAAAGTAAAAAAAAAACAGCCTCTGATGATCGCGCGGCTCAGCTGAGCATGGGGGGGGGAACGGGCACAAGGATTGTTGCTATTGGTTCTCCAAGCCACCCGCCACCATCACTACCGGATTGGGTGATCCGGTCTGAACTGGGAGCATTTCACCCTTGGGTTAGGGCATCAGGCTAGAAACTGAGAGATCATGAGTTCCATTCCTGAATTAGGCTCAAATACGGCTATATGATCTTGAGCCAGTTTAACTCAGGCCTAGGAAGGAGGCAATGAAAAACCACTTCTGAAAAACCTTGTCAAGGAAACTGTAGGAACTTGCCCAGTCTTGGTAATTCTCCCAGAATTGGACACAATTGAATGGAAGAAAAAAAATGACACATGCATAGACACAAACGTGTGTGTGTGTGGTTGTATGTATATATGTACATGTATATAACCGGTTTCCCTGAAAATAATACATCCCCTGATAATAAGCCCAATCGGGCTTTTGAGTGCATGCGCTAAATAAGCCCCCACAAAAATAAGTCCTCCCCAAAAATATTTAAATGCATGGACAGCCGGTCCCCACCATTTCCTCTGGTTAGGGTTAGGGAGACAGAGCTGGAAATCAGGTAAGATGGCAAGAGGAACTCCATCTTGCTCCATACACCCCAAAATAATAAGACCTCCCCGAAAATAAGGCCAAGCACTTATTTCTGGGTTCAAAACAATATAATACAGGGTCTTATTTTTGGGGAAACATGGTGTGTGTGTGTGTGAGTGTGTGTGTATATATATATAAACACACACACAAAAAGATAGGTAGGTAGGTAGACAGACAGACGGACAGACAGACAGACAGACAGACAGATAGATAGATAGAGTCAACTTCGAAATGGATTGGGCCTATCACAGCCATTTTCTCTGTTTCTCAGCTTGACACACTTTGGGGCAGGAGGGAGCTTTGGAATGTCAGACCACCATCAACAACTTACTCTCTCGTGGGAACCAAGGTCATCCAAACTGGTGCTGGCCAGAGACTGGAAGAGGTTACCAAAGAGATGCCAGAACACCTAACTGGACAACGTGACCTGTGAAAGGAGGGAGCGAGCTACCTAATCTTTAATTATACTGAAAGCACGGGAAATAGCCAGAGCTGGTTTGCATTTCAAACGTGCCAAAATGATGTGCTCAATAAAGCAGTTCTTTTGAGTTCTTTTATTTTTAGAAAATAAATTTTGATCAAACCCACCCAATATTCCTGCTCCCTATTTTCCCACAGGAACAACCTGACGTGTGTATGTGTGTGTACCTGCGTAAGATCTTCTCACGATGGTGCTGCTTTTTGAAAAAATGTGTCATGTCACATTGGACATCCCTCTGATTTCAACTTCCCTTAGGAAACAAGAGCTCACCCAGATCTGAATAATCTCTGGGTCTACCTTTTCCTACTCTAGAGCAGGGGTGTCAAACTCAAGGCCTGTGGGACAGATCTAGCCAGCAGGGCCACCCTGGAAATAGTGAAGGACCAGCCTCCGATACTTCTGCCAGGAAAAAATGGAGCTCAGGAGGGCCTTGTGTGGCCCTCCTGAGCTCTATTCCATTGGTAGAGGGTTGCAGGAGACTGTGACAGCCAAAAACATTGCTTTTTCTGGCAGGCCGCCACAGGCGCCCCCAACATGAGTAAGGTTGAGTTGGTCCTGCCCATCCCGGCCCCCAGAGGTCAAATACAACCCTGATGCAGCCCTCAATGAAATCAGGTTTGATACCTCTGTACTAGAGTTTTATCATTTCCATTTTTAAAAAAAAATTGATTTATATGTCGCCCTTCTCCAGAGACTCAGGGCGGCTTACAATGCATTAAGCAATAGCCTTCATACTTTTGTATATTTATACAAAGTCAGCTTATTGCCCCCACAAACTGGGTCCTCAGTTGACCTACTTTAGAAAGGATGGAAGGCTGAGTCCACCTTGAGTCTGGTGAGATTCAAACTTACAGTAATTGCAGACAGCTGGTGTTCATCACAATGCTTTAGTCTGCTGAGCCACCAGGCCCTTTAGAATTTTTAAAAAAATTCTTAAAAGGACAACTGAACTTTGTTCCTAATCTGCTTGAAGTGAATTTTGCAGAAGAATCGGCATTTTCTCCTATTGCAGTAATTGGCTATTGTAGCTGTTCTATAAAGAAATTGGGATGCCACTGACAAACGAAGACCATACAAATCTTATCTGGGAGGAACTTTAATTCATCGCTGTGAGGCTTTCTTCCAATCAGCCTCATAAGTCAACTGACAGTAAGATGTATATATTAGAAAGAAAGGGGGGAAAATGTGAAATTGAACTGAATCCCAGACGCTTGGTGTTTATAACAAGGATTGATTTTTTAAAAAGGCTTTAACAATATGCTAGGATGACTCCCATTCAGGGGAACAAAATGAAGGGTATTTTTCTAGCCATCTAAAAATACACTATATATTTGCTGACAGTGTTAGAGTGTTTGCTACTTAGATATTAATACTGGAAGAAAAATAAAGTGAAACTGAAGGGTTTTTTTTAAAAAAAAAAAGACTAGCCTTGTATTTTAGCATTTATCTTGCCTATACATTTTGGCTTTATATAAAATAAGCAGGATGCTTCTCAATGGAGCACTGTATAGTTTGAACTAGTCTACCCTTGCCAGGTGTCCACTATTTGAGCAAACAGTCCGCTTTTTTCACATTATGTTCACTATTTTTTTTCCCAAAATAGTGGACATTTTTTTAATTCAAAAGCTTTATGATGAAATGGTACGTAATCTAAAGCTGTACAGTCTAAGAGAATAAGGATAGGAGAATCGTGTTTTGTCTTTTTTTTCATAAGTTAGAATGAGACAAAGATCGAATATCCATTGAACTCGATTCTCCAAAAAAATTAATAATGAGATTAAAATAAAAATATATTATAATTTTTTTTTTACTACTTAACCCCACCCCACCCCCCCACCCCGGCTTGTCCGCTATTTTTTGGAAGCAGACCTGGCAACCCTAATTACTAGTCAAGGCTATGGTTTTCCCAGTTGCAATGTATGGCTGTGAAAATTGGACTATAAGAAAGGCTGAGCGCCAAAGAATTGAGGCATTTGAACTCTGGTGCTGGAGAAGACTCCTGCGAGTCCCTTGGACTGCAAGGCAATCAAACTGATCAGTCCTAGAGGAGATCAACCCTGACTGCTCTTTAGAAGGCCAGATCCTGAAGATGAAACTCAAATACTTTGGCCACCTAATGAGAAGGAAGGGCTCACTGGAGAAGAGCCTAATGCTGGGAAAGATGGAAGGCAAAAGAAGAAGGGGGCGACAGAGAATGAGGTGGCTGGATGGAGTCACTGAAGCAGTCGGCATGAGCTTAAATGGACTCCAGAGGATGGTAGAAGACAGGAAGGCCTGAGGGAACGTTGTCAATGGGGTTGTAATGCGTCAGACATGACTTTGCAACTAACAACAACAACAATACCTTCTCTGTTAATTTTCTCTGCATGCACTTGTACTTTTGGAAGACATTTCCTGAAAAGTTCAAATGACACTTGAGTTTTGAGGGTAGACCATTTCTATTATCTTTTCATATCTGACCGGAATCAGAGTTTGTTTCCCCCTCACGTCAGATTTAATGCACTTTTTACAACACTCACTGAGACTTCCATAGAAAATTTACGCTTGGCTTCTTAAACACTTATTTGGACAAGTGCTTTATTCTGTGCCAAAATCCTTCCTGACCCAAACATACCAATAATACATCTTTTTTTTTTTTTAAGGGTATCTTTCCAGTAGATTCTGAGCCAGAATTTATATATAGCTAGAATAATAAGATAGAGACGGAGCACATTTTGAGCACCTTGTCACCCTGCATTTGAAACCTGATGACAAAACAGTGATAGGAATAGCAAATTAGATTCAGGGTATTACCTTGGCTTTAATCAAAGTCTCCATTTATACCTCTGTACTTATGCGATCAAGATCAAGGCATAGGCTTAAAACAATGCTTCGACTATTTATAGTAAGACCTTTAAAGGTCTGGATTAATTAATAAATGAGATCCATTTTGGAAATTTAAGAAAAAATTACCAGGGGCCACTTAAGAATTCCATGAGGGGTGTGCATTAAAGGCCACGTCCGAGAGAGATTTGTGCCCATCTCCCTGATGTGAATTTTTTCATTCATTGCCGTGTGCCAAACCCTTCTCTATAATAACCTTTTCTCTGTTTTGAACAGAGATTAGAGTAATATATTTGACCCCTTTACAGCTGTCTGAGAGGGAGGTGGATGCCTCGTGCTCAATAAAGTGAAATATACCACCAGTTGGAGGGTTAAGGCCACCATGCTAAAACGATTTAACACGAGTGCCCTGATAATTTGGCTGATTCATTCTGGACAGAGAATTCTCTTTTATATAAGGCCTAATCACGAGGGTTTCTCATCCACAAGACAATTAAGGGAAATATTTAGCTTTGCAAACAAAGCAAGTTAACCTGGTCACATTGTGCATTATAGGAAAATTTATTATTGCATGAAAAGCAGTGTAAACCTACCGAAGGACTGGTAATTATGGAACGCTGATGGTCTTTGTTGCTTTAATTCCAAGCAGCCAGAATGATTAAAGTGAATCTTAATCGACTGCTCCATTAAAAATGCTGGCAGAGGAGTTCCTTTAACCTTTCCCATTGATTGAACACAACAATCACCGTTCAATTATAATGCAAAAGGACATTTGTTATATTGTACAAAAGATGCATAAGCCATTTCCTTTAGCTCGAGATAATCAATGAGATGACTTCTAGCACAGAGAAAGTCAACTTACCATACCTGCAAGGAAATATCTGTAAGCAAAGCTGACCAGGCAAATATATTTGCCGTCCCCTGGTTTCCCCTCAGACAGACAATGTGTTTTTTAAATGTGATAGTAGGTGGATGGATGGATGGATGGATGGATGGATGGATGGATGGATAGATAGATAGATAGATAGATAGATAGATAGATAGATAGATAGATAGATAGATAGATGTGAGAGGGGGGGAGGGAGGGAGGGAGAGAGAGAGAATAGCTAGATAGCTAGCCAGCTAGCCAGATAGATACAGATAGATGGCTGGCTGGCTGGCTGGCTGGCTGGCTGGCTGGCTGGCTGGCTGGCTGGCTGGCTGTCTAGATAGATAGATAGATAGATAGATAGATAGATAGATAGATAGATAGATAGATAGATAGATAGATAGATAGATAGATAGATAGATAGATAGATAGATAGATAGATAGATAGATAGATAGATAGATGATAGATAGATAGATAGATAGCCCGATAACCAGATAGATACAGATAGATGGATGGATGCATAGACAGACAGACAAACAAACAAACAGACAGATGTGAGACGGAGGGAGAGAGAGAATAGATAGATAGATAGATAGATAGATAGATAGATAGATAGATAGATAGATAGATAGATAGATAGATAGATGTGAGAGGGAGGGAGGGAGAGAGAGAGAGAAAGAACAGATAGCTAGATAGCTAGCAAACTAGCCAGCTAGCCAGCTAGCCAGCTAGCCAGATAGATAGATAGATAGATAGATAGATACAGGGGTGGGTTCCAAATCCTGTCGCTACCGGTTCACTCACGCACATGCACGTGCTCGTGCATGCGGTGCTTCTGTGCATGCGCAGAAATATCTGGGCAGGTGGGTGGGGCCTCCCACCGCTGCTGCTACCAGTTCGCTTGATCTGGTGTGAACCTCTAGCAACCCACCATTGGATGGATGGATGGATGGATGGATGGATGGATGGATGGATAGATAGATAGATAGATAGATAGATAGATAGATAGATAGATAGATAGATATAGATAGATAGATAATTTATTCCACAGCTGTAAGCAAAGTTGGAAAATCTAGTGGCTCACATCTGTCTTTTACGTGATTTTGGAAGCAGCCCTCTCAGCCAGGGAGAACTGACAAATTTGGCAGCAACCACTGAAAATTGGAAATGCATTTTCCTGCCGACTAATTAAATAAGGAATGCTAGATGAGCTTAATTTGTCTAAAGTTGAGATGTGGAAGACAAGAGAGAAAATAACATCCCAAACTTCCAAAGCTAGCTGCCCCCAAAGGTCCCTTCTTGTTACATGACCTCTTTATATTATTCCATCCTTGGACTGATTTTAATTGATGAGTTTGCTTTCAGTTATTACTTTTTAATGTATGTCTTGGTGTAAACGTTGATAGACCTCAGTAGATGGTGATATGATGTCATATGTTCAATCAAACAAACAATCAACCCGCTATTAAACTTCAGAAACAGAATTAAAACTTTGCCCATCTCTGCTGAATAAACTAACTTTGAGAGGTAGGAAGCCTGGGGCTCAGTGTCTACAAAGAGAAGGAATGAAGACTAAGCCAGCAAATGCTCTTCAAAATATTTTGAATATTTTGAAGCCACATCTATGATTTAGCAATAGCAATAACACTTAGACTTATATACTGCTTTATAGTACTTTACAGCCCTCTCTAAATGGTTTACAGAGTCAGCATATGTCCCCACTGTGAATGTACTTACCTTCAAGATGTTAGAAACTCAGCATTGTGAAACAGAATTAGGCATTGTGCAAATAGGCCCCAGTGGTGGTTGATGATGCCATCACAATAGCATTTAGCAATAGCACTTAAACTTACATACCGCTTCATGGTGCTTTACAGCCATCTCTAAGCAATTTACAGAGTCAACCTATTGCCCCAAACTATCTGGGTCCTCATTTTACCCACCTCAGAAGGATGGAAGGCTGAATCAACCTTGAGCCTGGTGATACCTGAATTGCCAAATTGCAGGCAGCCGGCAGTCAGCAGAAGTAGTGTGCAGTTGTGCACTCTTAACTACTGCACCACCATGGCTCAATCATACCTATATCAGATGCTGGAATTGAAGTAGATAACTGTAAAGTTTGCACTGTGACATCCTAAATTAATGTCATTACTTTTATATCATCCTAATGGCTGCGAGGGCCTTTGCCCTATTCTGCAGATTTAAGGACCAGGAGGAGTGGAAAAAAAGAAATTAAAAAGAGCCATGTCCAAGGAAATTCCAAAATTCCTGCAACGGCTGAGAATTTCTGAGAACGACTCCTTTGGCCAGATTCATTGTAGACTAAAAGTGAGTAAGGAAATGCGATTTGGATCCAAGTTTTGTAAGGTTTTAGATTATTATTCAGAAGGTTCGAAAGAGAGTCTCGTTTATGAGATGCTAAGTCCATAAACACAATTAATTAAATTGTCTTGAAGGCTACTTTTGCTCCATGCAGATTGAAAACTTTTATTTGGTTTGTCTGATTTTTCTTTATTAATATGTACCCTGAATTAAGTTTTCGACAAGAGTCAGAAATATCTGGCAGCAAACAGTTAGTGATTCGCACATCAGTGCAACTTTGACAATGAGTAAGGCTACAAGTCAGTAAGTTTAATTAAAAAGGGGTGGGAGAGTTTAGACAATGTAAAACTGTTAACTAGTACAGTAGGATTTTTCTTAAAAGAATCATTTCAGCTTTTTCTTTCATATGATACATGGTCAGGCACACAAGTATCTGTATTTGAAGCTCATATGTTCACTAAGGAAACTTTAAACCCAAATCTTTTCATTATATTGGCGATTCAGTTTCTTTCTTTTTTTAATATTTTTATTATACATTTTCCTTTATTATACATCGCATTTCCAGTTTTGCAGTGTACTGGCGGTATCAAGTCCTTTTTAAGTATAGATAGTATTATACACCCTGAGGATAACCATTATTCTCATAGTCATACAATATTGTTTCTTTTAGATACATAATGATGTACGTCATCGTTATAACCATTATTTTCATAGTTGTACCATAACTTTCTATACATTTATCACTCTATATGTTTTAATCTATAGTCATGTCCGATAGTACTATTGCTTAAGGTATAAGTTCCATTGTTAACCTGTCCAATTCAGCACATTCTAATATTTTCTTACCTTTTCGTCTACACTTTCGTTTTTCCACTTTTGTGCATATGTGATTCTAGCTGCTGTTATTACATGTAACATTAAGTATGTGATTCTTTTATTGTATTTTTCAGGTAGTACCGTGTTTCCCCTAAAATAAGTCGCTGTCTTATATTTTTTTTTAACCCTGAAATAAGTGCTTGGCCTTATTGCCATGCATTCAAAAGCCCGATTGAGTTTATTATCAGGGGATGTCTTATTTTGGGGGAAACAGGGTACACATAATAAGAATAGTTCTGGTTTTAGATATATTTGTTGTGCTGTCATCTCTTCTAACCACCTTTTTATCTTTGACCAATATATTTTTGCCATTGGACAGGTCCACCACATATGATAGTAGGTTCCTAGTACCTGTTTAGGTGATTCTGTATAGACAACTGAGCCAATTCATTCACCTGTGTCTGTCAATTTCTCACCATTTTACTTTTTTTAGCCCTTGGTGATTCATAGCTGAAGAGGTGAACAACCCCCTCCTCCACCGATTTCTGAAATGTTGTTGAAGTTCTTCTCATCGGTGATCCCAAATCATCAACATCCCCTACACTTCAATATGAAAATCCATGGAGCTACATGCAAAAAAGTGTTTCTTCCCAGAAGTGAGAATGTTCAATGTATGGAGTGGATATTATAGATATACAAGGCCCTGACATTATATTGGCGAATATGGGGGGGGGGGGAAGAAAGAACTCTGATTTCCACTGGAAAAGATCTGAGTTAGCCCCTATCTGTTGTCAAATGCTTCATTTCATTTCATGAATTCATACGCCAAAAATATGTGGTCAGATTTATGCGTGACAAATTCCAAAGTCTATGACATTTGATATTATCTGAGGAAGATAAGTTACTAAATTCAAAGTATTTAAAAGAGGAAAATCAATGAGACTGTTAACTCACATCCCATCCAGAAGGAGGTACATCAGTGGTGGGATTCAAATTTTTTTACTACTGGTTCTGTCGCCGTGGCTTGGTGGCTGTGGCATGGCTTGATGGGCATGGCAGGGGAAGGATACTGCAAAATCCCCATTCCCACCACACTCCAGGGGAAGGATACTGCAAAATCCCCATTCCCTCTCCCACTCCTGAGGGAAGGATATTGCAAAATTTCCATTCCCACCCCACTCTGGGGCCAGCCAGAGGTGGTATTTGCCGGTTCTCTGAACTACTCAAAATTTCCACTGCCGGTTCTCCAGAACCTGTCAGAACCTGATGGATTTCACCCCTGATCCAAACTGAGTATATATATTATCCTAAATAATATATATATAAAAAAATTTCTCCCACTATGGATGATGGCCATATCTGAGAACTGACAGGTTTTGAGTAGATACAGCTGCCTTTGATGAGACATTGTGACTATACTCTTATTCCTCGTTGAGGCTATTCATAACATTTATTTCTTTCCGTTATGAATTTGACATTTTGGGTTATCCCTTTCAGATAAATTAATCTGGAGCCTGGATAGCTCAGTAGACTAAGCACTGTAATTAAAACCCAGCTGTCTGCAATTACTGCTAGTTCGAATCCCCAGGCTCAAGGTTGACTCAGCCTTCCATCCTTTCTAAGGTAGGTAAATTGAGGACCCAGTTTGTGAGGGCAATAAGCTGACTTTGTATAAATATACAAAAGTATGAAGGCTATTGCGTAACGCATTGTAAGCCGCCCTGAGTCTTCGGAGAAGGGCGGCATATAAATCAATTTTTAATTTTTTTTTAAAAAAAATCTGGACTGTTGATATGTTCAGGTTAGGCTGAACTATTCCAGCCACCAATCAAGCCATAAACTAGATTAATGCAGTCTAGGCATCAACCCTGGGAGTATTTTACAACTCAAGAGCACTTCATTGAAAATACTGGTAGGTGACTTGATGGCATGAGAGAGAACATGTTGTTGCAAGTCCAGGAATAGATAAAGAATGCAAATATTTTAGAACTGCTTGACAAAAAATGATCTTGGATGCATTCCAGCAAACATTTAATGGATCAATGTTAAGATTAAAACAGGCCAAGATAGGCAATCAGATTCATGTACATTATTTTATATTCAAGCTCGTGCAGACATGGTGATTGATGCAGATATTATGATGAAAGTGCCTCGAAAATATTTTCATTCACTCCTATTCTTATTCACACATTGATCGGAAATTATCATGTGCATGTTGCGTGGTTGATGAGAGAGAGAGAGAGAGAGAGAGAGAGAGAGAGAGAGAGAGAGAGAGAGAGAGAGAGAGAGAGAGAGAGAGAGAGAGAGAGAGAGAGGAGGCCATAGGGGTATTTGGACCTCACTTTCCTCTTCAATTTCTTTCTAGGGAGTTTTTCTTTCTTTAATGAGCCAGTTGTTTTCATTAACTGCTAATTACTTTTCACCAGCATATGAGGTCTGTGGGACAAAGATTCACATTACGATGACACTCGCCGATTAATGTACAGTGGATGGCGTGAGATTTAGTCACAGTTAAGAAGAACACGGAGAGATCAAATGTTGGTGAGGCATTTGAAGATTACTAGGCGAATGATGGGAAGAAAAAAAACCCACAAATGTTGAATTCAACCGATTGCTGAACAATTTTTTTTAGATGTTTAAAGCAAAAGGTGAAACATTTAAGGATGGCAAAAACAAAAAGCAACAGATCTCAGAAATGAGAACACTGTTTGAAGTTCTATGCATGAAATACAGAGGCAAACAGACATAAAAATGTTTTCACACAGTATAGTCATATATTTTGAAATACAAATTACCGTAGGTACAGTACTGAAAACATTTCATGCCCTTTACGTCAATAAATTTTATTGTGTGTGTTTTTTTAAAAAAAACAACAACGCTTGCAATGGAGAGAGAATGTTTTTGTGAGGAAATATAACTTCCTTGTTGCTTACTTAAAAGAAATTGCATTTCATGTTCCTTGCAAATCAAGGTGATTTCTAGTTGTTAAAACAATTCTATACACAAATGTCTGTTGGAATTCACTGTTGGAATTTATTTTTATGCAACAACTACAGTAGTATTTAGCCAGTAGATGGCAGTGTTTACAAGTTTGGATCTATGGTATATACTCTATGCCCTTTTATTCTAAATAGAGTTTCCTGTTCCCTGTTACAGTTAAATAGTTGAGCAGTAAAGCACATGGTGACTGTAGTCTTCCTTTGCTCTGTGTGGTGCTGTATATAAATAGAATTTCTAACATGATCAATTTTGGAAAAGAAAGAAATACAAGATCAGAAGGTCCAGAGGACATTGATCTTTTAAGGAGAATTGAGGCATTTTCTGGAGTAAAGTGTTTTAGTAGATTGGAAACAGGTGCAGGGAGATCTACTTCTCACCAACCATCTGCTTTGTTATTTGCTTTTTCTGGAAAATTATCTCAACTTCCTAGAGTTCTTAACGGTCTTCCATGACAGAATATTCTCAGGCCTGACATGGCCACTGCATCAGGTTCATTATTCATCTTACACCAGAAGAGCCAGGATGGGATACAGGTAACTATTGAATTACAACAGTAATGGAGCCTTCCCAATTGTTGGAAGAAATATCCAGATCCAGTTCCAAGCTGGGAGAAAGGCACTGTAGACAAAATGGAGGCTGGAGGCTGATTGGAAAGAGGGTCCATTTATTGATGAAGCAGAGCCACCAAACACATGAGATTCTGGGCAGCTGACCACATTGAGTTGAGAATGTGGGAGGGTATTTATACCTTCTCTTGGACTTTGCACTTAAGCTTCCTGTTCCTGTGCAAGAACATGTATTCTATTGGCTGTTGTAGGGTCATAACTGGCTCTGTAGGTTGTCTGAGCTACGTTTGGTTGAAATTTGGAGGGTGATGCAATGTCCTTAGGAGATTGTGCAATTTGGTGAGCTCTGCTGCTAGCAGTGGTGGGTTGCTCCCAGTTCGCTCCGGTTCACAAGAACCGGTAGTAAAAATTTGTAGTAGTTCGGAGAACAGGTAATAACATTGGCTGGCCATGCCCCTGAACTGGTCCCTGGCCCAGTCGCCACTCGCCTACCCCGCCCACCTCATCAGAGGCTTTTTAAAAAACTTTTTAAAGCATTTTTTCTACAACCTCTTCGGCCGAAAAAATGCTTTTAAAAGTAAAAAAAAAAAAAGCCTCTAATGATCACGCAGCTCAGCTGGGATCATCAGAGGCTTCTAAAAGCATTTTTCTCTGCAACCTCTTCAGCCAAAGAGGATATGAACCGAGATATAATAGAATAACAGAGTTAGAAGTGACCTTGGTGATTGTCTAGTCCAGTGATGGCTAACCTTTTCACGTGCCAAAAGCGGAGGGAGTGCAGAATGGTCATGCACCCAGGTGCCCACACCCATAATTCAATGCCTCCCCCACCCCCCACGTATGCAGGTGCAATCCCCCCATGCTCCCCCTGCTTTTGGCACACAACGGGAAAAAGGTTACCAGTGGGCCCGGTAGGCCCATTTTTCATCCTTCCCAGACTCCAGAGGCTTTCTTGGAGCCTGGGGAGGGTGGAAACACCCTTCCCCACCCCACAGAGGCTCCCCGGAGGCTGGAAACAGCCTGTTTCCTGACTTCCGGTGGGCCTGGATGGCCTGAAAATCAGCTGGCCGGTGCGCATGAGTGCTGGAGCTGAACTAGGGTAACGCTCGCATGCCCACAGATATGGCTCCATGTGCCATCTCTGGCACGCGTGCCATGAGTTCTCCATCACAGGTCTAGTCCAACCCTCTGCTTAAGCAGGAAACCCTATACCATTTTAGACAAATGGTTGTCCAATCTCTTAAAAACCTCCAGTAATGGAGCACCTATAACTTCTGGAAGCAATTGATTAACTGTTCCACTGATAAATTGTTCTAACTGTGAGAGAATTTCTCCTTATTTCTAGGTCAGATCTCTCCTTGATTAGTTTCCATTCATTATTTCTTGACCTGCCTTCAGGTGCTTTGGAGAATAGCTTGACCCCCTCTTCTTTGTGACAGCCCCTCAAGAATTGGGACACTGCTATCATGTCTTCCCTAGTCCTTCTTTTCTCTAGACTAGATGTACCCAATTCCTGCAACCGTTCTTCATACGTTTTAGCATCCAGTTCCCTAATCATCTTTCTTGCTATTCTCTGTACTCTTTCTAGAGTCTCAATATAAGCACCTTTCAAATAAAAATACTCCTGCTATGACTTTAGATGAAGATACACACGCGCACAATCTGATTTATCTCCTGACATTTAGAGGATTTCTATTTTAAGATTGAACTCAATTTTGACTGCTCTGGTCTTTTTTTCCCCACAATGGCAAGAACAGAGTCTCATAAAAGTTCTCACTTTGCTCTGGACTCCAGGCCAGGAACCAAGCCAGATCAATACCGTAAGCTGCAGTTTGACTTCCATATCTCAATTTCTGTCAAGGCCTCGCAACAAGCACTTATTGTGCGCGGGACTCTGAAAATATCCTGTCCAAAGGCACTATTAACAAAAAACGACAACGTGAAAGCACGCAGGTCATAAGAAGAAATTAAACGAAGCTGAATAAACACCCCCGCAGAATAGACATTAAGCCTGAAACAATAAGTCGAAAGGAACAAAAGCGTTTCTAAAGACTCTGGTGCTTCAGAGACCCATTGTTAGTTTGGACAATTAGTATACAAACTGGATCAGAATGAATGGACAAGTCCTTTGCAAGTTACAAAGGCACAGGGAGAGTTGGATTTTGAGCATAAAGGGAAGGATTACATTTGCACATAAATGTAGAAGAGCTTGAGACTCAGGATTCAGTAATTTTGGGTGATCAAATACCAGGGATCTCAAGTAGCCAAAATTTTGCCAGCTGTGTTTCTTTCCTCTTCTCTTTCTGGATGAGTTTTCTCCCCTTTTTGGAACTAATCTATGGCTGGCTGAGAAAACTGCCATAAGATAATTCTGTTATGATTTTCTCTTTGCCTCTGCAGGGAATTGCTTATCTTTCTGCACTGGGATCTTTTCTGGACAGTCCATGGAGAATTGTTAGAGGTTCCAGACAGTGGCTGGATTCAACCGATTCGCACCACTTTGGCCGAACCAGTTGTTAAATTGCTGGCTGGACTCATCCCTTTCCACCCTTTCCAGAAGTCCCTACACACCCCATTTTGACTCCCAGGTAAGTGCAGGGAGGCCTACTAGGCCCCAAATGGGGCTCAGGGGGAATGCGGTGCCCCCCCATGGCCCATTTTTACTCCCAGAAGGCTGCAGGGAGGCCGAGTGTTACCTGTCACACCCACTGGTGACGCCCACAATGGCCATGCCCACCCAGCCAGTCATTAGGGCAGAGAACCAGTTGTTAAATTATTTGAATTCCACCACTGCTTCCAGATCTGGGAAGCTAAGAGTTGGAATTGTTTGTACTTCTCTGCTGCCACCTCGTGACCTTCCAGATGTTTGCATCCAAGATTTATGAGTTCCAAAAAAATAATAATAACAGAACAGTTTTGTTTGGGTCAATAAGCTCTCCGCTGAATAAATTGGCAGATGAGGGGCTTAATTCTGAAAAACCCACTTGCTGCAATAAATGCAAACTATTATTATCTTTTGGGGCTTCTTGAAGTGTAAGAAGTGCTGTGTAAATCATCGTGTTTGGGCATTTGGAGGAAAAATGATGTCTGAGTTCAATGATATTACCTGAGAAAATAAGTGTACAAACTTTGATCTGAAGAAAATTGCAATATTTTACAGTATATGAACCCAACCAGGAGGATTTATAGTTCAATCTGTTAATGCACTCCACCTGGCAGTTTTATGCATTGTGAATTTAAAGAGGGGCTCGATGTAACATAAGCTTTACAAGCTGGGGAAATATTATTGAAATGAAACATGAACGAGAACCATTTAAACAATAAAATAATGGGCGCTGGCAATAAATTCTTTCTTTCCTTTTCTTTCTTTTTTCTTTTTTTTTGGTATAAATAGAAAAGGCCAGAGTTTTATATGCTGAAGTTAGATGAGGTTCTTGGAAGGCTCTGAAAAAAAAAACTTGGCCTTTAAAACAAAACAAAACAAAACAAAACAAAACAAAACAAAACAAAAACCTGGTAATTGTGTAGATCCACTTTAGGAGAATTAAAAGAGCAACAAAAAGGACTAGGAGACTGGAGGCTAAAACACACAAAGAATGATTGCAGGAATTGGGTATATCCAGTCTAACGAAAAGAAGGATTAGAAGCAGGGGTGAAATGCTCCCGGTTCGGATCGGTTCAGCCAAACTAGTAGCGATGGCGGCCGGTGGTTTGGAGAACCGGTAGTAATAGCGGTACAAGGCTCCGCCCATCCTCTCATTTAAAACCAGGAAGTAACCTGTTTTTTACCCTCTACTCATGTGAAGCGAGCGTGAGCGCACGGCGCATGCACTTCCAAACCGGTTGGGAAAGTAAGTAGATTTCACCCCTGACTAGAAGTGATAGGATAGCAGTCTTCCAATATTTGAGGGGCTGCCACAAAGAAGAAGGGGTCAACATGTTCTCCAAAGCACCAGGTGGTTGGAGAAACCCTCCAAGGTCCCTTCCAACTCTCCTATTCTGTTATTCTGATGAGAACTTTGTTGTTGTTTTCAGAAAAAAAGCTCCATATTATTAAAAAGCCTAACAGAATAGCAAAGCTTAGAACAGAATAAAGAATATAGCTTCGGTCAAATGCACAAAACTGGGCATTTGCCAAAGGAATTGTAGGTAATCCCAGGAAACAATCTAGTCTGCTGTCCCTTACCTGGATAGATTTATTGAATTTAGATTTTATTGATTTTATATACCGCCCTACTCCCGAAGGATAGATTGGTCCCTATCAATCTGTCTCTATCAGTCTATCTCTGTCTCTTTAACTATCTATCTATCTATCTATCTATCTATCTATCTATCTATCTATCTACCTACCTACCTACCTACCTACCTACCTACCTACCTACCTACCAACCAACCAACCAACCATATTTGTCAGAGTATAAGACGCTCCAGACTGTAAGACGCACCTACTATTTTTGGTGAGGAAAACAAAAAAAAGAAAAAAGGAAATCTGCCTCTGCTTCCCAGCAATTTTGCCTCATGGCAGCAAAAAGCTTGTTTTACTTTCATTTTCGTTTTCAGCATAGCTTGATTAGCACAAGAAAATAAAATCTGCTCCCAGCAATTTAGCTCCTTGCAGCAAGCAGCAGAGGCCCGCGTAGCAATAGGCAATGGCAATCCCTGCAGCCTGAAACAACTGAAGAGTCGGGAGGCCGATCCAACAGACAATCAACTTGGGCTAATTAGGCTGTGCTGAAGCTGAATTGGGCTGTTTCTTCTTGCTGCTTGCTGCAAGGAGGTAAATTGCTGGGAGGCAGAGGCCAAAGGGTGGGGGCCAGTGGGTGGGCAGGGCTACATTCGGTGTATAAAATGCACCCAAATTTTCACCCCCTTTGGGGGGGTGCACCTTATACTCCAAAAAATACAGTATTTATCTATCATCTATCATTGGTCTATCGTCATGTACCTATCTAAAATCTGCATCCTGCAGGAGAGTGCAAACCATCACTTTTATTTTCCTGAAAATGTCCAGAGGATATATTTATATCAAAGCCTTCTTTCTTCAGGAATTTAGGCCACAATCAATGGAGTGCAAATTGCCAGGTCTTGAAGAATCACTAATCAGTCAAATTTTGAACCTGGTATGAAGACAGGGTGTATTCTGCAAGTTTATTTGGGCAGATGGATAAGAAAGTGTGAGTACTGTATTTTTCAGAGTATAAGACGTACTTTGACCGCCCTCCTCCAAAATGGGTGGAAATGTCTGTGTGTCTTATACAGCGAATGTTGCCAAAGCCCCACCCACCCACTGGCCCCCACCCACCGGCTGTTTTCAGACTCCATGCATCGCATTTTTGGCCTCTGCATGCCCCGTTTTAGACCCATTCCAGGCTGCAGGGATCGCAACAGCACATTGCCACCGATCGCCGCCTCCATGCATTATGTTTTTGGCTTCCACACATAGCATTTTCAGCCTCTGCATGCCCTGTTTTAAATTCATTCCAGGCTGTGGGGATCACTACAGCACATCGCTGCCGATTGCATTGCGTTTTTGGCCTCTGTGCATTGCGTTTTTGGCCTCCGTACACCTCATTTTAGACTCCTTCCAGGCTGTGGGGTTTGCCACAGCATATCGCCACCGATCTCCACCTCCACGCATTGTGTTTTTTGCCACTACGTGTCATGTTTCTGGCCTCCACACATCACGTTTTTGGCCAATTCCCGGCGGCAGGGATTGGCGGCCTATTTTGAAATGGGCCAAAAACACAATGCGCAGAATGGCCAAAAATGTGATGCACAGAGGCAGCGATTGGCAGTGATGTGCTGTGGCGATCCTGATAACATGCTGAAGCTGACGAGGTTGTTTGCTGCAAGGACACTAGCCAAATGAATACCAATAGATGCTGGTAGGCAGAGGCAGTATTTTTTTTTCTTGTTTTCTTCCCCAAAAACTAACCTGCGTCTTAAAGTCTGGAGCGTTTTATACTCTGAAAAATACGGTACTTATCTTTTGCAAACTGTCCCAAGATGCCAATCTGCTTTGCAGATAGGAAATTCGTTCTCTAATCCTAATGTGAGTTTTACATTATTTCCTGTTAACAGGGTGAACCCTCCAATCAGGAGAGCCTATCGGGAAGGGATAGGCATGATAATACAGGACCTGATCGTGATCTGATCCTATTCTCACATTCGAGAACATGACAACCTGATGCTCTCCTTAGTGCTGCTACTTCTCCTGCTATTCCACGTTGTCTGGGCTTTCAGAGGTGTGACATTCTGCCGAGACCCTGAGTAATCCGTAGCAAATCAACAATTTCCATATCATCGGCAAGAGAAAGCATTTCAAACTTGTTGAACCCTAGTTATTATAGGCTTGAACAGCTCCCGATATAGGAGAAAAGATATGCATGATTATGCAGTCAAGTGGAAGTGAGGCTGAGTCCAGCATACCGCAAATCTAATTGACAATTTTGTTGCCCTTCTCAGGCTATTTAGGAGAAGTGGCGAGGTCAATGGCAGCGAAGCATCTCGCGAGCGGGGAGGGTGGAGTAGTGGGGGGCAGCTCACCTGCCTGGCGGCTGGGTCTGAAGTTTTCTAAAGTAGCACGAGAGGGGAAGAGTTTATGGAATAATAAAAAGTAAAAGTAGCCCTTGTGAATGAACCAGGTTATCAGGTAAATGCCCTGAGCAGAAGACGGGTTCTGTTTTCTATGAAAGAGGCACAGTGTGGTTGAATGAGTCAGATTGCCCTTCTTTTTCTTTTTTAGATTTTAAGCTTTATTACTAACTCAAGCAAACAGAGTTAAAAACAAAAATATTAAAAGCCAAGCAAGATAACACCCCTATTTCTTACATTTTCAAGAGTACCCAAATCTAGGTTCAGTTGCAGAAGCTCCCGAATCCCCACAGATAATAACCACCCCACAGTTTTTATCAAAATGGCGACCCCCAGGGGGAGAGCCTTCTCTGTGGGGGCTCCTGCTGTATGGAATGAACTGCCCCCGGATATATGAAGGATCCCCGACCTCCATGCCTTCCGTTGTGCTTTGAAAACCTTATTATTCCACCAAGCCAGGCTGACAGAATAATGATTTTAAAGGGGTTTTTAAATGGTTTTTAGCTTGGGGTTTTTAAAATACGGCCAATGGATTGAATTATTTTAATTGTGTTTTTGATTTTTGTGCGATCACTGTTTTATTATGGCTGTACACCGCCCTGAGTCCTTCAGGAGAAGGGCGGTATAAAAATGCAAATAAATAAATAGATAAATAAATAAATAAAAATTGATATTCAAGAGAGTCTAAGACCTGAGCTTAACTGACTGGCACATGACCCTGGCATGGAAATCCAGAGTGTGAGCCTTTCACAGCAACAGAAGCTTTGAAACAACATGGTAATTCTGCCCTTCGATAAACAAGAATGAAAAACAGGTAGATTAGCTCAGAATGAACTCTAAATTTCCAGACTTTTTTTTAATATGAAGGTGAAATCAAAACGTGTCACTAAGCTCCTCGAAGCATGGGTTTTTAAAGTGAGATTCAGACAGGGAGAGCTGACACTAGCCCTTGAAAATATTACTGAACTGTTGGAAAGTACCCATCCATTCAGAACACTGAGTTTTGTGTCTGTTTGCTTGTGGAGAGAGAGAGAGAGAAACCATCTTAAAACGTTTTCCATCTTCCAGTGAGTATCTCTAAGCAAGAGAAGATAACAGGCAGGAAGCCCTGAAAATACGGTGGAAAGCTAAGTCTGGTAAGTGAAGAAAAGTAGAATAAGAGTAGTTTCTGGGGGTGGTGGTGTTTAAAGCAGGGGTGAAATCCAGCAGGTTCTGACAGGTTCTGGAGAACCAGTTGTGGAAATTTTGAGTACTGTATTGTTTGGAGTATAAGACGCACCGGACTATAAGACGCACCTACCTTTTTTGGTGAGGAAAACAAGAAAAAGAAATCTACCTCTGCCTCTGGCTCCCAGCAATTTTGCCTCATTGCAGCAAGCAACAAACAGCCTGCTTTACTTTCATTTTCGTTTTCAGCATAGCTTGATTAGCACAAGAAAAAAAAAATCTGCTCCAGCAATTTACCTCCTTGCAGCAAGCAGCAGAGGTTTGCGCAAAACAGCTGAGAGTTGGCAGGCTGATCCAATCAACTTGTGCTAATTAGGCTGTGCTGAACATGAAATGAGCTGTTTCTTCTTGCTGCTTGCTGCAAGGAGGTAAATTGCTGGGAGGCAGAGGCCAAAGGGTATGGCCCAGTGGGTTGGTGGGGCTACATTCGGTGTATAAGACACACCCAAATTTCCACCCCTTTTAGGGGGGCAAATGGTACATCTTATACTCCAAAAAATACGGTAGTTCGGAGAAACGGCAAATACCATTCTGGCTGGTAGGAATTGAGATTTTGCAATATCCTTCCCCTGGAATGGGGTGGAAATGGAGATTTTGCAGTATCCTTCCTCTGCCACGCCCACCAAGGCACGCCCACTAAGCAACACCATTCCCACCAAGTCCCACCACAGAACCAGTAGTAAAAAAAAAAAATTGAATTCCACCGGTGGGTTAAAGCTTTGAGGATGCTAGCATCTTTGAATTGTAGCTCTTTGTGTTGATTTTGGATAAGGAAACATCTATCCTTCAAACCCTTAGTGAACCAGATATCTGTGGCCATCTAATTACTGATGAACTTCAACTCATTCATGGTTCTTGGCAGACCATAATGTTCAAAATGCAAGTGTAGTTCAGTGAACTCACTACCAGATGACATATTCCTTTATTCACTTCTGAATTTATTTGTCCAAATGACTTATTTATTTATTATTTGTTTGTTTATTTATTTATTAAGCATATTTCTATGCCGCTTATTGTCCAAGGACTCTGGGTGGCTTACAACAATCGACAGTATATTAAATGCTTATTGCCCCCAAAAATCTGGGTCCTCATTTTACTCACCTCGGAAGGATGGAAGGCTGAGTCAACCTTGAGCTGGTGAGATTTGATCTGCTGAACTAGCAGTCAGCTGAAGTAGCTGCAGTACAGCACTCTAACCACTGCACCACCTTGGCTCATGGCACTTGTTAGGCCATGTCTCCTCGGGCAACATAGAAAAATAAAATACATTTTACCAAACACAAAACAGGTGAACACGTATTAAGGGTACCTGGATAAAGATGAACATAATGTTAAAATTGAAGATCAATAAGATTAAGGATGCTGATGACCCACCCCTGATAATCAGAAATGCAAATGATCTGTAAACTCTAATAATGAAAGTCAAGGAGCACAGTGGAAAAATGGGACTAAATTTACATATAGAGAAAACCAGACTGATGACAACAATATACTAAGCCGCCTTTGAACTGGCAATGAGGAGGTTGATGGGATTGTCCCTCTGGATCATTAGCCGATAAATATGCTGCAGATTACTAATTTGAAGAGTAGCAAAGAAGCCTTGGAATAGATATTCAGTTGCCATGATGTCCCCATAACTAGAAAGACTAGAATCATGCAGGCGAAAGTTTTCCTTTTGACACAGTATGGAAGCAAAAGTTGGACTTTAAAGAAACAGGATAGAACAAAAGGAAAATGTTGGGGAAGGTGGAAGGAAGCAAGATGCGAAATGGGTGAATTCACTTACATCACCGATAGACCTACCATTGGGAGACCTGAGGGCCTTATTGGTGATAGATCATCTTGGGAAAAGTCTATCTACCTGGTTGCTTAGAGAAGACCACCATAGTGGCAATCAATCAATCAATCAAGCAAGCAAGCAAGCAAGCAAGCAAGAGATTATATAAATAACAGAATAACTGGGTTGGAAAGGACCTTAGAAGTCTTCTAGTCCAACACCATGCTCAAGCAGGAGACCATCTACCATTTCAGACAACTTCTTGAAAACCTCCAATGATGGAGTACCCACAAGTTCTAAAGGCAAACCGTTCCACTAATTAATTCTTCTGTTACAAAATTTCTCCTTAGTTCTAGGTTGCTTCTCTCCTTGATTTGTTTCCATCCAATGTCCCCACTGATCCTTTTCCCCCACCCATTAAATTAGACATACCCAATTCCTGCAATGTTCTTCATATTAGCCTCCAGTCCCCTAATCATCCAATTCCCCTTCTCTGCACTCTTTCTAGAATTTCAACATCTTTTTAGAGTCTCAACATATTTTTATGTTGTGAAATGATGATGATGATGATGATGCAGAAAAGAGGAACTGGATGATTAGGGGACTGGGGGCTAAAAGATATGAAGAACATTGCATGGATTGGGTATGTCTAATTTAATGAAAAAAAGGATCCAGGGGGACATGATAGCAATGTTCCATTATCTAAGAGGCTGCCACAAAGAAGAGGGGACAACTTATTTTCCAAAGCACCTGAAGGCAGGATAAGAAGCATATAAAGAAGCATACAAGAAGCATACAAAGACCTACAAATAGAAATAGAAGGACTATGGCTAAGGCAAGCAAGGATAGTACCTATAGTCATAGGTGCCAAAACAACTGGAGCATCACTTGAACACCACCATAGGCATTGACAAATTTGTCATCAGTCAATTGCAGAAGGCAGCTTTACTTGGAACTGCTTCCATCCTGCGACGATATCTGTAACACCGTCAAACATCCAGATTTGCCTATCTGAGGTCTTTGGTAAGGATTCAATAGGTAGACAGAAATGCCAAACCCAGTCTGAACATCTGGCTGACTGTGCAATGATGATGATGATGATGATAATGATGATGATGATTAATAAACTGTTTCACATTTAATATGTCAATCCAGCAAAATCACGCAAACTGATTACAAAGCTAGACACGACCGAGTTGCTAAATTAACCCACTGATCATTACGTAAAAAATACGACTTACCTGTAGCCAAAAAGTCATGGGAACATCAAGTGGAAAAAGTTATAGAAAATGAGAAGGTGAAGATCTTGTGGGACTTTTAAATACAGACGGATCGTCATTTGGAACACAACATGCCAGATATCACAGTTGTCGAAAACCAAAACGTATAATTTATTGACATTGAGGTACCAGGAGACGCCAGAGTCGAAGAAAAAGAACTGGAAAAAATCAAAAAGTATCATGACCTGGCCATAGAAACTACACGGCTATGGATGAAACATGTAACAGTAATACCCATTGTCATTGGGGCACTTGGTACTATATCCAAGAATTTTACAAAACACATCAAGAAATTGCAGCTTCCTGCAATAACACAGTGGAACTGCAAAAAACTGCGCTACTCAGAATATCATATATTTTAAGAAGATACTTGGTTGATACCTAGGATGCTGGCAGCAACCCGTATCAACCATTAGCACCAGTCAATGGTATTTGTGATGCATTTTTGAATGTTCAGTTGACTGAGTTTCATGTTTAATGAATAAAAGAGATAAGAAGAAGAAGAAGAAGAAGAAGAAGAAGAAGAAGAAGAAGAAGAAGAAGAAGAAGAAGGAGAAGAAGAATGTTATTATTAACATAACATAACAATAGTTGAAAAGAAAAAAGTATGGTTGATTGACATTGCAATACCTGGTGATGCACGGATTGAAGATAAGCAGCAAGAAAAAATCACAAAGTACCGGGACTTGCAAATTGAAGTTGAGCAACTGTGGAAAAAGAAATCGTGTGTTGTCCCCATTGTAATTGGAGCTCTTGGAGCAATACCCAAAGGGCTACCCCACTATTTAGAAGTTCTAAATTTACTGGACTTGAACATTTTGACTCTACAAAAAAACATCTTACTCAGAACAACTTACATCCTCCGACGGTTCCTAGGTTAACAGTTCCTAGGTCCTTGGTTGTGACTTGAGCTGCTGAGCTATTAAGCAGCCTCAAAGGCTGTGAATCTCACTAAAGATTAACCAATAATAATAATGTTAGAGTATAAAATCTTCACCATGAGTGGTCAAATGGCAAAGAGGACAAAACATTTTCAGCATCTGTGCTTATCGGTAGATGAAATACCGAACATTGTGGGTTCTAAGTGTAGGAGAAGTTGGCAGAATGGAAAACATCACTTGTGTTTTATTGCGATTATATTACAAACATATCCCACAGGCCATCTATAAACCTTCAAAAGTAGGAAAGCTGGCTGGGGAATGCAAAGAGAGTGAAAGAGACGTAGTCAGTATTGAAATGATCGGCTAGTGAAGATGACCTGTAATGTAAAATAATTCACTTCATTTCTTGGAGTGAATAAATTAATAGTTCAGTGGCAGAGCACATGCTGAGAATCAGGAAAACACATGAATGAAAACAATGGTGAAAACTATTGAGAGAAGTACAGGGACCATCTAAAATTGATTCATTACAAATTCAGTTACCTATATTCTTAATAGTACCTAATAATGTGATTGGCTACTCACTTATATGATACAATTTTATGAACACTACTGACCTGACTATTGCAGGAATAAAGCTTCTGGGCCCTGGACTTGGTTTTAGTTGAGTGTAATATTTTTAGTGTGCTAGACTGGAGAAAATGATTGTAACTGCTTTTTCAATGCTCTATAGTTTCTTTGGATATTAATTACAAAAACGAATGTCTATCGATGAGCTTTAAAATATGTTTCTTTTCCATTTTCCACTTTGATCACATTCATTCTAGATAAAATTCAGCAGAGCGTGGCTTTATTGCTGAGCACAATAAACACCATATACTATAAACACTGTAAACACTATAAATAATTTTTAAAAGAAAGCTGTTGGCTGATGGATCGAAAGAGGCATTGAAGATAAGGAGCGCCTGTTTCTTGAGTTTCATTGCAGGAATGTTCTACCCACTTTTAAAAGAATCAAAGTGATTGGAGTCTGCAATGAAGGAAAAATTGGCATTGCGAAGTATTTTGTAATCACCAGGTTCCTCCTTAGGAAAAGATGCCCAGATCTGAGTATTTTACTTACAGATATCATAGACATACTTCAGGCCTCCTCTTCAGATGTGAATTTGAACAAGGAGGAGGAGGAGGAAGGAGAGGAGGAGGTCCTGTCACCTCTGGGGAGGTAAGTACAGGAGTATGGGGAGACTTGGGCCAGGAAGCAGAGGGCTGCAGCTCAATAGACCAGCCATAGCTGGAATATCCAGATGAGTGATAGGCTGAAGCTGAGTTAAGAGAGCCGCAGCTGCAGCAGATTAGCTTGGAGGCTTTGGGTGAGGAACAACAGCATCTGACAATGGTCAACAAAGATGAGGAAGTGGAATCCACATCTCCTCCCAATCCAAGGATGTGCAGGGTGGAGTGTCAACTCTGAAGTGAACCTGGCTGAAGGCGTCTTTTGCTGCCTCATAGTTGCCACAAACTCTGAGAGGGGGAAGGGAGGTAGATAGTAGATAGACTGGCTAACTGTCAAAACAAAAAGTTTTCCTGTGGGAACCAAGATCATCCCAACAGGTGGACAGTTGGAGGAGGAGAGAAGTGACCAAGCAGCCTGCCAGCTATTTTCATTGGACAATGTGACCGGTGATATCCGGGCAGGGAAATATTTGCTCTTTTAATTAGGGGGAAAACCACGGGAACTATTAGAGTTGGTTTTCACTAGCTGTTCCGATATAATGTATCTAATAAAGATGTTCTTTGAGGAATCTACCTGCCTCAGAGTTCTGATTTTGATGGATGTGTTTCTCAGAACGCTGACATGGAGAGGAAACAGGTGTAATGCTGATCAGCCAAGGAGGCAGCCTCACTCATTGTGAAGGGCTATTGTGAATAGGCATTGCCTATTTAATCCCTCCCCAAAAGATGGGCATTGCTGGAATGTGTCCAGTTCCTTGCTTTGTATTCCTGTTTCATGTGTCTTGCTTCTCAAACTTGTGTTTGGACTTTGGACTGTGTCTTGAGTCTTTGTGGACCTAGCCTTGTAGAGAACTCCTGCATCACTCCAGTCTTGCTGAGGTGGCAACTGTACCCTCTGATTTTTGTTTTTTTAAAAAAAATTGATTTATATGCCGCCCTTCTCCAGAGACTCAGGACGGCTTACAATGCGTTAAGCAATAGCCTTCATACTTTTGTATATTTTACAAAGTCAGCTTATTGCCCCCACAAACTGGGTCCTCAATTTACCTACCTTAGAAAGGTTGGAAGGCTGAGTCAACCTTGAGCCTGGTGAGATTCGAACTTACTAGTTGCAGACAGCTGAAGTTAATTACAATGCATTAGTCTGCTGAGCTATCCAGGCTCAGCTATCCTGGTTGTGTGAAATAACTTGGAATTGCTGGGGGTTTGAATAAAATCCTTTAAACTCACTGCGGTGTGTGTGTGTGTGTGTGTGTGATCAAGGCAGACGTAGGTTTATATAATATCCAATTATTTCAAATTGTCCAACACTTTTGCAATGTTGTCCTTTAACCATCTTTTGCCGCTATGTTGCTGATGGAAAATGCTCAACTCACAGACACTCAGTTTACAAGCCAACTGCAAAAACCTCAGTTCCTCCCTTCTACTCATGAAGAACATCTGTCCAGAGGGCATGTGGGTGATCTCACAGTCTCTCCTTTATCTGGAAAGACTGTGCTGGCCAGATTTCACTGTCTGATTACTGAACCTCACCACAAGGTCATCCCAGCTTCTTCAGGGACATCTAGTTCACCATGAATCGGCACTGAACATCTTTCTGTGGCGGTGATATTTCTTAATTAAACATGGAAGGGATTCTGGATAACAAGTTGCCTTTCATTCGTATATAAAGCAGAAAATTAAGTATGAAAATGGCCTTGCAGTAGAGAAATCTACAAATATAACTGATGACAGATTCCATTTATAGTTTGCTAGTGCTTATTAAGAGATGTACAAACAAAATAGGAATTGTCTGAGCACATCTCTTTCGGCAAAAGAAACTTTAATTGCTTTAATCAGCATTTGCTTTGTCTTTTCAGTGACACAGAAAAATGAGTGGGGTCTAATTACAAAATATCCTTTTGTAATTTTGAAATGGCTTTTACAAAGCCTTTGTGGGAGAATTATGCAACTCGTATCGAAAAGCTGAAACATTTATTTAAAAATAATCCGACTACTCATTACTGCTGATGCAAAAAGTTCAGACAGCCTTTAATTCAGTATTTGCAAGCGAGTAAAGTTGTGATTTTGGCTTTCCTAACTAACTGTTGCAGACACGGGTATGCCTTGCTTGCAAATTCCAGTTAAATGAAATGTATGCTAAACTATACAGTCGAAATTCTGAATCAGTTACAGATGGAGCAATTATGATTTTTAAGATTTTCTTTCTAGGTATCCCATTTTACAAGATCCAAAAGGTCAAACTAAACCCCTCTTCGCTACATAAATGTAGACTTTTCCCCATCTATCAACCAACTTGAGTTCAAAATCCTTTGTAATTTCCATTGTGGTCTTCTGATGAAGTTGATTGGAAGGAGATTTAGAGAAAAGAAAGTCATTCTTTACAAGTCAGTTATTTTTTTATGACCCTGTAATCCCTTAATTTGGGATAGAGTGTGTTTACTAGCCAGATGCCCTTCCTGATGCCTACATGGAGTTCACAGCAGATATTTTCTCTTTGCGCCCTGAGAGAGAAACATCTGCCCTTACCTAGGATTGAACTCTCAGCCTTCTGAATGGGAGATGAGCGTCTTCACCACTAGGCTGCTATGCTGTTCCCATTCTTTACATGAAAGTATCCTGTGGAATTCATTGGCACAAGAAGTGGATATGGCCATTAATGTGGGTAGCTTTAAAGAAGATTGTATGGAGGATCAGAAAGCAGATCTGTTCATCTTGAAGACTTCATACTTCTTTGAGCTGAGGACACCAACCTGCTTCCTTGCTCTCCGTTCCTCCAAAAATCATCAGTTTTGGGATAGCTGAAAAAAGCTATCTTTTCATCCCTTGCTTATGAGCAAAAGGGGCCTTCCAACTTGTATGTTAGATAAATCAAAATCCATCTGTTAGGTAGGAAGAAACAGGCTTGGTGAAAACTGGTTCACTATATAATTCAACCTGATGAATCTGTACCAAAAAATTCAAATAAACCAAAAACTACATTCAGAATGAAATGATTTTAGCAGCCAGGGAGAAGAACCTCTTGAAGTTTTTTTTAAAAATATAGTGAGTGAAATAAGTGCTAGCTGAATGTCAAAATGAAGACTTATGCCAGAATGAAGATTTATACCATGAGATATGTAGATATCAAATGACTGGAATTCGCTGAAGCTGCGAGGAGACAGAGGTCAAAATAAAAAAAACAAAAACAAAAAACCAAGCGATTCAAAATAAAGTAGTTTTCTTTTTGCTAATAGGGGCATGTGTATTATTTATTCAGTTCAAATGTATCGTTGGAAAAGTTATGTCTACAGTATTTGCAATATATAGGTTGATCTTTGAATGACCCTTTTATAGCAATTATGGTAATATGAAAGATGTTGACCCTGTGTGCTATTACACCATCGAAGAGAGTCTCTTTCCTTGGCCCAGTTAAATATTCCATTAAGAGTTCAAGACTGCAGTCCAGACTGACAAAGTTTATTCACAAGCATAAGTTTTTGTAAGCTTTCTTTAAAGATATCAGCTTTCATCAGCATCCACAGAAGTGACCTGTGGTTCGTAAAAACTGATGTGTTGGAATCAAATTGGTTTGCCATAAAAGATGCTACCAGATTCCCGGCTTTTCATCGAAATCAGTTGCCAAGAAGAAGGCATGCATTTTATAGTGTAGACAGTTAGCACCTACCCCTCTCCTAGAAGAGTGAAATATTTTAGGAAATGTTAAAAAAGGCAGGTTAAAATATTTCCCCTAAATGAGAAATAAAAATCTTAAGGGAGACAGAAACTCAGAGCTTCTGCTCCCTGCCCCCAGCAGATATTTTGGTGCATATTAAGAAAGACTGGGCCAGCCTATCTACAAGACAAAAGACCTTCAGCTCCAGGATGATGGGATTATCCTTCAGAGCAAAGCCATTCAGACACAATAGGAATTACCCAACAAGCTCCTTCTTTGCATCAGCAAGTTTCAACCAAGCCTGGGGCACAGACAGCCTGCAAAGTTAGCTATGAACCCTGCATAGCCCCCTGGGAGTCTGAGAACAACCAATAGAATACATTTCTTGCACAGGAATAGGAAGCTCAAGGGCAAGACCCAAGAGAGGGTATAAATACCTCTATCTCTCTCTCAACTCCATGTGGTCAGCCCAAGACCATGTCCTTGATGGTTCTACTCCATTAAACCATCTTTCCAATCAGCCTCTATGTTTTCAGTGTCTTTCTCCCCACTTGGAACTGAACCAGATGGATATTTCTTCCAACAATTGTTAAGGGAAATAAGAACACCGTCTATACTAAAAATGGATATATATACCAAGTAAATCTTCCAGAATTATTTTTCTTTTGTCTGAATAATTTATTCACAGATGCTAATCTGGAGGAAGAACAATTAGCTTCAGATCATCAGCAATTTTTCTGACCCATCTTTTCAATTCTGCCAGATGTTCACCATGGATTTTAACGGGTATATAAATTTCAGGTCTAGAAACATGCAAAGTGACAGCTAATTATTCACCAAAGAACTAGAGTTTGCCAAACTATGGAATGTTTGTAATTTATGTCATTTCACAAATGCATGTATCACTCATCAGGAGAAAAGCTTTGCAAAATGGTTTGCGTTATATAACCCAAATCCAAGATTTTAACCAAAGGTATGTAGCACTCCAGGGTTCCTAGTGATGGGTGAGGAGCATTTGTCTAGTGCACTTAAACAATGTATTTAAGACCTGGAAACCAGTGGTAGGTTGCCCCAGGTTCAGACCGGTTCTATAGAACTGGTAGTAAAACCGGTGAGAGGCTCCGCCCACTGACCTTGACGTCATTAGAAGCGATCTGCACATGCACAGAAGTAAAGGACATGTGCGAATGTGCAATCCTGTTCGAACCGGTTCAATCCTGTTCGAACCGGTTCGATCCCGTTTGAACCAGTTCAATCCCGTTCGAACCGGTTCCCGTTCGAACCGGTTTGCGACCCCGTTTGAACTGGTTTGCGATCCCGTTTGAACCTGTTTGTAATCCCGTTCGAACCGGTTCGTGATCCCATTGCAAACCGGTAGTAAAGGTAAATAGAACCCACCCCTACTGGAAACCCAACAGGGCCAGTATGTTCTACCAGAGAGTGTTTTTTCTGAGCAGTCAAGCCCTTTTTCACAAGCTAGTGAGATAACTGTTTTCAAATTCTGAAGAGAACTAACTTCAGCATGCTTCAATGCTCTCCCCTTAGCTCAGGGGTGTCAAACTCAAGACCCAGGGGCCGGATCTGGCCTGTGAGGTGCTGAGATCTGGCCCATGGGGCTGCCATGGAAACAGTGAAGGGCCGGCTCACGGTGCCTTTACCAGAAAAAATGGAGCTTGGGAGGGCCGCATGCTTTGATTTTGCTGGCAAAGGGTTGCAGGAGGCTGTCGTAGTCAAAAATGAAGCTCTGGAGCCTGTTTTTGCTGGCAGAGTGCTTGGGGCCCCATAGGCGCCCCGACATGAGTGATGTCAAGTGGGCCACCCCCTACCTGGCCATGCCCACCCCAGGCCCCCCAAGGTCAAACACAATCCTGATGCAGCCTTCAATGAAATTGAGTTTGACACCCCTGCCTTAGCTACTTTGTTTGGTGGGGGGAGGCAATACCCCAAAGTACTCTATGAGCTGAGTCTCTACTCTTGTGGACAAGGAGCTGTTGAAAGTACAGCTCATGTTTTATGATACCCCTCTGTAAGAATTCAAGGACTCACCTTATAACTCCTGGTAAAAGGCCTGATCTTTTTTATAGTTGTTGTTGTTGTTGTCAAATCAGTATGATTCATTCCAGTTGGGTTTCAGATATTCTTACTACTGGTTCACCATGTGCACGCACCTTCCTTGAATGCACCCAGCTTTCCTTGCATGCACATTCCTAACATGCGCACCTTCTGCGCATGTGCCCAGCCACAAAAATGTGGCTAAATAGGGTGGCATTACGCGGGACAGGTGGGCAGGCCCACCTGCAGTCACCACTACCGATTCACCGGAACCAGTCTGAACTGGCTGAATAGAGTTAAAGACATAAACATGCAGGATTTATTTACTTTTTTGCATTTGCTTTTTGCTTTTGTTGGTTGTATGGTTATAGGGGGCACACACACTACCGTTTGTTGGTTTTTGTGGTGGTGCAGTTAATCTATAATTCTGTGTACTGCATGAATAGAGAAAATTAACACAGCCAGGGACCAAATTAATCCTCAGTATCAACTCCCATGCATGAAATTTCCTAACAGTGAGAGCAATCAAACCAATAGAATAACTTGCCTTTCAAAGGTGTGGGAGCGCCATCACTGAAGGCTTTCAAAAAGGGACTGGACAGTCATTTGTCTGGAATGGTATAGGGTCTCCTGCTCAAGCAGAGGATTGCACTAGAAGACCTCCAAGCTCTTGATTGTGCTCCATTAAGGCTTCTCGGAAATCACTTCAGAGGTTGGGCATTGAAACTTCTATCATCCCTAACAGTCGGGCAGGCTGGTTGTGGCTGACAGAGGTTCTAAGAAATCTAATGCGCTGATGCTAAGGAGTCAACAAAGCAATAATAACAGCTTTGCAAAATCCTTTATTTCTCAACAGTGTATTTCAAGAACCAGTCTTTACCAAGAGAGGCATTTTTAATGAGTCTCTCCCTCCCACCCCTCTCTCTCTTTCTCCAGTCCTCTCCCTCCCTCTCTCTCTCTTCCTCCCTCTCTCTCTCTCTCTCTCTCTCCCTCCCTCCCTCCCTCCCTCCCATCCAGATGCTGCTGGATGGTCTGACAGGCAAACAAACTTGCTAATTCCACTCTTATCCAGGGGTGAAATGCTACCGGTTCGCTCCGGTTCAGGAGAACCGGTAGTGATAAAAAGTACCAGTTCGGGCAAACCAGTAGTAAAAAAAAAAGCTACTGATTCAGTTGAACCAGCAGTTTAAAAAGCTACCAGTTTGGGAGAACTGGTAGTTAGTTCAGTTGAACCAAGAGTTTTAAAAAGCTACCAGTTCCTTTGAACTGGTATTTCCGAAGATCAGCTGTGCAGTGCGGTTTAGCTTAGCTAGAAAGCAGGATTTCCTGCTTTCTAGCAAAGCTAAACCGCACTGCACAGCTGATTCCCCCAACTTCTACTTATCTTCCCAAGCCTCTTTTGGTGTGTACTGCATATGCGCATGTATGCAGCACACACTGAAAGGAGGCTTGGGAAGGTAAGTAGAACAGTGGTGGGATCAGCTGTGCAGTGCAGTTTAGCTTTGCTAGAAAGCAGGAAATTCCGCTTACTAGCAAAGCTAAATCACGTGCCACAGCTGATCTCCCACTTGCTTCTACTTACCTTCCCAAGCCTCTTTTTGGCAAGCACTGGCACACGATTGGCATGCGGTGCGCATGTGCGGCCAGCGAAATGGTAGCAAACCGGTTCGGATTTCACCACTGCTCTTATCCCATTGGCAGGCACTGCACTAGACACATGGAGTGTGCAACGCCCTTTTCTAACTAATTGCTCTTAGTTGGCATAGCTTGTTGGCTTTTTACTAACCAGGATTATTTTCTAGAATGTCTACTTGAATAAAACCCACTGAGAGTATGAACAGAACAAATAAAGGTGCCACGTTTGGCCTGCAGACATCTGAATATCCTGTAGATGGTAGCAAAGATGTACTGAAAATGCAAACATATTTCACTACCGATCTGACACCCAAATACAGCAATAAGTTGGCAACGTTGCCTTTAATTTTTGAAAAAATATGGGCTTCTTAATGTTCCGAATGTTTGAGTCAACAATTGTAGGCCAAGAATGCAAGAAGCATTGGCTGTCCAATTCTCTGAGCAAAGTCAAGCCCTGTTTCTGCACAATTAGAATTGTTAATTGATTAGAAAATGCAAAGCTTTGAAGGTAGAAAACCATTGACATTATTTCAGTAGGGAAATGTACTCCTGAGAGTGGGCCCGCAGTCCAATTTCTTTCCTTGTTTGTTGAATATATATCTATAAAAACACTGTGAATCATGCAGTAAAAACTGCTGTGCTGCTATCATAAATCTGAGATAATAAAAATTTCATTGTTGAAACAATAAAACAGACTTTTATTGTAACACAGAGTATCCTCCTAAACATTGTCCTTTTAGCTTCTTCGAGTTAAATGTATGCACAGTTTTACAGTCTATAAACAGATCTGGAATAAAAGTTAATAAATGTCAAAATTTGCATTTCAAAAAATTCTTGCTGCATTTTAGGGAAGATCAATCTATGAACCTTTCAACATTATGTCAAATGAAATGCTAATTGTACCTTTAGGAATTTCAGAGACAGTGACAAGAAACTAAATGCTCAGTTCCTTTGCATCAGCAAGTCGGATATAATTGTATATCTACTCTTGTGAACTTCTAAGGAACAAAAAAAAAAAGACAGAAAGAAAAAGAGAAAGAGAAAAAAATAGCACTGGAAAAAATGTTTTTCTGTTCTTTAAATCAGAAGTGTAAACTCCTTCAACCATCCTTCATTAATGTACATTCAGATGAAGCATGTTAACACACTGACAATGGACAAATCACAAAGACTTACATTTATTCATTTTATGTTTGTCGAATGAGCTGCAGAGAGTTTCCAAAGTAAAAAAAAAAATATTTGCAACTGGGACCAACTTATTCTTGTCAAGTTAATGCAGTGCCATTGCTTAGAATTTCGACGATTCTAAGATAACAGCTCTCCATTTTTTTCACTGTTGAATGGATACATTGAGTGCTTAAAGGAGAAAATATATCCCTGTTTAATCAGAGATCTCCCATCAGTTTTGATGCCACTTCAGAGCAGCTGAATATATCCAAGAAGAGAAACTTCTGTAGCACTGGCCTTCACAGCTTCCAGTCACTAAGATGTTGCCTTTGGACAAAGAAGGCCTCAGTTGCTCCTGTGAGTTCAACGCAACCTAGTTGTGTTTAGTTAACAATTTCACTGCACGTCCGTGATTTATCTATGCTTACTACACGAATTCTGGGTGAGTTCAGCTATGGTGTAAGCTCACAAGATGTACACCAAAGGTCTATGGAGATTCTCAGTCATCCAGGTCATGGTTGTCCCAAAAGTGCTTTAGTTCTTTTGGAAGAATGAGCTACGTAGATTTCCTTTGGAAGAACTGAAGAAACTTCTTGGGTGAGAAGCAAAACATCTTCAAACAAAACAAAGGAAGTCCAGTTACCTTTTGAAACAGCAGCTTTGAGACAAGATGTACACCAATTCATGACTCCACCTTCAGTACATTTTGAGATATGCAGAAGCTTTAAATGCCACGATTTTTGAAATACAGATAAAGAATTTGGGGCAGGCCAACAATTCAGGTGAGGGATTGACGACTAGAAAGGCAGATTCCATTTCTTCATCTCCAGTATAATACAGAATTAAGCAAACATGATGCTTGATGGTCTGAGATCCAAACACACATTTGAAGGAGGGGGAAAAAAATCACTGAGAAGATAATGGAATTAGAGTGGACCAATAAGAGAGGAAAAATTTTATCCATTCTTAAGTTTCCATTCATGAAATTTCCCTTCTCTAGAAAACAAATTTTATTAATTTCAGATCAGTTTACAGGTAATCCTCAATTTACAGCAATTCGTTGTTACAACTTTGAATAGTCACTAAATGAATTGCTGTAAATTGTGACTTATGGCCATTTTTAAGACTGTTGTAGCATCCCCATGGTCATGTGATCAAGATTCAGACATTTGGCATCCCCCCCAAGATTAGCATGAATCAATAAGGGAAATTCTTCAGCTTGTTGGAAGTGTACGACGCCTTCAGGGGATTTCTACCATATGTGGTGGGAATGCCCAAGGGCAAAAAAATATTAGAATTTAATAAAGAGTTGGTTTGAAGAAATTTTAGTAATAAATATAGAAGTCAAGCTAGAATTTTTTCTTTTGGGAATGACAGAGGGTAAATATAAGAAAGATATAAATTATCTATTATTGCATATACTCACAGTGGCATGGATAGCCTTTGCTCAAAAGTGGAAAGAGAAAGATGCCCCAACTGAAGAGGAAATATTACTAAAAATTCTTAGGTGTGCAGAAATGGACAGACTTACTTTGGAGCTCAAGGATAAATGTGAAATACAGTACTATATAATCTGGAAAATTTTTTACAAATGGCTAGACAAAAGGAGGATAGCCGAGACAAGGGTGTAGTGTTGGATGAGAAATATATATGTTATGACAGATAAATATTATGTAAATTGCATAAATAGGTAAAGGTATAGATTAATAGACAAGTATGTATAATTGTGCAGAAATATGATATAGATTGTTAGTACGATGTTATGTATAAATAATGTATAAGGTTAAAGAATTATAATATTAACTTTAACATTATTTGTATTAGTTTAAAGTGTTGGAAGATATTTAGAACCAGTGATGTCATATCAATGTCTGATCTTTTTAATTTTGAATGATTAATAAAAAACTTTTCAAAAATTTAAAAAAATCAGAAGCTTAGCAACTGACTCATACTTATGACCATTGCAGCTTCCCGGGGTCATGTGATCCCCTTTTGCCACCATCAAACAAGCAAAGTCAATGCAGAAGACAGATTCACTGGAACGACCAGGTTACAGTGTTTCGCTTAACAATTGCAGCAAGAAATGTTATAAAGCGGAGCAAACCTAACTTAGCAACTCTCTCACTTAGCAACAGAATTTGTGGGCTGGGGGTGGGTTCTACTTACCTTTACTACCGGTTCGCATTGTGCCCGTGCCTTTCTGTGCATGTGCAGATCACCTATGATGACGTCCAAGTCAGTGGGTGGAGCCTCCTGCCCAGTGGGTCGATGACTACCTGTATTTTACAGAGGTTGTATACCTAAAAAGAGGAGCTGTACATAGCTACAAAGAGTATTGTGTGGCAATTGTGCTATATTTTAGGGGAGAACTTCTGATAAGATTTACATCTTCATCTTTCTAGGAATATTTAACGAGTTTACAGAATTCAGGGTGAAAATTAGGGGGAATAACTCATGAGAATTTATCCTGTGCCTTTACATAATCACCTAGTCTGAGACTGAAATTGCTTCCAAGGATCTTGACCGTTCCCTAACTGAATATTTCTTTCTTTTGCTTTTTTTTTTAAAAAAAGAAAGAATCAAACATTGAAGGCTAATAAAGACCATTTAAATAAAAGGGGCCATTAGTCCTCGGTTTTATATCAGCTTACATGCTTTCCCTGTGCAAAGTATGTTATTAATTTCACATGCCAGATTCATCGGTTTCTGCAATATCAGGTTTGATGTATTCATTATCGGCACTCAGTACATTAATTCATGCCGAAGTCCGGTAAATCAAAATTATACCATCTGGCTTCCTGTTCTTAATGATGAATTTGATGTAAGGGTGATTAAGATAGTTAGGCTTTTGAATTTTAATGTAAAAATTAGGGGATTAAAAAGGCATTTAGAAATGACCAATAGTTAGAATAAACTTACTGACAGGATGTAATTTGTGTACTTGCTAGTAAAACTCCATTTTAATTAGCAGCCGGAGACTTTCGCTGCTGGCTTAAAGAGACAGAAGTTTCACGATTAAGAAGATGAAGCTGTTAAATTGATAAATTGACCTTGAAATACTTGTAAGTGGGGAGGACGACTTAGTAACTGATGCTTCCGGTGTCACAATGAACGAGTGGATATGGCAACTACGAGAGGCCAGCCCTCTTATTTTCTTCTGACTCATTGAAAAAAGAGTGCAGAGAAGAGCAACAAAGATGATTAGGGGACTGAAGGCTAAAACATATGAAGAACGGTTGCAGGAATTGAATATGTCTAGTCTAGGTAGAGCATGAAGACCTTCAGCTCCTCATCAACAGAGTCACAGAAATATCTGAAAAATACGGCTTGAAGCTTAACACCTCAAAAACCAAGATCATGGCCCTCAGCAAACAACCCATTAATTTACCACCGATAAATTCAGAAGGAATACCAGTAGAAAAAGCTGAAAGGATCATGTACCTTGGTTCTAATTTACATGAAAGCTGGGACATGACCACTGCAGTAAAGAGAAGGATAGAGAAAGCTTAAACAGCATTCTTCAGAATGAAAAAGATCTTCTGCAGTCACGATATAAGCCTAAAACTGAAAATCAGGGGTAAAATCCAGCATTTTCTGGCAGGTTCTGGAGAACCGTAATGGATATTTTGAGTAGTTCGGAGATCCAGTAAATATCACCTCTGGCTGGCCCCAGAGTGGGATGGGAATGGAGATTTTGCAGTATCCTTCCCCTGCCATGCCCACCAAGCGACACCCACAGAACCGGTAGTAAAACAAAATTGAATTTCACCACTGCTAAAAATGAAGCTTGTTAGATGTTACATCTTTTCTATCCTGCTCTATGGAGTGGAGAGTTGGTCTCTGACAGAAAGCCACTTGAAGAGACTAGAAGCGTTTGAAATGTGGATTTACAGATGGCTGTTATGTATAAACTGGGTTGACAAAATCAGAAATGAGGAGGTGATAGATAAGCCACCTGGGAAAGCCAAGAGAAATCATCAAAACCATTAAAAAGCTCAAGTGAGAATATTACGGACATATGATGTGACACCCAGAAAAATACGGCATACTTATCTTAATCCTCCAAGGAAAGATTGAAGGCAAACAAGGTCCAGGCAGAAGAAGAACATCATGGCTTCAAAATCTAAGAGACTGATTTGGACGAAACTCAGCAATACTTTTTCGTGCTGTTAAAAATAGGATCGCCAACATGATCGCTGACGTCCGATGACAGATATCGCAAAAGAAGAAGAAGAAGAAGAAGAAGAAGAAGAAGTGAAAAAAAGGATTAGGAGTGACATGATAGCAGTGTTCCAGCACTTGAGGGGCTGCCACAAGGAAGAAGGGGTCAACCTATTTTCCAAAGCACCAGAAGGCAAGACAAGAAGCAAAGGATGGAAACTAATCAAGGAGAGAAACAACCTGGAATGGAGGAGAAATTTCTTGACCCTGAGAACAATGAATCAGTGGAACAGTTTAGGTGTAGGTGCTCCATCACTGGAGGTTTTTAAGAAGAGACTGGACAGCCACTAGTCTGGAAAAGTATAGTGTCTACCGCTTGAGCAGGGGGTTGGACTAGAAGATCCCCAAGGTCTCTTCCAACTCTGTTGTTCTTTTATTCTGAGTCAAGCACCTCAAATTGTAAGGCGATCCTTGCACGATGAACCCAAGATTTTCAAGTGGATCGAAATGTCTCCTAAGCCAGATTCTATCACTGGAAGAAAAGTGTCTGTTCTGGATGAATCAGAGGGACAGAAAGGAAAATGTTGTACAAATTGTGTTTTTCAAATGCAAATGTTAAGGGTTGACTGCATGCTTTTTTGCAAAAAGGCATGATCCAGATTGGAAGCCAAGATTCAGTTTTCTAAAGCAAATAGCTTTACGTAAAATAAAATAAAATAAAATTGCTTGTACAGCAAGTGCAAGACTTTTTCAACAAACATGCAAACAAACAAATAAACAACACTTGCCATCATGACATGGTTGCAGAATTAAGACTGTGCCAGCGTGTATCATTTCAAAACAGACACGAGAGACCACATTGTCAAATGTTTCTTCCCACCCACCCACCCCCAAAAAAGAACACCAACTTTCCAAAAACATTGCTGAAAGAAACTCGGTTCTTGGTAAGTAAGTGCCTGTAGCTTGATGGACAATAACTCCCTTGCAAGCTTTACCTTCTTAATGAGAATTGAGCTTCTATCGTTGGGTGCCATCAAGCCAGGAGAGTTCACCATCCTGACTTGCCTTTAGCAATCGCTTCAAGGACATCCCAATGATCATTTTGATCCCATCCATCTACTGCATCCGTTGCCTTGCCTTGCCTTTCTTCTGCTTCTCTCCAACTTGCCAGACGCAATCATTTTTTTCCCCAGTCCATCATCTGCTGTCATCGCATGCCCAAAAAATGTGTGAGTTTCTGCTTGCAGATCATCACCTCAAGGGAACAGTCAGTTTTTATTTGGTTAGGGACTAATTGACTGGTTTTTCTTGCAGTTCATGGAACTCTTAGTCACAGTTTTCCGATCCATAATTCAAAGGCTTTTCTGTTCTTTCTCGATGACCAGCTTCCAGAGTTGTCCATTACCGCTAGAAATATATTGCTATAGTTATTACTATGGCTGTTGTCATTGAAATGTCTTTATCCTTCGTGAGCTGGTCTAATTTTTTTTTTCACTGCTTCCTTCCTAGGATTCATCTCTTTATTTCTCCAGCATCCTGGTCATCTTATTTATTCCTGAATCTGAGAAAGCAATTTGGCTTTGCTTCATTTTTTCACCATCAACTCCAAGTTTTCTAAGCCTGCAAGCTGACACTACAATTCTCTTCTTAATATTATAGACCATCAACCTAGATTTCCCCCCCCCCCCATTTTGTGGTTTCACGGTGAATTCTTCTACTCTATGTCTTTTCTTTCTTTCTTTCTTTCTTTCTTTCTTTCTTTCTTTCTTTCTTTCTTTCTTTCTTTCTTTCTTTTTTCTTTCTCTCTCTCTCTCTCTCTCTCTCTTTCTTTCTCTCTCTCTTTCTCGCTCTCTTTCTTTCTTTCTTTTGCTAATAAAGCAGTAGATCTCAAATGATGGTTTTCAGCTTCCAATTTGGATTCCAGGTTTCACCATATTCCAATCTTGCTACTCATTATCTCCATATAAATTGGAAAGATGCAGGGACAATAGGCCACCTTAACTCCTCCCTTCTCTTTCTCTCTGTTCCTCCAGATTCAACATCCAAAGTAGCATTTCATTTAAAAGATTCTTCAGAAGTATAATCAAGTCTTCTGGCACCACCCATTAGATTCCATATGTTCCACCATCTGGCATGATCTACCCAGTCAAAGCCACTGTTGTAGATGATAAAGCAAGGATAAACACTTATGTCTGATTGTTGGGCCCATTGTCTATTTTATGATTAGCTATTTGTTCTCAGTTCTCCTTACATTTTTCTAAAACTGCTTATTCATTGAGAATCTCTCTCTCTCCCTCCCTCCCTCCCTCCCCCCTCTCCTTCTTAACCAAAACTTAAATGAGGAATCACTGTGGTAACTCATCAATGGTACATTCTTTTTTCTCAGGAGATTCTCAGTCATTCAGGTCATGGTTGTCCCAAAGGTGCTTTTTCAAGAGGCACCTGGACTTTTTTTGTTTTTCCTTGAAGACATTTTGCTTGTCACACAAAAAAACATTTTCAGTTCTGACTTCATTAAGAACTGAAGAAGCTTCTTAGATGAGAAGTGAAATGTCTTCAAAGAAAAACAAAGCAAATCCAATTGCCTCTTGAAAAACCACGTTTGATACATTCTTTTTCATGTCCCTTCTTCAGCAGAAGGCCACTGAGTCTTCTTCCACATTAGTTGACATAAAGTTGTCAGCATTTTAACATTCCCTTCCCCTAAAGCTTTAAACAGTTCAATGTGTCAGAACTGAAAAAGCTTCTTGGATGAGAAGTGAAACATTTTCAAAGAAAAAAAACAAGAAAGTCCAGTTGCCTCTTGGAGAAAAAGAAAACACTTTTGGGGCATGTCCTGGATGATTGAGAAGTACCATAGAGTTCAATGAGTATTATTCCAATAACTTTCTGATTAAAACCTGATCTATTGCCTGCCACACTGACTTTCTAATGCAGGGGTCTCAAACTCAGTGTTTGACCTTGCGGGGTGGCCAGTTGGGCATGACCAGATCAACATCACTCATGTCGGGGGCACCTGTAGTGGAACGGACAGGGCTGGGGGGATCCATTGTCCTCTTGGCAGTGGTGGGATTCAGCCATTTCGGGCTGTTTTGGCGGGACGGGATGTGTGGTGCAGCACATCTCCCTCACAGCCCAGTTTTGCTCCCAGAAGGCTGCAGAGAGGCCTACTAGGCCCAAAACGGGGTGCGGGGGGGCAGTGTATCACCCCCGTGGCCTGTTTTTGCTCCTGGGGGATGCAGGAGGCCAAGTGTTGCCTGTCACCCACCCTGGCCATGCTCTCCATGGCCACGCCCACCCAGCCGGTCATTAGGGAAGAGAACTAGTTATTAAATTATTTGAATCCGGGCTGGCCTCCTCCAGCCCTCTGCCAGTGAAAACAGAGCACAGGAGCCCCTCCTGAGCTCTGTTTTTGCTGGCAGAGGCACCGTGAGTTGGTCCTTCGCTGTTTCCAGGGTGGCCTCACGGGCCAGATCTAAGCACCTTGCAGGTCAGATCCGGCCTCCAGGCCTTGAGTTTGACACCCCTGTTCTAGTGGGATAAGTTCAGTGGTGGGTTGCCCCCGTTTTGGACCCGTTCACAAGAACCGCTAGTAAAACCGGTGGGAGGCTCTGCCCACCAACCCCGATGATTCTAAGATAACAGCTCTCCATATTTTTCACTGTTGAATGGATACATGTGTGCAGCCCTGTTGGGAACTGGTAGTAAAGGTAAGTACAACTCACCCCTGGATAAGTTCCTGAGTATATTCTTATCTACCATATTCTTTTTTTTTTTTCTTGCCTTTTTACATTCCCTCTTGAAAACAGTTCAGTGTTTAATTTCTATCTTCTTTCAAATTCACTTGTCTATATTGGGAAATCCATTCTGTAGTTCTTCTTGAGTAATTCTGCCTTAACCGTAATTTTGATAATCGTACCTCTGATCTTCTATCAAAAGCTTTTTCATGTTCTTCTTGTGAGACTCCTCACTGACATGTTTTATTGTAATCTCTATCTTGGAGACTTAGTTCAGTTCTCCTACATCTCGCTTCTTGCCTAAAGCTTCCTGGCTTTGTCTTCCCCTAGCTATCAGAAGAGCTTGCTCTTAAAAGCAGTCCCCCCCCCCAACTTTTTGAAATATTGAGAATATTTATTTGGTTTCGGTGTCTACAGCGCTTCTTAGTTCTTCTCGTCGTTTCTCAGCTTCTCATCACACGTTAAGAACACAAGATACGGTTCTTACACTGATATTATATTTTGACTACGTGTTCCCCAAATCACACCTTGCTGGCATGCTACTGCCTTTCATTTTTTTACACATAAAATGTGTGTTTGATACCAATTATCCTTAGTGTGTCTCACACACTGCACCTTGACATGCCTTGTCTGATTAAGATGTAGTTCTCCCATTGTGGTAATTTTGTACTTTTTGTGTCTGTTTGGTCCTTGGCTGTCATTATCCCCTTATTAATTGTTGTTGCTTTTCGTTTCGCTTGGCCGTGTGTGCTACTCAGAATTGCAATTGTGAGATGGATGGTTATACAAATTTATGTGTTAAATAATAATAAACAAGTCCCCAGGAATTCAGCTCAACTTAGGAAAATTTATTTTATTAAATGTAGTAATGTGAGGGAAGATGCATTTAAAGCATTTAAGGCTTCTGTCAAGTCCTTTGAATCAAACCAATGAGAAAAAAAGTCTTGTTTTAATATAGAAATAAGAACTAGGAAAGAAAATGCTCTTTGTCAATGTTTGGGCCAAATGCTAAATTTTGAATAGGCAGTAATGTTCTAGCTCTTATTCAGTGGTGAAATTCAATTTTTTTTACTACCGGTTCTGTGGGCGTGGCTTGGTGGGCGTGGTGTGGCTTGGTAGGTGTGGCTTGGTGGGCATGGCAGGGGAAGGATACTGCAGAATTCCCACCCCACTCCAGGAGAAGGATACTGCAAAATCCCCATTCCCTCCCCATTTCTGGGGCCAGCCAGAGATGGCATTCACCAGTTCTCCAAACTACTCAAAATTTCCACTATCAGTTCTCCAGAACCTGTTAGAACCTGCTGAATTTCTGTTCTTATTTCTATAAGAATATATTCATGTTATATAAGACTATAGGAATATTTCTTGCATCAGTTTAGAAAGCTTAGGCTACCCAAGGAGCTGCTGCATTTCTTCAAAGGAATTATTCACTTATACTTCTATAACTGTCTGATTTGGTAGAGCAACCAAATAGAACAAATACAGACTTCAACTAATACTTAGGATTGCAGAAAAAAACAGTTGTAACCACCTGCCTTCCATTGAGGCTCTGTATATTGCACAAATCAGAAAGAGGGCTGAGAAAGTATCTACAGACCCTTCACATCCTGGGCATAAACTGTTTCAACTCCTTCCCTCAGGATGCTATTATAGGGCATTGCATGCCAAAACAACTAGACACAATGACATTTTTTTCCCCTCGTGCCATCGCTCTGCTGAACCCCTAATCCCCACAGCACTGTTCTATGTCTACGTATATTTATCAGGAGCAAAATCCAGCAGGTTCTGGCAGATTCTGGAGAACCGGTAATGGAAATTTTGAGTAGTTCGGAGAACCAGCAAATATCACCTCTGGCCGGCCCCAGAGTGGGGTGGGAGTGGAGATTTTGCAATATCCTTTCCCCTTCCACACCTACCAAGCCACACCATGCCCACCAAGCCACGTCCACAGAACCGGTAGTAAAAAAAAATTGATCTCATCACTGATATTTGCCCATGTAGTATGGCTGTATTACTATTATCCTTCTCATCTTTCCTACCACCTTCTCCTATTGGTCTCTTATGATTATATTACTGTATGTTTTTTGTTTTCTATATATTCTGAGAGCTTCTGCACTGGAGACAAATTCCTTGTGTGTCTAATCATACTTAAAGAATATTCTATATTTTATTCTCTTTTTTCATGCAGAATTTACATGTCACTTCGTCCAAGTACACTACCGAGGGGCTTAACTTAATAACATAAAACAAGTGCATTTGTATATATCAATAACATGAAGGATTTTTATTCCTGAGCCAGTCGGGGAATACTTTAAAACCGTTCTATTTTAGAGGAAATCGAATCCTGACTAACCTCTACAATTTATGTCATTTTAAATAAGATATATTTGAATAAGTATATTTTCATGCCCAGAAAGACTGATGTCTTCTTTTATAAGCACATCCTGTGACACAGTTGAGTAGGTAGGTATATTGATTTTTTTTTTCTCTCTCTCTTTTCTGATGGCAATGAAGTGTAAATGGAAAATATCAGACTTGGCAATCGCTTAAACCATGTGAAAATTTCTGAGTGAAGGCTATTAAAGTCACTTTGTGATCTCCCTTGATGACCAAGGCAGGGAAAACATTTCTACATTTCTTCAGCTCCTTTGTGTGACAGCTAAGGAGAATAACATTTTTTCTAATATGCCAGTTTTTAGTCTCTGGTTGAGAATAACCTCAGTGCTTTCTTATGTCACTAGCTGGGAAAAGATGAAAGACTTGGCCTTGTGTAAATGGCTTTGTCTAACCATCAGTCTTTAGCTCTGCGTGGCAGCTCCACTATTGACATTAGCTGGAGCACTGGGGGAAATTGAAAGGAGTTTAATGTGACCTTGGCTTAGTTGTTGAAGTAGAAATGAACTCTACTGAGAACATGGAAAAAGAGGCAGAGAAAGAGAGAGAGGGAGAGAGAGGGAAAGAGAGAGAGGCCGGTTTCTCTAAATTCATTTCGTTCTTTAATGAGTTTAACAACACTCTTAGGATTAGCTGGGGAGGCAGAAAAGGAGATTTCTTTCATTGCTTTTGCGATTCTTCTTGTTATTGTCTTTTTGCAGCATCACAACAGATTTAGAGATGCTGTGGATTATCAGATTTATACTGTGTTTGGGGCTCAATGCTTTTAAAAGCTTGCATCCGGTTTTGGTTGCTATGGTAAAACAAAAGATGTTAAGACCCTGGAAAGGGTGCAGAGAAGAGCAACAAAGATGATTAGGGGACTGGAGACTAAAACATATGAAGAACGGTTGCAGGAACTGGGTATGTCTAGTTTAATGAAAAGAAGGACTAGGCGAGACATGATAGCAGTGTTCCAATATCTCAGGGGCTGCCACAAAGAAGAGGGAGTCAAGCTATTCTCCAAAGCACCTGCGGGCAGGACAAAAAGCAATGGGTAGAAATTAATCAAGGAGAGAAGCAACCTAAAACTGAGGAGAGATTTCCTGACAGTGAGAACAATTAATCAGTGGAACATCTTGCCTCCAGAAGTTGTGAATGATCCAACACTGGAAGTTTTAAAGAAGATGTTGCATAACCATTTGTCTGAAGTGGTGTAGCGTTTCCTGCTATTCTATTCTATTCTATTCTATTCTATTCTATTCTATTCTATTCTATTCTATTCTATTCTATTCTATTCTATTCTACTCTACTCTACTCTACTCTACTCTACTCTACTCCTACTCCACTCTACTCTGCTCCTACTCCACTCCACTCTACTCTACTCTACTCTACTCTATTCTATTCTAATCTATTCAAACTTGAGGGGCTGCCACAAAAAAAGAGGGGATCAACTTATTTTCCAAACCATCAGAAGGCAAGACAAGAAGCAATGGATGGCAACTAATCAAGGAGAGAAACAACCTAGAAATGAAAAATTTTGGGACAGTGAGAACAATTAATCAGTGGAATGGCTTGCCTTCAGAAGTTGTGAGAGCTCCATCACTGGAGGTTTTTAAGAAAAGATTGGACGGCCATTTGTCTCAATAGGAATAGGATCTCCTGCTTGCGTTGATGGGTGGACTAGAAGATCTCTAAGGTCCCATCCAACCGTGTTATTTGGTTGAACACAGACATTGCATCTACATTAGTGAATCTCTTAATTGTCTGGGCTGAGTTTTGCAGTTGTACGTTAACTCTCCGCCCAGTCTCTTGACTGTGACTGGAAAATTCCAAAAACTGGAAAACAGCACTTCCACGAACATTGCATTGCCTATTAGTTATTGTTGAAATTGCATACAGCTACCTGCCAGTAATCATACATTCCTGGAATGTAGTAGATGACAAATAAAGTAACCAGCCTAGTCTGTTTATTTTATTTTATTAAAATAATAAAATAAAAATATTTTATTTCTTTAAGAAATCCCGATATAATCCAAGAGAGTGAGAATTGGAATAAACATGATGTTGGTTAGCTAGACAGAGTGAGCAATGGATCTTACTCCTTTGTGGCAAATGTTCAGGACTCCTGTTCTGGGTTTTCTTTTCTTCAGCCAGTGGACTTACGCTTTTCTTCCATGCCTGCTTACCTTACTGAGAAGGACTTTATCAAAGACTGCTTGAAAATCTCAGTAGATGATGTCTACTGATCGCCTTTTCCCACATGTTTATTAACACCCTGAAAAAACTGTGGTGGATTAGTTACATAGGACCTCCCTTACTGAAGCCATGGTCAATATTCTTGAATCAGTGTCAGGCCTGGAAGCCATCTTTTGTATTAGGCCTTCAGACCAGTGGTGGGTTTCAAAATTTTTTACTACCGGTTCTTGGGCGTGGCAAGGGAAGGATAAAATCCCCATTTCCTCCCGATCAGCTGGGGCTTGGGAGGCAGAGAATAAGTGGGGGCAGGGCCAATCAGAATTTTTACTACCGGTTCTCCTTACCACTCAAAATTTCCGCTACCGGTTCTCCAGAACTGGTCAGAATCTGCTGAAACCTACCTGTGTTTCAGACCTGCCACATTTGCTACTGTGGGGAGGTGGTGTTGTATGGAGTAGGGGTGATATTTATTTATTTATTATTTCAATTTATAAATCGCCCTTCTCCTCGCGGACTCAGGGCGGTGAACAGCCAAAGTAAAACATGATATATATAAAATTTAAAACAATTTTAAAAAATATTAAATAATTTCGGCCGACAATTAAATCAATCCAATTTAAAATCAGTTCCAAGGGGAGCCCCATGTAGAGAGCATTACAGTAGTCCAGGCGGGAAGTCACGAGAGCGTGAGTGACCGTGCGTAAGGAGTCCCGGTCCAGAAAGCGATGCAACTGGCGTATCAGGCAAACCTGATAAAAAGCTCCCCTGGCCACGGCCATCATATGCTCTTCTAAAGACAGCCGTGCATCCAGGAGGACGCCCAAGTTGCGAGCCCTTTCCGTGGGGGCCAATGTCTCGCCCCCAATAGTCAGCGGTGGCACCAGCTGACTATGATGGGACGCCGGAAGCCACAGCCATAGTCATAATAACATTCCTTTCTCAGAGAGTCAAGGACAACTTGCCCTGCACCTGGAAGGCTGGAACTGGGAGGCATCTCCAGTTGGGATGATGTTTGATTGGACCATAGGATGGAGTTGTGGGTGCTGGGCAGGGACTTCAGTTTTTTCTTTGGGCGGGGAAAACTTGGAAACTTTCAGATTCGGGTTTTCCTAGATGTGCCAATATGACATCTCTAATAAAATGTAACTTTGAGGAAACTCAAGCCTTGGAGTTTTCTTTCGTTGGGGGTGTTACTTGGAACCCTGACAACCAGGGTTCGTCTCCCGATATTTGGTAAGTTGAATAGCAGTTTCCACTCTCTTTCCTGGAAGAGATGTTCAGCCGGCAGACCTCTAATTTCCCAATGAGCTTTTCTTCAAAACTGGGGTTATGCTGGGCACCTTCCAGTCCTCAAATACAGAGGCAGAGTGGAGAGACAGGTTGCATATTTCAGTTTAGAGGACTACAATCTCAGCTTTAAGTTCCTTAATAACCCTTGGGCAGATGCCATCAGGTGTTCAATTTGTCAGTAAATCCTAGCACTTCTTCTCCCGCACCACTCTATGGCTCAGTTCATTTGTAATTTGTTTCCTTCTTGAGAAGAGAAGCTCAGGTTCAGAGACCTGTCCCAATTTTTCTCCTGTGAAAGTGGAAAGAAAGCATATGTTCAGTTTATTGGCAATTTCTTTTGCACACCCTTGACTCCTTCTTCACCAAAGGGACTAGGGGTCTAAAATGTTTGAGAAATTAAAATTTATTTATTTATTCGGTCAACGGACAGCCTAAAGTAATAAAAGAGAGAGAGAGAGAGATAAAAGACAGGAAATACAATCAGGAAGGGATGTGGTGGCTCAGTGGCTAAGGCACTGAGCTGGTCGATCAAAAGGTTGGCAGTTCAGCGGTTTGAATCCCTAGTGCTAAATAATGGGGTGAGCTCCTGTTACTTGTCCCAGCTTCTGCCAACCTAGCAGTTTGAAAGCACGTAAAAATGCAAGTAGAAAAAGAGGGACCACCTTTGGTGGGAAGGTAACAGCGTTCCATGCGCCTTTGGTGTTTAGTCATGCCAGCCACATGACCACGGAGACGTCTTTGGACAGTGCTGGCTGTTCAGCTTTGAAATGGAGATGAGCACCGCCCCCTAGAATCGGGAACGACTAGCACATATGTACAAGGGGAACCTTTATCTTTACCTTACAATCAGGATCAACAAAGAGAAGTGGGTGCAGTTATATATTGGCAACTGTAAAATAAATCAAATATGGTGTGCTCCAAACATCTTATTACAATTATTTATCTAACACTAATAAGACTGATATAATAAAACTATACATGAAATATATATGTTCTCTAAAAATATTAGAAAATACATTAACTAAGCAACATATTGATAAAAATAGGGATCTTTAGTTCTGTAACTCAGGGGTCTCCAACCCCTGGACCAGAGCCCAGTACTGGGCCATGGGCCATTCAGAACAGTGCAAGTGGCAGGTGAGCAATGCACACACAGCTCCATTTGCATGAGTGGCGCATGCATGAGTTTGCACACAGAGCTCCATTTCTCGTGGTGGCACAGTGGTTAGAATGAAGTATTGCAGGCTATCTCTACCCACAGCCAGGAGCTCAGTTCTCAGCAGCTCAAGGTTGACTCGGCCTTCCATCCTTCCGAGGTGGATAATATGAGGACCCAGATTGTTGGGGTAAACCACTTACAGAGGGCTGTAAAGCACTGGGAAGCAGTATGTAAGTCTAAAAACTATTGCTATTGCATGAGTGGCATGCATGCATGCCCGCTGCTTGCAGAAATGCAGAAATGGAGTTGTGCATGCATCTCCCACTCTCACAGAACCTTCCCCTCTCCTGCCCCACCAGTCCGCCTAGTCAGAAAGATTGGGGACCACTGCTTTAATCATTTTTCCCTTAATGTCATTGCATCAGCACAAAATTTAGCTACTGCATGAGTGGTGGCTGGATATGAGATCTGAAGAAGATGGTTCACGTAGAAATTATTTGATCTCCCTAGAAATCTCTTCAATAAAAGGAGAATCCAAGTTGACTCAGCCTTCCATCCTTCCGAGATAGGTAAAATGAGGACCCAGATTGTGGAGGCAATAAGCTGATTTTGTATAAAAAAGAACACCGCTTAAGGGGGGGCCAAAGCCCTACTAAGCAGGTATATACAAAAGTATGAAGGCTATTGTTTAACGCATTGTAAGTCGCCCTGAGTCTCCGGAGAAGGGCGGCATATAAATTGAACAAACAAACAAACAAACAAACAAATAAGAATGTACATTGATCTGAGGTCCCTTAAAACCTGCAGTGCAATAAGTCCTATGAGATATCTTCAACTTCCCCATTGCCACATGTACATGTTTGCTCAGCTATTGGAGTTTTATCATCCCTGCCCTGCAGGAACACCGAGGGAAGGATATCTAAAGTATTTGAAGAACCTTTTATTATGAATCTCTATTGTTTGGGTGACAACCTTCTCAAGTCCTCTTTTGCCTTTCTCATATCTCTTTGTAATTCCTTTGACAGTGTTTGTCCTCCTTGTGTGGTTTCCTTGTTTAGGACAGAACTTCCCACGTCTAAATGACACTTTCTTGGCTCAACAGCTTCTCTTGCAAAGCTAATCAACCTAACTGGCTTCTTCTGGGACTTTTAATGTATTTAGCAATAGCACTTAGACTTATATACCACTTCACTGTGCTTTACATCCCCCTCTAAGCGGTTTACAGAGTCAGCAATCTGGCTCCTCATGTTGTGGTCCGCCAGCAGCCTGCGGAGCTGACAGTGAGTTGGACAGCGAGGAGGCTAAGGAAGAACATGGGCCAGTCCTGGAGGCTGGGGAAGGCCTGGATGAGGGCTCTGCATCAGAGGCAGAGGTGGGGCCAGGGCCATCAGGGAGTGAGGTACGGACTCCAGAGCCTCCAGAGACTGATAGGAGTGAGGCAGAGGAACAGGAGGAGCCTGTTCCTAATGCATGAATGGGAAGAGCTGCCAGAAGGCAAGAGCAGCTCAAGCAAAGAGGACAACTCGGGAGTAGGGCCAAGAGATGATTGGTCCCTCCCATAAGGCTTAAAACAGACCAGCAACGGCGTTTGCCGGAAAACAATGTTGGTAGCTTCGTTTTCTTCTTCATCTACGTCTTGTATTTATTTTTGTATCTGTGACTTCTGAACGTTTGCCAAGAAAGGCCTTTGGTAATTTGCCTAATTGAACCAAGGTTTGAGATAGGACTGAGGAATTTGTGTTGGGAGGAAATTGCTTTAATTTAGTTGAACGACGCTGGGAATGAAGTAATTCTCAGCTGTTCGAATAAAGCTTGTTTGTTTTTTCACTGACTGTTTTTCCGACTTACTTGGGCCTGGGTCATAACACCTCATTTTACTGATTTCAGAAGGATGGAAGGCTGAGTCAACCTTGAGCTGGTGAGAATCGAACACCTGAACTGCTGGCAGCTGGCAGTCAGCAGAAACAGCTTGCAGTACTGCATTCTAACCACTGCGCTGCCACGGTTCAGTGGTTAGAATGCACAATATTTGATAAAATCAGGTTCCAAGTTATGGACTATGTGTCTTTTTGGAATAAATTCTCAAGAATATTTAATAGCTGCACTAACTTTCATTTCAGAGAGCCAGTGTCATGTAGTTAGGACAACAGGCTCGAAAATGGGAGGCCATGAGATCTAGTTCCAACTGTGGCACAAAGTTACAACCTTGGGCCAGTTATTCTCTCTCAACCCTAGGAAGAAGGCAATGACACACCACTTCTTGGCAAGAACCTTGCCAAGAAAAGGGCAGGGTTTGTCCAGAATCAGGCACAATTGAATGGAAGGGGAAAAAAAACCCTTTTGTTTATTTATGTCAACTAAATATGTACCTATGTAACTTCTGGGAGGGATCCCTTTTGTTGTTTTTATCCACAGTGGCTGAATGGAGTTTGAGAAACTGCTCTTAAATAACTCCCTATTGCAGAGGTCTTCAAACTTGGCAGCTTTAAGACTTGTGGACTTCAACTCCCAGAATTCTCCAGCCAGCTGGCTGGAGAATTCTGGGAGTTGAAATCCAAAAGTCTTAAAGCTGCCAAGTTTGAAGACCTCTGCCCTATCGGGTCTCATCCTGTAATTTTCTCCTCATCTCCCCAGAAAAAATATATATCTTTTTTTTTTAAATAGCCTATTCATTTCAGGCCCTGCACCCCTGGATTCTCAACCCACAAGTGATTTCCCTGTTGTCATGTTAAACCCCAACCAGTTTGCATCGGCTTCAGTCAATTTCCCCAACTTTGCTGCAAGCTCTGAATTACACATGCATTTACAAGGTTTCTTCGTGTTTCTTGAAATATTTGCCTTCCAAACAAAGAAAAGGCTCTTTGTGAACCCTTTAGAGAATTTTCTGTATTTTTCCTTCTTTCTAATAATTAATCTCTGCCACATCTGTCAGGGAGCAAGATTCCACACTAGATACTTTGTGCACCAAGGATGTGATGAAATTAATTACGTTGCTTTTAATTCTCTGTGTACGTATCTATTCAATATTAGCCTTTTTAACCTTCTAGTAACTTTGGGGAGGGGTGGGGGTGAGAAGTGGGGGTAGTAGTGTTTCTTGTAAATTTATCCTGAATTTCAGCATTCCCTGTCTCCCCTTTGCAAATCCTTTGCACTGCAGTCCAGTAATTCTTAAGCACAATAACTATCTTAACGTGAATTTCTATTTTCAAGCTATGCCTTTGCTTGGGGGTGGCATGAAATGCTCTTTCTTAATGAATGTTGTTAAACTCATTAAAGAACAAAATGAATTTAGAGAAACTGGCCTCTCTCTCTCTCTCTCTCTCTCTCTCTCTCTCTCTCTCTCTCTCTCTCTCTCTCTCTCTCGTTCTTTCTCTATCTCTTTCTCTCTGTGTATCTCTCTCTCTCTGTTTCTCTCTGTGTGTCTCTGTGTCTCTCTCTTTCTCTCTGTGTGTGTATATCTCTGTCTCTGTCTCTCTGACTCTCTGTGTCTCTCTCTTTGTGTGTGTGTGTCTCTCTCGCTTTCTCTGTGTGTGTGTCTCTGTGTCTCTCTCTCTTTCTCTCTCTCTCTCTCTCTCTCTCTGTGTGTGTCTTTCTCTCTCTCTCTCTCTCTCTCTCTCTCTCTCTCTTTCTGTTTCCGTGTCTCTCTCTGTCTCTCTGTCTGTCTCTCTCTCTCTCTCTCTCTGACACACACACACACAGAGTAAATTACAATTGCCATATTGTGCATAAAGTTCCATATGACCAGGATTCAAAGCATAAGGTTTGGTGCTCATGGGACGATTGAATTATTCTGGATTCTTCTCAGTTCAATATTTAGAAATGGAATCTCTGGGTCCATCCTGGGTTTCATCCAGATGTGTTGGGACTGGAAGTCCCCAAATTCCTGTGCTGTTCTGTAGTTGTTTGGGGAAATTATTGTTCAACAAGAAACCAACCTGCTATCCTCTTTCCACTGAGATGTGATGACTGCTAAGATTTATGTGCAACTGACTAAAGAAGAAAAGCAAAGCACCTGAACTCTTTTATGATTCTAGTTGGCCAAAATTGAACAATAGAGATACCAGCCTCCAGGATATGAAGTTCAGCTAATAAATAAAATCCCAGATATTGTTTTTTTTAAAATTAGGGATAATAATTTTTGCCACAATATCTTGCATATTTTCGGAATATGCAAAAGAGATACAAGACCTTCCATTATCACCACGTTGGCCTGAGTTTGTTTTCTCTGTGTTTCAAAAGTGCTTTTTCAAAAGGCAACTGGACTTCCTTTCTTTCTCCTTGAAGATGTTTCACTTCTCATCTAAGAAGCTTTTTCTGTCCTGACTGAACTGCAGTCAGAATTTCTTCAATTCAAAGAAAGCCCAGTTGCCTTTTTAAAAAAGCACTGTAGGAAGTTAGCACTCGACCCTCATCCTAGGAAAATGAGATTTTTTAGGAAATATTAAAAGGGCAGAATATTTCCTCTAAAAGGGAGGCAGAAACTCAGCCCCCCCCCCTCCCTTTGTCAATAGGCCATTAAGTTCTGGGCCAGTCTATTCTACATAACGAAGATCTACCTCCTTCGGGCAGAGCCAGGGGTGAAATCCAGCAGGTTCTGACATGTTCTGGAGAACCGGTAGCAGAAATTTTGAGCAGTTCGGAGAACCAGTAACTATCACCTCTGGTTGGTCCCAGAGTGGGGTTGGAATGGAGAGTTTTCAGCATCCTTCCCCTGGAGTGGGATGGGAATTTATTTATTTATTATTTAAATTCTTTATACCGCCCTTCTCCCGAAGGATTCAGGGTGGTGCACAGCCATAGTAAAAGAACATATATCACAAAATTTTAAAAAAAAACAGTTTAAAACATATTAAATAATTTGGCCCTATATTAAAAAACTCAAAAACTAAAACACCCATTAAAATTCTTATTTACCCAGCCCAGCCTGTTGAAACAGTAAGATGTTAAGGGCATGGCGAAAGGTACATAGGTCGGGGATCATACTTATCTCTGGGGGCAATTCATTCCAGAGGGCGGGAGCCCCCACAGAGAAGGCTCTCCCCCTGGGGGTCACTAGTTGACATTGTTTGACCGACAGCACCCTGAGGAGTCCCTCTCTGTGGGAGCGTATTGGCCGGTGGGAGGCCATCGGTAGCAGAAGGTTGTCTCGTAAGTATCCAGGTCCTAAGCCATGGAGCACTTTAAAGATGGTAACCAACACCTTGAATTGCACCCGGAAGACCACTAGGAGCCAGTGCAGCTCGCACAGGAGAGGTGTTACATGGGTGCGTCGTGTCGCTCCCATAATCACCCGCATGGCCGCATTCTGGATCAGTTGGAGTCTCCTAGTGCTCTTCAAGGGGAGCCCCATGTAGAGAGCATTACAGTAGACCAGACAGGAGGTGACGAGGGCATGGGAATGGAGATTTTGCAGCATCCTTCCTCTGCCACGCCCACCAAGCCACACCCACAGAACCGGTAGTAAAAAAAATTGGATTTCACCCCTGGCCACCCCATAGTAGGAATTGCCCAAAGCCCTTTCTTTACATCATCACCCAGCAAGAGTCAACTCAAAAGACAACTTACAAAGTTACCCCTGCATGGGAGCCTGACAACCAATCAGAATACAAGCTCAAATTAAAAGCCCAGAGAGGGCATAAAACCCAGGCACTCTCAGCATCTCTGCCCTTTTTGCCCAGGACCTCAAAATCATGTGGTCCTGTCGGTGCACCATTGAACCATCTTTCCAAACAGCCACTATGTTTCCAGTGTCTTTCTCCCCACTTGGAACTGAACCCAGATGGATATTTCTTCCAACAGCACCTTTGGGACAACCATGACCTGGATGGCTGACAATCTCCGCAGACATTTTTTTCCTTGTCTTTTTTCCTTGTTCCCTGTTTTTGTTGTTACTGCCTCACCATCTTTCCTTTCTCTGTCTCTATCCTTCAATTCATATTGGTCCATGAATTCTGCACATGTATGGTCTTCTCTCCCTAATAATGGTAGAATCCCCTTGAGACAGAGGTGAAATCCAGCAGGTTCTGACAGGTTCTGGAGAACCGGTAGCGGAAATTTTGAGCAGTTTGGAGAACTGGTAGCAGAAATTTTGATTAGTTCGGAGAACCGGCAAATACCACCTCTGGCTGGTCCCAGAGTGGGGAATGGAGATTTTGCAGTATCCTTCCCCTGCCATGCCCACCAAGCCACACAACGCCCACCAAGCCACACAACGCCCACCAAGCCACGCCCACAGAACCAGTAGTAAAAAAAATTGGATTTCACCACTGCCTTGAGACATTTCTAACTATTCAATAATGGTGAATATCTGTAGCTCAGGTGTAGGATGAGGGTGAAGGTTGGTTCTCCGAGCTTGTGGTTGGTTTCTGAATATTTTGTTACCAGGTTAGGATCCAGAACCAAAGACAAGATAAAAAAAAGGATGAAAGAATGTAATCTACAAAATCAACTGTAACCATTGCAACCAACATCACATCCATTAAAAACCAGGATCCACGAACATCGGCTGGCAGTCAAAAGCCACGATCCCAAATCCTTAATCTCTAACCTCACCAACACCAAATGGCACCAGTTCGATTGGATCAACATAAAAATCATCGGCCATGCTACCACCTGCCATGCTAGTGAATTCATCGAAGCCTGGCACTTCACAAGCAATTCCATCAACAGACGCTTTGACCTACAGCCATCCTATCAACCCTCAGAATCCCAGTCAGCCCCATAGCCAACCAGAGACAGCACCGACCTTCAATCAACCTACATAAACCACCCCCAATTAGTACTTCACCTCCCAATAACCTTCACCTGATGTATCTTCCCCGTCACAAGAACTATTATAAGACTGTCACTGATGACTCACGGTTGACCCATCACAAAACCTTCACTTGATACACCCACACCTGAAGCCCTTATAAACAGAAGAACACCCATACTGGCATCCCCTAAACTCCACTAAAGATCTTACCTACCCTGGTAACGAAACGTTCAGAAACCAGCTTGGAGAACAAACCTTCAACCCTTATTTCTAACTATTCTTTTAGCGACTGATAAATCACTGATGATTTCAGGGGCATTTATTTCCCTTGGCCCTCCATTTAGGAAATCCACTTTGCTTCCATTGCAGCTCAACTCCAGGGGCGGGTTAAGAACGCTGCAGTCATTTTAGAATTATTTCTATTATTTCTGGAATGTAAATGCTTTGTCATTGTCATCTGTGAGTGTACGGTGTACAATTCTGCACTCAGATCCAGGTCACTTTGAATGACCAACTTGAAACTCTCCGCTAAGTGAGGCTGTTTCCCCTTGAAATGTACATATAGTTCAACTTGGCTTTGCAGAACCTCGTGTGTGTGTGTGTGTGTGTGTGTGTGTGTGTGTTTTCCTCCCTGCCAGTAAATGCTTGCTCTATTATATATTATTAGATTTGAGAATAAACTTGTGTGAAATTTTCCATCACGCTATCTTGGCTGTCTCTGGAAGAGCATTAAGGTGAGAGATTTCAAATAGTCTAATGTGACTGTCCTTGAAAGAAATTACTCCGGCAATACCAAGGAGACAAACTTTCATCTTCAAAATTCGACTGCAGAAGATGAAAGCATTCTTACTGCCGGTATTTACTTATCGAATTCATATTTAACATCCTATCTGCTTAGATATCACTCAGGGCGCCCTGTAACAATAAAAAGTGTAACGTATCAGAATGAAAACAATTAATATCCAAAATTAACATGATGAAAACATCCTTGCTATTCAATTGGAACCTTAGAGAGGACTGTAAGCTGCTGTAAACTGCTAAGAAGCAAAGGATTACAGCCAGTGGTGGGATTCAAATTTTTTTACTACCGGTTCTGTGGGCATGGCTTGGTGGGCATGGCCAGGGAGTGTGACAGGCAGCACTCGGCCTCCTGCCCTCCTGGGAGCAAAAATGGGCCACGGGGGGGAGGGGGACTCCTGGAAGGGGTGGGGCAGGAATGGGTGGGGCCAGCCAGCAATTTAACTACCGGTTCGCCCGAACTATTCCGAACCGGCTGAATCTCTCCACTGATTACAGCAGGTTATAAATTCAATCAGTTGACTAACCAATAAGAGAATAAAATTGTTCCATAATGCAACATTGCTTGTAGATCCCACTTCTGTTGCTAACATGGCTAAGTATGACATCCTTGTTTTAAAAGTTATGTTTACGTTTTTCATTGGACCTTAGTTCTTCTTCCTCCTTGACACTGGAATAGGTTCTCTCCCATTGTCTAATTACGTTCTAATTTTGGGCTGCAGAATTGTGGGGGGAAAACCTCAATGTTTTGAATTGGAAGGGGAACAGAACTATCCAAATCTCTTTTCTGAAGTAACGAATAGATCTGTGATATTCTGCACTCTACAGTTTGCAAAGAACTTTTAGAAAACTACCAGATCGCAAAGTACTTTTGGAAGGCTACCAGATTTCAAAGTACTTTTAGAAGATTACCAGATCTCTGTATAAAGCCCTTGAAATCTCATGCACTTGTCTTGTTAAAAACATTTCGTTAAAGAGTTAATGCAGGTGTCCTTGCTCAGTAAGATAATGGTGTCATCTGAACACTCTACTCAAGATTGTAATGTGAAATTCTAGGTGTGATAAAAATGTGGGAGGGGAGCTAGAGGGTGAGTAAGAATGACCTTGGGCCAAGAGTGGAACCTCTGGTAGGCTGTGGTTGAGCTCCGCTTTGAGGAGTTTGGTAGTATTGCACACTCTCTGATCAGTGGTGAAATTAAAAAGAAAAATTCCCTACCAGTTCTGTGGGCGTGGCTTGGTAGTGGGGTCATGTGACTGAGTAGACGTGGCCAACTCTTTTTTTTATTTTTTAAAGCATTTTTTTACTACCTATTCGCCTGAATCGGTAGTAAAAAAAATGCTTTTAAAAAGGTTCCGACGCTCAAGTGTGACAATCAGCTGGGCCGTGCTATCGTCAGAACCTTTTTTTTAAAAAAAATTAAAGCATTTTTTACTACCTGTCTGGGCGAACCAGCCCGAACCGGTAGCATTTCACCCCTGTCTCTGATCCACACAAGCTCCAATATCAAACCTCTCAAAAAGTGGCTATGTCAGAGCTACCACATAGAGCCTGCAGAGATCCACATGACCACTAGATGGCACCAAAGAGATACAAAGACTCTAATACTTTGCTGCCCTCTAATCAGGGGTAAAATCCAGCAGGTTCTGACAGGTTCTGGAGAACCGGTAGCGGAAATTTTGAGTAGTTCAGAGAACTGGCAAATACCACCGCTGGCTGGGCCCAGAGTGGGGTGGGAATGGAGATTTTGCAATATCTTTCCCCCAGGGGTGAGGAGGGAATGGGGATTTTGCAGTATCCTTCCCCTGGAGTGGGATGGGAATTGAGATTTTATAGTATCCTTCCCCTGGAGTGAAGATGGAATGGAGATTTTACAGTAACCTTCCCCTGCCATGCCCACCAAGCCACACCCACCAAGCCATGCCCACAGAACTGGTAGTAAACAAAATTGGATTTCACTACTGCCTCTAATGCTTGCATGGACTTTTCTTTATGAATATTAATAGGTATAAGAGAGTGACATGAAGAATGTTCATATCATATATTTCTCTCAATATTGTTATTAGGACAGTAACGTCCTACTAGTGGCTAGTGGAAAAGAGAAGAAGCATAGTTACGATGATGAATGATTAGGACCTTCCCAAAGAATCCCTCAATTTTTTTATTTATTTTTTGACAGTTGAAACTTAAATTGTTGCAGTTGGAACACTATTTATTTTATTTTTTTTTTTTGAAATGATTTAATTGCCAGCACTTAAATTAACAGTTTGCTGTTATGTGTGCACCACCTAGAGTTCCTCGAAATTAAGGTGGTCAGTCAATCAATCAATAAACAAATTTCTGTGTAAAGTCTTAATTACTGGTATCTTTTACTATGCAGATAGAGCCCTCATGTGATTGGATAAGTATTAGCAGTTTTGGCTACCACAGAAAATGTTTCCTCTAAAAATAAAAGGCTGTTATACAAAGTACTTGATTCTGTTCCGCATTTTGATGACATATCTCCAAGTGAATCATTGTCGTTTAAAAATAGACAAATTGTGTAAAATAATTACATATTAAAACGGAACACCATTATAATAATATTCAGGAGGCAAACTTGAATTTGGATTTAAAATAACTCTTGTTGCGTCACAAGTAAAATTCTTACATAGAGTGAGGGGAAGTGGTGGGTTTCAAAAACCTTTACTACCGGTTCTGTGGGTGTGGCTTGGTGGGCATGGCTTGGTGGATGTGGCAGGGGAAGGATACTGTAAAATCTCCATTCCCTCCCCACTCCAGGGGAAGGTTACTGCAAAATCCCCATTTCCTCCTGATCAGCTAGGACTCGGGAGGCAGAGAATAGATGGGGGAGGGGCCAGCCAGAGGTGATATTTACTGGTTTTCTGAATTACTCAAAATTTCCTCTACCAGTTCTCCAGAACTGGTCTGAACCTGCTGAATATCACCTCTGGTGAGGGGGATGTTTTTTCCAGCTTGCTTATGAAACCCAAGAAAACCCATCTGATATTTATTTCATTTTATAAATATTTATAAATAAATATTTCATTTCATGTAACACCTCTCCTGTGTGAGCTGCACTGGCTCCCACTGGTCTTCTGGATGCGATTCAAGGTGTTGGCCATTACCTTTAAAATGTTCCATGGCTTAGGACCTGGGTACCTATGAGACCGTCTTTTGCCACCAATAGCCTCCCACCGACCAGTTCATGCTCACAGGGAGGGACTACTCAGGGTACCATCAGTCAAATTATGCCGACTGGCGACCCCCAGGGGGAGAGCCTTCTCTGTGAGTGCTCCAGCCCTTTGAAATGAACTGCCCCTGGAGATACCGGATATCCCTCAACTTCGTGCTTTCCACCGTGCCCTCAAGACCCTGATGTTCAAACAGGAGGGGCTAAACATGTGAATGATTTCTAAATTTTATCTAATTCTGGGTTTTTATTTAATCGGGCCAAACTATGTAACAATTTTAATTAGCAATTTTATGACGTTTGTGTGCCTATATTTTTGCTGTACACCGCCCTGAGTCCTACGGGAGAAAGGCGGTATAGAAATATAATAAATAAATAAATAAATAAATAAATAAATAAATAAATAAATAAATAATTTTATTATTTAATTTATTTAATTTCTATCACCACCCATCTCAATCAAAGACTCAGGTGGGGAGGGGCTTACATTTCCAAAAACTATAAAAACCAATTTAAAAACCTTTAAAACGTATCATTTTTATCAGGGGAAGAATTTCAGCAACTAAAATGCATAATCTTACTTCGTGCAAGTTATATACAGAAAAAGGTCGGCGGGATCCTTGGTGCTCTCTGAGCTTAGTAGTTTTCTTCCAGGCGTTTCATTACCCAAACTAGGTAACATCATCAGCTTTAATAAAGAAAGGTTGATGTCAGTGGGTAATGAAATCTCTGCAAGAAAAGAGGCAGGGGTGTGCTTCAAAAATTTTAGCAAGGTTGCTGCCTGGTTGCTGAGTGGGCGTGGCCTAGTCAGCCTCCTGCACCACCGCAGGGGAGACATTTTTGCCCTCCCCAGGCTCCGGAGGCTTTCCTTGAGCCTCTAGGAGGGCAAAAATGGCCTCCCCAGGCTCCCCAACCTTCCCAAACGTCTGGTAGGCCTGTTTTTCGCCCTCCCCAAGCCTCCGCATGTGCCCTGCACTTACTTGCATCCAAAATGGGCAGCGTGGGAACTCATGGGGTGGGGTGGGTGGGGGACTTGCGGGTGGGGTGGGCGGGGCCAGCCAGGAGTGGGATTCCGGGGTTCTCCAAACTGCACAGAATCTTAGCTAGAGGTTCTCCCGAACCCCTGCAAACCGCCAGCAGCCCATTCCTGAAAGCAGGCAAGTGCAGAGAGCATCAAGGACTCCACAATTTCCTTCTCTCCTCCTACTCCTCCCCTCCCCCTCCTCCTCTTTGCAAATCCCACTCCTTCTAGCACTGAAGATATTACCAAGTTTGGGTAATATAATGTCTGCAAGAAAATAGACAAGCTGAGGGAGCACCAAGGACCCACAGTCTCCCTCTCCTCCTCCCTTCCTCCAGAATGCAGCTGCGCGGGTGATTATGGGTGCGACCCGATGCACCCATGTGACACCTCTCCTGTGCTAGCTGCACTGGCTCCCAGTGGTCTTCCGGGTGCAGTTCAAGGTGTTAGTGACCATCTTTAAGGCGCTCCATGGCTTAGGACCCAGATACTTACGGGACCGCCTTCTGCCACCAATAGCCTCCCACCGACCAATCCGCTCCCACAGAGAGGGACTCCTCAGGGTTCCGTCAGTTAAACAATGTAGACTGGCGACCGCCAGGGGAGAGCTTTCTCTATGGGGGCACCCGTCCTCTGGAATGAACTGCCCTCCCCCCCCCCCCCAGGGATATGTATGATTCCTGACCTGCGTATCTTTCGCCGTGCCCTCAAGATCCTGCTACTTCAACAGGCTGGACTGGCGTAACTAGAAATTGGAAAGCGGTGATTTAAATTTATGGGTTTTAATTTAACGGCCGAAATATTTAATCTGCTTTTAAATTGTTTTAAATTTTGTATTTTTACATTGTTTTATGATGGCTGTACACCGCCCTGAGTCCTTCGGGAGAAGGGCGGTATAGAAATTAAGTAAACCTCATCTAAACTTAAATCTCCTCCTCCTCCTCCTCCTCCTCCTCCTCCTCCTCCTCTTCCTCTTGCAAATTTCATTCTTTCTAGCATTGAAGACATTATCTAGTTTGGATAATGTAATATCTGCAAGAAAACATCCAAGCTCAGAGAGCACCAAAAACCCATCATGTCAACCCTGAGCTGGTTTCCTGGAAGACACGACTCTTCAATGCTTTGCTGACAGCAATTTACTAGTGACCAAGGGTGCCCTCTGCATGCTTTTCACAGCTAACAGCGTGCAAAGGCGTCACATATGAGAAGCTGTCATGAAGATCAATAGTTATGAGTATTCATTTTGTATTTAATTTTTCCATTGTGAATTTTTCAGCCTCCACTCAGATGACCAACGGAAGGAAGGCTTCCCTTCTAATTCCTTCTGTAGGACGTCAGCACCCACCCCTCTCCTAGGAAAATGAGATATTTTAGGAAATATTAAAAGAGAAGAATATTTTCCCTAAATATTCTGAAAAACACACATACACCCGCCACATTTGTCAAAGGGCCATTAAGGCCTGGGCCAGTCTATTCTTCATAACAATGATCTACCTCCTTCAGGCAGAGCCATAGTAGGAATTGCCCAAAGCCCTTTCATTACATTATCACCCAGCAAGAGTCAACCAAGCCTGGGACACAGATAATCTAAAAAGTTACCTCTGCATGGCCCCATGGGAGTCTGACAACCAATTGGAACACAAACTCAAATTCAAAGCCCAACAGAGAGCATAAAACCCAGGCACTCTCAGCATCTCGGCTCCTTTTTGCCATGTGGTCCTGTCCACCATTAAAAACCATTTTTCTAAGCAATCTCCACGTTTCCAGTGTCTTTCTCCTCACTTGGAACTGAACCCAGATGGACATTTCTTCCAACACTTCATATGGTGAGGTCCCATATGATTCTACGCTAGGAGACCTTTTGTTTTGGACCTTTAGAAAAAAATAACTTTGATCCTAGAAAATCTCTGAAGATGGATTTCTACCTTCCTACTTTGTTTCCCTGAAAATAAGACATTCCCTAATAATAAGCCCAATTGGGCTTTTGAGCACATGTACTAAAATAAGCTTCCCTCTGAAAATAAGCCCTCCTCAAAAATATTTAAACACAGAGCTGGAAATCAGGTAAGATGGCAAAAAGAACCCCATCTTGCTCTATGCATCCCAAAATAATAAGACCTCCCCAAAAATAAGGCCAAGCATTTATTTCAGGGTTCAAAAAATATATAAAACAGGGTCTTATTTTCGGGGAAACACGGTATTTCAGAGGTGAGCTTTCTGGGGAAAAAAACCCTCTCTCTTGTCCATAGTATACAATTTATTTAAATATATATATAAATAACCTACATTGTTTTTTTTAAAAAAGCCTAGAATTCAAAGCTATGCAAAATAAAATTAATTAAATGAAAACTAATTGGGGCATGTTGCCTTTTTTATTTAAAATGAACTATATTTTAGAGGTTTATTTGTTAGACAGAAGCCCCTGGGCACAGGTGACCTATAAAAAGAAATAATGAAGAGGGTTGGGAACTATTTCTTCTGTTTCTTTGCACACTGGGAGAAAATACAGTAGGAAAAATCCTGCATAACGGAGTAGAAGGACATGCAGGAGGTTACAAAAGAGTAAAAATCCAAATATCTTTGACAAAGAATATGCTTGTTGTATTGCTTGTTGTATTGTTGTTGTTCTTATTATTTTCCCTGTGCACAATTACCATATAGATGTACATAACCACTTATTGTATTTCAGATTTTTTAGTTTTTTTCTGATTGAGTTCCTTGAGGATCTCATGCTAAGCTTCTCTTTTTTGAGGTATTCCTTCCTTCCTTCCTTCCTTCCTTCCTTCCTTCCTTCCTTCCTTCCTTCCTTCCTTCCTTCCTTCCTTCCTTCCCCATCTATCTTTCTTCTTCTTTCTCTTTCTTTCTTTCTCTTTATCACTCTTTCTTTCTTTCTCTTTATCACTTTTTTTCTCTCTTTTCTTTCTTCCTTCCTTCCTTCCACCCTCCCTCCCTTCCTTCCCCCATCTTTCTTTCTTCTTTCTTCTATCTCTTTCTTTCTTCTTTCTTCTTCTCTTTCTTTCTTTCTTTCTCACTTTTTCCCCCTCTCTCTCTTTCCTTTCTTCCTCCCTCCCTCCCTCCCTTCACCCATCTTTCTTTCTTCTTTCTTCTTTCTTCTTGCTCTTTCTTTTTTTCTATTTCTTTCTTTCTTTCTCACTTTCTCTCCCTCCCTCCCTCCCTCCCTCCCTTCCTTCCTTCCTTCCTTCTTTCCTTCCTTCCTTCCTTCCTTCCTTGTCTCAGAAGCACTTGTACTTGTTTTCCTTAGGCAAATACCCATAGCAAATCTACCAGATTCCCAGAGAACCCTCAAGGTTCTACATTTTATTCCTGTTTTTTCTTCAGAATTCAACTTCAATTTTGCTCTTGAGTCATTGCCAGTATGAAGGCACACATCGCCCTCCTTTAAATAAAACAACTTGAGTACCTGTTTTTGATGTAAAAATCCATTGTGACATTTTGACAGCTAATGATTAAAAGACTTTTTCTTGCATTTTTTTTTAACAAGCAAATAAGAATATTTAACCGGAGAAGGAAACACAGAGAAAAGAAAGGTGCTATTGTTGCTGAGGGTTAAAGTAACTGTCAGAGTTGAAATGATCCCAAGCTAAGAAGGTCCACTGAAGGAATTTTTAAAAGTATTTATGTATGAAAGCTGACAATGAGCCAGCTAATAGATGCACAACTCACTATGAAGGCATGACATTACCACAATGCCATAGAAATAAGTATATGGCATTAAAAGCAGTCTCCATGAGGAAACAAAATAGCTATGTACTTCTCTTTCATCAAAGTAGTCAGTTTTGCCATTTCAGCCAACTCCACCAACTTCAGCAACCATTCTTCCATGGTATGGAATCGAAGTGTCCTTCTATTTTTGTGCGTACAATAGTCTTGCTGCTGGCAACATCTATAATAACAAAGTTCCAATTTTTTTTTCTCCAGTTCTTATTTCCATTTGGCCCAAAAGGAAAAGTTCTTCTGAACTTCATGCATGATGTGGAAAAGAATGAAACTCTGACTTTGGGTTTTACAGATTAGACCGACAGATCTTTAGAGAAATGGTTTGTTTTTAATGCCTTATTTTACTTTCACAGAGAGAGCTGGAAGTCAATGCTTCTTTTTCTTTTCTTTTCTTTTCTTTTCTTTTCTTTTCTTTTCTTTTTCTTTTTCTTTTTCTTTTTCTTTTCTTCCTCTATCTTTTCTCGCTTCCCTTCCTCCTTCCCCCTCACTGCTCTTCTATTTACTTTTGTATTTTTATTTTACAATACTCAATAAAACTCAATAAAAAATGCTTACATTAAAAAAAGAAAGGAAGGCAGGCAAGCAGGCAGGCGGGCCGGAGGGAGGGAGGGAGGGAGGGAGGGAGGAAGGAGGAGGAAGGAAGGAAGGAAGGAAGGAAGGAAGGAAGGAAGGAAGGAAGGAAGGAAGGAAGGAAGGAAGGAAGGAAAGATATGGAGATTCCAGTTTCACACTGTGGATTGTAGCCGACCATTCTCCTGGCATTCACAAAACTGTCTTGCCTCTTTGCCATCTGACTGACAACCAACTCCACCCTGGGCTTCCTTGAACTCCCAATAACCTTGTCTAGTCTAGTAATTCATTTCCAGGCAGACTTTTAACCATTTAAAATCTCGAGGATGAGAAGAACTCCCTGGAGCTGCTCCTTGGTGCAGTATGATTTGAGAATTGCTGTTGCTCTGAGTTTGCTTATTTTAGTGTTTTATGGTGACTGGGAACATATCTCGTTTAACATCAGTTCACAGCCAAAGGGTTGATAAGTCTTCATAAAATCAATCAGTTTATCAATCAGTCAGTTCTGGTTAGATCTAGATCAGTGTTTCTCAACCTTGGAAGCTTGAAGATGGGTGGACTTCAACTCCCAGAATCCCCCAGCCAGCCATCCTCAAGCTTCCAATAAAGTGCTTTTATCCATCACAGAATAAAGTGATAACTGCCAGAAGCTATCAAGCATCCATCAAACTCAAATCTTGTTTTTTCTTACTTTCACTTTGGGTACCTTATGTAATAGATTCTGGAATGCTATAGCCACAATATACCTTTATATCAGTGAAACATTTGACAAGTACTTAAAAGCCGCTTGTAAGAGTAGACTATTGTGAACTGACTGAGCAAATAGCGTGATGTAGCTGTAGGGAAAAAAGCAAATATATCAACAGAACAACTGCTAACTAAATTCTTCCCAGTCAGAGAATGCAATCATTCCCTTTTATTCCTTCTTGGTCAGCTTCCACTTTGAAAACTGTCCAGTTTGGGGGCTGCACACCTTAAGAAGAATTCAGAGTACTTGGGACAAATTAAGAAGAAGCTCACAGGTCTCGAAATTAATTCCTATCAAAAGAGACTGAAGGAGCTAGTAAATTTAGCTTTGGGAAGAAGAGGAGGAGGAGGAGGAGGAGGAGGTCAAAACTGGTTGTCTCTCATTTCAAAGATTAGGACATGGGATTTTCTGACTGAAAACCATATTCTGATTTTTTGGGGGATACGGGGAGAAGGAAGAGCAAGCTAATAGTTGACCCAATTAGCCAAACATGTTTTGGATTCCCCTTTGCTTGATATGTTCAAGGAGAAGTGGAACAACCAATTTAATTTACTTTAGATTTACTTAATGGCAGAAAAGATTCCAACTAAGATACAATAGGAGAAGCAAAATATATTAAGGAAGTTACATGTTCCATTAAAAAAAAAAAAAGAACCACACCACATTAGCCAGCCTCTGTCTTTCAAAATTTCGTGAGATATATTCTAGTCAGTAGAGTAGCTGCTTTGTTTTCTCCTTTGCTCTCAGAATTATGCCTTCTCTACTGTTTCATCTGTAGTAATCAATTTGTTCCAGTGCAAGATGCAATCATTATTTTCAAGAACTGGGTCAGGACTGTCTTTGTAATAAGGAGTCGTTCTGAATTGATTTATTGGTACTGAATACTCAATTGGCATGGAGAATGGGGTTTGCAACTTGACCGTGTCTGCAAATAAGTCAGGGCAACTATTTTGTCTTCTGCTCCTTTCTAAATACTTTTGTATGCCATGGAAGTGCTAAATACCATTTTTTAAAACAAGGTGTTTGATAGTTATTGAAAGCAATTGTGCAGTCTTGAATTCAGGTGATTCATTTTAGCCAAACACAGCCTTCTCCTTCCCCAAACCTACAGTGGTCAGGAAGTGACCACAAAACTCTGGCCATCCCTCCAAGCCCCCCCATTCTGAAGCCATGAGATGCCAACTGCAAACTCAGTGCCTGACGAAGGAAGAAAAGTAAACATGGAAAATTAGTCCATGAATGATATCCATGACTCATGAATTGGAGATTGGTTTCTGTTGTCTCTAAAGCAGCTCAGAGAATATGAGCAAAAATCATAATTTCTCTCTCTCTCTCTCTCTCTCTCACTCTCACTCTCACTCTTTATCTATTTCTTCTTCTGTTTGTGTATCAGACAAAATCCCACTTTATTTATTGATGTATTTATTACATCTGTTTTTATACACCCGTATTGTATCAGAGACTTAGTGGCTCAGTGGCTAAGATGCTGAGCTTGTCGATCAAAAGGTCGGCAGTTCAGCGGTTCAAATCCCTAGTGCAGTATAACGGGGTGAGCTCCTGTGACTTGTCCCAGCTTCTGCCAACCTAGCAGTTTGAAAGCATATAAAAAATGCAAGTAGAAAAATAGGGACCACCTTAGTGGGAAGGTAACAGCGTTAGTCATGCCGGCCCCATGACCACAAAGACATCTCCAGACAGCGCTGGCTCTTCGGCTTTGAAACGGAGATGAGCACCGCCCCCTAGAGTCGGGAACGACTCGTACATATGTGCAAGGGGAAACTTTACCTTTACCTTTATCGTATCAAGTCAGGGCAGTTTACCAAATAAAACAAGAATAAAATTCCACCCACTCAAACCTTAAAAACATCTTTAAAAATTCAGTTCAGGAAAGCTCAGGAAACTGAAACAGAAAAATAATGTATTTCATTGACTGGTTATTGTATAATTTGTTAAAAGCATGGCTCAAAGACTGAGCTAGGAGTAGAGACACACACATTACAAAATCTCAGCTAGTCTTCTTTTGAGGTAACTAGGATAAATCCTCTCTTTTAGCAGCACTCTTCCTTTGAAATCAGGCTCTTCATAGCCTCACTGAGGTAGATCATAAGTCTTGCCCATAATGTCCTACCTTTTAGCTGTGAGGGTAAACCACAATAGCAAAACAGAACTTTCTCTTCTGTTGGCATCAACAGAAGCTAAAATTTCCTCTGGTGAAACCTATGGTGGCGTTGGCACATAAGCGACACAGGGCAAGGAACATGGCTGGCATCAGGGAGCAACTTAGAGCAAACAACACTGGATTGAATGAGATCGCAATGGCCATTTGGAAAAACTCAATGCACAGGATATGCTCCTATTTCTCCATAGCTGACATGCTGTCAGGCATGATTTTACATTGGAGCATCTGTGTAGAACATCCATATCTAAAAGAATCTAGAAAAATCAGCAAGAAGTGAATAACCCAGAAGAAAAGGAAGATATTATTATGATTTATATTGATATTGTTTCCTGATTGCTTATTTGTTCCTTATGATTATCATTAACTGTTGTACCTTATGATTCTTGATGAACGTGTCTTTTCTTTTATGTACAATGAGAACATATGCAACAAGACAAATTCCTTGTGTGACCAATCACACTTGGCCAATAAAAAATTCTATGCTTTGCTTTGCTATGCTATGCTATGCTATGCTATGCTATGCTATGCTATGCTATGCTATGCTGTATGAAACAGTAAGGCAGCTATTACAGACTTGCTTGATGGTGAGGACAGCTGAAACTTACCTTCAAATCACCTTTGCCTGAATAGTCATCTTATCACACATGTTAGCAAAATAGCAAAATGATGGAATAACAACATAATAACAGAGTAAGAGAGTTGGGAGGGGCCTTGGAGATCTTCTAACAGAATAACAGAATTGGTAGGGACCTTGTAGGTCATCTACTCCAACCTCCTGCCCAAGCAGGAGACCCTACACCATTTCTCACAGTCCAGTCTCTTCTTGAAAGCTTCTAGGGATGAAGCTCTTCTGACAACTTCTGAAGGCAACTTCTGTTCCACTGGTTGATTGTTCTCACTGCCAGAAAATTTCTCCTTATTTGTAGGTTGAATCTCTCCTTGACCAGTTTCCGTCCATTATTCCTTGTCTGGCCTTCAGGTGCTTTGGAAAATAGTTTGACCCCCTCCTCTCTGTGGCAGCCCCTCAAATATTGGCACACTGATATCATGCCTCCCCTGGTCCTTCTCTTCACTAGACTAGCCATGCCCAGTTCCTGTAACCATTCTTCATATGTTTTGGCCTCCAATCCCCTAATCATCTTGGTTGCTCTTCTCTGCACTCTTTCTACAGTTTCTAAAAAGACTTTAGTCTCTAGTCCAATGCCTGCTGAAGCAGGGAACCCTATTACTATTTCAGACAAATGATTGTCCAATCTCCTTTAAAAACACCAGTGTTGGAATATCCACAACTGGTTTGACAAACAAAACAATTTATAGCATCTTTGTGTTCAAATTCAGTGCAGATAAAGGATATCACACAGTATGAGAATTGTCTACTATAGAGGGAATTGACTGGAGGAAGGCTACTCTTAAATTACAACTCTGTACTTTGCAACAGAGGAAATACACCAAAGGCAAAATCTGGGGGAAAAGAAGCAGAAGGAATTCAATAAAAAGTTTTGCCCAACAACTATAACACAAGAGAAATGCTGATAAAACATAACCACACTTCCACATTCATGAGGGTGAAATATTATAATTCCGATGTCTATTCTTTCTCTAGAAAGTTAGCTGCTTTTGGAGTGTATTAATGAATAATAAAACGGACTCGGTATTTCCCACTGCAGTCAACTTTGCTGTCACGCTATTAATGATTCATAATGACTGTCAGCTTAATAGTTTTATGCCAGATAAAAGCAATCCAACATCAGAAAGTAGCCAGCATCTTTTCCATGCGACTTGCTCTCCAGATATTTCCAGCAATATTGCTAAACACAATCACTAAACATAAAAATGCAGAACAGGAGACTTACAATGGGAAAATGGTTTTAAATCATTCAAGTACATAGCTGAAATCATGTGAAATGTTTCATTGCATTACCTCTGGTGAAGCGGAGAAAAGCCGGGGGTGGGGGTTGTAGGGGGGTAGAAGGGGGTTGGGAGATGACCTGAAGATGGTTTATTTTTATTTTGTTTTATTATTTTGTTTTATTATTTTATTTTATTTTAATATTTCATTTCATTTCACTTCACTTTTTTATTTTATTTTATTCATTTTATTTCATTATTTATTTTATTTTTCCCATTCAAAGGCCTAAAACAATCAGAATGGAGGAAGTTTAAAATCAGAGCAAAATAATTCTGTATTCCCTTCAGAGCAATATTTAACCCACTACACACACACACACACACACACACACACACACACAAACCCCTTATTTATTATTTTATTTTATTTTATTATTTCATTTCATTTCATTTCACTTTTTTATTATATTTTATTCATTTTATTTCATTATTTATTTTATTTTTCCCATTCAAACAATAAGAATGGAGGAAGTTTAAAATCAGAGCAAAATTATTCTGTGTTCCCTTCAGAGCAATATTTAACCCCTACACCCACAAACCCCTTATTTATTATTTTATTTTAATTTATTTTATTTTATTTTATTATTTCATTTCATTTCATTTATTTTATTTTATTTCATTATTTCATTTCATTTCACTTTTTTATTTTACTTTTATTATTTCATTTTATTTCACTTTATTTTATTTCATTTCATTTCATTTCATTTCATTTCATTTTATTTTATTTTATTTTATTTTATTTTATTTTATTTTATTTTATTTTATTTTATTTTATTTTATTTTATTTTATTTTATTTTATTTATTTTATTTATTTTTCCCATTCAAAGGCCTAAGACAATAAGAACGAGGGAAGGTCTAACCAGTTTAAAATGAGAGCAAAATTGTTCTCATTTTGCTCTGTGCAAAATGCATCTCTGTGATCCCTTCAGAGAGATATTTAACCCCCACCCACCCCCCACCACCACACACACACAATCCTCTCTGATTTTTCAAAATGCAGCAAGGGTTTATGCAGCCCCACTTGTGACTCTGTTAGCTTTCTTTGAAGTAAGCTTTTGTAACTATGATGATGTCCTTCCACTGACAATAAACAGTTCTAAAAACTCACCCCAAAGAGGGGTGGGGGGTGGGGGGGAAAGCAGCATTGTTATGCTGGCACTTATTAATAGAACAATAGCTCTCGCAAGCATCAGATGTGAATCTTGCAAACGGAATTCAATATAAGGTTGCCTTTTAAATGACACTTTGCGGCAGGTTTTCACATGCTTAAAGCACAACAGGAGGTTAACCCCTCTTCAAATATTAAATCAAAACTTGTTTTTAATTCAGTAGTTTTTATGGGAACACAAATACACACACACATTTCCCATCCGTGGTGTAGTTTCAAGCTGGAGAATAAAACTCTACATCCCCAGTTGCTTCTTGGCAAAATGTCAGGCAGCTACAATGAAGAAAGTTTAAAACGGTGAGGAACATATACTCTGGATGGAAATCCAACAATTATGAATTTCACTCCCCCCCCAAGTTTTGTCTCTGTCTTTGGACCGAGATCCCCTAAGCCAGGGGTGTCAAACTCAAGGCTCCGGGGCCAGATCTGGCCTGCAGGGCCACCCTGGAATCAGCAAAGGACCAGCCTTTGCTGCCTCTGCCAATGAAAACAGAGCTCAGGAGGGCCACCCATGACCCTCCTGAACTCCATTTTCACTGGCAGAGGGCTGCAGGAGGCAATTACAGCCAAAAATGGAGATCGTGAAGGCCATGGGCAGCCCTCCTGAGCACCATTTTCACTGGCAGAGGGTTGCAGGAGACCACTGCAGCCAAAAACAGAGCTCGCGAAGGCCATGGGCGGCCCTCCCGAGCTCCATTTTCACTGGCAGAGGGTTGCAGGAGGTAGTCACAGCCACAAAAAGGAGCCTGAGTAGCGTAGGGGAGTAATGCCTCCTACAAAGGCAGCATTTAAGATCCAGCTGCTGCAATTACTTGTGAGTTCAATCCCAGGCAGGCTCAAGGTCGACTCAGCCTTCCATCCTTTATAAGGTGGGTAAATTGAGGACCCAGTTTGTTGGGGGCAATAAGCTGACTTTGTATAAAATATAATAAATATACAAAAGTATGAAGGCTATTGCTTAATGCATTGTAAGCCGCCCTGAGTCTCTGGAGAAGGGCGGCATATAAATCAAATTAAAAAAAAAAATGGAGCTCGGGAGCCTGTTTTTGCTGGCAAAGTGCTCAGGCCACCACAGACGCCCCTAACACAAGTAACATCGATCTGGCCATACCCACCCTGGCCATGCCCACCTGGCCTCTCCGAGGTCAAACACAACCCTGATGCAGCCCTCAATGAATCGAGTTTAATATCCCTGCCCTAAGCAATCTCCAAATCCGCGCAGTTGCCAACGTTGGTATCAGCCAAGCTTTCTGCCTGATTAGACCTGTTACATTTTAAGAAATAATTTAAAAACGGGGATCTGGCTTGTTAAAACTAAAATGTCACCCTTCGGCGGTTTTATTTATAAATGTGTTTGTTTTCAAGATATTACCAAACATGCAATGCCTCACAGCCATTCTGGAAATGGTGTAGCTGAGTTTGCTTGGTGGTGTGATCTACCTGTGGGCATCCTTACGGCAGGATATGTGAGAGATAGTGCCCATGGAGGGGGAGCTAGGATGATGGACTAAAATGAAGTGAAAGCTTGCTTGGAAGGAAGGAGAACATTCCAGAAAGGGGAGGGAGACAAGACACAGCCCAGTTCAGAAATAGATAGGAGACTGTGGAAGGGAATTAGAATAACCACTCCCTGGTCCCAAAGGTTCTTTTTCAAGAGGCAACTGGATTTTCTTGTTTTTCTTTGAAGAAGGTTCGCTTCTCATCCAAGAAGCTTCTTCAGTTCTGACTAGATGGTAGGGAATGGAAGGATTTATATTCCTTGCAGACAAGTGGTCATTTGAATTCTTTTAGAGAGTTGTTGAGGCCGCTTGGAGGTTTATCTGTGTCATCAGGGTCACCTGAGCAGTGCAAATGGGTGTGGAGCTTTTTTGAACTGCTGAAAGGGCTGTGTTGTCATATTCCCCCCCCCCATTTGCTTATTTATTTATTTATTATTTATTTATTTATTTATTTTATTATATTTTTATGCCACCCGTCTCCCGAAGGACTCAGGACGGTGCACAGCCATGTTAAAAACAATAACAAGACAAAATTTAAAAATCATTTAAAATAATTCAATCAATTTTGGCCGAATTTAAAACTCCCAACTAAAAATCATGTTTAAAACCTTTTAAAAAACCCAATTAAAATCACTGTCCCATCAGACCAGCTTGCTGAAATAATAGGGTCTTCAGAGCATGACAGAAGGCACGGAGGTCGGGGATCCTTCGTATATCCGGGGGCAATTTGTTCCATAGGGCAGGAGCCCCCACAGAGAAGGCTGTCCCCCTGGGGGTCGCCAGTCGACAATGTTTGGCCGACGGCACCCTGAGGAGGCCCTCTCTGTGGAAGCATATCGGTCGGTGGGAGGCAATCGGTGGCAGAAGGTGGTCCTGTAGATATCCAGGCCCTAAGCCATGTTGAGAGAGGGCTGTTCAATTTTGAAAAAGATGGCCTCTTTGACCCCAGTGGATCTCTCTGTCCAAAATGTGGACTTTGCTATCTTCAAAAGAGTGGCCTTTGCCTTTAAATGCAGATAGACTGCTGGATCTTGTCCTGATGGGTTTGTTCTCCTATGTTGTGGCATGCTTCCATTCCCCATCAACCAGTCAGAGCTGAAGAAGCTTCATGGATGAGAAGTGAAATATCTTCAAAGAAAAACGAGGAAGTCCATTTGCCTCATGAAAATCCACCTTTGGGATAACCATGACCTGAATGACTGAGAATCAGTGGTGGGATTCAGCCAGTTCGCACCACTTCGGGAGAACCGGTTGTTAATTTTCTGAGCAGTTTGGTGAACTGGTTTTTGGAAGAAATAATTAGGACAGAGAACCGGTTGTTAAATTATCTGAATCCCACCACTGCTGAGAATCTCCATAGACATATAGCCAGTCCCTAGAATCTTCCAGGGTATGTCATTTAGGATGACAGTAGTAAGGGTTCCGTCTGGAAAGATTCTGTCTGCTGTGTGTGAGCCAATATTTGAGGGGCTGCCACAAAAGAAGAGGGAGTCAAGCTATTCTCCAAAGCACCTGAAGGCAGGACAAGAAGCAATGGATGGAAATGAATCCAGGAGAGAAACAACCTAGAATTAAGGAGAAATTTCCTAATAATGGGAACAATTAACCAGTAAAACAGCTTACCTTAAGAAGTGTTGAGTGCTCCATCAATAGAGGCTTTTAAGAAGAGACTGAACAGCCATTGGTATGTAATGGTATGGGGTGTAATGGCGAACCTATGGCATGCGTGCCACAGGTGGCATACTGAGTCATATCTGTGGGCATGTGAGCATTGCCCTAAGTCAGCTCCCCCAGCTGATTTTTGGGCCTTCTGGGCCCACTGTAAATCGGGAAATAGGCTCTTTCCGGTCTCCAGGGGGCCTTCTGGGAGGTGGGGAAGGCTGTTTTTGCCCTTCCCATGCTCCAAGAAACCGTCTGGAGCCTGGGGCAGGTTAAAAACAGACCTACTGGGCCCACTGTGCCATCACATGCCAAAAGCAGGGAAAGTGTTGGGGGGGGTCATGCATGCATGCATGGGGGGGTTGGGTCACATTGAATTATGGGTGTGGGCACGCGCACGTGTGACCCCCCCATAACCCCCCCCCCACGTTTGGCACGCGATAGCAAAAAGGTTAGCCATCACTGGTATAGGGTCTCCTGCTTGAGGAGGGGGTTGGATTACAAGGTCCCTTACAACTCTGTTGTTCTGTTCTGTTCCTCACGTGCACCAAAACCTCATTCATTAACTTTATTCCATGTTTCTTGCTTTTGCATGATAAAACAATGGACACATTAATCATTGTGTGGGAGGAGGCAACTAGTTAAGCTTTGCACATGGTTTACCCTTAACTCAGTTCTATGCAGGTAATGGGTAAAACACTCTGTGCTTTTGGTATTAGCAGAATGGATAGAATTACCTGAGCCACAGTGGCTCAGTGGTTAGAATGCAGTATTGCAAGCTACTTCTGCAGACTGCCGGCTGCCTGCAATATGGCAGTTCAAATTTCACCAAGCTCAAAGTTGACTCAGCCTTCCATCCTTTCCGAGATGGGTAAAATTAGGATCCAAAATTGTTAGGGGCAATGGGCTGACTCTGTAAAACCGCTTAGAGAGGGCTGTAAAGTGGTATATAAGTCTAAGTGCTTTTGCTATTGCTACCTGCTCAGATAACATGGCCTGATAAAAAAGAGATTTCTATCTTTAGGACACTCATCAGTGGTGGTTTCAAAATTTTTTTACTATGGGTTCTGTGGGCGTGGCTTGGTGGGCATGGCTTGGTGGGTGTGGCAGGGGAAGGATACTGTAAAATCTCCATTTCCTTCCGATCAGTTGGGACTCAGGAGGCAGAGAATAGATGGGGGCGGGGCCAGTCAGAAGTGGTATTTACCAGTTTTCCAAACTACTCAAAATTTCTGCTACCGGTTCTCCAGAACTGGTCAGAACCTGCTGAATACCACCTCTGACACTCATCCAGTATAATATCTATTAACTGTTCAATTATGCCAAATTTCCCTGCAGTATGTTCTAGAATGTATTATCTGCTCCAAGGTTAGATTCAAAGAAAACGAATCTCATAAATGCCCATACATAACTTATCATCACTTCATGATATGGCTAATGTTTAGGATGGTTTTTCTAGTGATATAGAGTGAGCTAAAAATATTGGGAGAGGGGGGAAAACTTTTATACTTAAAACTCTTTGTTAAAGATGTAACAGGCTCTATTAAAAAGCAAGTGCTTAAAAGATGCAGAGGCGATGATTGACAAGTTAGAGTCACCTGCGTGGTGTCAGTTGGAACTAAGTTTAGAGAAGTCTGTTAATTTCAGTTTCCTTCAGATTCTCTTTTTTTTTTTCAGTCTTAAATTTGGTTCAATTCTTTTCCACATCAGTTTCAGATTTTTTTATTTAAGTAGTTCACATGAAAATGTCTGTCTTGCAACTTCACATACATTTTTACCTACATATATGAAATGCCCTTAGGAGATTGTGCAACATATTTATCTGAAAGTAGATAAATACAATGCAGAACTGTTCGTTTTCTTGAATCAACAGAATCAGAAGGATGTCCTTGGACTGGGGAATGTCCTCTCCTTGAGATCTTGGTTCAAAAGTGTGAAATCGAATATGTTAGAGTTGCATCGGGGGCTATAATTATTCAAGGCAGGAATATCAGTTTGTTAATAAAACTGATAGTTTTGTTAGTTAGTTTGGGAAATGAAAAGTTTGCAAGCAAACAACCGAGTTCAGAAAACACCAAGGACCCCTCAATGAAGTCTATCCATCACAGGCCTCAAACATAGAATGAAAGCATAAAATGCATAAGCGAGCATTGGATTTAAACTACGACGGCACTTCTATGTTGGTGCAGGATCAGCTGGATAAAATAACTTCATCCTACATCCTTCATCTGTAATCAAGTTTCCTTATTTAGAAGTGCCATGTCATACTTCTGCCACACTTGAAGCACAATTTGAAACTTCTCCATCTCTATTTGACCCTCAGTTACAAGACCCTCAGTTACAAGGTGACTAACAAGCATGTGTGTTGTGGCCCGTCAGCGGCCTGTGCAGATTGCAGCTGATTCTGACAGTGAGGAGGCTGGTGTGGTATTGCGCCAGCAGCCTGTGCAGCTGGCACCCGAGTAAGACAATGAGGAGGCTGGAGAAGCTGTGGTGCCAGAGGCAGGGATTCAGCCAGGGCCTTCAGAGCCCCCAGAAGCTCCTTTAAATGAAAAGGACAAAGAGGAGGAGCCTCTTCTTGATGCACGGGCGCGCAGAGCTGCCAAAAGGCAGGAGTGGCTCCTCAGGAGGAGGTCTCCTAGAGAATAAGGCTTGTGGCTAATTGGCCACTCCCTTAGCCTATTTAAGGAGGAACGCCAACTGAAGCAAGTTGTAGGGAAAACTTTAGTTCGTTCTCCTTCGCGTCTGGATTCTCTGCAAATTGCTTCTGGGCTTTCTGCCAACCTTAGTAAGATTGTGATTACTTTATGTTTGGTTTCTTGCAGGCTGTTAAGAAAGTTTATTAACAGTCTTTGTTTGAAAGAAACTGAGTTATTTTGGTAAATTTAAATTTGGTTCAGACTTTGTGTGTGCTGTGTTCTTTGGGGTCCGTAGCTAGGGCAGAACAATGTGTGAGTTGAGCCTTAATTTTGTCTGCCTGTGTGATATAGATGGGGATTTCACCGGTGGTGAAATGTAAAATTTGTTATAACCAGTTCTGTGGGCATGGCTTGGTGGTGGTGGTGGGGTTAATGTGACTGGGTGGGCCTGGCCAACTTTTTTTTTAAAAAAAATTAAAACATTTTGTTACAACCTATTCAGGTGAATACGCTGTAAAAAATGCTTTTAAAAGGTTAAAAAAAACAGCTCTGACAATCACAGCTGTGCCGTGATCGTCAGAGCCTTTTGTTTAACCTTTTAAAAGCAGGAAGTAACGACATGAGGGTGGGTGGGCGGGGCCTCGTGCCGCCATCGCTACCAGTTCTCTGAACCACCTGCCACAATTGCTACGGGATCGCCCGATCCGGTCCGAACCGGGAGCATTTCACCCCTGGATTTCACCTTGTTGGAAGAAATATCCAGCTTCAGTTCCAATCCGGGAGAAAGGCACTGGAGATAAAATGGAGGCTGGAGACTGGAGGCCGATTGGAAAGAAAGATTCCTTTTATCAGTGAAGCAGAACCATCAACACATGTGATTCTGGGCAGTTGACCAATTGGTTTGATGAGTACATGGATTTTTATAAGTTTCAGAGATGCTGCCAGGGAGGTCGTGGAATGTCTGAAATGCCCTTAGAAGATTGTGCAATGTAGTGAGATCTGTGTCTTCTACTAAATGGTAGTGGGTTAATCCGATTATGTCCTGAATGGTCATGTCCTGTTCTTGGAATCTGGGTGGAGAAGAATGTAAATTTTTTAATCCCATTGCTGGAGGTGAATATCTTTTGTTTCTGAATAGCCTTTCAGAATTCTGAATTATCTTTCTTAATGGGCACAAAATATTTGCTGGGGGCTATTAAGACAGACTGAGTCTGCTTTCTGCCTTTAAGAGCATGTTTCTCCATTTCTCCTTTAGGGAAATATATTATTCTGCCTTTTTTTAATATTTCCCAAAATATTTCATTCTTCTGGATTGGGGTGGGGGGCTTCCCACAACCTCTTATCACTGGAAGTATAAGAAATCCCAGCTGAACACAAACAGGCAGCCGGCAAATATTGTACGTAGATATTTATTTTAGCGTGTGTCTCAAGGAGGAACCTTAACCCACCATTGGGAATGCACGTTTAAAATCAACAGACGACAAGAAATACATGATTACAGTGGACTGGAGAAATATCCACATTTCAGCAGCATCTGCTTATAACCTAGGTGTAAAATGTGATGGCAGGTTTGTTCTGTGAAGTCTGTTTTCCCCAAACAACAGAAAGAAAGAAAGAAAGAAAGAAAGAAAGAAAGAAAGAAAGAAAGAAAGAAAGAAAGAAAGAAAGAAAGAAAGAAAGAAAGAAAGAAAGAAAGAAAGAAAGAAAGAACATTGCCAGAAGCTTTTTTTCCAGGGTGTCAGGATTTTTTGTATGAAACATTGACAATCCAAGCTCCTTTGCTGAAGAAGCTGTCAGAAGCTTCTTACAAAGAAAAACAGAAGGGAAAAAAAATAGATCTATGCCAGGGGAAATGTTTTAAGAGCAGCTACAGAGAATTTTGCAAGAGGCTTAGAAAAAAAATATATCACCTGGTTTAGCAAAATGTTGTTCAGAGGAGCACTGAAAATCAATCTTGCAGTCTTTGTTGTGTTCTTCTCAAGAATCGTTTTGCAAGAATCGTTTCTGCAAGAATCGTTTTGCAAGAATCGTTTCCGCTTGTTCCTGCATTTGGAGTCAGATCGGATGAAATCTGAGAAGGTCTAATGGTGCTTGGTAATCATTTGTTTAATTAGCAAACAGAAAAGGGAACAAAGAGCAAAACAATATAAGAGATTGGGGAAGGGGGCAAATATATATATATATATATACATCAAGCAATACGTTCTAGATAGAAAATATTGCATCTACCTAAAGTGGGAGCCGTTGGATGGTCACTGGATAACTTTATATTCACTATATTCTAAAAGATATTCTGAAGGCAGGAAATACCTCCAGCTGGAGAGAATACAGAGTCAACATAACCTCCTTGATATTCTAAAGTAACCCCCTAACTTGTCAGAAGAAAAGAGAGCATCCTAATGAAACATTGTTAAAGGTGATTAGGCCAGAGAATAGCACCTGGACGGGAAGCAAATATCAAAAGAAGAATTTGTACTTTAGCCAGTTACAGAAGAATAATGAATGTTTGGCAAGGATGAGGTAAAACTTAGTAATTAGGAGATGTCAATTAAAAATAACAAATGTATGTTAACCATATATGGAAAGTTGCTGTGTTAGCAGAATCCTTTGTTTAGAAAAGTGTATAATGTGTCATACAATCATGGAGTCTTTAATCAGAGCTAAGATTGGAAACCTAGCTTGAGTCTCTTGTGCAAAATAAAACTCTCTCTGGCTGACCCAGGGATGTTGCTTGGTCACTTCATTCCATAACATACCTACCTTAAAGCAGAGGTGGGATTCAGTCAGTTCGCACCAGTTCAAGCGAACTGGTTGTTAACTCTTTGCAAAGTTCAGAGAACCAGCTAATCCCACCTGTGGCTGGCCTCACCTGCCCCTCCCCTCCCAGGAGTCCCCCCGTGCGCCCTGTTTGGGCTTCCAGGTTGGTGCAGGAGGCTGTCCAGGCCCCAAACCAGTGGTGAAATGCTCCTGGATCAGGCCAGATCGCCTGGTCCAGTAGCGTTCTTGGCAGTGGTGGGATTCAGCCAGTTCGCACCACTTCGGGAGAACCGGTTGTTAACTTTCTGAGCAGTTTGGCAAACTGGTTGTTGGAAGAAATCATTAGGGCGGAGAACCGGTTGTTAAATTACTTGAATCCCACCACTGGTTCTTGGCCAGTGGTTTGGCAATCCAGTAGTGATGGTGGAGCAAAGCTCCACCCACTCACCCGGGTTTTAACCAGGAAGTAATGTGTTTTTTACCTTCTGCACATGCGCAGAAGGTTTTACGCATGTGCAGAAGGTCTGCACATGCATGTGATGCATGATGCATGCACGCTTCATTCATGCGTGCATAACACATGCGCTTCTGGTAAGAAAGGTAAGCAGATTTTACCCCTGCCCAAAAGCCCTGCTCTAGGGTGAATTGGGAATGGGGATTTTGCATGATCATTACAATGGGGTGAGTTGGGAATGGGGATTTTGCATTATGATTGCTCATAAGTAAGTAGGAACCAGTAAAAGGGGAATGGAAGAATCCCTATCTGTAAATCAGCAATTTTCAGTCTTGGCAAGTTTAAGATGTGTGAACTTCATGCTGCCTGGGGAATTCTGGGAATTGAAGTCCATGCACCTTAAAGTTGTCAAATTTGAGACGCAAGGGAACCTCCAACATGCAAACTGTGGTTACTCATCCTAAAATGAATCCCCTTTACCTGGAGCTTCAAAATTTGCTGTTTGCTGGGAAGGTGTGTAGCTAAAAGTCAGTCTACATTTAGTCAACATCTGACTTTGGGGGTATTTCTTCATAACCAAATAAGTATATTTTCTGTGCAGTTCACACCCCTTGCTCACTGGATCTGGATGTCACAAAGCAAAGCCCACATTTTGTAATTAACCCCTACACCCCATTTTGGCTGGCAGAGTGCTGAGGAGGCTGAGTGCTGTCACGCCCCATGGCCACGCCCACCCACCCAGCCAGACCCACCCAGCCAGTCATTAGGGCAGAGAACCAGTTGTTAAATAGTTTGAATCCCACCCCTGCTTTAAAGTGATATTTATTTTAATGGCAATTATTCTTCCCCATCAATTCAGGATAATTGCTAACCACAGGTAATATTAATGTTAATCGAAGAGGAGTCATTTGAAAAAATGACTTCTACTATGTAAAAAAGATGTTGAAACACTAGAAAGAGTACACAGAAGAGCAACAAAGAAGATTAGGAGACTGGAGGCTAAAACATACAAAGAGCAATTGCTGAAATTAGGAATATCCAGTTTATTTAAAAGAAGGACTAGGGGTGATATGATAGCAGTGTTCCAATATCTCAGGGGCTGCCACAAAGAAGAGGGAGTCAAGCTATTTTCCAATGCACCTGAGGGCAGGACAAGAAGCAATGGATGGAAACTAATCAAGGAAAGAAGCAAACTAGAACTAAGAAGGCATTTCCTGACAGTTAGAACAATTAATCAGCGGAACAACTTGCCTCCAGAAGTTGTGAATGCTGCAACACTGGAAGTTTTTAAGAAGAGATTTTGAGTAACTGGTCAAAAATAAAAAGCAAAGCATAGAAGTAAGAGAGCGAGATATGGTCTCTGTCAATACACATTGGTTCATAAATGGTTCATCAGTGAACTTGATTTTAAAGACAGCCCTGAAAACTATTCCAGATGTGATAATCAAGAACATAACTATGAACATCTCCAGAAGGCTATCTTCAATCTTGGTGGATCATATACTAATTGATAAATATGGTCAATTTAAATAAGTGTCTCATGATGCACAAAGAACCTTAAAAATCCCTAATCTCGCATCCATATTATGCTGTCTATGTTTAAAAAGGGAAAATAAGTTGGGTCACAGCAGATATAAAATTATCTGTGGAAGTTACATCAGAGTTTTCTCAGTTTTAATATTGTATATAACAGACCAGATTTAACAGATTCTGATGGATGGTGGGGTTGGTTGTGCTCTGATTGGCTGGGGGTGTGTTCTGTTTGGATGGGGGCTTGGTTGTGCTCAGCTTAGTCTGAGTTGCAGGGGGATTTGAGCTGGTGAGCACAACCAACCCCCCATCCAATCAGAGCACAGCCAAGCCCCTAACCAATCAGAACACACCTCCACCCAATCAGAACACAGCCAAGCTCCCACCCAATCAGCTCACACACCCACTAGCAGTTAAAAGGAAGAGACAGCTGCAATCTCACATTGCTCCTGGAAGCACGAAGCCGAGAACACCAGCCTGAAGATGACGAATGAGACTTCATTGAAACGTCGCTAAGATACTTCCAATTCTACGCGGGAGAAGACCCGAATAACCAAAGACCTACATATATGTGTGTGTGTGTGTGTGTGTGTATAATGATGATGATTCTGCACAAATTCCATTAATATTTTGATTTAATAGATTTGCTATTGTAAGAGTGTGTAGACTATTTGCCTATCAATCAACTCATCCAGATATATGTATTACGGCTCACATGCAGAATGGACATTCATCAAATTCTGGGTTTTCTATTCCCATTTATAATATTTAACATAAGAAATTGCCATTTTTCTCTATGCAGAAACATTCCTTAAATATTTATATTAGTGCCCAATCTCTACATATATATTCCGAGATTGTCAGGAAAAATACAACAATCCAATTTCCTCACATTAAATGTTAGAGGTTAGCTGGATTTTATTCCTAACTTAATCTAAGATAGGAATGTTTAACGAGTGCCATGATTGCTTTATGAAGTTATGGGTTTCGCTTGCAAATAAGTGAAACATTATTTATTGTACACGCATATTGTGAAGCCCAAATAAAAATTACATTTGCTGTTTTAAAAAGACGGAGCTGAATAGCACTCTTCCAACATCTGGTTGATTGACATTCCCCAATTTACTTGTCAATCACAACCACCACTGAGGTAGGCAGGCGGTGAAATGATCTCTCTGGCAGATGTATTCTTAAAAATGGATTGCAGATGTAATTTCAAGAAATGCTTGCTTATCATCTAATGAAAGTTCCTTTTCTTTTAAAAAGTAGCATGTTCACATTGCTGGCTGTTGTTCAGTTTATAGGCAAATTCAAGTGGGAAAATGCTTATTTGAAGTGCTTTAAGTATTTGCTAATGGGGGAAACCAACCAAATATTTGATTTGACAGTGCTTTGCATTATATTCTAGGAAAAGGGGGTGGGGGAGAAAAGAATGAGTAAGTGAAAACATTTTATACTGTGTAAAATGTATACACAAATGTATTGTGTGACAAATAGTCCACAGGAATGGAAAGGAAGGTTGATTGATTCAATTGAGATTAAAAATTGATGTGATAATTTGGGGTAATATATAATACAACTCTAAAGACACAGCACAGAATTTTAAGCCTACAAGCATAGTTCACATGAGTATCTATGAATTCTACATGCTTTGAAAATTTACTCAATAACAACTATATGGAATTTAACAAATGACTTAGAAGAGACGCCTGGCAACTCTGTAAAACTGCTTTATTTATTTATTTATTTACTTTTCAGACTTCTATCTGAGTTTGGAAAAAGACAAGGCTGATTGAATGAGGCTCATGAAAGATGCAGCCGTTTGATGAGATGGCATCTTAAAGCAGCCACAACTTTTCTGGGGTTCCCACTGAAGCTTGAAAGCAGATGCGACTGCTTTGAAGAAATTGCTTTTTGCACCTTCTCAAACGTCTTTTCCAAATCATTTCTGAAATTTGCGGGACAGTCTTATATACCGAGCTTGTTCAAAAACACTGTCTTTTTTGGAGGAAATGTGTTGATTGAAATTTGTGGCCCAGGGAATACTGTATTTTTCGGAGTATAAGACGCACCGGAGTAAAATAAGAAAAAAGCTGATTGGCAAGTGGGTGGGCCTCCCAGAATACCCCCAATCAGCTGTTCCCAGAGTTGAATTTTAGCAACAGGGTCCTTGGTTGTGCCTTGCTTTTTTTTTTTTTTTTTTTTTTTTTTTTTTGCTTTCTTTTCTGCCTCTGAAACTTCTGAAACTCTGTTTCAGGAAAAACTTTCTTTTCTGCCTCTGAAAGCCTCCGAAAAAGAGCTTCAGGAAAAAACCCTCTGAAGCTCTGTTTGGGGGCTTCTTTTCTGAAGCTTCATTTCTGATGCTTTTTTCAGCCTCTGAAACCTCTGTCTGAGAAGTTAGGTGGGGCTACATTCAGTGTATAAGATGCACCCAGATTTTCACCCTCTTTTTTGGGGGGGGGGGAAGATGCAACTTATACTCCGAAAAATACGGTAAGTGATCCCTATAATTTGATTCTCTCCAGTTTAGGATGAAATTAAAGTGGCTTCCTGATATCAGCTGGCATCTCTCTAAAACTGCTTTATTTTTAGACTTCTATGTGAATTTGGAAAAAGGCAAGGTTGATTGAATGAGTCTCATTATAGATGTAGCTGTTTGATGAGTTGGCATCTTAAGGCAGCCACAACTTTTCAGCGGTTCACACTAACGCTCAAAAACAGATGCAGCTGCTTTTATTCTTTCCAATTTAGGATGAAATGAAAGTGGCTTCCTGGTATCAGCTCACACCCATAAATGGTTCATGGACCAGGCCATGTTTGTTGCATGGTCCGCTTCTTGGGTACCACTCTCTATACAGTCTGACACGAATTTGAATGTTCAAATAGGACTTTCACCTCCTTTCTGCAGAGCTGCAAAGCATTTATCTTTCTGACTTGCTCTTCATTTCACCTAAACCATTTGGATCAAATATTGTCAAAACAAGCTGATTAGCTGAACATTTTAACCTCACCTCTTGGATGTCTTATGCAGAAACTGTTAGCCGGTCAAAATGCAAAATATTAAACAAGGTCACGGTAGTATCTCATCCTCCTATAATTCACAGATTACAAAAGGCATTAAAATTCCGATACCCCATTCATAAGGAAAAGATTATAATGAGAATAGAAAATGGCACAACATTAATTCATTTTGTGACAAAAATATAATGAGAATGGGAAATAGTACAAACATAACTCATTCCTGCTACAGCTATAAGATTGTAATGTCATGGTTCATATCACATACTCAGAAAGAAAGGCAGGGCCAGAGAAATGTTACAGGGCGATTCAGGGTGGTTAATTCTGAATTTAGACATCATTACGGCACATACAATGTCATAAACATTTAACTTCTGTATATATATTACAATTCCCAATTTTCTGTTTCAGTACGTTGGCAACTTTTTTTTTTAAGAAGCGTCAATCAACATTTCCTTTGAAATTCTTCATTGGAATCGTTGGTTTTGCCCTTAATAAAATGGGTTGTGTTACTCATATTAGTTTGTTACAGTGTCACATGAAAACCGACATGCGTACAGAATATTTTGGCTTGTGGGGGATGAGCATCATCTCTTTGATAGAAACAGAATTGGGCAACTGGAATGGATACACTCTTCTGTCCAAGCAGAACTTGGCAACTAACATTTGTGTGTTTAGTAGGTTAATGTTCTTGATGACTTTGGAGGTACCATGTTCCCATCGGAGCTTGAATCTGCAGAGGAAGATGAGCCGGAGCTGGAGCCGATGGAGATTGAGGGATCAGCTTTGTTGGCTTCGGAAGAATGTGGGGAGGAGCAGGTCGAGTCAGGCCAGGGTCTTTCAGGTTTGTAGGCAGGGAGGGATAGGGGCAGGATGACCAAGAGAGGGCAGTCAGGGAACATGAGGAGTGACAGAGCTCAGGTGATGAGCAGTGACCACCCTCTCCTGATCCCCAAGCATGGAGAGTAGAGAGAAGGCAGGAACAGTGCAGGCTGACCTGATGACACAGGAGGAGAATGCCCCGTCCCTCTTCACAAGGCACCCCTGGGTTTAAAGAGACGCTTTGGGGAGGGGCACTTGTCAGGAACAAATGTTGAATTTATGGAGTTGCGTACCATTGCCGATGTTTAGAGTTTTCTGGACTTCTTACTTTATTTCTTGCTTCCTGGATTAATTGCCTTGTTCCTTTGTTTTCTGGACTCATTGACTTATTCCCTTGCCCTGCTGGATGTCTTGCTTTGCAGCCATTGTGCTCAGAACGTTGTGTTGGACTACTTCCAGCCAGACTCTGTTGGAAATGTGTATGTGTGTGTGTGATCACTTTACTCTGGGAGTTGCCATAAACACGGGAGCATTTGGGGGAAAGATAGAGCAATAAAGGGGCAGTTTGAACTATCAGCTGACTGTGTTGCCTCTGTGCCTTGCCCTGGGTCATCACAAGAGGTCTCCAACTGGTAGAGAACAGGGGTCCCCAACCCCTGATCCATGGATCAGCACCGGTTGGTGGCATGCCAGAAACCAGTCCACGCAAACAAGTGAAGCCCCCTCCATGGGATGCAGACAGTATACAAAACCATACCCTCTCTGGTCCGTAGAATTTTTTTTTCCCAGTCTCTGGTGCCCAAAAGATTGGAGGCCCACTGGTATAGAAGACCAGCACTATCAGGGCTTTCTTGATCTTTGAACAAACTGTTGGAGCCAGTTGCTGTTCAAGAAAAAGTAGCAGGTCCATCTGGTGTAGGACCAGAGGTGGCATTCAGCCGGTTCGGACTAGTTCACCTGAACCGGTAATGGAAATCGCGGGTACGCCTGCCCATCTGCCCTGGCTCTATGCCATCCCATTTAGGCACGTTTTTGAGGCCAGGCGCATGCGAAAGGCGCATGTGACAGCAAAATGCATGCACAGAAGACTGGGTGCATGTGCAGAAGGCAGGCGCATGTCTGAACCAGGCGCGTGCACAAAGTGAGCATGTGCATGCATGAAGTGAGCATGCGCGCGCACAGCGAACTAGTAATAACATAATCTGAAACCCATTGCTGCGTAGGACCTACTTGGCAGTGGGAAGCATGATGGAGACTTGGTGATTGTTAGAAGATCCTGCCCTTCTCGGTAATACAAATAGTTGCTCTTTGCAGTAGCTCTTTGAGAAAGGTTAGGAGGCAGTTCAACCATTCAAAGAGGTCAGGTCACTGGGAGGACTTACAGATTCTGGTTTTGACTGTCGAGCAGCCCATTTGCATTGCCGTCAGTCATTGTGACAATTATATAATTTTAGGGAACAACAATAGAGACCTCGCGGTCATTTTTTTTTTCTTTCCCACCCCAATCTGCCCTTTTGGTTGGAAAAGTGCATCCTGTATGGCCTTCTATATGGTAAGCCTTGTGGGCTGCAACTGTCTTTTTAAAAAGCACTATGCAATTAATTCAATTAGGCAAATTTCCATCTGTCTTGATTAGATCTACCTATTAATCCAACCAGCAGGATGCCGGGGGGGGGGGGGGGATGGATGGACAGATATTTAATGAATGAATAATGTTTTTGCCTCCCCACTCAACAAAGTGAGATCAGTTGTAGCAAACATACTCTTTTTGAGATCAGCTTGTTAAATATCATATTTTTCAGACTATAAGACACACCTTTTCCTCCCAAAAAAGAGGGTGAAAATCTGGATGCGTCTTATACTCCGAATGTAGCCCCGCCCAGCTTCTCAAATGGAGGCTTCAGAGGCTGAAAAAAGCATCAGAAAAGAAGCTTCAGAAAAGAAGCCCCCAAACAGAGTTTCAGAGGCTTTTCTCTTGTTTCAGAGGCTTTCAGAAGCAGGAAAAAAAAGCAAAAAAAAGCAAAGCACAGAGCTCACAACCAAAGAACCTCTTGCTAAAATTCACCTCTGGGGACAGCTGGTTGGGGGGGGGGGTATTCTGGGAGGCCGATCCACCCACCAATCATCTTTTTTCTTATTTTCCTCTCCAAAAACTAAGGTGCGTCTTATACTCCAGTGCGTCTTATACTCTGAAAAATATGGTACCTGAAATAGGCACCTTAATAATAACTTGAAGTTTAAGGCATCACTATTGTTGTGATCAACTGATGGCATACCGTCTAAGTACCAGTTTGAACCACAGACATTTAGTAAATCGATAAGAGTCCATTGGAATAAAATAAATGTGAACAAGTACAGTACATCAATCAATCAATTTAAAATTCCCTTCTTTTAGAGGTCTTCCAGCATCCGAGGTGCACACACTTTCCAAAACTATTCAAGAAAGGCATTCAAGAGCCAATCCGTGGCATTTTCTTAAGTTAATAGACTCTTTGATCTAATACCAAGTAATAGATTATTAGATTATGCTTGCAATTTGCTATTTGGGTTTTTTGGCTGTAAATAAATTGATTGAATGCATCTGTTTTGCGATGGGCAGTCTTACAGGATGAAGGCAAGGCAGGGATCATTTATCTGGCCACAGTTCTTCCTATTCGGAAATGATAATTGATACTCAACTCTGCTTATGCAGTGAAGCATTTGCTCCTGACAGGTCATGTATACTAATTTCCCAACTTTTTGAATCTTTAGGGAAAGACAAGGTCAGTTTCCTTGTTTAAGAAGAAGAAAAAAGTAAGTTTTGTTTAATTATGTGATAGTATTTATGATATCATAATCATAATAAGCAGTTTGGCAGTGCCACGTAACGGAGTGAGCTCCCGTTACTTGTCGCAGCTTCTGCCAAGCTAGCAGTTTGAAAGCATGTAAAAAATGCAAGTAGAAAAATAGAGACCACCTATGGTGGGAAGGTAACAGCGTTCCATGCATCTTCGGCATTTAGTCATGCCAGCCACATGACCATGGAGACATATTCGGACAAAGAGCCTGGCTCTTTGGCTTTAAAACAGAGATGAGCACCATCCCCTAGAGTCGGGAACAACTAGCACATATGTGCGAGGGAAACCTTTACATTACCTTATTTATGATAACAGCAACCTGTATCTACTGATCATGTTGTCAGGCCTGGGAGCCATCTTTTGCATTGAGCCTCCGGGCCTGCCACATTTACTACTGTGGGAAACTGGGAGTGGGGATTGGATAGAGCAGGGGTGATGTATAGTCATAATAACATTCCTTTCTCAGGGAGTCAAGGACATCTTGCCCTGCACCTGGAGGGGAGTGACTGGAAGGCATCTCCAGTTAGGACGGTGCTTTGATTGGACCATGTGATGGACATGTGGGTGCTGGGCAGGGACCTGGACTTTCCTTTGGGTGGGGAAAACCTGGAAGCTTTCAGATTTGGGTTTTCCCAGATGTGTCAGTATGACATCTCTAATAAAATGGAACTTCAAGCCTCGGAGTTTTCTTTCGCTGGGGGTGTTACTTGGAACCCTGACACATGTAGTGATAGATATAAGAGGGAAACTTCTCTTTGATTGCCCAAAGAAGATACTGTAGGACAGGGCTATCAAACTCAATTTCATTGAGGGCCACATCAGGGTTGTGTTTGACCTCAGGGGGCCGGGTTGGGCGTGCCCGGGGTGGGCGTGGTCAGCTCAACATCACTCATGTCACGGTCACCTGTGATGGCCCAAGCACTCTGCCAGTGAAAACGGGCTCCCGAGCTCCGTTTTCAGCTGTGACAGTCTCCTGCAACCCGCTGCCAGTGAAAACGGAGCTTGGGAGTGCTGTGTGTAGTCCTCCCAGGCTCTGTTTTCACTGGCAAAGGCACCAAGGGCTGATCCTTTGCTATTTCCAGGGCAGCCCTGCGGGCCAGTTCTAAGCAGGCTGGATCCAGATGTCAGGCCTTGAATTTGACACTCCTGCTGTAGGACATGACCATGCTGAAACTGACCGAGGGGTCATGTGCATCATCAGTCTTGAGTCTTTTCATGCCCACAAGAGATAAATCCATCCCCTCTTGAATTCTATTCCATCCACCACCAATTTGCTTTGAGCATCAGTAATTCAGATTCTTGTAACAATAGCAATAACACTTAGACTTATATACCACTTCACAGTGCTTTACTAAGCGGTTTACAGAGTCAGCATATTGCCCACAATAATCTGCATCCTCATTTTACTGTCCTCAGAAGGATGGATGGATGAGTCAACATTGAGCCAGTGAGAATTGAACTGTTGAACTGCAGGTGACCGGCAGTCAGCAGAAGTAGCCTGCAGTCCTGCATTCTAACCACCGTGCCACCGCGGTTCTGCAGAGAGCATAAACTTGCAATAAATCTTTTATATTCATTTCAATATAATATTCATTTTTTTCTGTGCTTGACAGACACGTTTTTCAGAGATGCAAATATTTGTGAAATTCATCTTACATTTTGCGTGGATTAAAATTAATCCAGAACAGAGGACATCCAGACACGAAAGAAGCAAATAAATGCCCAAATCCATTTGGAAGGCACCTAAAAGTCTAATCAAGCAAAAATGACAATATTTTGACAATATTGGAGACTATGTAAGACTGCAGAGTTCTCTCCTCCTTCCTTCCCTCTCTCACTCTTTAAACTTTGACTTTAAAAGACATACAGTATCTTTGCTCAGAAAAGCATAATGCCGTGTTTTTTTCTTATCTAATGATTAATCCATACACATTTCTCTGTAAAGCTAGACTCACCAAAAAAAAAAGGGTTGATAAAATTGCCTAATATTGATTACGTGACTGCTATTCTGGGGTAGTGAAATCCTCTTTCTGGAGGCATAACATATATTTCAGAGATGTCGACAAGCCCAGCAATAATTGTGGAGCAGGGTTTTTTATTTAAATGGATGTGTGTGCTTTGCGGTATCTATTATTTCCGTAGGAGAACATAAGAAGTTTCAAAGCAGGAGAATCATAGTTTTCAGAAACATCACTTTAATGCTTATAAAGAACTACCGTATTTTTCGGACTATAAGACGCACCGGTGTATACGACGCACCAAGATTTTGAAGAAGTAAGTAAGGGGGAAAAAAGGGTTTGCCCTCCCCGGCCCTCAGGAGCAGGCTGCAGGCCTCCCAAAACCCCCTGTGTGCCCCATTTTTTCCAAAAATGGCCCATTTTTTGCCCATTTTTGTGAAAAACGAGGCACACAGAGGATTTGGGAGGCCTGCAGAATGCTCCTGGGGGCTGGGGGAAGACAAAATGCCCCCGTTTTTGTGAAAATCAGGTGGAAAATGGGCCTGTTTTTTGCAAAAATGGAACGAGCGGGGCGGGACTTCAGAAGGCCAAAAATGGCTATATTCGATGTATAAGATGCACCAACATTTCCACCAGTGGTGGGTTCCTCCCGGTTTAGCCCGGTTCCACCGAGCCAGTAGTGGTGACGATTGACATCACCGAACCCCCAATCTATTGCTGCCTCCTGAGTCCCAGCTAATGGGCTATAAGGAAAAAAAACTGTTTAAACTCTTGCCGCGGGGCTTCAAAAGGCCGCCCTACAGCTGATTAGTGGTAAAAGGCAGTTTGGTGGTAGACTGGTGCCTCCAAAAACAAATGAGTAAACCGGTGCCTGCAAAAATAAACGGATTCTGTGGGCATGGTTTGATGGTCATGTGACAATTCTTTAGGATTTAGAAGAGGTACTGGTCTACCAGGCTTTTAACTGCTTGCAGAGCTGTACCAATCTACCCATTTATTTTTGCAGGCACTGATCTACTCATGTATTTTTGCAGGCACTGATCTACTCATGTATTTTTGCAACCACTGGTCTACCCATGTATTTTTGCAGGGACTGATCTACTCATATATTTTTGCAGGCACTAGTCTACTCATGTATTTTTGCAGGCACTAGTCTACTCATGTATTTTTGCAGCCACTGGTCTACCCATGTATTTTTTCAGCCACTGGTCTACCCATGTATTTTTGCAGGCACCAGTCTACTCATTTGTTTTCTTTTAACACTGATCAACTGTAGAGCGGCCCTTTGAAGCCCCGTAGCAAGAGTTTAAACAGTTTTTTCCCCTCTAGCCATCAGCTAGGACTCAGGAGGCAGCAATAGATTGGAGGTGGGGCCAAATAAAAGGTAAGAATAATGCGGGGGGTGGGGGGTGGGGGGGCAGAACCGGTTCGGTGATGTCATATCATCACTGCTACCAACTCAGGAGAAGCGGGCCGAAATGGGAGGAACCCACTACTGAGTCGTATATAAGTTAAAGTGCTATTGCTATCTCAAGGTGAATCCTATTGTCCTGAAAGCCATCTGTGGAAATCTATCTTACTTATCAGATAAGTACATTTTTTTTTCAAATAGAAAAATACCCCGTAGATCTTTATTCTCTTTAAAAAGCATCTTTCTCTTTTCTAGTATTTGATGAAAAGGCATCATTCAAATATTGAGCAGGCCATTTTTTGGAAGAAACTATGCTAGTTAAATGCCAATGTTTGTAGAGTCTACTTGCAGATTGTTTTTTAGGTTGCAGAAATTGCTGTGATTTCCACAGGAAGCTTTTTTTGGGGGAGTCTTGATGATTGACAGTGCATGGAAGATATGCAGCTTGCCAGTGTTAAATGAGAATGACATTGTTGGAAATCCTCATTGAGATGTCATGGAGAACCTCTCCTTGTGCTCCTGAAATGATTCCCTTTGTAGCCATGTCATATCTTCTGTTCAAGGAAGACACTCAAGGATCCTTGGCAGCTCCTAGGAGCTGGGGAACAATGGGATCTCTGTTCTGATCCAGCTCCCAAACACAACAAATCCTCTGTAGTTAAACAAATGTTCCCTTTATTAGGAGAGCCAGCAGCCCCAGAAAAAAGTCTTTCTCTCTCTCTCTCTCTCTCACACACACAGCAGGCTGTCCAACAGGGAGATGAATAGTTGTCTGCCACACCTATTCATCTCTGCCCCCTGTCTTTTATCCTCAGAGCTAGGGTGGGGCTTCGCTAGCAGTGGTATCTCTTCTGTCCCAAAGATTGGCCCATAGATTTCCACTGCTCTCCTCTCCTCTGCCTTCTGTGCATCCACACATCAGGCACTGGACCTAGTTGTTCCTCCTCTTTCTCATCAGCCACCTCCAGACCTAGGAGCTGTTGACTCTACAACTGAGTGCTGACGGATGGCTCAGGCTCCAATTCTCTCTCTCTCTCTCTCTCTCTCTCTCTCTCTCTCTGACAACTCCATTCCCTCTTTCCCCTTGGAGCTCTCAGGTTGCCTTGATGCTGGTCCTGACTCCCACGCCACCTCCTCATCTGATTCGGCTGCTGGAGGGGCCAGCAGCCCCAGGCTATAACAATCTGCTTCCTCCACCTATTACAGACTCTCTAGCCCACAAAAGAAAGATCCAAACATTAGTTCTTTGTGTTATTCCATCCCTCCGCCTGACTCGCTTTCTTCCTTAACAGTGGTTTTTCACGGAGGGCCTTCATCAAAACGGGTAACCAATCCACTTGCAAAATGGCTTGACGGATCTGCTCTGAAGACCTGCCAATAATGCTAATCTTCAAATGGTTGGATCCCACCGTGGAGAAACGCATTTGTGAAGACTAGCCATGTCTGTGACTTTGACAAAGGAACTGCTGACTTGCATCACTGTTTGTCTTTTGATGTGAAAGAACAAATCGATTTATAGAGCTTTTGCTTGCCGATGTAAGATATGATTAGTATTCAGAAAGACCTTTCCACGGTGTCATTTGTTTATTTAGCTGTCTCTGCAGTTAGCCCTGAGTGTGTATACTTAATTAACACCACAAAGCAAGAAGAAATAAAGACTAGATCTACGACCACACAATTATTTACTGTTACATTATATGTCACCCTCTCCCAAAGCACCACTTATATTTTAAAGGCAATACGTAAAAATATGCATTCAAGACCACATTTACAGAATTTAAAGTCAACTACAGTTGTCCAGCTAGCACCAGGAGAAAAAAGAAATGCTCTGAAATAAAAACTCACAGAAATCTGATGTGCACATATTTTGAACTCGGTGAAACTTTTGAAACTAGGACGTGAAACTCATTTTGGGAAGGATTCAAGTGTCTTCTTGGATAATCATGTTGAAATTCAAACCCAGATTATTTTTTCACAGAGAAAATTATTTCAACCCTTTGTCTTCCTTTATCTTTCGTGTATTCAAACTTCATTGGAAGATTAGCAAGCAACTTCGTTTTCCCACATTGAAATTTGAACTCATTTTATTTTTAATGCTATTCCTAATGTGTCTCTTTAAAGAATGTCTTTCTCTTTTTGCTTGTGGTTGGTCGATGGGCAAATGTCTCTTCTTTAAATTAGTAGCATTCAAATGAACTTTTTTCTTCTTCTTCTCCTCCTCCTCCTCCTCCTCCTCAGCTCCTGCCGTCTAGTCTGTTTCACTTTTTATTCCAAACATTGTTGAGACTTTATACAAAATGCCCTTTGGATGTTTTACTGAGGTGAATAGACTTTGTAAAACATCTTCGGAGACTTGGATCATCCTGCATTTCAAGTGTTTTTTTCTTGCTCCCTTGTGGAAATGTCAGCTGAGAAACAAGACTAGCAAAAAAGCAAAGGCATTGGAGACTTTCATGTCAATAACAAATGATCAATAGCAGTTGCTGGAAAATTGATGTTCAGTCAGCAATTTAATAAATATTCACATACAGTTTTGCTCTTTCTTGGAAAAGAAAAAAAAATCAAGACCAACAAATTTCTCAGAATAAAAGGTAATGCTAGGTAGGATAACACCAAGACATATTCATCACAATTCTTATTTTTTTACGAAGGCAAATGAAGGCAACTTATTTTTTAGTTCTTTACAAATTTACATGCTAACTTATGCTTTTTTTTAAAAAAAAAGTGTTTTTATTTTTAAACAAAAACAACATAAAAAACATCACCTTTCCATATACTTACAGACAATGATTCAGTCAGTTAAAATCATTTTCTGCTCTCAACATTTTCAAAATTTCAATTGTGACAAGTATTCTTTCATCTAACTAAAAACAAATGTTTACACATTTTATCCAAATTTCATTTCACATATAATACTTCATCTCCATTCTTTATTATCTACCCATTGGTAAAATAGCTCCCATATCAAATAATGTTGTTTATCTTCCTGTTCTCTTATTTCAAATGTCAATCTACTCATTTCAGCACAGTCCAATATTTTTTTAGTAATTTCTTCATCAGCAATTTTCTTCTCTCCTTTCCATTTTTTTACGAATTCAATTCTATCCGCTGTTAAAATATTCACAATTAAGTATTGCAATTCTTTATTGAATGTCTCTGGTAAGTTCCCTAATAAAAATATCACTGGTTTTAAGTCAATTTGTCTCTTTATCATTTTTTCCAATCACTTTTTTGTATCTTAGTCCAAAATCTCCTTGTTTCTATGCATGCCCACCACATATGGTAATAAGATCCTGGGGTCTGATGACACCTCCAGCACTTCATGCTAACTTATACTTGAGTGCTTTCTTTGTATGTGACAGAACATAAAACCCCCCTCCAAATTAGTATTTTAGTGCATAACTAAAAACATGGAAAGCAAAGAGAGAAAGGGGGGAAAACCCACAATGAAACTAAAGTTGCACTGATATTATTTGATTTGAGACTATCAATTTCTTTGTACAAATGCAAGTTGAGTCATATGATCTACGCAGATAACTGCTTCTGTTGGCCATTCATCATCAGATATATCATTTCCTTTTGTGTGTCTGTGTCTGTGTCTGTGAAGTGGTTTATAGCAAGGGTGTCAAACTCAAGGCCCACAGGCCAGATGCGGCCTGCGGGGTGCTTAGATTTGGCCCCTGGGGTTGCCCTGAAAACAGCAAAGGACTGGCTTGCAATGCCTTTGCCAGCAAAAACGGGCTCCCGAACTCTGTTTTCAGCTGTGATGGCTTCCTGCAGCCCTGTGCCAGTGAAAACAGAGCTTAGGGGGGCACGTGCACTTCCGCTCAGTTTTGTTTTCACTGGTAGAAGGCTGCAGGAGGCCGTCACAGCCGAAAACAGAACTCAGGAGCCCTTTTTTGCTGGTAGAGTGCTAGGGCCACCACAGGTGCCCCTAACATGAGTGATGTCAAGCTGTCCACTCCCTCCTTGGGGAACCCAAGGTCAAATGCAAGGCTGATGTGGCCCTCAACAAAATCGAGTTTGACAACCCTGATTTATAGACAACTTCCAAGCAGGAAGTTGTTGTGACCTAGGCTTCCAGAGTCATTAAAACACACGAGGCATCCCAAAAACCTCTTTTGTTACAACAGCTGTGAATTCTGTTCATTCACAGATAAGTCCCATTAGTTATAAAGAGTCCTTCAGAAGAAGTCCTTCAGGATAATCACCCACCTTTATCTCCCTTGACATGCTGCCAAAGACCTAATTGGCAAAGCCACACCAAGTCCAGAATCAAACAGAGCTTCAGACTTTAAGCTGAACTGAATGAACAAACGTTGCTTCCTGCAAAGGCCCACATGCCTTTGCTCCTCTTTTAAGTCTTATGAGAGGGGCCAATCATCTCCAAGCCCTACTCCCGAGTCGTCCCTTTTGTTTTAGCTGTTCTTGCCTTCTGGCAGCTCTGTGCATGCTTGCACTGGGAACAGGCTCCCCCTGTTCCTCTGCCTCGCTGAGGTCCGACTCTGGAGGCAGCACGTACCTCCCAGATGGCCCTTTCTCTGCCTCTGATGCAGAACCCTCGTCTGAGCCTTCCCCAGACTCCAGGACTGGCACATGTTCCTCCTCAGCCTCCTCACTTTCCGACTTTGCAGGCTGCTGGAGGACCACAACAGAAGTAGAACAAAATTTTCTGAAGACAAAAGTGCCCCATTGTTTTGACAAAGCAAAAGTAATTTAGGGGGTGGGAATGGTATTGGTTCTTCATCTCTTCCTCACTCCTGAGAAAAAGATCTGATTCAGTCACAAGCTCCTGTAGGAGACTCCAAGGTCAGTGAGGAAGCCACTTTGCAGAAGATATTGACTCTTGATAGTAGACCATATATTTTTCCTTCAGAAATGTCCACTTTCTTCTGAGTATGCTTTCATTTTTGTACTCTTCTGTGGGAAATTTGGCTGTTGAATCTTCACTAGATATAGAAGAGTTCTATCAGATTTTCACATAATACTTCCGGTGTTTTCTAGAGCTGATCAGTCAAATATCAACAAGTGGAACAGCCTTTTTGCTTTTAGTGATTTCACAGAAGTTTGTTTGTTTGTTTATTGGATTTATATACCGCCCTACTCCCGAAGGATTCAGGGTGGTGAACAGCCACAAAGTAAAACACATATATACAAAATTTAAAAGCAGAATAAAACCAAATTAAACAGTTTGGCCCCAACAAATTTAAAACACCCCGATAATTTAAAAACAGATTAAAATTTACATTTTAAAAGGAAAAAGGGGGAAAAGATTAGGCCAGGCCAGCTTGATGGAATAAAAAGGTCTTGAGAGTGTGGCGGAAGGTACGCAGATCTGAGATCCTCCGTATCTCCGGGGGGAGTTCGTTCCAGATAGTAGGTGCCCCCACAGAGAAGGGTCTCCCCCTAGGAGCCACCAGTTGACACTGTTTGGCCGACGGCACCCAGAGGAACCCCTCTCTATACATGCGCCCCGCCCCCTGCACATGAGCGGGAGAGACCTGAAGACCAGCTGGCTAGCGGGAGGCATGCGTGGATGCGTGATGAAGCTGGGCAGGGGTGACGATTGGCATGTCAGGCAACATGGGTCCCTGTGCCACTTCAGGCACGCGTGCCATAGCTTTGTCATCACAGTCCTAGAGAGTCTCCTAGGGAAATTGTCTTCCCTTCCTCCCACCCACCCACCCCAGGAAGTTTCAGATCATGTCTCCCCCCCCCCCCCCGTGTAGAATTTCTTTCAGATTTGCAATATAACCATTTGGTGTTAACAATCACGTATAAGCATTTCCGTAAGGGAAAAACTTGACCTTTCTCCATAGCTAGCTATACTATTGTCTGTTTGGCTTCTAAGGGCATATAATTACATTTTAAATGGGTTTCTGTACATCTTTGTGCTGGCATGATGATCCCATTTAATAAGGCATTAAGAAACAAAATGTATCGGAATAAAAATCTTTCTTCTGAGCAAGATACACTTCCCTTTGACTGAAGTGCATCTTCGCGGAAGGCAAGAAGGATAAACAAGATTGTGAACAATGCAACCACCACTTTCAAATGCGCTTTGTTGTTTTCTTTTAATTCACTAAAATTAATCTTATAGATATAGATGCCAGATTTGCATTAATTAAAACTCCACTGTAGAAGCCAGGCTTAATTGCAATCAAATTTGCTTAATTATGCATGGCGAGAGATTCCCAAATGAGAAAGGTTTTAGTAAAGATTTTTGTTTTTTATACTGACAAAATAAATTGAAATTGTCATTTTTTTGTGTTTTATGTAACACTTGTAAATAATTTGTGGAGCACCTTAAGTCTTCTATGTAAAGCAATGTTATTGCTTAAGTAATTATAACAATCTGCATTTTTCATTGTTAATTGTCGGTGTCAGCCTCATTAATTTTAATTTACAGCCTGTAATGAAATTAAGAAAATTTTATGCTGATCTGCTGAAACTTGTTTCATAGCAAGTTACTTAAGAAAACTAAAGTTTTCGGAAACAGTAGAATTAGCAAGTGTGCACACTGTTGATCGTGGTATCAAAGCTCTGCTTCTTCTTTCCACATAAAAGGCAGGTAAGTGACAGGATAATGCAAACATCTTTGCCATCCTTGGAAATCACTTATCATCCAAAATGTGGAAAAGTAGGACAGCAAGAAGTAAATGTTTGTCCTCTACAGAGTTGAATCAGCACCTCCTGCTATGAACTAAGGAGTGAGTAGGATCACTACAAAGTGACAACAGCACAGAGATGCAAACATACTGCATCCAGTTTTGGTCACCATATTACAGTGGTCAGCAACCCACAGCTCTGGAGCCTCATATGGCTCTTTCATCCCTCTGCTGTGGCTCCTTGTCGCTCAATATATGCGTCACAACTGCCACTGTGCAACACCCACCAACGCACAATTTATTAAGCTTTTTGATCCCCGGTAGGCCAATCATGGATAAATCCAAGAAAAGAAAAGTTTCAGAAGTAAACAGAATCTTTAATTGAACTATATATATGCTAGTTCTGTGGCCGCTGAGGAAATAGTCAGGTATGGGAAGAGTTTTGTGGTTCCCTGTGTTTTCTTTTCTGTAGGAAATGGGTCCAAGTGGCTTTCTGAATGTTTAAGGTTGCCCACCCCTGCCATATTACAAGAAAAAAAAATGTTGACACTTTGGAAAAAGTGCAAAGAAGAACAACTCAGATTATTAAAGTCCTGGAATCTAAAACATATGAAGAACGGTTTCAAGATTTGGTATGTCTAGCCTAGTGAAAAGAAGGGCTAGGAGTGACTAGACTAGACAAGGGCTAGGAGTGACTATTCCAGTATTTGAGAGGCTGCCCAAAGAGAAAGGGGTTAAACTTATTTTTCAAAGGGAAATAAGGGCAGGAGAAGAAACAATGGATGGAAACTAATCAAGGAGAGAACCAACCTGGGATTCCTCCCTAACAGTGAGAACAATTAACCAATGGAACAACTTGCCTTCAGAAGTTGTGGGTGCTCCATCACTGAAGGCTTATAAGAAGAGACTGGACAGCCACTTGTCTGAAAGGGTTTAGGGCCATTTTGACAAACCTATGGCATGCGTGCTAGAAGTGGCACGCAGAGCCATCTCTCCGGGCATGCCAGCTATCACCTGTTGCACTTCCGGGCAATGCTGTGGAGTCGGAGTTGGAGTCGGAGTCGAGGAGTCGGAGTCGGAGGAAATTTTGGGTACCTGGAGTCAGAGCCGGAAGTACAAAAAACTGAGGAGCCAGAGCCAGAGTCGGAGTCGAGGAGTCGGAGTCGGAGGAAATTTTGGGTACCTGGAGTCGGGAGTCGGAAATACAAAAAACTGAGGAGTCGGAGTCAGAGCCGGAAGTACAAAAAACTGAGGAGTCGGAGTCGGAACATTTATCTCCGACTCCACAGCCCTGCTTCCGGGTTCTGGCGCACACATGCACGCTGGCCAGCTAGTTTTCACACACGCAGGAGTGCTGAAAACTGGAAGACTATGTGACCGGCAAGCATGTGCATGCCGGAAACTGGAAACCGGAAGCTTAGCTCATGTGCTCCAGGGTACTGCTCTTCCGGTTTCCGGCACTCCCCTGCATGCGTGCCGGAGAGCTGCTCTTCCGGTTTCTGTTGCTCCCCCTGTGTGTGTGCCTCCGTTTCAGCACTCAGTGCCAAAAAGATTTACCAACACTGGTATAGGGTCTCTTGCTTAAGCAGTAGGTTGGATTAAATGACCTCCAAGGTCCTTTCCAACTCCATTATTCTGTTAAATGACTTGAGTGATGTCATTTGCGCCAGTGGCAATGAAGCAGTGATGGTGTCATCATTGCTTGTATCAAACTCTTCTTCAATACGAACCAAATTGAGCCTGTTGTGTTGGGTAGCTGCTGGGTCTTTAACTGATCTGGCTTCAATGTGATGAGAACACAGGTAAGATGTGGTAGACGGTCACCAAGCTTGATATAACTATGGTGTTTTGGAAAATCATATCAGACATGGGGATCAATACTCATTCTACACGTGGAGTGATTGCTTCATACTTTAAGCACCTAACATGATTTCCGCTTATTTCATCACTATCTTGAGGGCTCAGACTGCAACCCAGCAAATATTTGGGTCCATGTCATTTCATGGTAATCCAACAGGCAGCAAAGATTTAGACTAAAACTGTGATATAGAGATCTCTAATGGTCTAGAGCAGCGGTCAGCAACCTGCTGCTCTGGAACCGGATGTGGCTCTTTCACCCCCTCTGCTGTGGCTCCCTGTCACTCAAAATATGTGTCGCAACTGCCAATGTGCGACACCCACTGGCACACAATTTATTGAGCTTTTCAACCGCCAGTAGGCCAACCATAGATAAATCCAAGAAAAGAAAAATTTCAGAAAAAAAACAGAACATTTCATTCAACTACATATGCTAGTTTGGTGGATGCTCAAGAAATAGTCAGGCACAGGAAGGGTTTTGTGGCTCCTGGTGTTTTCTTTTCTGTGGGAAACGGGTCCAAATGGCTCTTTGAGTGTCTAAGGTTGCAGCCCCCTGGTGCAGAGGATAGTGTCTGATGGAGCAACATAGAAATATTCCTTTAAATATGTTGGTGTTCTTCCATTAAATTGGATAACATCTTTCCCCACTTTTATAAGATTTGGAATTCTTCTGTTAATGTAATTAAATTGTAATTTATAATGTCAATTTAAATCTTATGTTAATTTTATTATATTTTAATAATTTAAATGCTATTTGTTTAATTTTGGAGTCCCAAGGATGACATCGGGGATTTCTATTGGCCATGATGCCATAGGTTTCTTGGCTTAAGTGATAGTCCTCGAGAACTTTGAAATCTGTAGTAGTTCACACAACAGAAAAGTTTGAGAACCACTGTTTTAGAGCGTTTGCTTGCTTGGAATCTTCAAGCAAATTGAAGCTCAGTAGCCAAAGAACAGAAGAGACGTTGATTTCCATACTACAGGGGATGTAGCTTCACTATGGCCTTAATATTAAACTTTAATTGAATATCATCTGGTGTAGCAGATGACTTGCAAGATTTTGGGTAGGATCCCAAAATCTTTCACCTTTTGCAGTCCATCATAACCAAGCTCCAGTGATTTCAGTGGCTCTGAAGCATTCTTCTAAATCCAAACCCACTGTATCTATTCTCTATCGTTCAGTTCAAGATAATTCTGGGTGTTTTCTGCTGTACTATTCCAAAAGGTTCTGTTTGCACCTGACAAAAGATCAACAATAGCTTAGCTCAGTGGTGAAATCCAATTTTTTTAAACCACTGGTTCTATGGGCGTGGTTTGGCAGGCGTGGTGTGGCTTGGCGGGCGTGGTTTGGTGAGCATGGTAGGGGAAGGATACTGCAAAATCCCCATTCCCTCCCCACTCCTGGGGAAAGGATATTGCAAAACCTCCATTCCCATCCCACTCTGGGGCCAGCCAGAGGTGGTATTTGGCGAACTACTCAAAATTTCCACTACTGGTTCTCCAGAACCTGTCAGAACCTTCTGGATTTCACCTCTGGTTTAGCTCTTTATGACATGGATGAGCTGACCTCTTCTTATAGAATTCCAGAAATGTATACTAGATGGATAAGTTGTAAAAACACTTGGAAGAAAACTGCTTTCATGCTTTTGTCAAAAAATCCTGAATAGTGGCTATAAAATTACCAGAAATCAAGATCAAGCAAAACAGATTTTAGTTGAAATAAGAATATGCTCCATAAGACTGTCATGGGGATGGCTAAAAATTTTTGTTCATAAGATTGCTAAAGTTTTCCATAGATGCAGGCACTGTACAACAACTTTGTGATATTATATTATAACATTATATTTATTCCAGGAAGATCTACAAATTCATGGTTTGCTTAGTGTCATGTGAGAATTAGGATATTGGCTTTTTTAAAATTATTATTCAGCCAAATCATAAACTGGGGGGAAAAAACCCTCAACTTTAGCATGTTGGAATAGATCCCAGTTTGTGCTTAATGTTAAGCAACCATTGGATTCTATAGAGGAATTATTGAGTCTGTCATCTGCACCTCTATTTGGCTCTGCAACCAAGAAGACCAACACAGACTTCAGAGCAGGGATGAAATGCTCCCGGTTCGGACTGGATCGCTTGATCCAGTAGCGATGGCAACGGGTGGTTTGGAAAACCGGTAGCAAAAATCCCTGTGCCCCCCACCAGAGGCTTTTTTTTTACTTTTAAAAGCATTTTTTTCTACAACCTCTTCTGACGAAAGAAATGCTTTTAAAAGTAAAAAAAAAAAGCCTCTGATGATTGCGCAGCTCAGCTGGGATCATCAGATGCTTTTCAAAGCATTTTTTTCTGAAACCTCTTGGCCGAAGAGGTGGTAAAAAAAATGCTTTGAAAAGTCTCTGCCGATCCCAGCTGAGTTGCCTGATCGACAGAAATATGTCTCTGCACCTGAATACTGCTTTCAGTTTGGGTAACCGCATTACAAAAAAGATGCAGAGACTTTGGGAAAAGTGCAAAGAAGAACAACCAAGTTGTGTTCTGCCCCAGCTATGGATCCCAAAGAACACAGCACACACAAAGTCTGTACAAAACTTAATTTACTAAAATAACTCAGTCTTTTTCAAAACAAAGGCTGTTAATAAACTTTCTTAACAGCCTACAAGAAACCAAAGATAAAGTAATCACAATCTTACGAAGGTTGGCAGAAAGCCCAGAAGCAATGTGCAGAGAATCCAGACGCGAAGTAGAGTGAACTAAAGTTGTTCCCTACAATTTGCTTCAGTCGGCGTTCCTCCTTAAATAGACTAAGGGAGTGGCCAATTAGCCCCAAGCCTTACTCTCTAGGAGACCTCCTCCTGAGGAGCCACTCCTTCCTTTTGGCAGCTCTGCGTGTCCGTGCATCGAGAAAAGGCTCCTCCTCTTCGTCCTCTTCACTTAAAGGAGCTTCTGGAGATTCTGAAGGCCCTGGCTGAATCCCTGCCTCTGACACCACATCTTCTCCAGCCTCCTCATTGTCTAACTGGAGTGCCAGCTGCACAGGCTGCTGGCGCAACACCACACCAGCCTCCTCGTTGTCAGAATTAGCTACAATCTGCACAGGCCACTGACGGGTCACAACAAGATGATCAAAGGGCCTGGAGACAAAAACATATGAAGAACAGTTGCAGGATTTGGGTATGGCTAGTCTAGAGAAAAGAAGGACTAGGGGAGACATGATAGCAGTGTTCCAATATTTGAGGGGTTGCCGCAAAGAAGAAGAGAGAGTCAACTTATTTCCCAAAGCACCAGAAGGCAAGAGAAGCAGCAATGGATGGAAACAAATCAAGGAGAGAAGCAACCTGGAGTTAAGGAGAAACTTTCTAACAATGAGGACAATTAACCAGTGGAACAGATTGCCTTCAGAAGTTGTAGGTGCTTCATGGGCAACCACCTATCTGAAATGGTATAAGGTCTTCTGCTGGAGCAGGAGAGGGACTAGAAGACCTCCAAGGTCCCTTCTAGCTCTAATCTGATTGACTGAATGTAGAATCAATACATTGATCCTGTAAAAGTTGCTTGGATTTTTTTGATGTCCAGACTGAGATTTTTTTCTTCTGCCATAAATCACGGCATCAAACATCATCCATCATTTTGGGAAATGCTGTATGAAGTTACTCAGATTGGCGGTCTTCAAATGCCATATATCAAATGAGAACTTAGAATCAAATAAAGTAGTTAATAGCGGAGAGCTTGACAAGGACATGTAGTTAGGTCCGAAATAAATTACAGCACTTTCCAGACAAAGGAAATTAACTTGTCTAGTGCTGATTGTTTACAAGTCGTTGCGGTGGACGCTAGAAATGGTGGGCAGTTGGAAAGAAATCAGTTGAGAACAAAAATATGTTTTACATTATTATTACAGCTACGCATGTTTACTGTAATCTACTGTAGATCCCAATCAGCATTGATTGTAATGACAACAGAAGGCCCGATCTGGCCACGACACATTTCTCTCCCTCACGAGCGCTCCAATTTCTGGAAATATTAATAGGATGTTGGGAGAACGTGAATCTTTGTATATTACTTACTCAGATTTTTAGAGAAAGGAGCCGTCCCTCATAAAAGAAGATTAAAGTCCATAAATTCTTACAGGGGGAAGAAGCAAAATCTTGTCTTGGATTAAAATGGAAGCAGTAAATAGAGGCAGCATCAAAATAATAGGATGTTAATAGAATGGTGATGAAGGCTGCGATTAAGGGCAGGTTTATGAAGTGAGTCATATGCTGAAGTAGGACCAAAGACTCCGGGAATGGGGGAAGTGAAGGTGAGGCGACATTTCACAAGGACGTCAGCTTGCAATAATTGTCATGTCAGCTCTGCTGTTATGATTTCGCCTGAAGGACAATCTCAGCAAAAGTGGTTGACCTCGGAGATTATATTACTTCAATGTTTGGGCTATCATCCTAACCCTGGTGAAGATGATGAAGCCCTTATCCTCCATGGATTATATTACTTCAATGTTTGGGCTATCATCCTAACTCTGGTGAAGATGATGAAGCCCTTATCCTCCATGGAAAGAAAATGCACCATTAAATTTGTCCCAAAGCTGGTTTTTCAAAAGGCAAATGGACTTTGCTTTTCCTTGAAGACATTTCACTTCTCATCCAAGAAGCTTCTTCGGTTTTGATTGAATGGTGGAGGATGGAAGGATTTATATTCCTTGCAGTCATCCAGTCGTTAGCGCTCTTTCTGAGGGTTGTTGAGGCCACTTGGAGTTTATTGAAGGAACTGGGTATGTCTAGTTTAATGAAAAGAAGGACCTGGAATGACATGATAGCAGTGTTCCAATATCTCAGGGATTGCCACAAAAAAGAGGGAGTCAAACTATTCTCCAAAGCACCTGAGGGTAGAACAAGAAGCAATGGGTGGAAACTAATCAAGGAGAGAAGCAACTTAGAACTAAGAAAAAATTTTCTGACAGTGAGAACAATTAATCAGTGAAACAACTTCCCTCCAGAACTGGAAATTTTTAAGAAGAGGTTGGATAACTACTTGTCTGAAGTGGTGTAGGGTTTCCTGCCTAAGCAGGGGGTTGGACTAGAAGACCTCCAAGGTTCCTTACAACTTTGTTATTCTATAAATTCTGTAAATTCTTATCTGTGCCCTTGGGGTCATCTGAATAGTACAACTGCAATTTCAAGAAGGCTCCACATCCATTTGCATTATTCTGATGATCCTGACGGCACAGGTGAACCTCTAGGTGGCCTCAATGACTCTCAGAAAGAGTGCTAATGATCACATGACTTCAAGGAATATAAATCTTCCATTCACCACCATTCAGTCAGAACTGAAGAAGCTTCTTGGATGAGAAGGGAAATGTCTTCAAGGAAAAACAAAGTCCAGTTGCCTTTTGAAAAAGTGCCTTTTGGATAACTATGACCTGGGTGGACATCATATAATTTCATTTCCATATCCAATGGAATGAGAATTCTTGTCCTTTTAGTATATTCTGTAGGAGAAGAGCAGACAAAACCGGGGGACGAAGCAGCAAGATTAATCTCAAGCACAAAGAATCAGGATCTTCTCTTAAATTGCAACATAGATTTATTCAAGCCCATGCACAAGGCTCTTGTCAACTAAAGTCCAACACTAAATTGGCGCCAGAGAAGAGTCAATGGAATTCAGGAAGGGTTAGACTTGAATTGCTTGTGGGAATGCAACAACTCTAGGCTGATTACACATTTAACAGCTCTGGCTGTTCTACATATATCATTATTTGAAGAATCATGGATTTGGAAGGGAAGATTTGGTGCTCAGGGTGAGAAACCAACTTTCAAATCTTTCTGAAGGCTAGCAAGACTGTGGCCACTCAAATATGAGGCTGGGAAGAGATCATTTCACAGTGCTGGCATCACTGCGAAAAATCATAGACATTGCTGAAGTCCCATCAGGGAAGATTGTTTCAAAGGGAAGAACTGTTGAAAAGCATGTCCCTTGAGTATGCAAGTTTATTTATATTATATTATATTATATTATATTATATTATATTATATTATATTATATTATATTATATTATATTATATTATATTATATTATATTATATTATATTATATTATATTATATTATATTATATTTGTATACCGCCCTTCTCCCGAAGGACTCAGGGTGGTGGATAGCCATGGTAAAAGCAATATACAAGACAAAATTTAAAAACGTATTAAAATAATTCAATCCTTGGCCAAATTTAAAACTCCCAGCTAAAACCATTTAAAAACCACTTTTAAAAACCCAGTTAAAATCGTTTATCCCATCAGACCGGCTTGCTGGAATAATAGGGTCTTCAGAGCACGATGGAAGGCGTGGAGGTCAGGGGTCCTTTGTATGTCTGGGGGCAATTTGTTCCATAGGGCAGGAGCCCCCATAGAGAAGGCTCTCCCCCTGGGGGTCACCAGTCGACATTGTTTGGCCGATGGCACCCTGAGGAGGCCCTCTCTGTGGGAGCGTGTCGGTTGGTGGGAGGCAATCGGTGGCAGAATGCGGTCCTATAGATAACCAGGTCCTAAGCCATGGAGCGCTTTAAAGGTGGTAACCAACACCTTGAAATGCACCCAGAAAACCACCGGAAGCCAGTGCAGCTTGCGCTAGAGGGGTGTTACATGGGAGCGATGAGTTGCCCCCATTTTTACTCACGCAGCCGCATTCTGGACCAGTTGGAGCCTCCGAGAGCTCCTCAAGGGGAGCCCCATGTAGAGAACTAAGTTAATTGTTAGTGCAGCAAGTTAATAGTTAGTGCAGTGTTTCTCAACATTACCAACTTTAAGTTGAGTAGACTTCAGCTTCCAGAGTTCTGGAAATTGAATGCCATCAGACCTAAAGTTAACCAAGGTTGAGAAACGCTGGGCTAGTGGATTGACATATTCTTTTACATTATATGTTAAAATCACAAATCCGTAACAGTAACAGAGTTGGAAGGGACCTCGGAGGTCATCTAGTCCAACCCGCTGCTCACTCAGGACACCTGTACTAGGGATTCGAACCGCCAAACTGCCGACCTTCCTGATCGACAAGCTTGGTGTCTTAGCCACTGAGCCACCTAGTCAGGCTAACCCATCTGCTTGTGGATGAAGTAAATATTGCTTTACAGCAGCTTAATTTAAATTCGGGGTTGTGGAACCAACTCATGCTATTACACCAGTGGAAAAAAATTAAAGATTTTTTTAAAAAAATATTAAAATGTAGAGTTTGGGTTTTTTGTTTTTTAAATAAGGCATTGGGGAGCAAATATTCCTTCCCCAGCAGTGCTGGCTGAAGCTACAGTATATTGCAACACAAACAAACATTATAATCACAAATATCAAGGGAAATTTAGACTAAAGAGTGATATGGGGAGAAAAGGAATCTGACTGTGGAAAATTAAATTAATAAAACATTAAAGCCTTAACAAAGAAATCTGCTTTCAATTATGACTAAATTGCTTTGCTTAGCTGAAAAGAAACATTCCCAATGTTTGCGTTTATTGGTATTCTGCAAAAGTGAGAGCACTGGAGTGAAATATGCCTCGAAAAGGCCAATACCTGAATGTTTCTAAAAAGTTTCTGTGTTTATTTAATTACAAACTTTTAGCCCCCTTGGTAGGGCTGTGCCTCTTTCACCGATGAGGTATGCTTTTATCTTTTTACAGTTTTGTAAAAAGGTGGTAAATTCTGGGCACTAATTCCTTTTTTTAAAAAGAGCTGAAACCAAAGTTGGATTTAGAAAGGAAGAAGGGGTGATGATAACTCAAGGTAGTGTGGGAAGAAATATCCATCTGGTTGGGTTTCAAGCAAGGAGAAAGACACTGGAAACTTGGAGGCTGATTGGAAAGATGGTTTAATGATGAAGAAGAACCACCAAGCACATGGTTCTGGAGCAGCTCACCACATGGAGTTGAGAGAGGTGGCTTTTATACCTTCTCTTGGGCTTTGCACTTGAACTTCCTGTTCCTGTGCAAGAACATGTATTCTATTGGCTGTTGTCAGATTCCCATGGGGGCCATGTAAGGGTCATGTTTGTCTGAGCTAAGTTTGGTTGAAGTTTGCTGAGGGTGATGCAATGTCCTTAGGAGATTGTGCAATGTAATGAGCTCTATGTCTTAGTGGGTTAATCCCAGTGGTGGGATTCAAATAATTTAACAACCGGTTCTCTGCCCTAATAATTTCTTCCAACAACCAGTTCACCAAACTGTTCAGAAAGTTAATAACCGGTTCTTCTGAAGTGGTGCAAACTGGCTGAATCCCACCACTGGTTAATCCTATTATGTCCTGAAGGATCATGTCTTAATCCCTTCATCCTGGAGCTGAAGGTCTTTTGTTTTGTAGATAGGCTGGCCCAGTCTTTCTCAATGGGCACAAAATATCTGCTGGCGGCAGGGAGCTGGGGCTCTGAGTTTCTGTCTCCCTTAAGATTTTTATTTCTCTTTTAGGGGGAAATATTTTATCCTGCCTTTTTTTTTTTTTTTTTGATATTTCTCAAAACATTTCATTCTTCTAGGAGGGTGTAGGTGCAAACTTTATACAGTAGTATAGGACCATATTGGGCAGGTGCTCATAGGATTGTATTGTTAATCCCACAACATGGTGTAGAAACAGCTCTTCTCCATTGAGCCTCTGATTCAACACAGGGTTCTACCTGGCACAAGGGTTTCCTGGGTGTGAGTGGGGATCAAAATCAGCAGGACGATGGCCTCAGGGTCATGGCTGAATCTCACCTCATCTCAAAGGAGGACAGATCCATGAATACCAACAAGTAGTCAGAAGATGAAAAACTCTTTAACTTCACAACGTATAGGCAGACTTAACCATAGTTTTAGTTGGGAAAATGTGACCATCCTAGACCAAGCCAAGTCCAAAGGCACTAGGGGGTTTCTAGCGTTTAATTTTTTAAATTTGTTTAAGTATATAAAATAGAAAGAAAAAAAAAGGAAATGGGAAATTAAGGGAAGGAAAAGCAACGGGGAAAAGAAAGTGTGACATGCAAGAGGAAAAAAAGAAAAAAATGTCTTGACTTCCAAATCTTCTGAGCCTCAGTGGCGCAGGGGTTAGAATGCGGTACTGCAGGCTACTTCTGCTGATCACTGGCTGCCAGCAGTTTGGCAGATCGAATCTCACCGGGTTCAAGGTTGACTCAGCCTTCCATCCTTTCGAGGTGGGTAAATTGAGGACCCAGATTGTTGGGGACAATAGGCTGACTCTGTAAACAGCTTAGAGAAGGCTGTCAAGCACTATGAAGTGGTATATAAGTCTAAGTTCTGTTACTATTTCTGTCTTCTTAGCACAGTACAAGCCTGGTTTAGCTCTGCAGACTAAAGCACCGTAATTAACATCCAGCTGTCTGCAATTACACCAATTCGATTCTCACCAGGCTCAAAGTTGACTCAGCCTTCCATCCTTTCTAAGGTAGGTAAATTGAGGACCCAGTTTGTGGGGGCAATAAGCTGACTTTGTATAAATATACAAAAGTATGAAGGCTATTGCTTAACGCATTGTAAGCCGCCCTGAGTCTTTGGAGAAGGGCGGCATATAAATCAAATTAAAAAAAAAAGATTAAAAACACTCCAGCCTCAACTTTTTGCTTTTACATGTTAATATATAACTAGCCATTTCTATAATGACAAATCTTTCTGATCAACAAAACCAAAGTCAAAGTTTCATTTTTTTTTTCATCACAAGCACAACGTACAGAAGTGATATCCACATGTTTAAATATATTTTCCTCTTTGAAAAAAAATAATCAATTTAACCATTCCTGCTTTATCTTCCTTGCTATGGAAATAGTATGTATTTCTATTTGCACCTAAAAATCTTTGTGAACTGTCACCATTTTTATTAACAAGATTCATTGTATTCTTTTGAATACAAAAGCCCACTCTTTTTTTTCACCCTTTTTTTGAAGTGCTAAACTTTCTTTAAACACTTTTTTTAAAAATCAAAACTTTCTAATGCACCTTTTTCTTTGACTTCTTAACATACAAGCTTTAAACTTCAGTATTAAATTTAGATCCCTTCCTCCAAACTACCCTTATAGAATATGTTTTTAAAATATGAACATCCTAGTGGATTTCTAGATGCCTGGCACTTTGACAAATTAGCCATCAATAGACAAACACAGACATTAACAATAGCTGTATCTTATGATTCATGATAAATGTATTTATGATTACTATGATCATGATTTATCACTTATATCTTTTACGTACGCTGAGAGTTTATGCACCAAATACAAATTCCTTGTGTGTGTAATCACACTAAATAATTCTATTCTATTCTATTCTATTCTATTCTATTCTATTCTATTCTATTCTATTCTATTCTATTCTATTCTATTCTCCACTCTCCACTCTCCACTCTGCATTCTGTTCTGTTCTGTTCTGTTCTGTTCTGTTCTGTTCTGTTCTGTTCTGTTCTGTTCTGTTCTATTCTGTGGTGGGATTCAAATAATTTAACAACAGGTTCTCTGCCCTAATGACTGGCTGGATGAATGTGGCAATGGCGGGTGTGGCCAGGGGGTGTGACACACAGCACTCGGCCTCCTGCCCCCCCGGGAGCAAAAAATGGGCCATGGGGGGGGCTGCATCACACCCCCTGTGCCCTGTTTTGGGCCTAGTAGGCCACCCTGCAGCCTCCTGGGAGCAAAAACGAGCCACAGGGGGTGCACGCCACACACATACCCCCCCCGTGCCCCGTTTTGAGCCTAGTAGGCCTCCCTGTACTTACCTGGGAGCCAAAACAGGGCACGTGGGAACTCCTGGAAGGGGAGGGGTTGGGAGGAATGGGCCAGCCAGGAATTTAACAAGTGGTTCACCCGAACCAACCTGAACCAGATGAATCCCACCACTGATTCTCTTCTCTTCTCTTCTCTTCTCTTCTCTTCTCTTCTCTTCTCTTCTCTTCTCTTCTCTCCTCTCCTCTCCTCCCCTCCCCTCCCCTCCCCTCCCCTCCCCTCCTCTCCTCTTCTCTTCTCTTCTCTTTCTTCTCTTCTCTTTTCTTCTCTCCTCTTTTCTTCTCCTCTTCTCTTCTCTTCTCCTCTCCTCTCCTCTCCTCTCCTCTCCTCTCCTCTCCTCTCCTCTCCTCTTCTCTTCTCTTCTCTTCTCTTCTCTTCTCTTCTTCTCTCTTCTCTTCTCTCCTCTCCTCTCCTCTTCTTTCCTCTTCTCTTCTCTCTTCTATTTCATTCCATTCTATTCCATTCCATTCCACTGAAACAACCAACTAGCCAAAAAGAGAACAAAAAGACCCAAGCATCTCTCCACCAGCAATCAGCACCCAGATCAGTATAGATTTACTCCATGGTTAACATCAGAACAACCATCAAGTAAGTAATACCCATATCAAACAGCCCAACCAAAGAATCACCAAGAACCCCCTTCCATCAACACTGACAGGGCAAGACACTAGAATATACACTGGGAGAAAATCCCCCTCCTTTTCACTACTGATGATGTTACCTAGTTTGGGTAATGAAACATCTTCAAGAAGCAAGCTCAGAGAGCACCAAGAACCCCTCACTATGATGCTGTCCCTGCCATCCTAAAATTTTGACCCTGGATTCTGCATCTCATCTGCAGACCAGTGGTGGGTTTCAAATTTTTTGCCACCAGTTCTGTGGGTGTGGCTTGGTGCGCTTGGCATGGTTTGGTGGGTGTGGCTTGATGGGCATGGCAGGGGAAGGATACTGTAAAATCACCATTCCTACCCCACTCTGGGAGAAGGATACTACAAAATCCTCATTTCCTCCTGATCAGCTGGGACTTGGGAGGGAGAGAATAGATGGGACCAGGGCCAGTCAGAATTTTTACTACCGGTTCTCCGAACTACTCAAAATTTCTGCTACCGGTTCTCCAGAACTGGTCAGAACTTGCTGAAATCCATGTCTGTTGCAGTCCCAACCCTCTTCTTTAATGCTATGTTAAACAACAATCTTTGTTTAATTGGGGGTCATCTATTCATTGATTTTCCTTTAAATCACAATCCTTCTCCCATTTCTGCCCAGGGCGTTTGCTTATAAAGCCCATTGACAAAACAAAGTGTTACTTTTTAAAGAAATCCGTAAACCTGGTTCATTTTTAATCCTCAGGCAAAACACAAAGATGTTATTTTTTGTGTGTGTCCTGCAAAAAAAAAAAAGTCTGGGGACCTCTGACAACAGCCCTGACAGCTGTACTAATCAAAAAAGCAAACGAGGCCACAGCGGACGATTTCTCTGACCATAGAATCAATTTTCCACTCAATGCATTGTTCATTCGTGGAGACTTTAATGCTAGAATTGATTTTAACAGCCATTACAGAAATACTTAAGTCAAAGGGCTTGCAATCTTTATTTATTTATTTGTTTGTTTATTTTACCATGACCGACTGAAAACGTGTATGGATATGTGGATAAATCAATATGCATGATTCACATCTATTTTTTTTTTCTTTTAAATGTCTGAGGCTCATGCCCTGCTCATATAAGCCAAGCATTAACGGTCTAGTAACTATCAGTTTGCAAATAAAGGGAATAGAGGGATCGTAAAATGATCATTCAAATGTTCTATAAAATATACCCCAACTCAGGTCAAGAAATTATTAAAGCCTTCTATGAAAAAAAAAAAGGATTCTGTATTGAAAAAAGGATAATCTTTGATGCCAAACTCAAAATGACCCTGGGCATCTTAACATATTATTTCATATTAATAAAGATGTGCCCTACTGGCAAAGCAAGTAGAATTTGGCCCACCAATCTACATAATGGGGAAATCCTTTTTTTTTTTTTAATACATTTTTCTTAGGTTATAGAGCAGGGGTGTCACTGGTGGGATTCAGCCAGTTCGCACCATTTCGGGAGAACCAGTTGTTAACTTGCTGAGCAGTTTGGCAAACTGGTTGTTGGAAAAAATCATTAGGGCAGAGAACTGGTTGTTAAATTACTTGAATCTTACCACTGAGGGGTGTCAAATTCAAGACCCCGGGGGGAGGGGGCGGATCCAGCCCACAGGATTCTTAGATCTGGCCAGAGGTGGTATTCACTTACTGTCACTACCGGTTTGCAAATGGGAGCACACACGCCACCTCCGCGCATGCGCAAGACCTTCTGAGCATGCGTCAAAAACAGGACGTGATGATGTCCAGGCAGATGGGCGGAGCATCCCACAGCTGCCACTACTGGTTCACCCAAATTGGATAGAACTGGCTGAATAGTACCACTGGATCTGGTCCACCCTGTAAACAGCAAAGGACTGGCCTGTGGTGCCTCTGCCAGAGAAAACAGAGCTCACGAGGGCTGCGTGCAGCTCTCCCAGGCTCCGTTTTAGCTGACAGAGGGTTGCAGGAGTCTATTGCAGCTGAAAATGGAGCTAGGAAGCCCATTTTTGCTGACACTCAGGCTGCCATAGGGACCCCTGACATGAGTGACGTCGAGCTGGCCACATCCAGCTTCGCCCTGGCCCAGCCAAGCTCAAACACAACCCTGATGCAGCCCTCGATGAAATCGAGTTTGACACACCTGTTATAGAGTATTATAAAATATAAAAGCAAATAAGAGGACTGGGCAAAGTAAAGGAAAAGGGCAAAGAAAAGTGAGGAAGGGTAGGGAAAGAAAAAGAAGCACTGATTTCCGACTCTATCTGTTACAGTAGAATAACAACAAATCACAGCTTTTTTTTTTTTTACCATAATAGTATGAACCAGTCATTTCTACAAAGGTCTATCCATCTAATTTGTAAAACCCAGAATCGAAGTTTCATTCTTTTCCACATCAAGCATGAAGTTCAGAAGCAGTTTCCATGTGGAAACAAAAGTACTTACTGTATGTTCTTTATTTATTTTTTGAGCAGAGTAGTCAATTTTGCCATTTCAGCCAACTCCCTCAGTTTCTGCAACCATTCTTCTATAGTAGGAATCTAAGGGGAAATGGGGAAATCTTAATAATATCTTCAGTGTTCCCAGTTTTAGGCAGTGAAGATAATAATAACTCCAGTCTTCCCAGTTCTAAGTAGATAAATAAGGAATTCACCCCAGCAAACCACTACATGCCAGCATGATGATGATGATGATGATAGCTGGTTCATTGCAATCTTGGTGATTGCTCATTTCCAACAACTCTTATTATCAACCCATGGTTCTCCAGCCAGGTGCAAGAGACTTTTTCTGAATCTTCTTTGCACTGAAGCAAACAGGGGTGATGGGTGACATTTTCAACCACTGTGGAGTTGAAAGGGCAGCTGAGGTGATATTTAAGGCAGTCATTACCTCCTGAGATTCTGGCGGATACAGGAAATGACATCCCACAGAAAGGAGTGGAACTGTGGTCTTCTTGCCCCGAGTGCCTGCCTTGTCAAAAGGAGTGTCATGTTGAAACGATTGAATATCAGTACATTTTATTTTGCAATAACTATGAACTATGAAAATGGTGATAGAAGCAGTTTCTCCTCACCATACAATTCTTAACCTTGCAAAAAAAAAAAAAAGGAAGGAAGGAAGGAAGGAAGGAAGGAAGGAAGGAAGGAAGGAAGGAAGGAAGGAAGGAAGGAAGGAAAGAAGGAGGCTATGGAGCTGCCGAGGAGTTCATTTGACCGATGAAAAATCTATTCCTGTTGAGAGAAGCCAAGATTCAGAAGCCAAGATTCAGAACATCTGTAAAGACTTTTAGCATTTAGTTACTGCTTTTATCTGTCAACTTCTGCTTAAGGAAACTCTGAACTCAGGCAAGCTTTCCACAAATCTCTTCTCCAATAGTGAAATCCAATTTTTTTTACTACTGTTTCTGTGGGCTTGGCTTGGTGGGCGTAGCTTGGTGGGCATAGCAGGGGAAGGATATTGCAAAATCTCCATTCCCTCTGGAGCCAGCCAGAGGTGGTATTTTCCAGTTCTCTGAATTACTCAAATTTTCCACTACTAGTTCTCCAAACTACTCAAAATTTCCACTACCGGTTCTTCAGAATTGTCAGAACCTGCTGGATTTCACCCCTGCTCTTCTCCAAGACTAACTTCATTCATTCATTCATTCATTCATTCATTCTTCCATTGCTCAGGACCTATCCACTCAAATGAGCTCATGTAAAAAGCTTGAGTAAAATGTAATCAGTTCACTTAAGTTCCATGGGCTTATGAACTCACCTTTGGTCTAAGATCTTCAAGTCCGATGGAGAATGATTAGGAGGTAAAGATCTTAAGTGGAATTCCATGACAAGGAGAATGTAGGAAATCGTTAAGTACTGTTCACTTTCTTGTAGTAAATAGCAGGCTTTCTCCTGATGAACAGTGGAATTTCAAGTGAATATCTTAACTACCTTAAATTAACCATTGATAAAGAGAAGAAACAAGGAGTGGGGTTTAGCTGCACGGAGAGGTCCCTTTGCTGCTGTTTTGATCCACAAATCAAAAATCGCTGCCAAGCCAAAACATGCAACTTGACACTTGACACAACTGTGCTCTGAGCTTCCAGGCTTCATTTGCTGCTCCTTGCAGGGAAAGGCCTTTATAATTAAAATCTGTAAACCCAGGAGCCCTCTTTTTTTATTATTATTTTGAAGAAATTAATACTCTTAAGGAGTGCTGCTGGGATCATAGTGCGTAGGAAGCTATTTACTTACCTGTTCCATTTGGGAAACTCCTTCATAATTATGAATACCAAATGACTTAGAATGAATAAATATGCAATGGCCATTTAGTTGGCCTTCTGAATTATTCTATAGGGCTTCCCCCCTCTTCTGGACTGACATTATCTTAAAGAGAAGATTGCAGGTGATGCCAAAGTGGAGAGAAATAAAGCAGGAGAATTGAAAATCTTGCAAAGGATAGCGATGGGCTCCTGATTGCTAATAATCATGGAAAATCATTATGAGACTATAAAGCTGTCCCTTCTCTGGGGTAGACATTTAAAGTTAGATCCTTCCAGAAGGAGATCTGCACAGCTTGAGTACTTCTTATGATGAAAACCCATCTACAAGAGCTGAGGTGGCCCAGTGATTTAGAGTGCAGTACTGCAGGCTACTTCAGCTGACTGCTAGCTGCAGTTCAGTAGTTCAAATCTCACCGGCTCAAGGTTCCATCCTTCTGAGGTGGGTAAAATGAGGACCCAGATTGTTGGGGATAAGATGCTGACTCTGTAAACTGCTTAGAGAGGGCTGTAAAAGCACTATGAAGCAGTATACAAGTCTAAGTGCTATTGCTAGTTTCCTCAATAATTGCTTCTGTTGTCAATATGTTCTCATAATTAAGTAATTGTTTCTAATGTTCAACCCCAAATTTGTCTTTCTGAATGCTCTGTGACAATGATTCTTTGTCCCATAATCCTAGGTGACAAAGAACAGATCTTGGCCGCCTTCTCTATGACATCTCTTCAATGACTTAAATATGTTGGTGTTCTCAGGTGTCCCAGTTTCTTATTGGATGACTTAGATGTAAAGCCTAGTTTTCAGCTCGGTGAGAGTCTATTAGTGTCAGCATTCTGAGTAATGCTTCACAGTTGACATCTAGTAGATGATTCCAAGAAGTACAGGTTGCCTTCCATCGTAAAAGAGATACGTCTCTCCCCCTTTTCTTTGATTATGCTTATATACAGATAATGGGCATGATAACTTGTATGGTTGGGATGGTCGGTTGGAAGTGAGCAAGCCCACGTTTGAGACCAGAGTGCTGCCATGGGCTGGGGTGAACTCCTGTCCTTTGCTCTTGGTCTAGCCAGGGACATGAAAAGAAACCCCAAATGGGTATCCCCCAGACCAGTGGTAAAATCCAAATTTTTTTACTACCGGTTCTGTGGTTGTGGCTTGGTGGGCGTGGTGTGGCTTGGTGGGCGTGGTGTGGCTTGGTGGGCATCGTGTGGCTTGATGGGTGTGGCTCGGTGGGTGTGGCAGGGGAAGGATACTGCAAAATCTCCATTCCCATCCCACTCCAGGGGAAGGATGCTGCAAAATCTCCATTCCCACCCCACTCCTGGGGCCAGCCAGAGGTGGTATTTGCCAGTTCTCCGAACTACTCAAAATTTCCACTACTGGTTCTCGGAACTACTCAAAATTTCCTCTACCGGTTCTCCAGAATCTCTCAGAACCTGCTGGATTTCACCCCTGCCCCAGATAATAGTGATATTACCGGCTAATTCTTTTAAAACCAGAAGCACATCAATGTTTCTGACATGAGTGCGATATGATATATCGATTATTCACATGAAAGAAGAGTTCTTGCTGGAAATCTGCTGATACTTTAACCTCCTCCTTAATGAATTGTATTAATCAGAATTATTCTTGGGATTAATCAAGAACAGAGAACCCAGAGATCAGTTTCAAGTAGCTCAATAACTTTTAATGCCCTTCTGGTTTTGATTTTAAATCCTTCTTAAAATGGGGTAGTCAGAATTTAACAAAGGACTTAAGATGGGGGACTGGCCAGTGCTGAATTAAGTGGAAAAAAACTATATTTCTACTGATGCAGCAAAATTATTTCTGCCTTTTGCTTCTATCCTAGGGGTGAAATCCAGCAGGTTCTGACAGGTTCTAGAGAACCGATAGCAGAAATTTTGAGTAGTTCGGAGAATCGGTAGTGGAAATTTTGAGTAGTTTGGAGAACTGGCAAATACCACCTCTGGCTGGCCCCAGAGATGGGGTGATAATGAAAATTTTGCAATATCCTTCCCCTGCCATGCCCACCAAGCCACACTGTGCCCACCAAGCCACACCCACAGAACCGGTAGTAAAAAAATTTGGATTTCACCATTATTCTATACTCACATTGTACGGTGTATTCAAATTCATTTTGTGATCCTGTTTCAGTATTCTTTTCACAAGTGATATCACCAAGCCAATATTTCTCCTCCCATACCTGAGCTTTTGACTGCTTTTCCTCAGAAAAGAACTTTGCAATCGCCTACGTTAAATCTACTAAATCTCTACTCTACTAACACGATTTTCCTACCAATATCTGGGAATTCATCCAAGCAATGGGGTGCTTTGAAATCTGATAAGCATTTCTTCTATCACATGACTGAATACATTATTTGAGTGGTGCAGGTGAAGCACCACTCACAAATAGGAGGCTGTGAGTTCAATCCTAAGTAGCGACAGATATTTCTCTCTCTGGGCACAATGGTAAATGTCTGCTATGAACTCTGCATTGGCGACAGGAAGGGCATCCGGCCAGTAAAAAGTCAGCCCCATTCAGTTGCCCCGACTCCCTCCTGATGCAAGGGATTACAGGATCATTAAAAGACAAAAAAAATGTCTGAATACATTATTTATTTATTTTATTTTTATTTATTAATTAGATTTGTATACCACCCTTCTCCCAATGGGACTCAGGGTGGTGAACAGACGAGATTAAAAATACATATAATACAAAAGTTAAGAAAGCTAAAAATAAATTAAATCAACAGCCTCCCAATTTAAAACCTCGAGTTATAAAACTTAAAAATTCCCATTAAAACCATTTAGGCTAGGCCGGCTTGCTGGAATAAATAAGTCTTTAGGGCCTTACAGAAAGTACAGAGGTCCGGGATCAGTCGTATTCCAAGTGGTAGCTCATTCCACAGGGTGGGTGCCCCCACAGAGAAGGCTCTCCCCCTGGGGGCCACCAGCCGACATTGCTTGACCGACGGCACCCTGAGGAGGCCCCCTCTGTGAGAACTTATTGGCCGGTGGGAGGTTATCGGTAGCAGCAGGCGGTCTTGCAAGTACCCTGGCCCTATGCCATGGAGCACTTTAAAGGTGAGAACCAACACCTTGAAGCGCATCCAGAAGACCGTCGGGAGCCAGTGCAGCTCGCACAGGAGAGGTGTTACGTTATATTTAAATGTTGGGATATTGGATTCAGGGGAGAATCAAATAGAAATCCACCAAAGTCATCCCTTATGGATTCATGTGACTGAAGTCCTCCTCCTAAGCAGAAAGTAATGAGTTCTTTGCTAAATGCCATGCAGAAGCCAAGAAATGGTATGTTCTCTTAGAATCCTATGGACAGTCTGCTAAGGAACATAAAATACTGAGTGTATATTTACACTCAGAGGTGTGGTGGCCTAATGGTTATGATGCTGGGCTGTTGACTGGAAGGTTGGCAGTTCGAAACCCAAGGACCACAGGATAGGGTGAGCTCCCATTCCTCCCCCAACCTCTGCCAACCTAGCAGTTTTAAAGCTTGCAAATGCAAGTAGATAAATAGGTACCACTTTGGTGGGATGGTACCAACATTCTGTGCACTTCTGTGTATAGCCATGCTGACCACATTACCATGAAAGCATCTTCAGACAACACTGGCTCCCTTGGTAAAGAAATAGAGATGAGTAGCACCCCCTAGAGCCGTGATGGTGAACCTATGGCACTCGTGCCACAGGTGGCATGCGGAGCCATATCTGTGGGCACACGAGTGTTGCCCTAGCTCAGCTCCAGCATGCATTCACACACCAGCCAGCTGATTTTCAGACCTTCCGGGCCCACCCAAAGTCAGGAAATGGGCTGTTTCTGGCCTCCTGGGGAGGGAGGCCATTTTCACCCTCCCCAGGCTCCTAGAAAGCCTCTGGAGCCTGGGGAGAGTGAAAAACAGACCTTCCAATCCCACTGGAAGTCAGGAAATAGGCCATTTCTGGACTCCAGGGTGGGTGGGGAAGGCCGTTTTCGTCCTCCCCAGGCTCCAAGAAAGCTTCTGGAGCCTGGGGTGGATGAAAAACAAGTCTACTGGGCTCACCTAAAAGCAGGGGGAGTGTGTGTGTGGGGGTGGTCACATGTGTGTGCATGGGGGGAGGTGGGGTGCATTGAATTATGGGTGTGGGCACGCGTGCGCGCGACCCCCACACACTCCTCCTGCTTTTAGCACATGACAGCAAAAAAGGTTAGCCATCACTGTCCTAGAGTCAGACATGACTGGGCAGGGGAAAGCTTCTTACCTGTATTTAGACCATGACCTTCTATGTCAACATTGGGACATTGTTAGATTCATCTCCTCATCACCTTCTAAGAGAGTTAAACAGTGGCATGGATTAGAAGTATTTCCTCTTGTGCATCCAGTTCTGCCTGAATTGCAAACTCAACAATTAACTTCCTATTTGCTTTTAGAGCTGTAAAAGATACTCTACGAATTGTGTACTAATATTAAATGCAAATCTGATAACATCACAACAGATTTACAGGGTTGCAAATTTAGCTTATTTCTGGTTTTCTACGCTTTCTCCATTTTATTTCTCCCATTTCAGGTCTTAGAAGGAGAAATGGTGAAATAAGGCTCCAAGAAGAAGCGTAATTCAATGGCTGGCCTGCTGGATGTGATGAGAACATAATTCACAGGTGATAGATAGCAGAAGGTAATTTTATGGTTACTAAGAATGAGTTTGCATTTGTTGGGAGAGTTGCTATATAAATTTATAGATCTATTTGGTATGTACAGCATTTTAAATTTTAGTGGCAGTACATGAAATGGGGGTGGAACAACATGTGCATAGCAGGGATTGAGCCCCTTTTAGGAGCCACTTACAAAATGTTCTGTAATTCAGCATGAAATAGGTTCATCCTGTTCCTGCAAGCTAATTATAAATCATATTCCTAGGAAAGAAAGATGTTATTAAGTATGAAGTGTCTGTGGCTCTGTGACATTGTGCGGTAAATAGTTTTTTTCTCCTACCCTCTAATTGTTTGGGTCAGACTAAAAAGTTGAGGAACGCAACGTTTCTCCTTTCTGGTCCAAAATGATTAGGGTTTTTGTTTTTTTTTTTAAAAAAGTTACACTTACACTAAATTCTTGATCAGTATTTTAAAGTGTTGTCTGAGGTTGGATGACAAACCATCGTGTCCTCCGTTTTTCCTCTGTGAAGCTCGATGATGTAAAGATGTAAGAAGAGAATACAGTAGAATTGGGGAACCAGAAACAGTAGTCAAAATGCAACAATGTTATCGTAAAAATGTCCCTAAAAGGATACTGCTAGACAAGGACGGGCTGCTGAGGGTTTGCAGGGGTTCGGGAGACCCGCTAGCTAAGATCCTGTGCAGTTTCGAGAACCCCCAAATCCCACTTCTGGCTGGCCCCACCCCACCCCGCCCACCCCAACCCTTCACGCAGTCTGTTTTGGATGCAGGTAAGTGTAGGGTGCATGTGGAGGTTTGGGGAGGGCAAAAAACAGGCCTACCAGAAGTTTGGGAAGACTGAAAATGGGGCCATTTCTGGCCTCCAGAGGGCCCCTGGAGCCTGGGGAGGCCATTTTCACACTCCCAGAGGCTCAAGGAAATCCTCCAGAGCCCAGGGCGGGCAAAAATGCCCTCCTCCATGCAGTGGTGGAGGAGGCTGACTAGGCCACATCCATCATGGCCACACCCACCCAGAAACCCAGCAAAGAACACCTTGCTAAAAAGTTTGAAGCCCACCCCTGGTGCTATACTGCATTGGTATCACCACGCTTGGAATACTGCATTCAGCATTGGTCACCAAGATACAAAAAGATGTTGAGAGTCTAGAAAGAGTGCAGAGAAGAGCAACAAAGAGGATTAGCAGGGTGGCAGTTAAAGCGTAGGACATTATGGTTGCGGGAACTAAGAATGTCTAGTCTAACCAAGAGGAAAACTAGTGCTGACATCATGGCGATATTTTCCAATATTTGAGGGGCTGCCACAAAGAAGAGGAGGCCAACCTATTCTCCAGAACACCTGAGGACAAGGCAAGCAAGTAACAGATGGAAGCTTAACAAAGAGAGATCCAATCTAGAGATCCTGTCAGTGAGCAGAATTAATCAACGGAAAGGCTTGCCTTCCAAAGTTGTGAGTATTCCATCACTGGAGGTTTTTAAGAAGAGACAGGACAGCCACTTGTCTGAAATAGTATAGGGTCTTCTGCATGAAAGGGGTTGGGCTAGAAGATATCCATTTTTCTTCGGCTGTACAGTTTAGGATTTTATTATGGAGAACTAATAATAGTTCTCCATAATAAAAGATCTACTACAGTGATGGCTAACCTTTGCAGGATCTAGAACAGTGATGACTAACCTTTTTGCTGTTGTGTGCCAAAAGCAGGGGGAGTGTGTGGAGGTCGAGCGCGCGCGTGCCCACACCCATAATTCAATATCCCCCCTGCACATGTGACACTCCCCCCTCCCCCTGCTTTTGGCATGCAATGGCATGGTGGGCACGGTAGGCTCATTTTTCGCCCACCCCAGGCTCCAGAGGCTTTCTTGGAGCCTGGGGAGGGCAAAAATGGCCTTCCCCACCTCCCTGGAGGCCAGAAATGGCCCATTTTCTGACTTCCAGTGGGATTGGAAGGCCTGTTTTTTACTCTCCCCAGGCTCCAGAGGCTTTCTAGGAGCCTGGGGAGGGCAAAAATGGCCTCCCTCTCCCCCCCAGAGGCCGGAAACAGCCCGTTTCGTGACTTCTGGTGGGTCCAGAAGGTCCAAAAGTCAGCTGGCTGTGTGCAAATGCATGCTGGAACTGAGTTAGAGCAACACTCGTGTGCCCACATATATGGTTCCATGTGCCACCTGTGGCACACGTGCCATAGATCCGCCATCACAGGTCTAGTAACTAGAAAGGCTACTAGCTAGGGAATCCAGCTAGAAGATAGTGAAGATTGAAGTTCAAGTCCCTCATCAGCCATTGAAGGACTCATTGATCCTGGATCTTCTGACTGTAGGAGTAAGTTAAGAGAGAAACACAACATATGTTGCTTTGAGTCTCAGGACATAAATCTAAGAAAAAGACAAATAACTCTTATTGCTGTAAATTATCTTAAATATTTATTGCTGAATATGTTGGCAATGCGGAGAACTGAAGGGTTGTAGTAGCTGGGAAAAAGAATTGTGTCACTGAGAATGGTTGTCAGTGTTGCGTGCAAAATCTCCCAGAAAACACAATGATGAACTTTCACATAATGCTACCTCTTCCTGGATGTAATTCATGAAGGAGACCCAGTTGTGAGTATCTGAGGCACCCCAGATGCTTCCTCTTTTATTCATAAACTTGTCCTCAATCCCCAGAGTGACTAACAGCAAGTAAATTGGTGGTGTAGAAAACCCACCGCAAAACTAGTAATGGCTGGATTGTCCATGCACAAAATTTCACCCTCTGCTTCTTTTAATCAACTGGGAAGGGCCTTTTATTGCTCTGTATACCTCCGTGATAACAGCACTACAGCTTAATTACGTTGTTTCATTGTTGTGTTATTTCCACTGACATCTCACTCTTTAACTCCTTGTACTATTAAGGAGAGAAGTTGTTTTTAATGTCACAAGAGTGGGATATTAAATTGACCCAATTGCAATCAATAATACAGGTATATCCTCCTAGGACTGAATGTTCACTAAGTATTTTCACTTCGCTGTTTTTCTGCTTCGTTGACAAGTTGACCAACAGCTCCTTTCTTTGCAAAATGAGCAGAGATTTATGGATGATGTGTCCATGGGTGGAGGTGGAAACATGATATTTAGAGTATCAGCAAGAAGAACAATAAATCTTCTACTTACAAAAAAGAGAGAAGGAAGTAAGGACAAAGGACTATGTGTCAATGGCCAGCTGTAGTGGGATAAGCAACAGTAAAAGTATTTTATTTATTTATTTATTTATTTATGATTTGTATTTCTATGCCACCCAACTCTCCGAGGACTCTGGGCAGCTTACAACAAAGACAGTATGAACAATATACAATAAAAGATGTTAAAAACCCATACACACCATTCATGGCCAGATCTCACAAGATCACAATGGTGAGATCAATGGCCCCAAGCATGCCAGAAAAGCTGGGTTTTCACCATTTTCTGGAACACCAGCAGGGTGGGAGCGGTTCTGGCCTCAGGAGATAGCTGATTTCAGAGAGCTGGGGCAGCCACAGGCTGGGCATGTTCCAGAACACAGTTGACATAAATGTTCTTGACTTCTCAGGAGCTCAAAAGCAGCTCAGCTCCTTTCCAACATCCAGAAGAGCTACTCAGAGAACTTCTGATCATGGGAAGGTAAGAGTGAATATATCAAAAAAGGGTTTGCAGTGAAGCCATTAAAACAAGCGTGCCGAGCATCTATTTTGGTTTATTTGACATAATATATGAGCAACCATATTCAGAAGGGCTATAAGGTTGCCATGAAGAAGAAGAATGAGAGATTGGTCAACGGTCTTTCTGTTTCAACATTCAGCTGTTACAAGTGTTCTCCATCAAGGACATTAACCAACATAGTAGTAGAAAAACCTTCCCTACCTTCGTAGTCCCATCTCTTACATTCTCTAATCTGTCTTTAAAAACAGCTCTCAACTGATGGCTTTGAAAGTTGTGTTAAACAAAAGATTTAGTTAGGAACAAGAAAGCAAAAGTAACACTCACCCTAAACCCAAACATCACTCAGACAACTGAGGAACAGCTTTAGGCCATTCCCCTTCTGAAGCTGTTTGCTGGCACAGCAAACTCATTGTCTCAGTACCTGAGGCTGATCATTCTTTGATATTTGAAATGATGGATCTTTATGGGAAAAGAAGCAGTGGTGAAATGTAAAATTTGTTACTACCGCTTCTGTGGATGTGGCTTGGTATTGGGGGGGGGGGGGGGGGGATAATGTGACTGGGTGGGTGTGGCCAACTTTTTTATTTTTTTAAAAAAAGCATTTTTTCTACAAAAAATGCTTTTAGAGGTTGCAGGAAAAAATGCTTTTAAAAGCCTCTGATGATCAGGCAACTCAGCTGGGATCGTCAGAGGCTTTTAAAAGCATTTTTTTCTACAATCCTAGAAAAAATGCTTTTAAAAGCCTCTGACAATCCCAGCTGAGCTGCGGGATCATCAGAGGCTTTTTTTTTTTTTTACTTTTAAAAACATTTTTTCGGCCGAAGAGGTTGTAGAAAAAATGCTTTTAAAAGTAAAAAAAAAAAAGCTTCTGATGATCATGCAGCTCAGCTGGACATGGGGACGGTGGGGCAGGGATTTTTGCTACCGGTTCTCCGAACCGGTCACCCGCCGCCACCACTACCGGATCAGGCAATAAGGTCCGAACCGGGAGCATTTCACCCCTGAAAAGAAGACAAATCACAGACCAAGTCTTCTAAATGCTCACCATTGTAAACACTCCTCCTAGTACATAAAAGCATAGTACATAAAATTATCTGTCACAATGTCCTTCCTGTCAGCTTCAACCACAACTATACACAATACAATACAATACACAAGCAAATAATAGATACAAACTCAAAGTAAACCATTCCAAACTCGATTGCAGAAAATATGACTTCAGTAACAGAGTGGTCAATGCCTGGAATGCACTACCTGACTCTGTGGTTTCTTCCCCAAAGTCCCCAAACTTTAACCTTAAACTGTCTACTGTTGACCTCACTCCATCCCTAAGAGGTCTGTAAGGGGCGTGCATAAGAGCACCAGCATGTCTACCGTCCCTGTCCTAATATTCCTTTTTACTTACTCTTTTCATCTATTCAAATTATGTTTATACTTTTACCTGTTATCTTATATATGCTTGACAAATAAACTTATGATTATGATTATGATTAAATCTCTGTGCAGTTCCTTGGCTGATTAATAAGCAGCAACTCTTAGCCAAGGAATCTGTGGTTAGAACTCATATCAATCAAGTTCTAGTTAACTTTTAGTGTATAAAAACAAATATACCCGTAACAGCAAAAGAAAATGTCTACGGAGATTCTCAGACATCCCGGTCACAGTTGTCCCAAAGATGCTTTTTCAAGAGGCAACTGGACTTCCTTTGTTTTTCCTTAAAGACGTTTCACTTCTCATCCATGGAGCTTCTTCAGCTCAGAGCTCAGAGCCGAACAAGCTTCTTGGATGTGAAGCGAAATGTCTTCAGAAGAAAAACCAGAACCTCCAGTTGCCTCTTGAGAAAAGCACCTTTGGGACAGCAAAAGGAAATCAGCAGAATCGCGGAATTGGCGGACGCCTGCGTACACATCTGTCTTATTTCCCTGATATCCAAACTGGAAGGGAATAAAATAACCTTTACTGTACTGTGGGAATGAACGGGAGTCGATGATTCATCTCTGCGAATCTGCTTGTTGAATTTGATGGATCATTCTTAAAAGCAACGCTGCTAATCTTCAGGTTTTCTTTTTTAGGTTATTCACAGATCAGTGGGTTTTCCGGCTAATTCAAGTCCTGATGCTCTTCTCCCTCCATACATGATATTCATCATATCTTGACAAGAAAAGACCTCCAGTCTACAAATGACCTTCACTGAAATAAGACATGTAAGTGACTTCTTTGCAAAAGGGAGAATTTTTTTACGGGTGAATCAAAAATACTAATTAAGCACACGGACATAATACAGTGCTGAGGCTGAAAGGCAATCCTGGTTTGTTCTGCACTTGGGAATTCTCTCCAAAATGGACTGTTAGGGAGGTTTGCTGTTGCTAAGTGGGAAAATGATATGAATATTACCTCGCTTTATTATTAACTGCCAATTCATCAGGAAGGAAAAGCCACGTGAGCTTCCTTATCGGTCTGAAATGGGCTGCTGGCTTTAAAATATTTAGGTCTTCCCATTAGTTCCTGTCAATCTGGAAGAAAGTGATGCTTGATGTGACTTGTACAGGAGAGCAGAACAAGATAAGATGCGGGAACTAGAATGAAATGAGCTCGTCGCTCTCTTCACGCACTTATTTCAGTAGAAAATAAAAGAAAAAGGAAATCTTATGCATTTAAAGCAGGGGGTGAAATCCAGCAGGTTCTGACAGGTTCTGGAGAACTGGTAGCGGAAAGTTTGAGCAGTTCAGAGAACCAGTAGCAGAAATTTTGAGAAGTTTGGAGAACCGGTAAATACCACCTCTGGCTGGCCCCAGAGTGGGGTGGGAATGGGATTCTGCAGTATTTTTCCCCTGGAGTGGAGAAGGAATGGAGATTTTGCAGTATCCTTCCCCTGGAGTGGGGTGGGAATGGGGATTTTGCAGTATCCTTCCCATGGAGTTGGGTGGGAATGGGGATTTTGCAGTATCCTTTCCCTGGAGTGGGGACGGAATGGGGATTTTGCAGAATCCTTCCCCTGGAGTGGGGACGGAATGGGGATTTTGCAGTATCCTTCCCCTGGAGTGTGGAAGGAATGGAGATTTTGTAGTATGGGAGGGAATGGAGATTTTGCAGTATCCTTCCCCTGGAGTGGGGTGGGAATGGGGATTTTACAGTATCCTTTCCCTAGAGTGGGGAGGGAATGGGGATTTTGCAGTATCCTTCCCCTGGAGTGGGGAAGGAATGGAGATTTTGCAGTATCCTTCCCCTGGAGTGGGATGGGAATGGGGATTTTGCAGTATCCTTCCCCTGCCATGCCCACCAAGCCATGCCCACAGAACCGATAATAAAAAAAAATTGGATTTCAACACTGATTTAAAGTGAATATGACTGAAGCCATCTTGGAGCTTCAGTGCTGCCACACTGAAGCTGAGGAATAGGGAGGGGGGATTAGAGATAGCTGGGGTTTTGTAGCCAGAACAAAACACTTTCTCTTGGGAACCAAGGACATTCACACACCTGACCAGAGGAAGGAGGAGTGATGTCACCAGGCAACCAGACAGAGCCTTGATTGGACCACGTGACTGATTGTTTGGGGTTGAGGGAAAACTTTTCTTTTAATTAGGTGAAAACTGCAGGAACCTTTAGAGTCGGTTTTCACCAGATCTGTGCCAATGTGATATGTCCAATAAAGCTATTCTTTGAGGAATCTACCTGCCTTGGAGTTTTGCTTGCTATGGGTCTATTACTTGGAACCCTGACAAAATAATTTATGGTTCAGTGAGCCTTGCATCTCCTGTAGGGAGGGACAGTGGTGTGGCTGAGAGGTTATTCTTCCTTCCATCAACTTGTGCTTGGAAACGCAGCAGGTTGGTCAGTATTGACAACAGGTGTGATTTATGGACACTGGGGAGGAGGATAGGAGGTACACTTCATTCTGTCTGTGCAAATAGGTTGTGTGTTGCCCATCCACGCCTACCCAAAAGGATGGATGTCCCACAGAAAGCATCTCACGCAGAAGAAGGTCAGGCCCTGTGGTTTATTCTCCTAGAAAGCCAGACATGGAATAATAATTTAGAGATGTGGAACCGCAATTGATTATTAGGAAAACATATTAACAGCAAGAGCAGTTTGACAGCACAATCTTACCTGAAGATGTGGCAGGATCCCCTTATGCAGTGAGCTGAGGTTGAACAGCCATCTATCTGAGATACCTTGATCTAGATTCCTACCCTGAGCAGGGAGTTAGATTTAGTACTCTCAGAGGGAAGGAAGGAAGGAAGGAAGGAAGGAGGGAGGGAGGGAGGGAGGGAAGGGAAGGGAAGGGAAGGGAAGGGAAGGGAAGGGAAGGGAAGGGAAGGGAAGGGAAGGGAAGGGAAGGGAAGGGAAGGGATACTAAAGTACTCGGAAGTCACTTTTTTAAAAAATTTGATTTATATGCCACCCTTCTCCAGAGACTCAGGGCGGCTTACAATGCATTAAGCAATAGCCTTCATGCTTTTGTATATTTATACAAAGTCAGCTTATTGCCTCCACAAACTGGGTCCTCAATTTACCTACCTTAGAAAGGATGGAAGGCTGAGTCAACCTTGAGCCTGGTGAGATTCGAACTTACAGTAATTGCAGGCAGCTGGTGTTAATCACAATGCTTTAGTCTGCTGAGCCACCAGGCCCCTAGTATCTTTCTCTCTTTATCTAATTTTTATATTATGAATAAAAATGATTATCTGTTCCTTCGTCTCTCAAGAATTGGAAACCATGCTCCACATCTCCAAAAAAATGAAAAGTCCTGAGATATGTAAAGAGCATTCAACAATAAATTGGATGTTTGATTCAATTAGTTTGAGGATGCCATAGTTCATAATAAGCCTGATTAATTTTCACCACCCTCACTTTAAAGATGTCATGAAGCAAGACAAAAAAAAAAAAGGATTTCTCTTGAAGAGCTTACTGTACACCAGAAGAGATCTTCTGAGTCCTGAGTCCAAAGGACCCCAGAGTCCTTTGTCCATATGACAGAGCTGAGGTTCTTAGGAAGGGAGGGATTAAGTGCTCTACCACCAGGGGTGAAATCCAGCAGGTTCTGACAGGTTCTGGAGAACTGGTAGCAGAAATTTTGAGCAGTTCGGAGAACTGGCCAATACCACCTCTGGCTGGCCACAGAGTGGGGAGGGAATGGGGATTTTGCAATAGCCTTCTCCCAGGAGTAAGGAGGGAATGGAGATTTTGCAGTATCCTTCCCCTGCCATGCCCACCAAGCCACACCCACCAAGCCACACCCCACAGAACTGGTACTAAAAAAAATCTGGATTTCACCACTGTCTACCACTCTTACTTTGCCCCCTTTTGAAGTACCCAGGCTGCAACCAGTACCCAGCTATAATTTACAGGGTGCTTTATATAGTATTTTTTTTTTTAAAAAAATGCCTTTTTTCCCACAAAAACCAATTAAGAGAAATGCTCCATAGCTACAAGTTTATTAAACTAGGACCTGGAAACCCAATTGGGACAGGATTGGAGAAATGTATCAGTTTATGGGGTACTGCACCGAGGGCTGTATAGAATTACAAGTTGTCCTATACCAGGGATGGCTAACCTTTTTGCTGTTGTGTGTCAAAAGCAGGAGGAGTGTGGGGGGGTCGTGCACACGCGTGCCCACACCCATAATTCAATGCGCCCCGCCTCCCCCCACACACACACATGTGACCCACACACACACACTCCCCCTGCTTTTGGCATTCAATGGCCCGGTGGGCCCGGTAGGCTTGTTTTTCGTCCACCCAAGGCTCCAGAGGCTTTCTTGGAGCTTGGGGAGGGCGAAAACGGCCTTCCCTACCCACCCCAGAGGCCAGAAATTGCCTATTTCTCGACTTCTAGTGGGATTGGAAGGCCCATTTTTCATTCTCCCCAGACTCCAGAGGCTTTCTTGGAGCCTGGGGAGGGCAAAAATGGCCTTCCCCACCCACCCTGGAGTCCAGAAATGGCACATTTCCTGACTTCCGGTAGGATTGGAAGGCCCATTTTTCACTCTCCCCAGGTTCCAGTGGCTTTCTAGGAGCCTGGGAATGGTGAAAATGGCCTCCCCCCGCCCCCAGAGGCCGGAAACAGCCCGTTTCCTGACTTCTGATGGGCCCGGAAGGCCTGAAAATCAGCTGGCTGTTGTGCGAATGCATGCTGGAGCTAAGCTGGGGCAACACTCGTGTGCCCAGAGATATGGTTCCATGTGCCACTTGTGCCATAGGTTCACCATCACAGTCCTATACCATTTCTTGGACCATTTCCTATACCAATGTCAATGGGTCTACTTGAAGAATGATTAAACCTGGACTCCCTTCATCAAAGGCACCATCTTTGTACATAATTCCAAAACTGCACATAGGCCATTTTTGGCTCCCAATACCCTTGTCTACTTCAAAGGTACATTGTTTATCCATAACTCTAGAAATGATAACTTAAAAAGAAATTGATTGCTTTGGTTCAGTGTTTTTGTGTCAGTTGCTTTAGTCTTTGGGATTTGCAGCTCTCATAAATTAATGGAACAAGCCCCCTGATAGAGCTTAATATTAGAAAAAAAGCTAAGAACTTCATGGCAGGATAAAACCAAAGGAAGGTACATTTAACCCCAAACCTTCTGTCCAAAACAGCAATCAAAATCCCTGTGAAAAATCACCCAGAAATGGCAATAGATGATCTTGGGCCATTTTTGAATATCGTTTGGGGGCTCTCTGGGACATTATCCCTCAATGATTCCATAAACCTTAAGAAAGATTATGAAGGGTCAGGTAAGTTGGAATTCTAGGCCAAAAACATCTGGAGAGGCTTTGGCACTTTTTGGTGGCCAGGTGTATATTTTAAAATTTTATTATGCAGAGAATACTTTCCTGGACGCCACTCCCCCCCTCATCCCACCATCTCCCTCACAACATGGTTTGAAGGAAAGACATTTCAACTCTTTGCAGGCCTCTACCAACCGAAGCAGAGTCGTTGGGATAATATTTGTTTGTGTGTTACCAACAGAAGAGAATATGTGTAGCTCAGATAAAAAGTAAAATCAGGGCTGGTTAGTTAATTGAAACAAAATTAAAGACATAATACTTGTTTTAAATAGCTTTAAAAAGCATACAATAGAATCAATTGGGTGTAGAGGTGACCCAGACATAACATGATGTCAAGACTTAACTGTGTGTAGGCATCTCGATGTTTTGACTTATTTTATCAGTAGCCATCATGGGCTTACCCTTTATGGATTGGGGTGTTATGGGGGTGTTTTTTTTTAAAGTCCTGAAGGCAGCTGGGTTAAACATCGCAGTGTACAGATTATACTCAAAGCGTTAGAACCAGGGGTGAAATCCAGCAGGTTCTGACAGGTTCTGGAGAACTGGTAGCAGAAATTTTGAGCAGTTCAGAGAACCAGCAAATACCACCTCTGGCTGGCCCCAGATTGGGGTGGGAATGGGATTTTATTATTATTATTATTATTATTATTATTATTATTATTATTATTATTATTATTATTTATTAGATTTATATACCGCCTTTCTCCTTGCGGACTTAGGGCGGTGATTTTCTTTTTTTAACAGTGGTCTCCCTCGGACCCAGACCTTCCTTAATAATGACCGCTACTCCCCCACCCCTACCCTGAGCTCTCGGCTGGTGGAATGCAAGGAATCCTGGTGGACACATCTCCATGAGGGGAACCCCCCCCTCGTGGCCCAACCAGGTCTTGGTAATACCGGCCAGGTCCTCACCCCCCTCTTGAAGAAGATCACATATGAGTATGTGATCTTGCAGTATCCTTCCCCTGCCATACCCACCAAGCCACACCGTGCCCATCAAGCCACGCCATGCCCACCGTGCCCACCAAGCCACAGAACTGGTAGTAAAAAGATGGATTTCACCACTGGTTACCACCAACTGGCAACCACTGAACAGGGATATGGCAAAGAATTCTTCATGATGTCACTTTGTGAGTAGGTGGATTTTGAAAGCCTTAGCCATGAAGTTCATAGAAAAACTATGAATCAATCATTGGTGAAGTTTAGATAACCTACCCAAACATTTACATGATAAACCAGGCTTTTTGTCTTATTCGTTCATCCCCATTTTTAGTTTTTTTAATGACCTTGTAATTCCTTGCATCGAGATGGAGTCGGAGAAACTGAATGGAGCTGAGCATTCACTAGCCAGATGCCCTTCCTGATGCCTACGCAAAGCACACAGCAGATATTTTCTCTTTGCAGCCAGAGCGAGAAATATCTGCCGTTATCTAGGATTGATCTCACAGCCTCCTGATTGTAAGGTGAGAGTTCCACCTGTTGGTCACTATTCCATTCATTCCTTAATCCCCATTGATCTTACAATATTAGCCAATCTTGCTCTAGGAAATAATATCAATATTTCTGTCATACAAAGTACTAAATCGCATCACCACTGACCTCCTTCAGCCATGATAAGCTTTTGGATGGGATGGGGTCAAACCCATCTAAACAGTGACTAACTAATCATTGTTTTTATCCACTCCTACTCTAAATAGTAGTTAATGGATTAGAGTTGACTGGGTGACTTGAGTCCAAACACTCTCTTTGTGTCAACTGGGTTGTTGTGGGGATAAAATGAGGGAAGATCTCGGGGAAAGGCATTAAAAAGGTATAATTTGTTCAATAAGTAGATATCTGGCTAGGTAACAACATGGAGTTGTCCTAAGCAGGATCAAAGCTGGTTAGTCTTTGATGGAAGTCTAGTAGAAAATCTTATAGCAGGAGAATAGATAGGGAAAACCAAAGCAAATAACAACAACAACAAAACTAGAACAGTGACAATCCACCTCCATAGTATTGCCAAGAAAATAGCACAGACATGAAGTCACCAAGAGTTGACCTCAACAACCTGAAAGAGATGGGACTGCTATTAGAGGAATGTTTTCTAGGAAAATCTCCCTGTCTGTCTTAACACTAAGGAAAAATCATATCACAGTGAGATTTTCCATTGCTGGTGGTTTATCAATCTCTTAGAAATCGCCTCTTCTTTTTGTCACGTCTACATAGTTCAGACAGATGAGTGTCATCTGAGAGACTTTTCTTTAAAATATAGGAAGGATTTGGAAAAGAACGGTTGAGTGAGAAAGTCTAAGGTTTTCCACCTGCTTGCAGTGGATCCAATCTGGGCTCTGTAGCTCATATCCCATCCTTTAGCAGGAAGGAAAGGAGCAGAAAGCTGGAGAAGGTGGGGAAGACCCAGTGCCAGTAGACTATCCAATGTCAGAGGAGGTGGGAAACAGAGGTGGTATTCATCCAGTTCACACCGGTTCGTGCAAACCGCTAGCAGTGATCGCTACCCGCCCCAGCTCCAAGCCGTGCTATTTAGGCACGTTTTCAAGGCTAGATGCATGTGCAGAAGGCGTGTGAGTGAGCAAAGCATAGGTGCAGAAGGCCAGGTGCGGAAGGCTAGGCTCATGCGGCGAACCGGTGGTAAAAGTGCATGAAATCCATCTCTAGTGGGAAGTGATGACAGTGGTGACATCATATGTTCTGACTGTCTCCTCTTTGAGGGAATCTCGTCTACACTCTACTGTAATAGAAAGAAAAGCTGACTTTCTTGATTCTTCTCCAATAATTAGAGCCCCCAAGGTCAGCTGCATGCTGGGAATTGAACATATGGGTGCTCTGACCCTTGGCAGGCTGGGAATCAATTCTCATCTGGAGACAAAGTGGGGCATCTCCTTCCCCTCTGCCGTCAGATTAGCCGAAGCTTTCCCCCCATCCTCTGAAAGGTTTATGAGAAGAACTGTGCAAGGACCTTGTCTGGTCCGATCAGGTGACTAATGGAGAAGCAAAGATCACGTGCGGTTTTTTTCCACTTCATGGGTCATTTTGCTCAGCTGGCCGCCAAAGCTGAACACTAATTGGCTGCAAGTGATGCACAACCTCAATGTCATTTTCCACCGTGGAACCCCAAAACTATTAAATACGGCTTTCCTTATAGAAGTCGATCCATGCGCTGTTTCCTCTGTCTCAGAGCACACCGAACACGGCTCAAACAGTGAGAAGCGCTCTGTTTCATAATAATTAAAATTTACGGTTGCACTTTAGCAATAGGGCAATTCTAGGAGATGCAATTATCATGGGATAATGACCATAGCTTGTTAGAAGATGTACAGGCAGCCAAATGGCTCTAATGAAGCACCGGAGGTGAGGTAAAATTATTTATCAGTAAGCGCACAGTATTTCTCCTACAACAGCCTGACTGTGCGTGATGTAGGGCTCTGAGGAACGAATTCCAGAAACGCTTTCTGTTCCTTCTCTGTCCTTCTTTCATCATTTGAATCCCATAATAAGCAATCAAGCATGACAATCAATGCATACCTAGAGGATAGTGTGCACTTCTCCGACAGCAGAAGTTTGCGCAAACTTCTGTTTTTCGAGGCATCTGAGGAAGGAAATAAATTCTTTTCAAAGCGCTGGCTGTCACTTAACGTTGCTTAATTGGTTTGTACTTTTTTTTTGAGAAGTTTGCTCTTTAAATAAATGCAGGAGGGAGAGAGTGTGGGCCTCCATATGGCATGTATGCACAACCAACAATCCCCTCTTGCGATGATGAAACATCAGGATGTCGGGTTAAAGCAAACTTCCTTTAGAAATTCAAACCAGAGGGATCCACCGTCCCTCTAAAAATTGAAGTTAGGATCACTAGTGAAAGAATCAAAGGGATACAAAGGGATTACTAATTCTGAGAGGGGGGGTTGCTTAGGCATCTGAAGACAATTTTCCAACCACTTGTATATGACGGAAGCGTTATATTCTGCCTACTGGAAATAATTAGTTGAAAAACAGGTATTACTCGCTAATTATAGTTATAAAATTATCTGACATATTTGTCAAATGTTACCTGACATATTCACAGCTTTTTTTAAAAAAAAAAAAATCTCTGTGATGTTTGGCACAATGCCACCACTCAATAATGTAAGAAAGGCACAAGTCAGAGAAGTTCAGAAAATTAGAATAGCAACAGCAATAGCACTTAGACTTATATACCACTCCATAGTGCTCTATAGCACTCTCTAAGTGGTTTACAAGTGTCAGCCTATTGTCCTCAACAATCTGGGTCCTCATTTTACCAACCTCGGAAGTATGGAAGGCTAAGTCAACCTTGAGCCGGTCAGGATCGAACTGCAGGCAGTGGGGCAGAATTAGCCTGCAATACTGTATTCTTACCCCTGCGCCAGCACAGAAATACAGAATATACTGTATTTTTTGGAGTATAAGATGCACCGGGGTATAAGACGCACCTTAATTTTTGGGGAGGAAAATAAGAAAAAAGCTGATTGGCAGGTGGATCGGCTTCCCGGAATACCCCCAATCAGCTGTTCCCAGAGGTGAATTTTAGCAACAGTTTCCTTGGTTGTGAGCTCTGTGCCTTGCTTTTTTTTTTTTTTTTTTTTTTTTTTTGCTTTTTTTTCTGCCTCTGAAAGCCTCCAAACAGAGCTTCAGAAAAAAAGCCTCTGAAGCTCTTTGGAGGCTTCTTTTCTGAAGCTTCCTTTCTGATGCTTTTTTCAGCCCCTGAAACCTCTGTTTGAGAAATTGGGCAGGGCTATATTCGGAATATAAGACACACCCAGATTTTCACCCTCTTTTTTGTGGGGAAAAGATGCATCTTATATTCTGACAAATATGGTAATTACAAATACAATTGCAACCAGCCTGCCTTCCATAGAAGACCTGTATATTTCCTGTGTCAGAAGGAGGGCTGAGAAAATAACTACAGCTCCCTCACATCCTGAACATAAACTATTTCAACTCCTCCCCTTCACTGGGACAGCCCTACAGGCCATTCCATGCCAAAACATTTTCCTTGGGCAATCACTCTGCTGACATTAGACACCTAATGTCTGTGTATATTTACCCATGTTGTATGGCTGCAGTATTATTTATTTATTTAATTTATTTATTTTGTCAAGCTTATATAAGATAACAGGTAAAAGTATAAACATAATATGAATACATGGAAAGAGTAAGCAAAAAGGATTATTAGGATGGGGACGGTAGGCACGCTGGTGCACTTATGCACGCCCCTTACAGACCTCTTAGGAATGGAGTGAGGTCAACAGTAGACAGTTTAAGGTTAAAGTTTTGGGGTTTGGAGGAGAATTTTGGGGTTGGTTTCTTTCTTATTTTCTCCTTTTATTGGGACTTGTATTGTGATGGTGATGGTTATGGTTATTCTGTTGCTTTGCATGTACCATGAGTACATGCAAATTCTGTTTGCATGTACTCACACTTGGCCAAATAAAGTTCAATTCAATTCAACTCAGTATATAAATACACTCCCATTTTGCCTGGTGCTGAAAGTAGCTATTGACGGGAGGAGAAAGTGGGGCCAGGGAAGAATTTCTGCAGTTCTATGATTGACACCAACATTATTTTTTTTAAAAGATCCTGGTTACGGCTTTGTCCTGAAATGGTCACATGACTAATCCTAACCCTTTGGAGATTAAGCAAGGTAATGGGATGATGTCATAATTTAGTTTCTTTCCCTTTCCCCCCCCCCCTTTTCACTGTGTCCCTTTCTCCTCCTCTCTCCATAAACTAAAACAAAAAAACTCCACACAAAATTCTAAAAGGCTAAAAAAAATAAAAAAAAAATAAAATATAGGGATATTTATAGACAGGCATATATGAATAAAGAAAAGTCATAATTCAATACAGTCATTCATAGCTCATCTATATTTATCAATTCTGCAAAATGGTGAATACTTGATGCCATATGTTTGTCTTTCTGATGCTGACCAGGACTGCAAATTCATTTTCTTTGACCCAATCAGAGGTGGTTTTCAGCCAATTCAGATCAGTTCACCCGAACCCGTAGCCAAAATTGCCCTGTCTGTATGCGATCCTATTTAGGCATGTTTTTTAGATGTTTGCATGTGTGCAAGCCGAGCAAAATGCATGCCCAGAAGGCCATTCGCATGCGTGGATGAGCGCGCTCACGGTAGGGAAGGTAAGTGAATACCATCCTTGGACCCAATCCAAGGATAAACTTTAAAAGAATGGGAAATATCTCATTTAGTTATGGTTTTTTTCACAAGAAGAAAGTTGCATAAAATACAACCTTTTCTGTTTCTTTTCCACTCTCAAGATTCCTCTTATTCCTTACCTACCTTCGAATCATAGGTGGGTTTCAGTAGGTTCTGACCAGTTCTGGAGAACCGGTAGTGGAAATGTTGAGTATTTCGGAGAACCAGAAGTAAAAATTCTGACTGGCCCCACTCCCATCTATTCTCTGCCTCCCAAGTCCCAGCTGATTGGGAGGAAATGGGGATTTTGCAGTAACCTTTCCTTTGATTGGGGACAGAATGGAGATTTTGCAGTATTCTTCCCCTGGAGTGGGATGGGAATGGAGATTTTACAGTATCCTTCTCCTGGAGTGGGATGGGAATGAAGATTTTACAGTATCCTTCCCCTGGAGTTGGGATAGGATGGAGATTTTACAGTATCCTTCCCCTGAGTGGGATGGGAATTGAGATTTTACAGTATCCTTCCCCTGGAGTGGGGATAGAATGGAGATTTTACAGTAACCTTCCCCTGCCATGCCCAACAAGCCACACCCAACAAGCCACACCCACAGAACCGGTAGTAAAAAAATTTGAAATCCACCACTGCTTTGAATGAACTAAATTTTACCCTGGATGAGACAAGAGTACTTTTCATAGAGGGTTGTAAATCTGTTTTTCTGATAAAGAAGGTAAAAATGAGAATAACTTCTCATTTTAATAAGGGAAATAACTCCTCCACTGGAAGTAGTTCATGGAGTAAGAAAACCTCATCCCCTTCTTGTCCATCTCTTGTTTCTGGTTTCAGTATAGTTTCATACTTATAATCTCTTTTCATGTTTTAATATTTTAATTATCTTGCACTTGTTTTATAACTTGAAAACAGCCCGGTATCATTTTATAGGATAGATGGGCAGCCTAAAAGCTTAGGAGTGATGTGGTGGCCTAGAGGTAAAGCTTTTGCCTCACAATCAGGAGGCTGTGAGTTCAATCCTAGGTCGAGGCAGATATTTCTCTCTCTGGGCACAATGAGAATATATCTACTGAACAAAACTCTGCATTGGCGTCAGGAAAGGCATCTGGCCAGTAAATATTCTGCTAGCTCCATTCAGTTGCCCAGAATTCACCCTGCAAGGGATTATGGGGTCGTTAAATGATGATGATGATGACGATGATGAAGGGCAGTCTCCAAGTTTAATAAATGAAATGAAATAAACTTCTCAAAGGAAACCTTGGAATGGAACTCTTTTATGTCAGAGATATTGTGAGTCCTTTTGGACACCAACAAGACTCTAAAACCAAAAGACAATAAATAAAAAATAAAATTCAGGATAATAAATCAAGCAAGTTAATAAAAGCGACTTGAGAATGAGAACCGCACCAAATAATTCAAAAGCAAATGTACAGGCATCCTTGTTGTGAAAAATCATTAAGGAAAGGTGGCATTATAATGTCCAAGAGATAATAAACATATATGGAAGAGGCTGAATTTCTGCAGAGCAGAGGTATTATTGTTTCAGATGATTTATAATAGCCAGCATTATAATAAGTATATCCAATAAACCAATACATACCAAATAAACATCTTAATAGTCATTCATAATTCATTGATATGGGCCTTTAGTTTTAAAAATTGATTTTAAAACATTTGTCTGTTCTTGAGAGGCAGAAAAGACTGAAGTATTGCCTGTTTCTTTTATAGATAGATATATTTCTTAGGGGATTCTGATAAGAAATTTCAGAAGAAGCCAATAATACATAAATAGATTCTTAATGTCAGCATCCATAGCCAGTTAATAGTCAATGAAGTCTTTGATTCTAAGATAAAAGGGGTTATTGTGCAAAAATGTATTTTTTTTTCTAAATTCAGTATTCCAGAGAGCTGTATATTACTTTTTAACTACTTTCAAGCTAATCCCAGATAATGATACAGAACAGACAGCACAAACAAAATATTCTAGTGTACTAATAACCGTTTGGATCTCTGCTAACATTATTCAAAATCTAAAAATTATACAAGTAATTTGTTATTTACAGTTTATGAGATTCCCAAGATACATTTTAAAACCTTGCTCAGTGTTTGTGCGTGTTTAAAAAAAAAAAACAAAAACAAAATTGAGTAGGGAAATGGAATTAAAATTCCCGTTCCATAGAAATAATTATGTACATGTTTATATGCGTGTTCATCTAATATGTGCATTTTTGCTTACAATTATTTCTAATGCATGTCCTTTGATATGCTAGGCCCCTTAATCGATGCACTTTCTATGCATTTTACCCTGATCTGTGTGCCTTAGTGTGTATTTTTTGTACATGAATTTAAGCTGCAGAAATGCATCATGAAATCTGGAGAAGTGAGAATAAGGAAAGTTCATTTAGGAGGTTGTGGGTGAATGCAGCAGTTGGAACATTATGCCAATTAAAATGTAAATATAAACTAAAGCTATTGGATTTATATGAACCCTAGAATAATATTTGCTACGCATTCTTTTTAAATTATTTAGTGGAAGAGAAACTAGTAGCCACATGGGGATGAAAAGGGGGCAAAAGCAGGCCAGTTCTATTCTTCATGGGGTCCGTTACCTCAAATTTGGCCACCAGCATGTGTTTAAGAAGGAGGGGAGGGAAGGGGAGAGTGGATGGAAGACAAGAGAGAAGGAAGAAGGAAGAAGGGAGAGGGGAGAGGAGAGAGGGGAGGGGAGGGGAGAGGAAAGGAGGGGAGGGGAGGGACAAAAGAGAAGGGAGAAGGAAGAAGGGAGAGGGAAGAGGAGGGGAGAGGGAGGACAAGGAAGAAGGGGAGGGGAGGGGAGGGGAGACGAGGGATAAGAGAGAAGGGAGAAGGAAGAAGGAGAGGGAAGGGGAGGGGAGAGGGAGAGGGAGGACAAGGAAGAAGGAAGAAGGGGAGGGGAGAGGAGGGACAAGAGAGAAGGGAGAAGGGAGAGGGGAGGGGAGAGGAAAGGAGGGGAGGGACAAAAGAGAAGAGAGAAGGGAGAGGGGAGAGGAGGGGAGAGGGAGGACAAGGAAGAAGGAAGAAGGGGAGGGAAGGGGGAGAGGAGGGACAAGAGAGAAGGAAGAAGGAGAGGGGAGGGGAGGGGAGAGGGAGGACAAGGAAGAAGGAAGAAGGGGAGGGGAGAGGAGAGGAGGGACAAAAGAGAAGGAAGAAGGAAGAAGGGAGAGGGAAGGGAAAGGGTGGAGAGAGGGGGGACAAGGAAGAAGGAAGAAGGAAGAAAGGAGGGGGAAGGGGGAAGGGGAAGGGGAGGGTGGGGAAAGGGAGGACAAGGAAGAAGGAAGAAGAGGAGGGGAGGGGAGAGGAGAGGACGGACAAGAGAGAAGGGATCAGAGGGGAGAGGAGGGGAGGGGAGAGGGATGACAAGAGAGGGGAAGGGATTGGAGTGGAGGGGAATGGAGAAGGGAGAAAGGGGAGGGGAGGGGAAGGAGAGAGGGAGGAGGAGAGGAGAATTAATCCATCAAACAAGTGAATTTGATATCTTTCCTCCAAGCAGATGCAATATAAATGTGGCTTCAACGTTTGAAGACAGCAGAAATCACGATTCTTGAATTTATATCAAGCCAAAAGGTGGTTTCTGGAGTTTTGTGTCAAATTTTGCAAAGTTTGAACCAAGTAATGCGCCTCTTCAAAGGACTAATTCTGACAACCAGCCTCTTCTGTGAGCAGAGCATCTATTCCTGCTTAAGAAATGCCTGTATCTTACAGTCCGCTAATAACACTTCTTGGAATGTTTGGGTAGTTATAGTAAGTGTTTTGAAATGTTCACGGACTGTAAAGTTGTGTGTTGTAGCCCAAAGATCCTGCAAATCTCTGAGTGACTGCATTTAATTACATACTAAAAGAAATACATCCCATTCAGTTATGGAGGCTTCTGTGGTGTGACAGATACCTTATAAACGGCCCTGAACATACCTGTATGATCGTATGAATTGCACTAATAAAATAAAAAATAAATAAGACTTCTACCCCAGTAAAATTCATCAAAAAGCCCATTTAATTAGGGAAAACAACTACATGAACAAAACAAAACAAAATGAAGGTACCTTTTGAATGAATGATAGCCTGCTTAAATTATGCTCTTTCTTGGTTTTATGGCATTTTATATAAATAAAGATGAAAGCCGTAGCTGCAATCATTCTCTATGATGCTGCCAAGGAAACTCTATGGATGGATCCATGAAGTCCTTCAGAGTCGAGCTCAGCTTGAAAGAGATACGTCTTGACTTTGTTTTAGAGAACTGACATTCTCAAAATCCTCTTGGGGCCCAGATAAAGCAACCTTTCATTTAACTGAGATAATGATGTGAAAAATCTATTTATACAAAACCACAAAAAAAAAAACAAGAGACTTTCTGAGGACAGAGGAAACTCGGTGACATTCTTCCCAGAAGACTCTACCTCTACCTAGGTCACATATAGAGGTGGTATTCACTTACTTTCCCTACCAGTTTGCAAATGTGAGCACATGCGCCCCGTCCATACATGCGCCCAGCATTTACTGGCACTGTTATGGTCTGCTGGCAGCCTGAAGAGCTGGCAGCAGAGTCGGACAGTGAGGAGGCTGGGGAGGAACATGGGCCAGTCCTGGAGTCTGGGGAAGGCTCAGATGAGGGCTCTGCATCGGAGGCAGAGAGGGGGCAAGGACCATCTGGGAGTTATGTGCTGCCTCTGGAGCCTCCAGTGTCAGACATCAGAGAGGCAGAGAAACAGGGGGAGCCTGTTCCCAATGCGTGCATGCAAGAGCTGCCAGAAGACAAGAACAGTTAAGACAAAAGGGACAACTCAGGAGTAGGGCTTGGAGATGATTGGTCCCTCCCATAAGACATAAAGGAGGAGCAAAGGCACGTGAGCCTTTGCAGGAAGCAACTTTGTTCGTTCTGGTCGGTTTAAATTCTGAAGCTCCGTTTTGACTCTGTGCTCCGTGTGGTCTTGCAAAGCTAATTGCCAATTAGGTCTTTGGCAGCATGTCAAGGGAGATAAAGGTGGGTGTTTATTAGCCTTATCCTGAAGGACAGTGGCAGACTTCTGTCGGACTCTTTACAAACTATTTGTGACTCATTACGGGCTGTGAATGAACATAATTCACAGCTGTTGAAATAAAAAGAGGGTTTTGGGGACTCATCATGTACTTTTTATTGTCTCAGGAAGCCTAGGTCAGAACAGGCAAGTGTGCCTTCCATGCATGTGCCCGGTCTCAAAAACATGCCTAAAAAGGATGGCAGGTGGGCGACCCACCCATGATTTCTGCTATCAGTTCAAGCGAACCGGTCTGAACCAGCTGAATACCACCTCTGGTGACATAGCTATACTTCTTCTCTTTCCTACCATCTGAATAGCTTCTCTTATATTTAAAACTATAAGTAAGAGATAACAAGTGAATCTGGCTTCCCTATTGATTTGGCTTATCAGAAGATTGCAAAAGGGAGTCCCACATGACGGCGGGACACTGCAACCGTCATAAATATGAGTCAGTAGCCAAGCACCTGAATTCTGATCATGTGATCATGGAGATGCTATAAGTTTGAAAAACGGTCATGAGTCATCTTTTTTAGTGCCGTTGTAATTTTGAATGTTCACTAAACAAACAGTTCTAAGTTAATGACTACCCATGTCTCTTAAAAATTGTAGAACCTACCTATCTATCTATCTGTCTATCTATCATCTATATCTATATACAGTATCTATTTATCTATTATCTCTATCTCTATCTTTATCTATCTATCTATCTATCTATCTATCTATCTATCTATCTATTTATCATCTATCTATCTATCTGCCTGTCTATCATTTATATCTATATTTATATATCATCTCTATCTCTATCTATTTATATCTATCTATTTATATCTATATCTGTCTGTCTATCATCTATATCATCTATCTGTGTCTCTCTGTCTATCTATCAATATATCTATCTTCTATCTATCACCTATATACATACAATATCTATCTATCTGTATCATCTATATCTATCTATCTATCTATCTATCTATCATCTCTATCTATCATCTCTATCTATCTATCATCTATATCTATTTATATATCAACTCTATATCTATCTCTATTTATCTATTTTTATCTATATCTATCTGTCTGTCTATCATCTATATCTATATCCTGTCTATCTATCCATCTGTCTGTCTGCCTGTCTATCTATCTTCTATCTATCTATCTTCTATCTTCTATCTATCTATCATCTATATATATACAGTATCTATCTATATGTATCATCTATATATATATACAGTATCTATCTATCTGTATCATCTATCTATCTATCTATCTATTTATCTATCTATCTATCTATTATCTATCTCTATCTATCATCTCTATCTCTATCTATTTATATATCATCTCTATCTATTTATATCTATATCTATATATCTGTCTGTCTATCATCTATATCTATATCTATATCTATATCATCTGTCTATGTATTATCTATCTATCTATCTATCTATCTATCTATCTATCTATCTATCTCTATCTATCTATCTATCTGTGTGTGTGTGTGTAATTATATATATATGGACGTGTCTGTGTATATATTTATATATATGTAAATTATATACATGTGTGTATGTACATTCCAACATTTAGCAGGCAAATTTATAAATGTCACTGAAGGAAAAAAAACACCCATCCATTAATAATGGCTCGTATAATGTTTTACCATCCCATGAGCTTCTGTATTGCCATGCTGACTTAATTGCCTATGGCAGCAACTTAGTCCTTCTTTCAGAACCATCCAAGGGTAGGAATGGCCAGAGGGTTGTGGTTAGAAATTACCTAGTCTCATAGCAAGAACAGCCAGCTAACCATTGTAACCGTTTTTGAATTGGAGTAGGAGTCTAGTTCAGCAAAACTGCACAACTCTTGGACATGATATTAAGACATGTACACATTTATTTGTACACATCAGGAAGTATTTTTTCTTAGCTCAAGTAAAGAAGTCTCTGCGGATTTGACTCTGCTAGCTGTAGCCGACCTTAGGGGTGGGTACTCATCTCCATTTCAAGACTATTGAGCCAGCATTGTCCGAAGACATTTCTGTGGTCATGTGGCCAGCATGATGTTATGGAGTGGTGTTATCTTCCTACTGTAATGGTACCTATTTATCTACTCACATTTGCATGCTTTTGAATTGCTAGGTGGGCAGCAAGGATGGGAGCTCACCCTATCACGCGGTGCTCAGGTCTCAAACCTGGGTTGCCAGCTTTCCAGCTGACAATCCCAGGGTCTTAACTGCTGCCACTGCACTTCCCTTAGCTCAGATACATTTGTCCAATTGTTAGTCTTCACTGGAACTGTGCATTACGACAGAGGGACATACTAAAATCTTTCCTTCTCTTCCCCCAAATGTAGACTTTCCCACTTGGAGGTCAACTCTCAATGATAGTTTGGTTGAGAGCAGTTATAACCCAATAGAAGGGCACCAGGTTGGGAAAACTATTGTAATCAGTAATCTTACTTGCCTCAGGGTAGGTAAATATCAGTCTGTACGTTCTCATCAGTGATAATCAATAGAGAAGTATGAAGGGGGGGAAATGCATATACATTTTGACTAACTTACAACTCCATTGCTTAAGGGCATCTGGACTGGCTTTTTAATCAGTGAGGCATGAAGATGGCTCCAGTGATTTGAACCTGTGGGCAAAATGAGGTTAGCTCCATTCCTGATAATGTTTCAGAACTCCCTGAAGACCAAGCTAGGTCATCAGTCTGGGGCTCCCAGGAGGACTAGTGACACCCTAAGATGGCTCTATCATTGTAGTTGTTGTTTATTCTGTGCTCTGTGCTTCATATTTTAATAATGACTGTTTTATATTTTTAATCATGATGGTTTTTATATGGGGATTCTCAGTCATCCAGGTCATGGTTGCCTCAAAGGTGCTTTTTCAAGAGGCAACTGGACTTAATTTGTTTTTCCTTGAAAATGTTTCCCTTCTCATCTGAGAAGCTTTTTTCAGTTCTGAGATGCCTTTTGGAAAAAACACCTTTGGGTTTCCCTACTGAACTGAAGAACTGAAGAAGCTTCTTGGATGAGAATGTTGTGGTCTGCCAGCAACCTGCAGAGCAGGCAGCAGAGTCGGACAGCGATGAGGCTGAGGAAGAACATGGGCCAGTTCTGGAGGCTGGAGAAGGCCTGGATGATGCCTCTGCGTCAGAGGCAGAGATGAGGCCAGGGCCATCGGGGAGTGATGTGCAGACTTCGGAGCCTCCAGAGACTTATAGGAGTGAGGCAGAGGAACAGGAGGAGCCTGTTCCTAATGCACGTATGAGAAGAGCTGCCAGAAGGCAAGAGCAGCTGAAGCAAAGAGGACAACTCGGGAGTAGGGCCAAGAGATGATTGGCCCTTCCCATAAGGTTTAAAACAGACCAGCAATGGCATTTGGGCTTTGCCGGAAAACAATGTTGGTAGCTTCGTCGTCTTCTTCGTCTACGTCTTGCATTTATTTTTGTATCTGTGACTTTAGAACGTTTGCCAAGAAAGGCCTTTGGCAGTTTGCCTAATTGGACCAAGGTTTGAGATAGGACTGAAGAATTTGTGTTGGGAGGAATTTGCTTTAATTTAGTTGAACGATGCTGGGAATGAAGAAATTCTTAGCTGTTCGAATAAAGTTTGTTTGTTTTTTCACTGACTGATTTCCTACTACTCACTTGGGCCTGGGTCACAACAGAGAAGCAAAATGTCTTCAAGGAAAACAAAGAAAGTCCATTCATTTTTGTTTTATTTTATTTAATTTTATTATCAACATATTCAAATGTACAGTGTTTTGTCCATCATTAATCATTATTCATTCATCATATTCTTTAATTTCCATTTGCTAATTAGTTGTTCAGGTCTGCTCTTCTACCATCACCTTCCTTTTCTTTAATACAACCTTTCCTTTTCTTCCCTTCTCCCTCCTCTTCTGTTTCTTTCTACTTTCCTCATTCCTCCTCTCCTTCCCTTTTCTCCTTCCTCTCCTCTTTCTCCTCTCCTCTCTTTTTCCTCCCTTTCTTACCCTCTCTCCTCCTCTTTCCCCTTCTTTCTTCCCCTCCTTTTCCCGTTCTTCTTTTCTTCTCTTCTCACCTCCCACCTTTCCTCCCTCCCCCTCTTTACTCCTCTTCCCTTTTCCACTCCCTTGTTGTTTCCTTTTTCAATTCAATCTGAGCAGCCCTGATTTCTATTCACATACAAGTCCACTCGTTTTTATATCTTATGACCAGGGCTTAAGGACAGGGATAGTGTAGTTCATGCTTGCCTGCAGAGATGGGTTTCACATAATTTTACCACCGGTTCGCCACACACTGAAAATGTGAGTGTGTCCGCCTTCTGCATATGCGCGTAGCCTTCCACTCATGCACTTTGCTCCCATGCGTGCATGGCTTGCATGCATGTGCATGGCTTAGAAAATGTGGCTAAATAGGATGGCATTGAACCAAGGCGATTGGGCGCAGGTCACCACTATCAGTTCTCCTGAACCAGTCTGAACCGGCTGAATACCACCAGTATTTCCCTGATGGATTGAATTGGATTGAAACTTCAAATGCATTGAACTTCAGCTGCATGACCAACATTGTCTCATGAGTTCTGTAACTGTTTCCTGCAATTGTTCTCATTCCAGCCTGAAGGTCTTTGGGGTCTCAGGTAGGTTTGGGAAAGAGGCAAGTGAATATCTAAGTCTCTTGTTGCCGTGCTGGCTTGTCTGGCCAGGATGGCTGGTTCTCCCAAAGGCAATCACATGTTGTGCTTGTACAACTTAAATCTCCATGCATCCTGCACATCACGTGTCCTTGTGTCCCGCAAGTCACAACATGACCTGCTGTAAAAATAAGATCTTGGTTGGGAAACTTTTTGCAAAGAAGTGAATTCATTCCAGATTGAGATGAGGGGAGTTTGCCTTTTGCAGCTTCATAATGCTGGGGAGAAGAGATCTTTTTTTTCTCCCCCAGTTCCAGCTAGGCAATTCTAACAGAATAATTCATAATCAATCAAAAATCCCAATCCATCCCCTTGTCTTCAGTTCCATTGCTACACGTATCCCTGTTCTCTCAGTTCGGCACTCCCATTTTATCTGCCAAGGATTCGTGCACGGTTCACAAGCCCATTGTCACCTTTGCGAGATACCTAAATGACTCCGTTGCACAATCCTATTGTGTGCGAAAGGATCGGAATGACAGAGACGAGGATTTTTTTGAAGATCAAGGCCTTTGGAAATCTTACAACACAGAATAACGAAAACACCCCCCAGAAACCAAATCAAATAAAGAATAACAAGCTCAAGTAGGATAAGATAATTTATCTTGATGGATGTCACCTTAGAGCACATATTATTCTGATCTCTCAAAGTGTTTTTCTCCTTTATTTCATCTCTGACATTCATTGTAAATTTAATGTTCCACATACGATTCGCCAGTGTCTTCAACTACTGTTTTGAATCACAAAACTGGTGCTGAATTTATGTCACCGCAGGATGACTTAGGGAATCATTAAGCAGTACAGGGATTTTAATTATTGAGATCATACTGGACCTTGTCACTTTATAACGAGGTTCCGTTTAGGGTAAAAGTTCAATTTGGAGAGCAACAAGATAAAACTAGATTATATCACACATGATACTGGATGCGATGGGGGTTTCCATTTTAAGTTGGGGCTGCGTGGGAAGATAAAATAATAAAATTGCAAGCATTCCAAGGTACCACTTTTAAAAAAGCGTATCATGCTCCAGCATGTAACTTTTATATACTGTTGTTGCTCTCTAGCTCCATCTAGTGGCCAGAGGGACAAATACCAAGTAAATTATTTGAAGCTGACCCAACCCAGTCTCTAACCAAGTGCATGCTGGGCAGCCAGATTCATTTCCTTTAGTATTTGGAGAAGGCAGAAGCACAAAGAAGAATCCATCTTAAATCTGTGGCACATGGTCATCCAAGTGGACAAATCCACATCCCACACACAGAGCATCGCTGGTGAGATTTAAATTGCTTGTATTTATTAATTGTTATGTTCAGCAGTAACTCAATACTGTCTATCTTGTATTTGGTTCTCATTGTATGTATCCTTGTTTCCCCCAGTTTTATCATATCCTGTTCTTTCAATAAAGCATTCAGATCTACGCACACAGACTTTTTGATTTTTTTTCTTTAAATATTTTTATTGTACATTTTTCTTCATTTTTCACCACAGTTTCAGCTTTGCAACAGTGATATACTGGTTGTATCATCAATTTATTACTATATATACACTATTATACCTCCTAGTTGCAAGCATTTAAGTCTTATTCATACAATATCATGTTTATATCGATTGTTTCCATATTTCTAGCATAAATCTCTGTATATTTATCATTCTAAACATTTTACTTTACACTTTTGTATCATCTTGCCATAATATTGCTTACAGTAAATATTCTTCTATCTATTGTTATACTTGTACTTATTTCTGATTTGTTGATCATCTTTCATCATTAATTTTCTAATCTTTTCAGAAGCACAAAAAAGCATCCATCTTAATCTGTGACACATGGTCATCCATGGACAAACTCACATCCCACACACAGAGCATCGCCGGTGAGATTTAAATTGCTTGTATTTATTAACTGTTATCTTCATCAGTAACTCAATACTGCCTATCTTGTATTTGGTTCTGATTGTATGTATCCCTGTTTTCCCCAGTTTCACCCTATCCTGTTCTTTCAATAAAGCATTCAGATCTACGCACACAGTCTGTTTTATTGGAGGATAGGTGGGTTTAGCTCCATGTTGAGCTGCACACAGACTAACGTGTAGTGGGGACAGAACAAAGCATCTTCATCTCTTTAACCCTGATTCCTATACCCTCATACCCTCATGCTGAGATTCTGGAAAGAGTGGAGAAAAGAGCAACAAAGATGATTAGAGGGCTGGAGGCTAAACCATGAAGCAAAGTTTCAGGAATTGGGTTTGTCTAGTCTAGTAAAAAAGAAGAACTAGGGTGACATGATAGCAGTGTTCCAATATATAAGGGACTGCCACAAAGAAGAGGGCAGGTCCACCTATTTTCCAAACCACCAGAAGGCAAGACAAGAAACAATGGATGGAAACTAATCAAGGAGAAGAGCAACCTGGAACTAAGGGGAAATTTCTTAACAGCGAGAACAATTAACCAGTGGAATTGCTTGCCTCCAGAAGTTATGGATGCTCCAAAACTGGAGGTTTTTAAGAAGAGATTGGACAGACACTTGTTTGTAATTGTATAGGGTCTCCTACCTGAGCAGATGATTGCACTAGAAGATCTCCAAGATCCCTTCTAACTCTGTTATTCTGTTTTTCTGTTAAGGTGCATTTCCCTATTTGCAAAGGTGTTTAGAAGTCCTAGGAAAACAAAGCTGAGGAAGCTACTAACCATACAAAACCTCAGATATGTGTATTCTCTCAGGTCCTGTGGATCCAGCTCTCAAATTTTAATCATAAGAACACTGGTTTTCAGTATCATAATTTTTCATTAAAAATGCAATGGAACCCAAAGCTTAAAGCAAATATATTCAATCTCTTTTAAATACCTTTCCCCTTCTGGTCTCATGGATCTTTCAACAAGAGATGAGGAACAAGGCAAAATAACATACCCAATCTAACTTCATTTGCAATGTGTTCCTGCAAATTTGCAATACATATTAAGTTATCTGAGATCATCCAAATCCTTCTGAACTCTTCAAGGAGTTTCATACATTCCTAGATCAAAGATTTTTAGTCTCCGCAGTAATCACTACACTTCTGTTCTGGAAGTGTAGTGTCATCTTACGTATCAGGTGTCATCTTTTTGAATAAACTGGTGTTGCCTATTTTGCACATAATAGCAATAGCACTTAGACCTATCCATCGCTTTACAGTGCTTTACCGCCCTTTCTAAGTTGTTTACAGAGTCAACATATTGCCTCCAACAATCTGGGTCCTCATTTTACCCACCTCAGAAGAATGGAAGGCTGAGTCAACCTTCAGCCTGGTGAGATTCGATCTGCCAAACTACAGGCAGCCAGTGATCAGCAGAAGTAGCCTGCAGTACTGCACCCTAACCACTGTGCCACCACAAATGACCTGAATTCTAGATGAAATTGTATAGTCTTGGGCAGTAGATGGGTTTAGAAATAATATGACATTGGATTACCCTGATGTTTTACCTAACAAGCTGTTGGGGCCTGTCGGCCACCAGTCCCTCCAGCAGCCAAATCAGAGGAGGAAGAGGCATGGGAGTCAGGATCAGCATCAAGGCAACCTGAGAGCCCAGAGGGGGAAGAGGGAATGGAGCTGGCAGAGAGAGAGAGAGAGAGGCAGAGCCTGGGTCATCCATCAGCACTCAGATGGAGAGGCAACAGCTCCCAGGTCTAGAGGTGGCTAATGAGGAAGAGGAGAAACAGCTGGGTCCACTGCCTGATGCACGGATGAGCAGAATGCAGAGGAGAGGAGAGCAGTGGAAATCTATGGGCCGGTCCTTGGGACGGAAGAGTCACCACTGCTAGCGAAGCCCCACCCTAGCTCTGGGGATAAAAGGCAGGGGGCAGAGATGAATAGATGTGGCAAACAACTATTCATCTCCCAGACAGACAGACTTATTAGCCTGCAGTGAGAGAGACACTTTTTCCTGGGGTTGCTGGGGCTCCTAATAAAGGAATCATTGCTTCAACTGCAGAGGCTTTGTCATGTTTGGGGCACTCAGAACACAAGCTGTCCAAAGTGTCACGCTTCAAAAGGTGTTCTGCTGTTGCAACTATTATCGCATCCCAGCTTGCCAACAAACTATGGGGGGAGGAGAGGGAGATAGAACATGGGCCAGAGAATGAGATGTCAGCGTGAGACCCAAGGACATTTTGGCCGGTGTTTGCAAAAGCTGAAAGGACTTTCCCACAACAATAACAGGAGAGTGTATTGGACAGTGTCACCCTAGCTAATTGAGGGATGGAAGAATCTGAACTTTAACTAGAGGGGTTAGGGAGGGAAAGATCTAGGTCTGGTTTTGCATTCAAGCACACCAAAGTGATGTACTCAATAAAGGTTTGCATAAAACTTTCACCTCGATTGTGCCTGCTTTGATTGGGTTCGTCAGTCGGAACCTTGACGCAACGGCTGATGTGGCCCACAGCTCACCAAAAGCTGTAAAGTTATGTTCGCCCATAAACATTAGATCCGATTTGGATTGAATCCGACTTTCCTGTTGGGTGCATTAAAGGACATCATCAATTATCAGGTGATCCAGGAGCTGAACTGGAACAAAGAGAGAAGCAAACTGGAATCCAGGAGAAACTTCTTAACAGTGAGGACAATTAACCAGTGGAACAGTTTGCCTCCAGAAATTGTGGGCGGTCCATCACTGGAGGCTTTTAAGAAGAGATTGGACAGTCTTTTGCCTGAAATGGTATAGGTCTGTGATGGCGAACCTATGGCACGCATGCCACAGGTGGCACGCCGAGCCATATTTGTGGGCGCGTGAGCGTTGCCCTAGCTGAGCTCCAGCGGGCATGCTTGTACTGGCCAGCTGATTTTTGGGCCTTCTGGTCCCACCAGAAGTTGGGAAACGAGCCGTTTCCGGCCTCCAGGAGGCCTCTAGGTAGGTGGAGGATGCCATTTCCACCCTCCCCAGGCTCCTAGAAAGGCTTTGGAGCCTGGGGAGGGGGAAAACGGGCCTACTGGGCCCACTGGTAACCTTTTTACCATCGCGTGCCAAAAGTGGGAGCATGGGGGTCCATGCGCACATGTGGGGGGGGCGGGATATGGGGACATTGAATTATGGGTGTGGGCACGGGCATGCATGACCCCCCCCCACCTCCTCCCGCTTTTGGCACGTGACAGCAAAAAAGTTAGCCATCCGTGGTATAGGTTGTCCTGCTCGAGCAGGGGTTCGACTAGAAAATCTCTAAGGTCTCTTCCAGCTCATTCGTTCATTCTAAACTGTAGCATGTCTTTGTTATGAAATGGGCCCTGCCTGTTCCAGCAGCACACAGAAAAAGAATTGAAAAAAATGGACTCTTGTTCTTTCTCTCCATTCCATTCCCATGTGATCGGGTCAACCAAGTACATTGGTGAAATCCAATTTTTTTTTACTACCGGTTCTGTGGGTGTGGCTTGGCGAGCATGGTGTGGCTTGGTGGGCGTGGCTTGGTGGGCATGGCAGGGGAAGGGAAATGCAAAGTCTCCATTCCCTCCCCACTCCTGGGGAAAGGATATCGCAAAATCTCCATTCCCACCCCACTCTGGGGCTAGCCAGAGGTGGTATTTGCCGGTTCTCCAAACTGCTCAAAATTTCCGCTACTGGTTCTCCAGTACCTGTCAGAATCTGCTGGATTTCACCCCTGACCAAGAAACATGATTGTGATTTGATTCCCTTTTCTAGATGCCCCCCCCCCTGAAGAGATCTGCACCTAGACATTTTGCAGGTATCTTTTATTGGCGATCTTTTCGTTAGATTTTTTTTTTTCAAAAAGAGGGGTTGGGGAACTCTGATCAGCGATTGTGTGCACTTCAATACTTTTAATTTTGCAGGCCACTGGGCCTTAATGTAAAGGACGATTATTTGCAGGGGGTGGGTGGGGAATACGATGTGGCTTTTTGTTTAAAATAACAACTGTGTGAGAAGAATTGCTGACATTTTGTAAAGTTCAGAGTGTGATTTGATATGTTTCAAGAGGTCTTTGTCAGGGCACCAAAAAGTACTTTACTTTAAAAGCAGGGCAAAAACTAGATCTATTAAGCTAACCGTAGACCTGTCATCTCTCTTTTCCTTGCTGTGGGAAAGAAACTTTCAATATCCCTAACCCTAAAATAATATCTGTTAGGCATTGTTGCTTAATTTTAGTTCCACGTTCTCAAGGTCTACAGGGCAAGGATTGTCTAGGAAGCAAAATAGCAGAAATCATGAAAGGATTGGTTTGCTGATTCTTTGTTTTCAGGATCTCAACTTATCATATTTTTCAGAGTATAAGACGCTCCGGAGTATAAGACACACCTTAGTTTTGGGGGAGGAAAATAAGAAAAAAAAATTCTGCCTCTACTTACCAGCGTCCATCTGTATTCATCTGGCTAGCGTCCTGTCAGTGTGTGAGAGAGTTGAGGGCTGTTTGGATACTGAAACAGTATTTTCTCTGTCAGCAACAAGGAAGGAGACAGCAAGGAGCCTGGGCGTGGCTTAGCTCAACTGTTCTAAAGCTGCATTCTGTGCTGATCTGTGCTGATCTCTGAAACTAAAACTGAAACTGAAACTCCTCTCCTCTGCTTGTGTTTTGTTTGTATTGGAAAACCTGCTTTTGATATTGTATATTTACTTCATGTGTTATATTATATATAAAGAAAAGTTATTGAATCCTGCTGAATCAGTTACTTGTGTGTGCTTTCTGGATGTGATGGCTGCTGCAGACTCTGACACGTCCTTGCAGCAAAGAGCAAACATCCAGGTCAGCTTCAGCACATTATTGCAGCCTGATTCAGCACGAGCAGCTGATTGGTGGGTGGATTGGCCTCCCAGAATACCCCCAATCAGCTGTTCCAGGCTGCAGGGATTGCCACAGACCATCGACTCCTCCGTGCCTTGCGTTTTTGGCTACATTCAGTGTATAAGACACACCCAAATTTTCCCCCTCTTTTCGGGGGCGGGGGAAGTGTGTCTTATACTCCGAAAAATGTGGTACTTTAGACAAGTCTTACATCTGCCTGAAGATTCAGCCACACAGATACTTCCTGAATGTTACAAAGCATCAGAAATACTGCAGTTGTTAAGTAAATCACATGGTCATTAAGCACACTGGGCTTCCCCCGTTGACTTTGCTTGTCACAAGCTGGTTGGGGAGTTTGCAAATGACCCTAAACACTGCAACCATTATTTATTTTATTTATTTATTTATTTATTCAATTTCTATATCGCCCTTCTCCCGAAGGACTCAGGGCGGTGAACAGTTAAAATGACATACATATAGAATGTGAATATAAATAATTAAGCCAGTTTGGCTCAACAGTTAAGAATCTTCAGCATAAAGATTTAAAAAATTAGAAAAGATTTATGCCAGACCGGCTTGGTGAAAAAGAAAGGTCTTAAGTGCACGACGGAAAGTACGAAGATCTGGGATCATTCATATCCCTGGGGGTAACCTGTTCCAAAGGATAGGTGCCCCAACAGAAAAGGCTCTTTCTCTGGGAACCACTAGTCGGCATTGCTTTAGTGATGGCACCCTGAGAAGGCCTACCCTGTGGGAGCGTACTGGTTGGTGGAAGGTTATCGGTTGCAGAAGGTGGTCTCGTAGGTACCCAGGTCCTAAGCCATGGAGGAGTTTGAAGGTAAGAACCAACACCTTGAAGCGCACCTGGAAGACCACCGGAAGCCAGTGCAGCTCGCGTAGGAGAGGTGTTACATGTGAGCGCCATGTCACTCCCAATATCACCCGCGCAGCTGCATTCTGGACCAGTTGGAGCCTCCGTGTGCACTTCAAGGGGAACCCCATGTAGAGAGCATTACAGTAGTCTAGACGGGAAGTGATGAGGGCATGAGTGACTGTGCGTAAGGAGTCCCGATCTAGAAAGGGCCGCAACTGGCAAATCAGGCGAACCCGATAAAAAGCTCCCCTGGCCATGGCTGTTATATGCTCTTCTAAAGACAACCGTGTGTCCAGGAGGACACCTAAGTTGCGAGCCCTCTCTGTGGGGGCTAATGACTAATTATAAATATATGCCAGTTGCCAAGTGCCCAAATTTTGACGGTGCAATAATTGTAAGTGCGAGTACCATTTATGAGGCACATTTTTTCATTTTCCATTGTAATTTTGAACAGTTGCTAAGGAAACGGGTGATAAATCAAGGACTACCTGTAACTATAGGATTGCTACCAAGGGTGAAATGCTCCTGGTTCGGACCGGATCGCCCAATCGTGTAGTGATGGTGGCAGGTGGTTTAGAGAACCGGTAGCAAAAATCCCTGCGGGCCCATCCCCCCCCCCATGCCCAGCTGAGCCACACAATCATCAGAGGCTGTTTTTTTTACTTTTAAAAGCATTTTTTTCTACAACCTCTTTGGCCGAAAAAATGCTTTTAAAAGTAAAAAAAAAAAGCCTCTGATGATCGTGCGGCTCAGCTGGGATCATCAGAGGCTTTTCAAAGCATTTTTTTCTGCAACCCCTTCGACCGAAGGAGGTTGTACAGAACAAAAATGCCTTTCAAAGCCTCTGGCGATCCCAGCTGACTTGCCTGATCTTCAGAGGCATCTAAAAGCATTTTTTCCTGCAACCTCTTAAGGTTATAGAAAAAATGCTTTTAAAAGTAAAAAAAAAAAAGTTGGCCATGCCCACCCAGTCACATTACCCACCACCACCGAGTCACGCCCACAAGACCGGTAGTAACATATTTTAGATTTCACCCCTGATTGCTACTACTATTGTTTTGTATTAGCTCTTTAAGAGATCATATATTTGAAGCCCTCCAAATACTTACATTTGGAAAGCCAAGGGAAAGCCAAGGGAAATCATAAAAATCATAAAAAAGCAAAAGTTAGAATATTTCGGACATGTGATGCGACAGCCAGAAAATTACGGCATACTTCGCTTAAACCTACAAGGAAAGATTAAAGGCAAATGAGGTCCAGGCAGAAGAAGAACATCATGGCTTCAAAATCTAAGGGACTGGTTTGGAGAAAACTCAGCTGCGCTTTTTTGTGTGGCTGTTGATAAAAATAGGATCGCCAACAAGATTACCAATGTCCAATGACCGATATGGAAAAAGAAGAAGGAGGGGGGAGAGGGAGGAGGAGGAGGGGGGAAGAAGAAGGAGGAGGAGGAGGAGAAGGAGAAGGAAAAGGAAAAGGAGAAGGAGAAGAGGAAGAAGGAGGAGAAGGAGAAGGAGAAGGAGAAGGAGAAGGAGAAGGAGAAGGAGAAGGAGAAGGAGAGGAAGAAGAAGAAGAAGAAGAAGAAGAAGAAGAAGAAGAAGAAGAAGAAGAAGAAGAAGAAGAAGAAGAAGAAGAAGAAGAAGAAGAAATGCTCACATAATCACAAAGTCCTATATTAGTAGGAAAAAAAATGGGAAAACCTACTCAGCTCTCCTATTATTGAAACCCAAGATTTTGTTCAACTCTAATTGTCAAACACTGTACAACATTTGTTTCAAACATTTCTGACATGTAAAGTAGTTGTGATGAAAAAAACACGTTACCCTTAACAAAAGCAAATAACTTTATGCTTCAGTTTCAAACCATATGTCCTCTAATACCTACGCACAATAGGGTGCAGCTTTAATGACTTCCTTGTTGGGCCCCTGTTGTAATTAAGCATTAAAGGACATATGGCACATCAGTGTCTTCAGCAGCAAATTTTCCTTGTTGGGGTTGTTTTCTACGGCAAGCATCACATTCTTTCAATGTAGTTTGGAGTGGAAGTGTAGAATTGCATGTCAAATTCCTCTGCACTCAAGAAAAGACAGATCAAGTGAATAGTGTGCCTCCACAGTTATGAAAAATAGCTCTCCATTTAATACCAAGCCATAGTTGCACCAGGAGATCCTTTTTAGTATGAAAAAAATAAATAAATAGTCTATATAACAATCAATCAGGAAAGCTTATTTTAGCATAAAGGATGATATGAGCTCTAGACTACTCAAAAGCCTGCCTCCCTTCATATGCCCATAAATATAAAACACAATAAATCACAGCAAATACATTTTAAACACAAGGGTTATTAAGAGGAAAATTCGCTAAACAACATCATTCTGAATCTTAAGTATCTGCTGTCTTTCAGATCAAATAATTTACAAGTCTCACCACAAAGAAGATTGTCTCCTCTGAGAGTTTGGCGTGTTCAACATCTGGGAAGTGGGTCTTTTGAAATCTGGTTGTTCCGAGAGGAAAACCCTGATGTGATCCACAAGGAAGCCGGTGGTGGAGCCATCAAATTTCGGGGATCAAAGTAAAGCATCATAATAGGTTACTACCTAGCAAAGAATGTTGAGATTCTGGAAAAAGGGCAGAGAAGAGCAGTAAGAATTATTAGTGGGGTGGAGGCTAAAACACATGAAGAACCATTGCAGAACTGGGTATGTCTAGTCTAGTTAAAAAAAGGAGTGGGGTAACAGGATAGCAATGTACCAATATTTGAGGGGCTCCTCCAAAGAAGAGGGGGTGTCAAACTATTTTCCAAAACACCAAAAGGCAAGATGAGAAACAATGGATGGAAACTAACCGAGGAGAGAAGCAACTTACAACTTAGAACTAAGGAGAAATTTCGTGACAGTTAGAATATTTAATCAGTGGAACAACTTGCCTCCGGAAGTTGTGAATGCTCCAACGCTGGAAGTTTTTAAGAAGATGTTGGATAACCATTTGTTTGAAATGGTGTAGGGTTTCCTGCCTAAGCAGTGGGTTGGACTAGAAGACCTCCAAGGTCCCTTCCAACTCTGTTATTCTAGAATGAACAAGAAATTTCCTAACGCTGAGAGCAGTCAACCAATGGAATAATTTGCCTTCAGAAGTTGGGTGCTCCATCCCTAGAGGCTTTTAGAAAGAGAGTGAACAACTGCTTGTCTGAAATAGGATTTCCTGCTTGAGCAGGGATTTGCAGTAGAAGACCTCCAAAGTCCCCTCCAAGAGTGTGAGGTACCTTGGGTGATCTTAATTTTTGGAAGATTTTTTTAAAAAAATGTAACTAGAACAACAGCAAATAGAATTGTCCTTATGTAGGGTTATGTCCTATTATTTCCCGTCACATTCCATTCCCGTTCTTTTTAAGGTCAAACACTCTCAGTTCCTTCAATCTCTCTTTATAGTCTGTTTCTCTGATTATTCTCATTTAGGTGTGATGCCCAAAACTGGATGTAACACTAAAGGTAGAGAATAAATTAGAATTATATCTGCCCCCGATGTGTAAAGGGTATTTCCGTGACTGCAGCCTAAAACAGCATTTGCTATTTTTTAATAGCCACTTCACTCTGCTGATTCCTCTTCAGCTTGACCTCGGCTATTACCCGAGAACCTTTCACAAGTACTATTATCAAACCAGGTTCACCATCCTAAGCATGACAATTTAATTTTTGCTTCGTACGTATCCATAATTTTTCATTTGCCACAGTTAAATTTCATTCTGTGATGCTTCTCGTTGGAGATTGTGCAAATCAGTATGAATGGTATTTCTGTCTTCTGGATTGTTATCCAGCTGAGTATTTGTCATCTGCAAATTTCATAAATATTCTTTCCACATCTTCATCCAAGCCATTCATAAACATGCTGAAATATATATGTATATAGTACAGGGCAGAATGTTGTGATATTTCATTCAATATCTGACTCTAATTAGATATTTGGAGTCTAATTTTCAAGCGGACTGGGATCCAAATAACAATGACACCACACAATCCATTTTATCTAACCTACTAATCCAGATGTTGTGTGGGGCTTTTCTGAACTTCAGATGTATTACATTCACAGGTACCCCACCCCCAAAAATGAAACCTTCATTTAAAAAGCTTTTTTTTTTTTTGACTAAGCTCTAGTAATTACTACACTGCTTTCAAAATACTTGCAGACTGTGCTCCAGGACTCTCCTGGTTATTGTAAACATGTTCAGTAGTTTCTTGGACCCCACATTTCACCCTCTTAGCAAATAGGGACATTTGCGTTCCTCTTACATTTCACCTGTTTTCCGAACATAAGACCAAAAGATTCAGTCAGCAAAATCCCTACTCACCTCAAATACAATTCACCTGTCCTTTAAATAATTTAAGGTGAGTAGGTCTTCCTTCACCTCAACTCAAGCTTCAGTCCTGCTCTTCGCAGATCAGTTGTTTCCGAGAGTGGGCTGCTAAGGGTTCACTCAGGTTTGGGCGAACCTGTAGCTAACATTATAGCCAGTTCAGAGAACCTTCAAATCCCACCCCTGGCTGACCCCACCCACCCCACCGCACCCCTCCCACTCTGCCCTGCCCCACCCCACCCCGCCCCGCACCTCCCGCTCCACCCTGCCCCTCCCAGGAGTCTCCACACATCCCATTTTGGATGTGAGGTAAATGCAGGGCCCGTGTGGAGGCTTTGAGAGGGGGAAAAATGGGCCTCCCGGAAGCTCTGGAAGGCCTCCAGAGCCCAGGGAAGGCAGTTTTTGCCCTCCCAAAGGCTCGAGGAAAGCCTCTGAAGCCTGGGGAAGGTGAAAATGGGGGCCTCTCCACTGTGGTGCAGGAGGCCAACTAGGCCATGCCCACCATGATCATGCCCACCCAGCAACTGGGCAGAGAACCCGTTGCTGAAGTTTTTGAAGCCCACCCCTGGATGTTTCCTATTTCTGCTAACTTTGCTGCAAACAGCTACGATACTGTTTCTTTTCTCTTCCTTTTATTTTGAAGATATCTGAAGTCACGTTTGCTTATAGTAGCATCCTTTGCAAAATCCACCTCTTTCTGAAGGGGTCTCTGAAGACTTACAGATGTGACAGGCTGTGCTGGGGGAATCAGCACAGACTCCTAAACTGGTAATTTATTTTTACAAAAATAAATAAATAAATGAAAACATTTATGAATTGGACATTAACTATTTATGTGAACTTTGGTAAATTGAGCCTCGTTTTCTGTTTTTAGAAATTAGTAGATGGTGCCTTGAAGAATGTAAACATTTAATTTGATGTTAAAGTAAAATTAATAAAACTAAAACTATATATTCAGTCTGGGTAACTTGGACATCTCAGATTAATTTACATTAGATGCAAATGCTCAGTTGCTAGAAATGCAGTTTAGAAGATTGAACATTAGCTTATGTGAGTTAAACCTGCCGTACTATCATTGTATTTTGGCTGATATTTACAGCATTGTTAGCAGGACTGGTTATTGCTGATTTTTTAAAAAAATCTTCTACTTGTCTGTATCATCACCATTTCAAGTTGTTTTGTTCATTCTGCTTACGTAGTGATCTTAAAAAAATACTTTATGGAAATTAAATAAAATAAAACCGAAATCTTTGTAACATCAGTGTAATTCTGGAGTTGCTAAATGTACCAACCAATCTTAAAACTACTGCAGAGGGAAACTCTATTAATAGTTGATGAGAACTCGGCTTTCATCTAAGTCACCGAGTAAGGGAACTCTGTGCAAATAGCCTAATGAAACTAAAAAAATAAAATAAAAGCTTTTTCTTTGCTTAAAACCACAAGGGAGCTATAAACACTGGGACTGAGCCTCTTCCCCAAAGCTATCATTAGAATGCCACAGCTCTCCCACCCCAAAAATCCTGTTTATCTGTTTATCCAGATGCTTTTAGATCTTAGCATGTCATGCCCAGCTCTTATCCATTGTTTCTTGTCTTGCCTTCTCATGCTTCGGAAAATAGGTTGCCCCCCTCCTTTTCTTTGTGGCAGCCCGTCAAATATTGGAACCCTGCTATTAAGATACAGAAGGATCTTGACAGACTTGAACATTGGGCACTATCTAACAAAATGAAATTCAAAAGCCTTTCTTGGCAAAGCCCCACGAAGTTCAGAAACAAGAGACGCTGACTGGAAACAGGTTTAGCAACGTTGCTTTCCTACAAAGAGCCCAAGAGCCTTTGCTGCTCTTTTAAGCCTTATGGGAGGGGCCAATCATCTCCTGGCCTTACTCCCAAGTCGTCCTTTTTGCTTTAGCTACCCTTGCCTTCTGGCAGTTCTGCGCATGTGTGCACTAGGAACACACTCCTCCTGTTCCTCTGCCTCTCTGCTCTCCACCTCCGGAGACTCCGGAGTCCACACATCACTCCCAGATGGCCCTGGCCCCATCTCTGCCTCCGACACAGAGCCCTTGTCTGGGCCTTCTCCAGGACTGGCCTATTGTGCTTCCCAGCCTCCTCACTGTCCGACTCCTCTGCCAGCTCCTCAGGCTGTTGGTGGACCACAACATTATCACTCCTATAGGACCTCTAGGGCTGTTGTGGAAAGAGTGAGGGGAACAGAAATTCCATTTTTCTGGATGTAAGGAAGACTGACTTATCACAATAATGCCGTGGCTGGGAATTTTTATCAAGCTCCATGGGAAATGACCAGGTGACTAAACAACTTAAAGGTTGGACTACATGAGGAATCGTCTGTAAAGATTCTCAGTCATCCAGCTCATGGTTGTCCCAAAAGTGGTTTTATTTTCAGGAGGCAACTGGACTTTCTTCTTGTTGTTTTTTTTTCTTTTGAAGACATTTCACTTCTCATCCAAGAAGCTTCTTCAGCTCTGACAGCTCTGAGAATGGAAGGATTTATATTCCTTGCAGACAGCTGGTCATTTTAGGTTTAATTTGCACCCTAAAAGGATGCAAATGACCAGCTATCTGCAAGGTATATCAATCCTTTCATTTCGATAGGAAATTCTAATTGCAATCTAATTACAATTTTTGCCTGGAAAACCCAGCAGGACCTACAACCACTGCCCTTTCGAAGTCCCAGAAAGCCAAGTCAAAACAAAATGTGTTTTTTAAAAAAAATCTAACTTGCCCCGGGAGGAGTGGGGAAAAATGCAAAGTTGCCAACAATCTGCCGTTTCTCCACAAGTGATAAAAATCGCTAAAAATAATGTGGGTATCAAATGAGACCCCTTTGCAATGTTTTCCAGCATGGAACATTTCTGGCTGTTTATATAAAGACACCTGAAAGGCAAAAGAACTTCAGTAGCTATGAGACAGCAGCAAGATACAGCTGTCTCCCCTGGTCTGTTTTTATGGCCTGCTGGGGATTGCATCTGTGCTGAAATTAACACAGCCACATTAACTAGTTGTGTGCGCTACTTGGACCATCTGACTGCAGCACAAAGAAGCCGAATGCAGCATTAACCCATTATTATATTAATTTTATTCCACAGATAGGCTAATTGAGCAATGTTGCGCATTACTCAATTGAACGCTGGCCCGTTCCAATCTCAGATTGGCTCTGAACTGGTTTACACCTACCTCCAATATTTTTAGACATCTCCCTATTGTAGGTCTTTAAGAAAAAAAATGATCAGCAATTCTAATGTGAACTGAAAATAGTAAGTTCTGTAGTGTGTGATTTTACGTGTTCATACCTTCTATCTGCTCCTTTCAAAATATTCATAATGGGGGCTGTGAGTTAGCGACTCTGTCCTGTGCAAAGGTGCTTTTTCAGGAGGCAACTGGGCTTTCTTGGAGTTTTTTTAAGAATTTAGAATAACAAGAGTCGGAAGGGACCTTGGAGATCTTCTAGTCCAACCCCCTGCTTAGGCAGGAAACCCGATACCACTTCAGACAAATGGTTATCCAACATCTTATTAAAAATTTCCAGTGTTGGAGCATTCACAACTTCTGGAGGCAAGTTGTTCCACTGATTAATTGTTCTAGCTGTCAGGAAGTTTCTCCTTAGTTCTAAATTGCTTCTCTCCTTGATTAGTTTCCACCCATTGCTTCTTGTCCTGCCCTCAGGTGCTTTGGAGAATGGCTTGACTCCTTCTTCTTTGGGGCAGCCTCTGAGATATTGGAACACTGCTATCATATCTCCCCTAGTCCTTCTTTTCTTTGACGATGTTTCCCTTCTCATCCAAGAAGCTTCTTCAGCTCTGACAGGATAGTGGGGGAATGGAAGGATTTAAAGTCCTCGCAGACAGCTGGTCATTTGCATCCTTTTAGAGGGTTGTTGAAGCAGTTGGAGGTTTATCTGTGTCCTCAGGGTCACCTGAGTCGTGCTCTTGGTTCCTGTAGTCTGCAATTACACACACACACACACACACACACACACACACACACACCGGAAATCCACTCCTACTCCCACACCATTCAAAGAGTCTTTAAAGAAAAAACAAGAAAGCCCAGTTGCCTCCTGAAAAAGCACCTTTGGGGCAACTATGACCTGGATGACTGAGCATCTCTACAGACTATATACTGTGTACCTAATTAGGCAACCTGTGATCATTCACACCAGTGGTGGGTTGCCCCCGGTTCAGACCGGTTCTATAGAACCGGTTGTAAAACCAGTGGGAGGCTCCGCCCACTGACCCAGATGTCATCATAAGTGATCTGCGCATGTGTAGAAGAGTGCATGCACATGGGCACGATGCAAACCGGTAACAGAGGTAAGTAGAACCCATCCCTGATTCACACCATTACATGGAAATCAGGGCTGTTTGTTTTATGACTTTTCCTATACATTTTGTAGAAATGAAATTGGTTGGCCTCAGGGGATGAACTTTCAAACTGGAGCATTTGAGTATAAATATTTGAGTGCTTTTCCACCAAAAGCAAGTCTAGAGTGGCGGTGAAATCCCACTCCCTTCTAGCAGAGGTGGTATTCACCAGGTTCTGGCCAGTTCTGGAGAACTGGTAGCAGAAATTTTGAGTAGTTTGAAGAACCGGCAAATACCACCTCTGGTGGGGTGGGGTGGGAGGGGCAGTGGTGGGATTTAAAAAAAAAATTACTACCAGTTCTTGGGCGTGGCTTGGTGGGTGTGGCTTGGTGGGTATGGCAGGGGAAGGATACTGCAAAATCTCCATTCCCACCAATCTGGGGCAAGCCAGAGTCCCAGCTGATCAGGAGGGAATGGGGATTTTGCAGTAACCTTCCCCTGCCCTGCCCACCAAGCCACACCCACCAAGCCATGCCCACAGAACTGGTAGTAAATTTTTTTTACTACACTGCCCTCCTACCTCACCCCGCCAGAGGTGATATTTACCGGCTCTCCAAACTACTCAAAATTTCCACTACCGGTTCTCCAGAACTGGTCAAAACCTGGTGAATACCACCTCTGCTAGAATGGAGTGTAAATGTTGTTTATCTCTATGTGCCTGTTGATGGAGGATTTGTCTGAGTGCCACCATTCTGGGAATTCCCCAGCAATTCTTGTTTTTGGATTTCAAGGGTTGGATTTCAAGGCTTCAAAAGAGATGTTGGGGACGTATTGCTAAGTTCTCACATAATTCCCATCGATTGCAAGAGACTTTGTGAAAATCCTCAGAACATCCACTTGTGCTCTAGTGGAGGAATCCACAAAATGTGTTTTTAATTAAATTGCTCAGAATCATTACAGTCGAGGCTGTACAAACAGGTGTGTTTTATAGTACAAGCAGGCTAATGTCTAGTTAATTACAGAGCAATCCTGTTCCAAACCAAACCTCACTGGCTTTGATAGAATTCATTGCCTGGAATCTGTAGGATTTAGGTTAGTTAAACTAAGAGAAAATTAGTAATGTTCCATTACCCTGTAAGGATTAGATATTTCCCATTTCCCATTTGTAAATAGCTTTATTTTTTTAAAAAAAAAAATATTCTTAATTTTAAACAGCATACGTGCACACACATACAATATCTCCATTCCCCGAAATGATGCTGCATGCACCATGTCGCAGCCTGGCTATTAATGATACTCCAAGGACTGAAAATTATGGTTTCGGATGTGTCCGAAGAAGCAAACCGGTAAACAAGCTTGCAGTTAGTGCTATGGATGATTTGAATCAACAAGGGTGAAAAGATTTGGTTACTCTGTGTATTAGCGCTAATAGGAATAGATTATAGAGGAATATTTCTGATGTGACCTTCTGTGCACTAATTGAAATAGTATTCAGAGTCAGCAGTGGAGTAATCAAGTTAAACACTGAATCATAAATCATCATGAGAAGGGCTGTCACAACTGAGCCATTAATGCCCTGTATCGCTGGGCAGGCTCACAAAAATATCTGCTGTGCCGATCTTTAGGTTAATAGGAACAGAAATGGCATTTAAAGACTATTTGGATCAAGCCTGCTCTGAGGTTGAAAGTGTTAGTCTGTTAATTTACTGGTAATTTGAAGTGATGTAGTTAGGAAGAGCAAACACACAGCTGAGCCCCGGAGAGCTAAACAAAAGGTGCCTGAATTCCTTCTAATATTTATTTAACTACCTGAGGGGTGTCCATGGGGTTCCCTCTGAGGTGCACCTCCAGTCTGGAGCTTCCTGTCTTTCATCTCCAAACAAGAACCCCATAAATCAAGTCCTATGAGTCTGACCGAATGATGCATCGTGTGACCAGGGAGGACTGGTCATACAGAGGTCTTTCCTCAGTTGACCTCTATTCAGTGGTGGAAATGCAAACACACAAACATACATAAAATACACCCCAACTGGTGTTCTCTAGAGTTTGAGCCTGTGGGAAGAAAAATCCAAGCCGGTCCCAAGCCGGGAGAAAATCACTGGAAATAAAATGGAGACTGGCTACAAGAAAAGAAGGGTCTCTGTTTATTTGATTTCCAGAAACTTCAGTGACAGCAGCATGTTTCTGGGGTGGCTGACAAAATGGCTGAGTGAGTGGATGGATCTTTATAGGGTTCTGGGGTTTTGTGATTGAGATGCTCCAGGGGGGTTGTACAAGGTAGTGAGCCTTGTGTCTTTGGTGGTGGGTGGTGGGTTAACTCTATTATGTCTTAAAGGTCCTGTCCTGTCCTTACAATTTGGGTGGAGGAATGTAAATTTTTAATCCCATCAGCTCTAGCCTTCTATGGCTGAAGGTGTTTTGTTTATGAATATATTGGTCCAGCCTTTCTGAATGGATAAAAAAATCTGTATTCCTAAAGACTAGCCTCTTCAAGTTTCTTAGTTTGAAGCTGTTTTCCTATCGCAGGAAAACTGGAGCTGTTTTCTGCCTTTGTTAAGCTTTTTCTCCATTTCTTCTTTGGGGAAATATAATATTCTGCCTACTTTTTCATATTAAGAATAAAGAATATTTTAATCTGAGGAGTGGGGCTTCCTACAAGCCTAAAATCAAATGTAAATGTCTCAGAGGAATGAAAGGATGAAAACCCAGGTAGGTATATTGATAAGGGAACCCTGTCCTGGGCATTTCTACATGAGGAACACATATAGCATAATCTGCTCTCATGACTCTCATTCTATCACAGGAATGGCTGGGTCAGTGTCTCAAGTTGCCCCAGCTATCCAATGGTTGAGTGGATGCCATCAGTGGGGATCTTGGCTCAACAATTTAGGTCTTATTTGGTTAAGGTCAACATTTGTAGACATTACAACTGGGCAGAACTTACTTTTTGTCATCTGAAATATGCAGAATGTAGTTTAAAAGCACATATAGTATTGCTCTTTTTAAAGGGTGTGGAATAGGATAGATAGATAGATAGATAGATAGATAGATAGATAGATAGATAGATAGATGATAGATAGATAGATAGATAGATAGATAGATAGATAGATAGATAGATAGACAGACAAAGAAAGAAAGAAAGAAAGAAAGAAAGAAAGAAAGAAAGAAAGAAAGAAAGAAAGAAAGAAAGAAAGAAAGAAAGAAAGAAAGAAAGAAAGAATTCTTTATTGGCCAAGTGTGATTGGACACACAAGTGGTGCATAGGCTCTCAGTGTACAGAAAAGAAAAGATACATCCATCAAGAATCATAAGGTACAACACTTAATGATAGTCATAGGGTAAAAATAAGCAATCAAATCATACTAGGAAACAATATAAATTGTAAGGATACAATGATTATATGAAAGAAAACTGTTTTAAAACAAAGAACAAGAACAAAACAAACTCCAACACCACCAAGAGATATTCTGTAGGATCAGTCTTGGTCACCACAAAATTCTAGAAAGAGTGTAGAGAAGATCAACAAAGATGATTAGAGGACTGGAAGCTAAAACATATGAAGAACGATTGAGGAACTGGGCATGTTTAGTCTAGTGAAAAGAAAGACTAAGGGTGACATGATAGCAGTGTTCCAATATTGAATGGACTCCACAAAGAAGAACCCAAGCACCTGAAGGCAGAACAAGAAGCAATGGATGGAAGCCAATCAAGGAGAGGAGCAACCTAAAACAATTAACCAGGCTTGCCTTCAGAAGTTGTGGGTAGTCCATCACTGGAAGAATTTAAGAAGAGTTTGGACAGCGAGTTGTCTGGAATGGTATAGAATCTCCTGCTTGAGCAGATGTTTGGACTAGACAATGTCCAAGGTCTCTTCCAAATCTGTTGTTCTGTTCTGTTCTTTTCTGTTCTGTTCTGTTCTGTTCTGTTCTGTTCTGTTCTGTTCTGTTTAGCATCCCTGGGTAGCAATAACAGTAACTTCATCCTGTTCAGCCCACATGGTCCATAACGAACATAGATGGATCTTATATTTCTTGGAGGAAAGTCCTTTTTTTAAATTTTTATTTCAACGTTGAGTGAAGCGTTGCTAATTTGAACACCCATTAGCTTCCCTCCTGAAATATTATATGCCACCATCAGTGACAAATACAGTTAATGGACATTCACAATGATCACAGTGTACAGTGAGGAATAATTGAAGAGATGCATCCCAAAAACAAATAAAAAATATAAAATATTGGCAGCAAATTACCCCAGTTTGCATAGATAATTGGTTCACCTCAAATGACAGGAACAAATGAAATGTTCCGCTAATGTTTTGATGCACCAACAGTGTGAAAGCAGAGAAAAAATATTTGGTTTTAAAAGTAATCTCCGTAACCCACGTATTTGAGAAATGAACGAGTTAAAACGTAATGCTTCCATTTGTTATTAACTGTTAAATGATGTAATCTGTCATCTTCTGGGGGCATGTTCAAGATAGAAAAGGGGTTCATCATTCTGGTATTTAAAATTTGGTGAAATGCCATACAATTTTGTTGCTGTCTCTGAATCTCTCAGTGAAGTTCAGATTTATCCCAATCATCTCATAAATTTTGGATGTTAATATTCACATAATCAGCTCATGAATCTGCAGAAGCCAATCATCATTTCCATAACATGTCTTCACCATGAATTGTTTTCTCAAATTCATTCCTACCTTTGCCAATATAGATTCCTTCCTTCCTTCCTTCCTTCCTTCCTTCCTTCCTTCCTTCCTTCCTTCCTTCCTTCCTTCCTTCCTCCATTCCTTCCTTCCTTCCCTCCCTCCCTCCCTCCCTTCCTTCCCTTCCTTCCCTCCCTCCCTTCTTCCCTCCTTCCCTTTCTTACTTTCCTCCCTCCCTCCCTGCCTTCCAGTCCTCCCTCCCTCCCTCCCTCCCTTCCCTCCCTTCCTTCCTTCCCTCCCTCCCTTCTTCCCTCCTTCCCTTTCTTACTTTCCTCCCTCCCTCCCTGCCTTCCAGTCCTCCCTCCCTCCCTCCCTTCCTTCCTTCCCTCCCTCCCTCCCTTCCTTCCTTCCCTCCCTCCCTCCTTCCCTCCCTCTCTTTCTCACTTTCCTCCCTCCCTCCCTTCCAGTCCTCCCTCCCTGCCTCCCTTCCTTCCCTCCCTCCCTCCCTCCCTCCCTTCCTTCCCTCCCTCCCTCCTTCCCTCCCTCCCTTTCTTACTTCCCTCCCTCCCTCCCTCCCTTCCTTCCTTCCCTCCCTTCCTTCCTCCCTCCTTCCCTCCCTCCCTTTCTTCCTTGGAAACTGTTCTTTTAAAAAATCCTTTGCTAAAATATCCAAGTCATGTGATGTACTTCAAATAGGGATTATTTTCTTCGACATTGCCAAATTTTGTTGTGCCTCTTGCAAAGTTATACTGCAAACCCGTTTGACTGTTGCCATCATTGATTGCAATAAAAACATAGATCGATTGATTACAAAGGTCATACACCACAGAGACTTCAAAAATCCCCCCTTGATTGTGTGTATTAGTTTTTGTTTCATCATGTTAGAAATCAACATTATGTATTTTAGATTCTAAGAGTTGGTTTTAGAACGATGGTTTTGGTATTAATAATACTTTGTTGCAGGGGTGAAATCCAGCAGGTTCTGACAGGTTCTGGAGAACCGGTAGTGGAAATTCTGAGTAATTCAGAGACCCGCAGACTGGTCCCAGAGTGGGGTGGGAATGGAGATTTTGCAGTATCCTTCCCCTGCCATGCCCAAGCCACACCATGCCCACCAAGCCACGCCCACAGAACCAGTAGTAAAAAAAAATTATATTTCACCACTGCTTTCTTATATTCCATTTATATTTAGAAATTATAAATATAAATATTTATAAATATTGCTATTTATTTATCTGTTTTTACCTTAGGCTGGCCAAATTAAAGTTTGGAATTGGGGCATTTTAGAACAAGAGGTATCCATGTATCATCACTCCCTAATATGTATACATACATACACTGGAAACTAATTTTAGTAGTCATGTAAGGAGAAAAGGTGAATGCATAGGATACCGTATCTTTTCAGAGATGAAAGTTTCCTTCAAGAGGAAAGGTTTTCTAATGCAAATGTGAAATATGGGTTAGAATGCTAATTATTTTGGAATGTAGCCTTTGCTTTCTTCTATCAGAACAATCAGGAATAAAGAAAGAAACTCATAGGTGACTTCAATATCAAGCGTTTGAAAGTGACCAGCGGTGAAGAAAAGGCTTTTCAGTATTTGAATCCTTAAATGGAAAGACGCGAAGCTTCAAAAATTGCATTAGTTGCAATAATTAACATTTATTTTGCAAAAACAAGTACAGCAAAGCCCTGAAAGTTACATCAGTGTGTATATATGTATATGTATATGTGTCATGCCCCAGCATATAAATTTTATATACTGTTGTTGCTCTCTACACCTATCTAGTGGCCTGAGGAACAAATATGCCCCAACATACACTCTTGTTACTCTCTGGCCCCATCTAGTGGCCTGAGGAACAAATATGCCCCAACATAAAAACTTTATATACTGTTGTTGCTATCTAGCCCCATCTAGTGACCGGAGGGACAAATACCAAGTATATTGTTTGAAATTGACCTCACCTATTTACCCATCAGCCTGCACTCCCAAAACAAGTGCACGCTGGAAAGCCAGACTCCATTTCCTTTAGCATTAGGAGAAGGCAGAAGCACCAAGAAGAATCCATCTTAATCTGTGGCACATGGTCATTCAAGGACAAACCCACCTCCCACACACAGAGCATTGCTGGTGAGATTTAAATTGCTTGTATTTATTCATTGTTATGTTCAGCAGTAACTTAATACTGCCTGTCTTGTATTTGGTTCTCATTGTATGTATCCCTATTTTCCCCAGTTTCACCATATCCTGTTCTTTCAATAAAGCATCTAGATCTATGCACATGGTCGGTTTTATTGGAGGATAGTGGGTTTAGCTGCATGTCGAACTGCACACAGACTAATGTGTAGTGAGGACAGAACAATATGTATATGTATATTGATGTAACTTTTGGGGTCTTCTTTGTGTGTGTGTGTGTGTGTGTGTGTAAATTGCGGGTGAAAATGCATAATGAAAACTGTCTTTTTTAATGTGGGATGAACTATTGATTATTGACAATGTATGACATGGGCACACTCATATAACAAGGTTGGCTGTGGCAAATTGTCATAGACTCCATTCAGTCAATGGTATTTGTGATACATTTTTGAATGTTCAGTTAACTGAGTTTCAAGTTTAATGAATTAAGTAAATAATAATAATAATAGTAGTAGTAGTAGTAGTAGTACTGGGATCTGCTCGTATAATCCACCGATATATCACACAGTCCTAAACGCTTGGGAAGTGTTCAACTAGTGATTTGTGATACAAAATCCAGCATGGTCACTCGTTTGCTGTATATACTGTCATAATAATAATAGTAATAATGTTGACTTATCCGTTTTAGCAAACCTTCCTTATGAAATTAGTCCTTCTCTTATATTTCCATGTTTCTAACTTCTGTTTTTATTGGCTAATCATTGATAAAATGAATTCCATGTTAAAAAGTATTCAGTTTTTTTTTAATTTTTCCTTAATTTTAAGTGTTAAGTCTATTCATTTCTGCACATTCTAATATTTTTTTAAAATTACATTTTCATCTGTATGGATCTCTTTACTTTTCCATTGTTGTGCATTGTTCTAGCTGCGGTTAATACATGTAAAATCAAATATATATATTCCCCTTATTATACTTTTCCAGTAACAAGCCCAACAAAAATTAAATCAATATGTTGTTTTATCATTTTCCTCCCCAACCATGTATGTATTTCTGTCCAATATATTTTTGCCTTTAAAATTGTTTAAAGTTTAACTCGGTTTAACTCAGATCTATTACTACTTTAGGTCACCCAATTTGCAATTTCTGCTCTCATTAAAGCTTTTCCAATGTAATACTTTTTTTTCTGAAAGAAGCTTTTGTCTGAAGTATTGGTTCAAACTTAATTTTTTTTTTTTACCTCTCGCAATGCTAGAAAAGAAACATCCTTCTGACAACATCTAAGAAGCAGGACTCCTTAAAAAGCCAAATGCTAACTTTCAGCCAGCTATTTTCTTAAACTTCTAAGTCAGTCAATGATAAGAGGCCGATCTAAATGCTTTCACTGCATTAATCAAATACCAGGTCTAATTAAAACTGCCGCACACAAAGCTTTTTCAAAATGTTGCTCAGGTATTGCAATAATTTCTGATCAGCCAAGCCTGGAAGACAAATAATTAGGAGCTGCCAGAACCTTCGGATGAGTGATGTCAGCATCTCCAGGTGACCTTCCCTCCACTAATTAATTTTCATCTTAAGAAAAGAGACCCTGTTGTTGCACATTATTAATTGAGTTCACTAAAAGATGCGCCTGATTAATTTTTGTTGATAATACTTGTCATTCCAAGCAACGGCTGTAATCATTCTATTGGGTTTTATTTTATTTTATTATTATTATTTGAGGGGGGAGAGTTCATCTGGGTCTTTTGCAACGCGATAGATACAATAACCCTGAAAAGAAAATGTAGGAAAAGGACATAATCCATAGGATGGGTTTAATTGTTCTGTATCCCTGGCTGGTGGCAACTCAAAGGGTCATGGTGATTTTTCTGAAGTTATTCTCTTTGCAATTTCACCCAAACTTTCCAAATTTACATTTAAAGCAGCTCATAGTTCGAATTATTAAAAGAAAGACAAACATGTTACACTTCCAGAACTGATTGATGCTTCTTCCTAAGTTTTTTTTAAAAAAATCTATCCATAATATAGGTATTTCTACTCACACGCTATATCTAGCAATAGCAATAGCATTTAAACTTATAAATGTCTTCATAGTGCTTCACAACCCTCTCTAAGTGGTTTGCAGAGTCAGCATATTGCCCCCAACAATCTGTTGCTTAATGGATTGTAAGCCGCCCTGAGTCTTCGGAGAAGGGTGGCATATAAATCGAACCAATAAATAAATAAATAAAAACTACCAGTTTGAGTAAATTCGGTTGAGTAAATTCGGTTGAATTCCAAACCGGTATTTCCGATGATCAGCTGTGCCGCATGGTTTAGCTTTGCTAGAAAGCAGGAAATCCTTCTTTCTAGCAAAGCTAAATCGCACGGCACAGCTGATCCCCCCCTCTCACAATACTACTTACCCATTTGGCGTGCACTGTGCATGCGTGCGCATGCAGTATGCATTTGGCGCCCACTGCGCATGTACGCACAAGCAGCATGCATTTAGCATGCACAATGTATGCACATGCAGAGCGCACACTTGGCATGCAACACACCTGCGCAGCCAGCAAATTGGTAGCAAACCGGTTCAGATTTCACCACTGTGCTGTATTTTTGGTTTTTTAATCTGTGCAAAGTGTTCTCTGGAAGCTGAATTATGAGAACTTCATGCCTTAGGACAGAAGAAGGACTGAAGAATCTACTTGGATAAGCAGTGAAAGGTTTCAAACCAAAAAGGGAAAGAAGTCCAGTTGCCATGACTCAACTTCCAGACAATTCTATCTGGATCAGTGGTGGCTTTCAAAAATTTTTACTACCAGTTCTGTGGGTGTGGCTTGTTGGGTGTGGCTTGACGGGCATGGCAGGGGAAGGATAATGTAAAATCTCCATTCCCATCCCACTCCAGGGGAAGGTTGCTGCAAAATCCCCATTTCTTCCCAATCAGCTGGGACTTGGGAGGCAGAGAATAGATGAGGGTGGGGCCAGTTAGAGGTGGTATTTACTGGTTCTCTGAACTACTCAACATTTCTGCTACCGGTTCTCCAAAACTGGTCAGAACCTGCTGAAACCCACCTCTGATCTGGATGACTGAGCATCTTCGTCAACATTCTGTAAAAGTGTTAAGATTTCAGTGGTTAAACTGTATAACTTTGTACCCAATGCCATTTTATATTATTTTTATAAATAGTTTTTACAACATTGCATATTTGAGGCAATAGGGATTCAAAACAGTACAGGTCAGAATCTATCAAATCTATTAAGGGATTGGATGAATGATGTATGAATGTTCTTGAATCCTTTTCTGTTCCCCCTTTCTAAAAAGAAAAAAAAAGGACTCATTTTTGGAAAGAAGAAATTTCACTCTATCCCAAGTCGCTGCTAAATTGGCTGCAAAAATGAATTGGCTGGTATGTATATGAATGGCTATATTAGAAATTGAGTGATAGTAGGGAATCCTTTAACTCTTCTCTTCCACTCAAACTTCAATAATTTTTCAAGAGAGATGAGTTTACATAATACCATATGGTGCTTGTCAGAATTAAAAGTGAAAAAGGCATACTTTTTTTAAACTTAACTTTTTGACTTTGCTATTTGGTTGAATGTCTCCTCCTCCTCCTCCTCCTCCTCCTCCTCCTCCTCCTCCTCCTCCTCCTCCTCCTCCTCCTCCTCCTCTTCTTCTTCTTCTTCTTCTTCTTCTTCTTCTTCTTCTTCTTCTTCTTCTTCTTCTTCTTCTCCTGCTCCTGCTCCTGCTCCTGCTCCTTCTCCTGCTCCTCCTGCTCCTCCTGCTCCTCCTCCTCCAGCAACAACTACCAGAGTAAGACTTATAAAATTAAAAGTGTCCCTGCCTTTATTAGGCTGAATGCTGACTTAAAAAGCAAGAAAACTCATTTTCCTTTCTTAAGACCTTGGCTCTGGAGAGGAAAAATGAATTTCTGATGATAGAGGAATTTGGAAATCCTTTAAGGTCCCTTATGTTTTCCAATGGATACATCCAATTCTGAATCCACATCCAAGGTGAATCCTCTAGAAGAGACAAAAATTCTTGTTGCCATCAAAAGCAGAAGGAAGTGAGGAATCTAATCCTGGGCTTGTAACTTCTGAACTTTAAGTAACTTCTGTACTGTGCAATTCACAGCTTTGTTTATTTGGGTTTGTTAAAATAAAGATTTTATATAAATAAAGATTTTAAGCCACCCAAACCCTTTTATTTATTTATTTATTTTACCCTAAACGTACTATAATCACAGTTTAATCAGCATTTAAAGCAATTACTCATTTATCAAATATCAATTCACTCCAAAGTTTATGGAAATTTTCCCAACCCTGATGATTCATAATACTAGGAGTACTGTGATAAACAATTAATGGTAGAATTTAATTCTTTTCATGTGTTGCGAGGAACTAACCCAAAATTAGTGATGTACAACTGATGTACATCTGACAGATGGGTTTCACATAATTTTACCACTGGTTGGGCGTGCACCGAAAATGTGAGCACTCGCATGCCTTCTGCGCATGCATGCGGCCTTCCACATATGTGCTTTGCTCATGCACACAGCTTTGCCTGCAGCTTAGAAAAATGTGGTTAAATAGGATGGCATAGCGCTTAGATCGCCACTACCACTTCACGCAAACCGTTCTGAACCGGCTAAATGCTACCACTGTAGATACCCTAAAAGTGATCCAGGTATGTATGTATGTATGTATGTATGTATGTATGTATGTATGTATTTCTGCCTCCATCACCTATGGAAGAATATTTGAAAGACAGGTACATCCTATTGTGTTATTCTATTTACTCACTAGCTACCATGGTTGCATGAAGAATGGATTCCTACCATTATCCCATCCATGCTGTACTTTGGGGATGAAAAAGCATTGGCCGTCCCTGTGTGCAAATGAGCCTCTGGTAGCTGTGTTGAATCGAGGTCGGTATTGATGCCAATTTATTTATTTATTTATTTATTTATTTATTTAAATTTGTATACCGCCCTTCTCCTACTGGACTCAGGGCAGTGCACAGTCATCCACCAAGCATTTTAACTGGGTTATCGGTACAGAACGTCGGCAAACGGTGTCTTGCCCTAGAGGTGGAACTCTCGCCTCACAATCAAGAGGTTGTGAGTTCGATCCTAGGTAGCGACAGATATTTCTCTCTCTGGGCGCAATGAATAATTGACTGCTGTGAACTCTGCATAGGCGTCAGGAAGGGCATCCGGACAGTAAATGCTCAGCTCCCATTCAGTCACCCCAACTTCACCCTGATGCAAGGGATTACAGGATTGTTAAAAGAAAAAACATCAATACAAACTTGTGTACAAGAAGCAAACTTCTGTGATGAGAACAATCAACAAACAAGAAACAAGAAAGTGACTAGATGTTCTCTGGTCTGATTAGTGGAGCAAGGAGAAAAACAAAGGATGCTATTTTTGTTACTTTCTTAAGGTGAAAGAGGAGTTTTAACACCTAACATTTAGATAAGTGTATCTGAATGACCCAAGGTTTTATAAGCACTGATCCAAAGCTGCCAGTACTCCAACTCTAAGAAGCCTTGGTGGTGCAGCAGACTAAAGTGCTGTTAAGTAGCACTTAGCTGCCAGATGCCTGTAATTACTGCTAGTTCGAATCTCACCAGGCTCAAGGTTGACTCAGCCTTCCATCCTTCCGAGGTAGGTAAAATGAGGACCTGGATTGCGGGGGCAATAAGCCGACTTTGTATAAAAAAGAACATCACTTAGGGTGGGCCAAAAGCCCTACTAAGCAAGTATATACAAAAGTATGAAGGCTATTGCTTAAGGCATTGTAAGCCGCCCTGAGTCTCCGGAGAAGGGCGGCATATAAATTGAACCAATAAATAAATAAATAAATAAGTAAGTAAATAAATAAATAAATAAACTGGTGTTTTCATTCTCTCAATTCCCTCTGCTATCAAAAGGAAGAATAACCTTTCATTTATTTTCTGAAATGGGACTGCAGCTTAATTTGCATGCGCTGATATGAAGGTTCTTAAATATGACATCTTGGAGATGCCCTGAAACTATAAACTGAGATAGAACCATGTTTTTGAATGATGGCCCTGCCAAATAGCTCAGGGTCTTCAGAAGAAGAAGAAAAAAATTACCCGTTCCCTATGATACCATCATTCTGGCTTCCTTTTTGATTTTCTGCCCTTTATGGCTTGATTATAATTTTCCATATTTCTTCTGCCTATGATTCTTTTTGTGACATTGATTATATAATGGAGGACAGCCTGAACTGTTGTACTACAAGTAAGGCCAACTAGACTTAATGTTGTGGCCCGCTAGCAGCCAGTGGAGCTGGCAGCAGAGTCAGACAGTGAGGAAGTTGGGAAAAAACTTGGACCAGTCCTGGGGGCTGGGGAAAGTTCGGACGAGGGCTCTGCATCTGAGGCAGAGAGGGGGCCAAAGCCATCTGATAGTTATGTGCAGCCTCCAGAGTCTGACAGTGGTGAGGCAGAAGAACAGTGGGAACCTGTTCCCAGAGTGCACACGCGCAGAGCTGCCAGATGACAAGAACAATTAAGAAAACAGGGTCGACTTGGGAGTAAGGCTTGGAGATGATTGGCCCCTCCCATAAGATATAAAAGAAGAGCGAACGGGACATGAGCTTTTGCAGGAAGCAATTAGTTCATCTGGCCAATTCAAGATTTGAAAATTCTGTTTGTGACTCTGTGCCAAGTTTGGCCTTGCCCTGTGTCTGGAAATTAGCTCTCTGGCAGCATTCCACGTAAGTTAGGTGGGTGTTGATAACCTTCCTCTGAAAGACTGTTTATCAAGCCTTGCAGATTGTAAATGAAAGTAATTTACAGTTGTATAAATAAAAGAGGTTTTGTGGGACTAAGATTGTGCTTTATACTTTCTAAGGAAGCCTAGGTTCAGAACACTTGTGTCAATGTTTTCTAGGTATGAAAAATTAGAACACCATAACAATAGCACTTAGATTTACATACCGCTCCATAGTACTTTTACAGCCTTCTCTAAGCAGTTTACAGAGTCAGCCTCTTGCCCCCAACACTCTGGGTCCTCATTTTATCCACCTCGGAAGGATGGAAGGCTGAGTCAACCTTGAGCTGGTCAGGATTGAGGAAACTGAACTCCTGGCAATGTGAGCAGAGTTAGGCTGCAATACTGCATTCTAACCACTGTGCCACCATGGCTCTTACTTTCACCCTGTTGGAAGTAAATGATGATCTTGAATGTTACTATTCAGCACTGAATCCTATGTGGCTTATTATTTCTTTAGGTTAAAAACATCATTGTAATCTTGTTCAAGACTAAGTAGCATGAAACTGTCTCACAGGTTTTTTTTTTAATGCCCCCTGTTAAGAACACATTAAAGTAAAACACAATAAATAAAAAAAAACATTCCCACTTAAAGGAGATTGGTAACACAGCAACAAAAGGAAGTGAAAGATTTATAGCCCCATTTCATTGCCGAAGACAAAACAAATCCATGAGAACTTTACAATATGGCACAAGGCTAACCCCAAAAAGATTGGATTTCACAACCTGCAGCTGGTTAGCATTTTCCGTATTTCCATATACTCTTTTTCCAAACAATCCTAACTAAGAGAAAAACGCCTGAACCTTTAAATAGGATTCTAATGCTTTCAGAGTTGCCACTGCGTTTACCTTCAAGTGGACTTCAGTTTTACATCGGTGACAAATTGTTGTTTGCAAGCTTTTCAAAGGCCCAACAGCAAAGCGATAAGCCTGTAATTATCAAATGTATTTGTATCAATGACCTCATATTTGGTTCCAGAGGGTTTGGGCTGAATGTCACAATCCAATTGCTTCCCAGAGTCATTCAAAGAATAACTACTTTGGGATTGAGTATAGAGTGACTGTTCAGCTATTTATGAGATTTATATAGTCATTCAGATACATTTTTCTTATAGGACTATTGATATTATCTCTACTGTGTAAATTAAATGAACTGGGGTTTTCTCGTTGAGCATGAATTTACACAGCAACTATGAAAACAGCAGGAGAAAAACCAACCTCTCTTGTGCGGAAAGCACAATATTCTGCCTACTTCCTCTCTTCCCCTCTTCTGGACTCTTAGGAAGAGGAGGATGTTCGTCCATCACATTCGACAGTAGTGGGTTTTACTTACCTTTGCTACCAGTTCAGAACTGTGAGCACATATGTACTTGCTTCACTCACATGTGGCGCTTCTGTGCATACGCAGAACCTCCTGCGAATGCGCAGAGCATCCATGATGACATCCAGGCAGGTGGGTGGAGCCTCCCACCACTGCCGCTACCGGTTCGCCCGAACTGGGGCAAACCGGTAGAAACCCACCATTGGTGTTTGAAGAGGATCTTGACAACTAGTGGGTTGTGGGCTGTCCACAATGTGTCCGCAACAGTGGTAGGTTTCAAATTTTTTTACTACCGGTTGGTAGTGGGTGTGGCTTGGTGGGCAAGGCAGAGGAAGGATACTGTAAAATCTCCATTCCCACCCCAGGGGAAGGTTACTGCAAAATCTCCATTTCTTCCTGATCAGCTGGGACTCGGGAGGCAGTGAATACATGGGGGCGAGGCCAGTCAAAGGTGGTATTTACTGGTTCTCCAAACTACTTAAAATTTCCACTACCGGTTCCCCAGAACTAGTCAGAACCTGCTGAAACTCACCTCTGGTCCACAGGTGACTGGTAAGGCCTATATGGACATGAAATGTTCTGCCACATGTCAGGCAGACATGTGTGGGTACCATTGTTGTAGCATTTGCAGCTCTGGCTTTGCGAAGTGCTCACTTCTCTTGTACTATGGTTGTTCTGCTGTCCTCAGATGTCTGGCAGCCTTGGTGGATCAGCGTGTACCATGTCTTCATGGTAACTAGTGGATCATAACAGTAACAGAGTTGGAAGGGACCTTGGAGATCATCTAGCCCAACCCCCAGCTCATGCAGGAGACCTATACTAGGGATTCGAACCGCCAAAATGCCGACTTTTCTGATCGACAAGCTCAGCGTCTTAGCCACTGAGCCACCCAAGTGTAGACATTAGGCATCATTAAAACATACAATAATACCAGCATCTTTATCGCCATCATCCATTGTAGGAAAATACAAGCAACCTAACAGCACAATCCGGAGTTCTGGGTAACTTTAAACAAACCAACCAACCATTTTGTCTAGCATCTGAAAGCCCATCTGGAGAAGAATTTCTGAAGTTTCTCTTAGCTGAAAGCATGTTTTGGGTTCCAAAAGGAGAATCCTTCAGTTGTATGATTACCAACCAGGTCTGTTTGTTTGTTTGTTTGTTGATTGATTGATTGATTGTTACAAGAAATGGTGTTTTATCAAACTACACCCTGCACTCCTGAGAGTTTTATACAGCAGTTAAGCATGCAGTAGGATTTTACTAAGTGAATCAGGGTTCTCCCTCTTTCTCTCTTTAAATGAGGGAAGGAATCCTTTGATTATTTATTGTCCCTGGTGGCTACTGATTGAGATGCACACATCAAGAGTGTTGATGGAGTCTCCAGAAATGCCATGCCTGTACGTTAACATTTCCACCTTCCGCGGCTCATAGCTTTATTGTCCTGAAAAGAAACACTACTATTAAAGTCTGTCCAGCTTGGAAACTCAAGGGAAATGAAGCAGAAGCCCAATTCTCTTGGCTTAAATTAAGTCACAGAAAGTCACAAATTAGGTGATAACGATTTCTCTTTATTTCAGAGTTCATGGCGGTTCATTAATTAGTATTTTCAGCACACAATCTACAGCCTTGCAATATTTTTTTTTTTTAGTGAAGGGGATACCTTCCTTGCATCTGTAGTAGCCATGGTCTCTTGACAGCTTTTCTTCTAAAGCACTTGGGTTTTTAAAGTGTCAGCTGCATTTCTGATTACCCATTAATTCTTTGAGAAAGAATGAATATAAATGCCTTCAACTTTAACAGGGTGAGTTAATACTTTTACCAACTTGTACCAACCACAGGCAGATAGGTACACAACCATGGCTGTTGTGGCCCATCAGCAGCCTGTGTGGATTGTAGCTGATTCTGACAGCAAGGAGGCTGGTGTGGGGTCAGCTGGCACCCGAGTCAGACAATGAGGAGGCTGGAGAAGATGTGGTGCCAGAGGCAGGGATTCAGCCAGGCCCTTCAGAATCTCCAGAAGCTCCTTTAAGTGAAGAAGATGAAGAGGAGGAGCCTCTTCTCGATGCACAGGTGCGCAGAGCTGCCAAAAGGTAGCAGTGGCTCCTCAGAAGAAGGTCTCCTCGAGAGTAAGGCTTGGGGCTAATTGGTCACTCCCTTAGTCTATTTAAGGAGGAACACCGACTGAAGCAAGTTGTAGGGAACAACTTCAGTTCATTCTCCTTACGTCTGGATCTCTGCAAATTGCTTCTGGGCTTTCTGCCAACCTTAGTAAGATTGTGATTACTTTATTTTTGTTTTCTTGTAGGCTGTTAAGAAAGTTTATTAACAGCCTTTGGTTTTTGGAAAAGACTGAGTTATTTTAGTAAATTTAAGTTTTGTACAAACGTTGTATGTGCTGTGTTCTTTGGGGTCCATAGCTGGGGCAGAATAATGGCTGAGCTGGAAGCTTCTTTACCATGAGGGCCACTGAGGGAAGAAGAACCAAGTTATGATTCAAACATTAATGCTGCCGTCTAGTTATTTTTTTGAGCTAATGTACTTTCTGTATTCTCCAGGCCACCTGACAGATGATTCTAGTTATACAAACACCTCTTACTTTTCCCATTTTAGGTATAGTTTTGTGGGGCTGAGTGATCTGACGCCTACTACAGAAGGAGGATGGGATTGTCTTCTCTTTAGCCTGGCCGTGTCATGTGGGGGGAATTCACTGGAGAAAGCAATTCTGTTTGGAAGAGTTAGCAATAAAAGGAAACCAGGCCATCAAAGAAATACATTTGCTGGCACCCACCAAAACTGACACCAGCCAGAGCATAGAACAACACAAAGAAGCAGTGCAAGATCAAAAAATGTGGGAGACCTGGCCCATAGAATGACCAAGAGTCAGACAGAACTGGATAATTCCTTCTCCTTCTCCTTCTCCTTCTCCTTCTCCTTCTCCTTCTCCTTCTCTTTCTCCTCTTCCTCTTCTTCCTCCTCTTCTCTATTTTCCTGTAGCAAATTATTCCTAAATTTGCACCCAGAGGACTGCTTAAAGCAGATGAAATCAGACTGAGAGAAAATACTTGAGAATGGGAAAGCTGTGTTTGGGAAATTAATGTTTAGGATAAATTCCCATCTCAAATGTGTCCCTGTTTTGAGGAACTGCAGGACAATGAACTTTCCTTCCCCTCAAATAAAACCTGTTTCTTTTTGCAAAGTTTTCACACCCAGCTTAAGTTATTAGCTCGTTAGTTGGTTCATGCTTCCGGGGATTTCAATTATTGACTACAGATTCAAGGGGTTTTTTTTATTTATAAATTTTTATTTAATAATATTTTATATATTATCAAAAAAAATCAAATGTATAATAGTTTTTCTATCACGGTGTAATATCACCAAAATATCCATGTATATATACATCAATAATCAGAAAGTAAAAATAGAAACTATTTACATATTCTTATATACAAATTTACATTTCTAATACTTATTGATTACCATAATTATACCATCATCTATAATTATAATCCAACATTATCCTTTATCTCTCTCCCATCGTTTCTGGATCCAATCATACCACGTGTTCCAACTACTATAAAAATCTGAGTCTCTTTTACCCTTGATCAGTTTTGTAAGTCCTCATTCTTCCATACTTGTGCAAATGCCAGTCTCCCTACAGTGATTATGTGCAGCATCCGATACCATTTAGTCAATCCAATATTTGTGGGTCTAACCCCCAACAGAAAGGTTTCAGATTTCAGTTCCACTCTACATTGTGTAATTTCAAGCAACCATCGTTGTATTTTCATCCAATATTTAGCTGCCAGTGGACATGTCCACCATTGGTGGAAGTAGGTTCCATTGCTATGCCCACATTTCCAGCACTGTGGAGATGTCCCGGGGAACATTTTAGCTAATCTTGCTGGACTTTTTTCAAGTTTTAATTGCATTTTCATAATTTCTCAGATCAGCTCCAGTGCTCTGTTGTTCAGGAGTCTATGGTTCTAGAATTGTACTTGAATGGAAATTCAAATAACGTTTGAAGAGCAATGCAGAATGAATCATAAAACAAAACTTGGACATTCTGTCCAAGAAGCTAGAGATTTAACAGATCCTTGGATGTGAGAATATTAAGGGAGAACGTTTGAAATATGGTTATTTCATGCATCAGGGCATAGTTCCATAACTTAGATAACCATTTTTATCAGCGGTGGGTTCCACATATACTTATCACTGGTTTGCTGTGTGCGCCTTCCTCGCATATGCCCTGCCTTCCACGCATGCGCCCACCCTCACAAACGTGGCTAAATAGGATGGCATTATGTCCGGGTGACTGAGAGTGGACCCTCAGTCGCCGCTACCAGTTCGACCCAGATTGTTGGGGGCAAGAGCTGACTCTGTAAACTGCTTAGAAGGGCTGTAAAGCACTATGAAGCGATATATAAGTCTAAGTGCTAGCGCTATTGCTTATATTATACCCAAGCCAGGTAATCATTTTTCTTACCCACTTAGATAAAATAAGGAGAATATTGAGTTTAAGAAAAAGCCATGAAAAACACCTCTGCCAGGGAAACGCTGAACATCTGCTGTATTCGGTGTCTTGAGAGTTGCAATTATCATCTCTGAAATCTGCACACAAGACTTATAAATATTAGAATTGTAGCCTAGGTTGAAAGCTATGAAATATTTAAACTGTTTGGCAGCTTAAGAAAAATTCATAAACTTAATTTAAGCAACCAAATACTCTCTCTCTCTCTCTCTCTCTCTCTCTCTCTCTCTCTCTCTCTCTCTCTCTCTCTCTCTCTCTCTCTCTCTTTTACAGAGTTTTCACCATTCAGTCATTAATCAGGTAAATTAAAGCAAACGATGGAGTAACAAAGAGAAGGAAGAATCCCCTGGATGAAAAGGAACCTGCTTTGAAGTTTAGACAGATCATTTTGCCATTGTGTTACTTCTCCATGCTTGATAATTGTCTCATAGCTATTTTACAGTCTATTCTGCATATCTGTATATTTCATTGAGATATATTATGTATTTCATAAGCATGATGTCCAAACAATCCATTTCTCAGTGAAAATCACATGCTTCTTGCCTATGAGGGATGTTGTTTGAGATTCAGATATCAGATTGTAGTTCTAGAACAATCTGATCTATATAAATGTACACTTATTGGGTCTTCAGGATACAAATCCCTAGCTATAAGGGATTCATTCATTCATTCATTCATTCATGAAAGTGGAAAGGGTCAATCTTTCAAGATGCTAGGAGGAAACACATGAAATAAGGTTATCATTTAGTGAAACTGCTGTGCAAAATTTCATATTGCATATATTCATCCTTATCTGTTTTGTTAAATAAATGCATAGAGAAATAAATCAAATTCTGGGCAGACCACAGGAGTATTTGTTTTCATTCTTTTGAATTAGAAGGGGATACATTTATTTATTTATCAAATGTATACAGCTGCTAATTTCGCAGACCTGATTCTCAGCGGCATACAATAGAACAATTCAGGCAGATGTGTTATACATAGCAATGCTACCAGTGATGGGTTTCAAAATTTTTTACTACTGGTTCTGTGGGTGTGGCTTGGTGGGTGTGACATGGCTTGGTGGGCGTGGCTTGGTAGCGTGACAGGGGAAGGATACTGTAAAATCTCCATTCCCTCCCCAATCCAGGGGAAGGTTACTGCAAAATCCTACTTCCTCCCGATCAGCTGGGACTTGGGAGGCAGAGAATAGATGGGGGCGGGGCCAGTCAGAATTTTTACTACCGGTTCTCCAAACTACTCAAAATTTCTGCTACCGGTTCTCCAGAACTGGTCAGAACCTGCTGAAACCCACCTCTGAATGCCACTCCTTGACTTCTCACTAAGTTTGTCAGAGCTCTTCTGTAATTCAGTCTTCCCGTTAGTAGACCAAGAGAAACACATGGCGAAGTCAACTAGAAGTCCGCTCATGCCCATGGAAACAGTCCAACATTCAGCTTCTGGATGTCCAGATGGTTCCTCCATCCAAGTGTTCATTAAGGTCAGCCAAGGTGTGTGCAGCTGCTGCCATCTAGCTGCATTTATTGAAATTCTAAATCCAGCAGTCCAGCTGGATACTTCAAAGCAGCGATCCCCAATCTTTTAAGCATTAGGGGCCGGTTCTGTGGAGAGACGGTTTTCTGCATGTGTGTGATTTTGTGTGCTGTCTGCATCCTGCGAATGAGGCTTCTTTCATTTGTGTGGACCAGTTTCTGGCATGGACTGGCCTGGTGCCAGTCCACGGACCAGGGATTAGGGCAGTGGTGAAATCCAAATTTTTTTACTACCGGTTTTGTGGGTGTGGCTTGGTGGGCATGGCTTGGTGGGCATGGCAGGGAAAGGATACTGCAAAATCCCCATTCCCACCCTATTTCAGGGGAAGGATATTGCAAAATCCCCATTCTCACCCCACTCCAGGGGAAGGATACTGCAAAATCTCCATTCCCACCCCACTCTGGGCCCAACTAGAGGTGGTATTTGCTAGTTCTCCGAACTGCTCAAAATTTCCACTACCAGTTCTCTGGAACCTGCTGGATTTCACCCCAGGGTTAGGGACCCTTGCTTTAAAGTATTGAAAGACATTACCTACTCAAGGAACCTGTTTCAGCCAACAGAAATCCCTTTGTGGAAAGCCCCCAACCTCCTTAGATGAATGAGATACTTTGAGGAATATTAAAAAGGCAGAATATTATATTTCCCCAAAGGGAGAAATGTAAAAACATGCTCTTAAGGGAAGCACACACCAGCCCCAGTCTCTCTGTCCCCAAGCAGAAACTGAGGAGGCCAGCTTTTAGAAATGCAAATCTAGTAATCCATTCAAGAAGGATCTTTTGAAATTCCTTGGCAGAATGGGAGGATTAGAAAGCAACTCCTGACCCAACCAAGGATGAAAGCCATTATCTACCACAGGAATTGCCCAGCACCCTTTCAGAATTTTTCGGAGTATAAGATGCACTTTTTTCCGCCCTAAAAGAGGGTGAAAATTTGGGTGCATCTTATACACCAAATGTAGCCCCGCCCACCCGCCAGCCCCCACCAGCCAGCCTGTACTTCCCAGCAATTTGCCTCCTTGCAGCAAACAGCCTGTTTCAGCTTCAGGACAGCCTGATTAGCACAAGCAGATGATTGTCGGCTGGATTGGCCTCCTGACCATCAGCTCTTTCAGGCTGCAGGGATTGCCATTGCCTATTGCTACCTCCGCGCCCCATTTTCAGCCTCTGCTGTTTGCTGCAAGGAGGCAAATTTCTGGGAGGCAGAGGCAGATTTTTTTTTCTTGTGCTAATCAGGATGTGCTGAAACTGAAACTGAAACGGGCTGTTTGCTGCAAGGAGGCAGAGGGAGATTTTTTTTTCTTGTTTTCCTCCCCAAAAAAGGTATGTGCGTATTATAGTCTGGAGCGTCTTATACTCCGAAAAATCCAGTATATACCAACCCATAGTGCTTTACAGCACTCTCTGGGTGGTTTACAATGCCAGCATATTGCTCCTAAGAATTTGGGTCCTCATTTTACCAACTCAGAAGGATGGAAGACTGAATCAACCTTGAGCTGGTCAAGATTGAACTCCAGACTGCGGGCAGAGTTTTCCTGGAATACTGTATTCTAACCACTGTGCCACCAGGACTCTCTGCAAGACCTTGAATAGAGGATCCAGAACAGCAGACTATATTTTTGCAAGTCATGGTTGCAAGCCATTACATTAGCAGTTAGAAACCTGCTATCAACCGAGAACCAGAAACTCCAGGTGGACGAGAAAAGGTCATCATAAAGACCACTCCACATAGGGGAAAGGGTGTATCTCACCACGGAGTATCTGAAGTGGGGAACCCTCAGAACCTGGGCCTGACCATGGATCCACTAACCAGTGAATGTGCTTACTCTCTTCCAGATATATTCCCCCTGGTAGAGGGGATCCGCCTGTCAACAACTGAGAGTCAGAGTTGCCAGAAACCATGGAGTGGGAAGGGGATGCACAGTTGGGTGTTGGATACTGAGTGCTGGGATGAACTCACACGGGTGAAGGGTCAGGACGAAAGGAACAGAGGCAGCCAGATCAGAAGCCATGAATCCTGGTCTGAAGAGTGACTGCTGGAGCAGGCATGGGTGGAGTGTACCAAGCCCTCATAGCCAGCTGGCCGGCAAAAGCCAATAATGCTGGCTAGAAACATTTTGTATACATTGCTTGCCGAGTAAAGACCAGTAAAGTTTTCTGTTGAACCGTACAGCGTGATCTCTTCTCTTGCTGTCCACGGTTGGAACGGTGACACCAGCATACTGTAATGTGTTTGGCCAAGATGAATAATGCAGGGGTGCTATTCAGCAGGTTCTGACAGGTCCTGGAGAACCGGTAGCGGAAATTTTGAGTGGTTTGGAGAAACGGCAAATACCACCTCTGGCTGGCCACAGAGTGGGGTGGGAATGGAGATTTTGTAATATCCTTCCCCTGGAGTGGGGTGGGAATAGAGATTTTGCAGTATCCTTCCCTTGCCACACACACCAAGCCATGCCCACCAAGCCACACCATGCCCACCAAGCCATACCCACAGAACCAGTAGTAAAAAAAATTGAATTCCTGGAATAATGTCATATTCATGAAGATCTCCAGTTTCCCCACCTTGCTTTCTTCTCTTCAAAAAGCTAACCTGAGTATCCCTGGATTCCATAGTCCAACACTTCAGGGACGATTCCCTAATAAGCAACATTTGTGGAAAGGCTTTTCAGATGCCCCCTTTTTATGACGTGCGCCGAGATTGCTAAACCAGCTCCAGTTTCATCCCACCATGAATCAATTTGTAGAGACATTTAGAAGTCAATAATCCACTGCAGCTTTGATGACAGGTGATTAATTTCTACATTTTAGAGACATAATAAGATTTAGCAATAAAAAGGCCTTGAAGTAACCTACCAAACAGCTTTAATCTCAGCCTTGGGACTGTTCTAAATATGAATGCCAGCGCAGAAAATGTGAATGATTTAAGTTAGCAAATTTTATTACAAAACTTTTCATCTTTTCCATATTAATTGTGCTTTGTAATCAGATTCTCCGCACAGCTATATTATGTTGGATACTACACACACACATAAGCACACACACACACACAATCATCAAGACAAAGAAGAGAATCAGAACATTTCTCCCTTTTATACTTCTAAGCATTTTTAGCATCTCTACCCCTGGTAACCAGAATTTTTTTCTTACCTGCCAAGGATAGATCTAAAACCCATCAACAGAAATAGAAGGGGGAGATTCTCCATCCTATGCATCTCCAGAGCAAATTTTCTCAGGCAGGATGTGCACCCTTCAACTCCCAGAAGCTCCCACTCAGCAAAAATATTTCTGAGAATCAACAAAGGAGAATATTTGTAGCTCAGGGTTGATATGAGGGCACGGGTGGGATTCAGCCAGTTTGCACCAGTTCGGGTGAATCGAATGCTAATTTTACAACTGGTTCACCGAACTGGTAGTTTCAAGGACTGGCTGCTCCGCCCACTGTGCCACGCCTCTCCCAGGAGTCTTTACACAGCCTGTTTTGGATGCCACGTAAGTGCAGGGCCAGTGTGGAGATTCTGGGAAGTGGGGCCGTTTCTGGCCTCTGGAGGGCCACCAGAGCCCGGGGAGGCTGTTTTTGCCTTCCGCGAGGCTCAAGAAAAGCCAAGTAGGTTACACCCACCATAGCCATGCCCACCCAGCAACTGGGCAGAGAACCAGTTGTTAAAATTTTTGAATCCCACCCCTGAATGAGGGGTCCTTGGTGCTCTCTGATCTTGGTTGTTTTCTTGCCAATGTTTCATTACCCAAAACTAGTGACTGTCAGCCTCTCAAGTTGCATTTCATTCAGGGCTGACATAGTAAAGGGGGGGGGGGTTAAATTCCTGTGGATTAGTAAAAAAAAATTGCAGTAGAATGATTTAGAGAATGACCAATAAGAATAAAGGAGCAAGCCAGGAAAGGGAGGGAATTTGGAGCAGAGGTCATTTCCTGGCTGCATATGAGTTCGTGAGGACGTTGTTCTAATAAATAAATGGTTTTTTTTCTTTATTATCAAAATGTGAGAGGCACTTTATTTCTTTTTAGACAACTCCACTTGGACAGTGACATCATATGCAATACGCTGACTCTGTAAACAGCTTAGAGAGGGCTGTAGAGCACCATGAAGCAGTATATAAATCTAAGTGCTATTGCTGTTGTTATCACCACTCATTTCTGAGAATCCATGGGGTGTGAAGTTTGTACTCCCAGAAGACACCCAGAGGTTAGAGAAAGCTGTTCTGGAAGGGTTGGGAGGCCACCAGAAAAAATTTGGCTATTGAGGACATTTGGGGAAGAAGTTTGATTGTGTATTCATGCATCAGGAAGCATTAGCCCATTCCAGATACGATGAACAAATCTAAATCAAGGTGCTTCATCAAATTGCAAGCACATGAATTTTAATGGGGGACAGTTAAAAATAAGACTGACATTTGGAAAGGAACTGCTTTCTACACAACCGAGATTTCTGAACTTGATGCTGGTATTGTTCACCAATGTGTTGTTGTGAATGTGCACTATTTTCTTTATCCCAATGACATTCTACTCATTCATGCAGTGTCTTTGCTTCTGATTCTGGCTGGTAGCTCCGACTTGAAATGAGGGGTCCTTGGTGCTATCCAAGCTTGGTTCTTTTCTTGTAGATGTTTCATTACCCAAACTGCACTAGTGACTTGTTTTTTGTCAAAAGAACAAGAAATAGTCATAGGGAGAAGGAACTCCAGGATATAGGCAAAGGTTCGGAAGAGGAGCCAGTGTGAAAATGACAAATCAAGCATAGTTTCATTAAGTACTCCAGATGAAGGTCTTCTGCAGTCATGACGTAAGCCTAAAATTGAAAACCAGGCAGATGCTACATCTTTCCTAGCCTACTCTACGGAGTGGAGAGTTGGTCTCTGACAGAAAGCCACTTGAAGAGACTAGAAGCATTACAGATGGCTGTTACATATAAGCTGGGTTGACAAAATCAGAAGTGAGGAGATGATAAACCGCCTGGGAAAGCCAAGGAAAATCATAAAAATCATAAAAAAGTGAAAGTTAGAATATTTCGGACATGTGATGCGACACCCAGAAAAATATGGCATACTTTACTTAATCCTACAATGAAAGATTGAAGGCAAATGAGGTCCAGGCAGAAGAAGAACATCATGGCTTCAAAATGTAAGGGACTGGTTTGGACAAAATTCAGCAGCACTTTTTTGTGTTATTTTGATAAAAATAGGATTGGAAGAAGAAGAAGAAGAAGAAGAAGAAGAAGAAGAAGAAGAAGAAGAAGAAGAAGAAGAAGAAGAAGAAGAAGAAGAAGAGGAGGAGGAGGAGGAGGAGGAGGAGGAGGAGGAGGAGGAGGAGGAGGAGGAGGAGGAGGAGGAGGAGGAGGAGGAGGAGGAGGAGGGAGGGAGGAGGGAGAAGAGGAGGAGGAGGAGGAGGAAGAAGAAGAGGAGGAGGAAGAGGAAGAAGAAGAAAGAAGAAGAAGAGGGAGGAGGAGGAGAAGGAGAAGGAGAAGAAGAAGAAGAAGAGGAGGAGGAGGAGGAGGAGGAGGAGGAGGAGGACTGGTGGCTCAGCAGACTAAAGCATTGTGATTAACTCCAGCTGTCTGCAATTACTGTAAGTTCGAATCTCACCAGGCTCAAGGTTGACTCAGCCTTCCATCCTTTCTAAGGTGGGTAAAATGAGGACCCAGTTTGTAGGGGCAATAAGCTGACATTGTATAAATATACAAAAGTATGAAGGCTATTGCTTAACACATTGTAAGCCGCCCTGAGTCTCTGGAGAAGGGCGGCATATAAATCAAATTAAAGAAGGAGGAGGAGGAGGAGGAGGAGGAGGAGGAGGAGGAGGAGGAGGAGGAGGAGGAGGAGGAGGAGAAGAAGAAGAAGAAGAAGAAGAAGAAGAAGAAGAAGAAGAAGAAGAAGAAGAAGAAGAAGAAGAAGAAGAAGAAGAAGAAGAAGAAGAAGAAGAAGAAGAAGAAGTGTTAAACAAGCTCCTGATGACAAATGATAAGAAGATACTGATACGGATGGGGTTATGTGCCTCAAATCCAGTCAGATTCTAACTAAAGGGTCCTGTGATCTACTTTCTTAGGCTGGAAATTTCCTGCTCAAAATAAACTTCACTCATTCAGTCTGGAATCTGGTCATAGTCCACGTCCCTTCTAGAAACAGCCGAAAAGAGTTGGTATCAGCCCAGCCTTCATCATTTCATGTACATCCCCGTCTTTGGAGAAACCCTTCGAGGCAAGAGATGAATAAAGGCGAGGGACTAGGCTCTTGAGGTTGAAAAGACAAATTAGGTGACAAATGCTTGGTTGAAGTACAGCCCAGAAGCTGTCTGCACCGTAAGAGAGAGATGAGTTACAATAGATGTGGATTTCCATTTCAGCCAGAAGAGATATCTGATTATTCTCTGCCTGAGCTCCAAATACATCTCAACCAGCCCTGCCAAGCCACCGCAGATATATTGTTGAAGACGAGGAACGCGGGTGCCTTTAAATCTGTTTGTGTTGTGCTAACCCCCCATTTGAAGTCGAGACTACTTGAAAATTCAATCGTTATTACAACAGATAAATTCTGTCAAGGGCCCTTCAGTAATCTTTTTTTTTTCCCCTGAAAGAGAAAGGTTTATCCTTCCAATTCTACAAACAACCAGAGCAGACATACTATACTGCCCAGCCAAAATGAAACATGTATTGTAGCATTACATATATAAAAGTTTGACGGGTTGGATGTTAGAACATAGACGCTTAGTCCTTGATGAACTCAGTCTTGAGTGAATGTATGGGTGTGCGAACACTAGCAAGATTAATGGCTCGGGCCTTTTGCACACCATTCTGCATTCATATTTGCTTTATTCGTTCAGTAGATACAGGGGTGAAATCCAGCAGGTTCTGACAGGTTCTGGAGAACCGGTAGCAGAATGTTTGAGCAGTTCGGAGAACCAGTAGTGGAAATTTTGAGTAAATTGGAGAACCGGAAAATACCACTTCTGGCTGGCCCCAGAGTGGGGTGGGAATGGAGATTTTGCAGTATCTTTCCTCTGGAGTGGGGTGGGAATGGAGATTTTGCAACATCCTTCCCCTGCCATGCCCACCAAGCCATGTCCACCAAGCTACAGCACACCCATCAAGCCACGGCCACAGAACCCATAGTAAAAAAAATTGGATTTCACCACTGAGTAGATGTCTAAGTTCTTCCTGGAACATCAAAGCAGCATGTGAAGCATTCTCTCCTCCAGTTTGTCAGGGTTCCAAGTAACACCCCCAACAGCATCAAACTCCGAGGTTTGAAGTTCCTCAAAGCTAATTTTTATTAGAGATGTCATATTGGCACATCTGGGAAAACCTGAATCTGAGAGCTTCCGGGTTTTCCACGCCCAAAAGAAAGTTCAAGACCTTGCCTCTCACCCACATGTCCACCACACAGCCAATCCGATACCCTCCGGAACAGAAGACACCTCCTCATTCTTCTCAGCACAGCTGCAGGGCACAACGGCCTTGACTTTCTGGAAAGAATGTTATTTTGACTACATATCCTCTTCACTCCATACAATCCCCCCTCCCATTTTCCCACAGTAGAGTTGGCAGGCCTGAAGCAATGGTGGCAGGCCCACAGTGGCAGGCCTGAAGCAATGGTGAAATCTGAACCAGTTTGCTACAGGTTTGCTGGCTGTGCATGCGCGCTGTGCATCAAATGTGTACTGCATGTGCATGCACAGTGCACACTAAATGCATGCTGCATGAACGCGCAGTATGCAACCAAAGGAGGCTTAGGAAGATAAAAAGAACAGCAAGGGGGATCATCTGTGCCACATAATTTAGCTTCGCTAGAAAGCAGGATTTCCTGCTTTGTAGCAAAGCTAAACCGTGCGGCACAGCTGATAGTCAGAAATACTGGTTTGGAAGAATCGGTAGCTTTTTTTTTTACTACCAGTTCTCCTGAACTGGAGCAAACCGGTAGCATTTCACCCCTGACCTGAAGCCTGAAGGCACAAAGGTAGAAAGATGGCTTCCAGGTCTGACACAGTTTTTCCCCCCCCCCCCCAAAACAACAACTCTGCAGAGTAGTTTGATGGACCAAAGTCACCCAAGAAGCTTCTATGGCTGAAGATGGACTTCTGGTGGACCTCTATAATCCTTTCACCCCTACGGCTTTTTTTCATCCGGCCCACTTTCATCTAAAATGCTGTAATTCAGATAGCATTAATTCACTTCACCATGATGGGAGAAATATGAACAAGTATAACTTAACAGTAAACTCCAGTCAATGGGAAAGTATAATGATAAAAGGAACATGTACAATGTCTCCAGAACGAAAGCACAGCATCCAGCTGAAATCATGCAAGGGGTCAGAAGATGAAATGCCTCATTTCCAGAACTTTGCAATTTCTCTCATTGAAATTGGGAAAAAAACAACTCCAGGTGAACCGTTCAAAGAGTACAACAATTTCCTTTTTTTTTGGTCTGCTTCAAAGTAGCTTTACTGAAATTATTATTTTTCTGAACACCAGGAACAAACTGGGAAATGTAATTGCATTGACTTTTATTTACACCTTGACTTCATTTTAATTCCTAATCAAAGAAAACTTTGAAGAATGCACAGATTATAGATCAACATATCTTACTTCCTGTGACCTATTTACCATTATATCTCACATCTTGCTGTCATGAAAAGGCTCAGATTTGAGAAAATCCCAAGAATGTCTGCTTCATGAACACAAGCTTGGACTTTTTATTCAGGCCTTCCATCTGTGGTGACCTCTGGCTTAGCTAAATGCTCCAAGTTGTCACTTGATACAAGGGGTGGGTTCTACTTACCTTTACTACCAGTTCACATTGTGCCCATGTGCACTCTTCTGCACATGTTCAGAAGCTTCTGCGCATGCGCAGATCACCTATGATGACATCCTGTTCAGTGGGCGGTGTTGTGACACAGGCTCAAGTAGGTATTATCAGACGCAAATAGTTCAAAACAAACAGACTTTATTAGAACAGCTGAGAATTAACTCATTCTCAGCGTAGTCCAAACTAAATCAAAACAAATTCTTCATAACACAATTCTTCAGCCTTATCACCAACCTTGGCCTAATTAGGCAACCTGCCAAAGGCTTTTCTTGGCAAAAGTTCAGAAGCAGAAGATGCCAACAAAAAATAAATTCAGCAAGACAAGAAACAAATCTATCAATGTTGTTTTCCAACAAACAGCCCAAGAACCGTTGCTGGTCTTTTAAGCCTTATGGGAGGGGCCAATCATCTCTTGGCCCTACTCCCGAGTCGTCCTTTTTGTTTTAGCTGCTCTTGCCTTCTGGCAGCTCTGTGCATGCGTGCACTAGGAAAAGGCTCGTCCTGTTCCTCTGCCTCTCTGCTGTTAGTCTCTGGAGGCTCCGGAGTCCGCACATCATTCCCAGATGGCCCTGGCCCCATCTCTGCCTCCGACGCAGAGCCCTCATCCAGGCCTTCCCCAGCCTCCAAGACTGGCCCATGTTCTTCCTCCGCCTCCTCTCTGTCTGACTCCACTGCCAGTTCCTCAGGCTGCTGGCAGACCACAACAGCCGGAGCCTCCTGACAGTTTTACTATTGGTTCTTGCGATCCGGTCCAAACCGGGGGCAACCCACCACTGCTTGATACCGAGATCATCAGAAGTAAGTATGTTTCCTGGCAGGAGACTAAAGGAAGTACCAACACACACTAAAACACTATATAGCAATAGCACTTAGACTTATATACCGCTTCACAGTGCTCTCTAAGTGATTTACAGAGTCAGCCTATTGCCCCCAACAATCTGGCTCCTCATTTTACCCACCAGGCTCAAGGCTGAGTCAACCTTGAACCTGGTGAGATTCAAACTGCCAAATTGCAGGCAGCCGGCAGTCAGCAGAAGTAGCCTGCAGTACTGCACTTTAACCACTGCGATACCGTGGCTCATTTTTTTAAAATTAGATTTATATGCCGCCTTTCTCCGGAGACTCAGGGCGGCTTACAATGCGTTAAGCAATAGCCTTCATACTTTTGTATATTTTTTTATACAAAGTCAGCTTATTGCCCCCACAAACTGGGTCCTCAATTTACCTACCTTAGAAAGGATGGAAGGCTGAGTCAACCTTGAGCCTCAAACCTTGCAATAATTGCAGACAGCTGTATCTTAATAACAGGCTATTAGCCTGTTGAGCTATCTGAGGCTCTTATGTTGAATGTATTGGGGCAGATATGACTCAGTAAAACTTATTTGCAAATTTATTTGCAGAGTGGTTCCCATAAAGTCATTTTACAACCCATGAAAAAGGATAAGGGATTCTAAAGGAATCCTTGACACAGGAAAATGGCTTGGATAATTTCCAGAGCATGGTTACAGAAGGCTTCAAAATGTAGAAGAGCGGGGAGACCCACACTCCAAACTGTATATAGAATGTGGCCAAAAGTACACAGAACTAGGAGAGAGACAAAAACTAGATTTAATTTAATTTAAGTGCAACATACTGTTCCTCACACTTGGTTCATAGGACTACTCTATTGTTGTTTTTCTTGTCACATTGGACATTATAATTCAGCACTAGAGAAGAGGGCTGAGAATTTAGGGAGCTGTCCGTGGTCCTGAAACACGTCTTGCAGTTGCTTTGCTCAGTGGACAAACTAGATAAACTGTAGACCAGAAAATTTGATAAGAAGGGCTAGATTTCAAGTTACCCGGCAACGGAGTCATGGAATGCCCCTGGTTTGACACAAATAAAAATTGGGAAATTGTTATTGGCCAAATGCACAGGAAAGGGATTTCTTTGATGAAGGTATGAAACGGAGCTTCTGTAAAAGTACAACAATCCCTACCCTCTAGGTCAAGTTTTGTTCCATGCAACATTTTCATTGCAATGTATTGCTTCTTTTTATACTTGCTGTTAGGAGTAGCTTTCTATCATACAGATGATATAGAATTTTAATGAATCAATAAACAAGTGATATTCTGAGACAAAGGATGCCTGCCTAAAACTGGGAGATTACCTTCAGAGCCCCAGCTGATTTACAAGAGATAACATGTGAATCAAAATAAGTGGAGTTGGCCAAGAAGGATGGGATCTGATCTTTGTACCAATAGATAACTGGCTATATTCAATCATTTCAGTTGATGTGGAAATATAATTGGAGTTTTATGTGCAAAATTTGGAGGAGAACATAACATTATTAAACTTTCTTCCACTTTCAAAAAGTGTGTGTGTGTGTATGTGTGTGTGTGTGATGTTGGGGGAGTGATTTTGCCATACCCTGATGAAAATTGGTCGAAGTATTACAGGGCTAATAAAAACAATTTCATGGATCAAAGTAGTCTACCTCTTCTCTGGATGATATTGGATAAAATAAACCAGGATCAATGTAATAGAGGTAATTATGAGAAGAATATGAGATTTACTGTATTCCAGAGATTGTGGGGTGGGGGGGAGGAGGAGGAGGAAGGAAGGGAGGGAGAGAGGGAGGGAGGGAGGGAGGGGAGGAGAAAGGAGGAGGGGGAGGGAGGGAAGGGAGGGGAGGGGGAGAGAGGAGGGGAGAAGGGAGGGGGAGAAGGGAGGGGAAAGGAGAGGGAGAGGAGGAGGAGGAGGGAGGAAGGAAGGGAGGGAGGGAGGAAGGAAGGGAGGGGAGGAGGAGAGGGAAAGGAGAGGGGGAAGGGAGAGGGAGAGAGAGTGAGAGGAGGAGGAAGAAAAAGGAGGAAGGAAGAAAGGAAGGAAGGAAGGAAGGAAGGAAGGAAGGAAGGAAGGAAGGAAGGAAGGAAGGAAGGAAAGGAGAGGAGAGGAGAAAGGAGGAGGGGGAGGGGAGGGGGAGGGAAAAGGAAAGGGAAAGAGAGAGGGAGAGGTGGAGAGAGGGAGAGAGGGTGGGAGGAGGAAGCTTCCCTTTCACTATTTAGACTACAGCCCCATTCTGAAAATCTCTCTCTTTCTCTCTCTCTCACACACACACATACAGTACCTATCATCCATCCATCTATCTATCTATCTATCTATCTATCTATCTATCTATCTATCTATCTATCTATCTATCTACCTATCTATCTACCTATCTATCTATCTCCTATCTAGCTATTCTTGTGTAAAATTTCACAAACACTGAATTTTCTTGTGGAAAAGAATCATGGCAGGGGTATGAGGGTGGGAAGGGAGTCACAGACAGCTACATGTTGCACACTCATCTCATTAATAAACGAGAGGCAACTGTCGAAAAAGTCTCTCCCAGCATCCTCCCCCCTGAAGCAAGCCACAGAAGCATGTTAACGTGGAACACGGCTGCATTAACAGACTGCAGGAGCCTCTGGTTGCTACCGCAAATACCCTAGGTGCCGAAGGAATTACGATGTGTTGAACAAATGGTATGTACGAAAGGAAAGAAAACATCCCCTTAAAATCTACATCTGCTGCTGTAGCCAGATAGGATATATTCTCCACAGGCCATGCCTGAAAATGTAATGTAGGTGAGATGTTCATGACTAAATAAAAACTCACTGAGGTCGTGCATCCTATTAAAGTCAGTATTTTTAAAACTGCTGGCTTAAAACATTTACCTTGACATCGTAAATTATATTTAATACCAGAGCCACTTCTTGTGAAGTCAAGCTCTATTTGAAACAACTGCCGTTGATGTGTGATTGATTTTTTTTTTATTTGCACAAAAATATGAAGCAAAATCAAATTTCAGTCCATTTAAAATTTATGCTCGCCGAGACAACCTTTGGCAAGGAGCGATATTGAATCTGGTTACAGTCAGAGAAGCTCCCTCCTCCCCCCAAGCCTCCTTTAGAATCCTTTCGCCCCTTTCCATTTTTCATTTCATTTAGCTTAATTTAAAAATAAATAAAAAAAGGAGAGATTCTTGGAGCATCTTTTGAAGTCAATTGATGCTTTCTGTTCTAGAATAGTATTGACTTTATTGCTTGCTGGACTGAATGTACAGTGGGGTAAAATGACAGAAATTTGGCATGTGTGTATATATTGCAATACTTCCAGTAGCTATACGGGCGGAGATTTTAAAGGACTTTAAAGTAAAATCTCATCCAAGCATCCTTTTGTGAATATGTTTACTCAGATGTAAGTTTCTGACTGTTTATAAGCAGTTCTCAACCTTTTTTTCACCATGGACTCCCTTTAAATACCTTTTGTGGCCACAAACCGTGATTTTGGGTAGCACACATCATAAACCATAAAAACAATTGAGAACAATTTAAATAGTAGAGAATAAATCCATAAGGCACCAATTAAAACTATTGTTTATGGACGTTAATACAGACAGAAAAGGGGGCCTCGCTGTTCATTTCAAACCCAGAAATCTGCAAATATCCAAAACTCATTTGTTGTCCCAGAATTTTTTAACTGAATTTTGGCTGTTGTATTTCTCATTTTTGCCCTGTTTGGAATATTTTGATATGTTGAAACGTTATTGGTTTTAATTTGGTGCTGTGATTTTATGGTTTTAATTTATTTTAATTCACGTGTTATGGTTTCATTTTATGTATTTATTTATTTTACAGTTTGTGGCTATTTCATACCATTCTTGGGGACTGCACACTTAATGAAAATCAGGCAGCATTTTTTTTAAAAAAAGAAATAAATCAACATGTTGGGCCAACCTTCATTCAAAGCCCAGGAAAGAAAACCCGCCACTCCATTGAGATAGGGATGTGGTACTTTTACTGAGTTTGAAATGAGAGCAGCGAAAGCAAGGCAAGATCTGATTCAAAACGTACGGAAGTTATAGTTTGAAAGTGTCCCCAAATCCCTCCCACCCAGGGTCCCATGCTGAAGATCCAATCAATTTCCAGTAGGGTCTTGTGTGAAGCTCATCTTCATGTATTTCACCCATCTGAAGTCCTAGGTTGGTCAGCCTTGATAGGGTGTAAACATCTCCACTCAGTAGTGCAAAATTCTTGAGAACAAGCCTCCCTTTCAGTTCACATGGGACTTCACCTCACCAGCTCACTTTCCAAACCCAAATGCCATCCCATCCACCCCCCACTCCCATTACTATGGCAGCCGATAACAAGCATGCTGCAAAGTCAAACCCCATGCTGGAAATCCAGCTGACACAACATTTGCCCTAACTTTGTGTGTGAAGAATAGATGGTCACTAGGTGTCAGTGAAGGGATGCAATGGCTCAGTGGCTAAGACACTGAGCTTGTCGATTGAAAGGTCGGCAGTTCAGCAGTTTGAATCTCTAGTGCTGCGTAACGGGGTGAGCTCCCATTACTTGTCCCAGCTCCTGCCAACCTAGCAGTTCGAAAGCACATAAAAATGCAAGTAGAAAAATAGGGACCACCTTTGGTGGGAAGGTAACAGCATTCCGTGCACCTTTGGCATTTAGTCATGCCGGCCACATGATCACGGAGACCTCTTCGGACAGTGCTGGCTCTTTGGCTTTGAAATGGAGATGAGCATGCCCCCTAGAGTCAGGAACGATTAGCACATATGTGTGAGGGGAACCTTTACCTTGAGGTGTCTGTGAATTTTACCTATTTATTTAGTAGAGTTAGAAGGCTATTAAGGTAGTTGAACTGAGAAGAACTTTGTGACTTTCATGCCTAAGTAGGTCTTAAATCCTAGGTCTCCTAGCCCTCCAACATCTTCACAACTACCCCATGGTCCCCTAAGTCATTGCTTCAGTACTTCACATATAGAGACTCATTACCAACTACGTGATGAACAGACCCTATACAAGGAACTTCAGAGCCTGATCTTTCACTTCCAATCAGCTTGCCAGTGTATTCATGATTAGCAGAGACATGGTAACAAGGTCAGCCAATGAATAGGGCTTAGTAACAAGGTCAGCCTATGGGAGCTGAGACAGCAAGGAGCCTGGGTGTGGCTTAGTTCAACTGCTCTGTAGCTCTGAGTCTGTGCAAAAAGCTGCAAACTAGTCTGCTGAACTGAAACTGAAACTGTTCTCACCTATGCCTGTGTTTGTTTCTACTTGCTACCACTGTTTTTGGTGTTGTATATTTATTTCATGTGTTATATTACATATAAAGAGAAGTTAATGAATCCTGCTGAATCAGTTACCTGTGTGTGCTTTCTGGATTTGATTTCTGCAACAAACTCTGACATAGCTTTTAGAGTCAGTCATGTCAAAACAGTAAAGATATTCATGTTCCTGGGCTCTAAAATCAACCAACCGCAGCTCTCAGATCAGAATGCGTACAGGACTTGGAAAAAATGCAATGTCCAGCATGAATAACATCTAGAAGAGAAAAGATATCAGCCGCCCAACCACATGCAGATTAGGTAAGGCAATATTTTTCCCCCAATTGCTATTTATGGCTTTGAAACTTGGACTGTAACAAGGCAAATAGGAGAAGGGTGGATGTCTTTGAACATGGTGCTGGAGATGACTATAACGCATCCCATGGACTGCAAAAATAACAAACAAAGAACAAACAAAGAAATGCTGGACCGAGCCTCACCAAAAATATCACTTGAAGTTAAGATCGCCAAACAGAGGCTGTCATACTTTGGTCATGTTATGAGAACTGATTCTCTCAAAAAGTCAATTATTCTGGGATCAGTGCCCAGGAGAAGGGGCTGCCTTAATACCCATTGATCTGACCTGGCTCCCAAACATGACAAATCCTCTGTAGTTAAACAAATGTTCCCTTTATTAGGAGTGCTAGCAGCCCTGGCAAAAAGACTCTCTCTCTCATACACACAGCAGACTAACAAATCTGTCCAGCAGGGAGATGAATAGTTGTGTGCCACACCTATTCACCTCCACCCCCTGCCTTTTATCCTCAGAGTTAGGGTGGAGCTTTGCTAGCAGTGGTGCCTCTTCCATCCCAAGGATCGGCCCATAGATTTCCACTGCTCTCCTCTCCTCTGTCTTCTGTGCATCTGCACATCAGGCATTGGACCCAGTTTATTTATTTATTTATTTATTTATTTATTTATTTATTTATTTATTTATTTATTTATTTATTTATTTATTTATTTATTTATTTATTTATTTATTTATTTATTTATTTATTTATTTATTTATTGAATTTGTATACCGCCCTTTTCCTGAAGGACTCAGGGCGGTGTTCCTCCACTTCCTCATCAGCCACCTCCAGACCTGGGGGCTGTTGGCTCTCCATCTGAGGGCTCAGAACCTGCCTCTGTCTCTTTCTCTGACAGCTCCATTCCCTCTTCCCCCTCGGAGCTCTCAGGTTGCCTTGATGCTAACCCTGACTCCCATTCCTCCTCCTCATCCGATTCGGTTGCTGGAGGGGCCGGCGGCCAACAGGCCATAACACCAATTGGCTGGACACTATAAAGGATGACACCAGGATGACTATACCAGATTTGAAGGAGGCGGTGCAAAACAGAGGAGCATGGAGTACTGATTAGAGCAGCCAAGAGTCGGACACACCTAAATGGTTGGCATCTGTCGTGTAGAATCAGTGAGGTCCGTGACTATGCTTGAAGTTCAGAGTCATCCCTTAAGTGTTCTCCTTGCTTTTAGAAATGAGGGTATATCTCATCTAATCCACCTTTGCCATGATGATTAAAAAGCACTGTTCTTCCCCAACGAATGGAACGGATCTAATCAAATTGGGTTTATCCTAGTTCTACCTCTCTTTCGTGCTGATGAACCTATAAATATGCTCTCACTGAGATGTATAATACATTCCTGATTGCCCAAAGGAAACTCGGATGCCTTAAAACCATCAAGGAAGGCTGATACAAGTTTCAGTTGGGAGTCATTCATTATATGCTTCAACGTCTGTAATCCACTCTTGTCAGATCTTTCCCATTTGGGGGGCAATTACAACATATATTTTTCATCCCATTTGACTAACAATAATAGGAAGCACCAGTTGTTTAAATGAGGATACCATTTTTCAGAGTCGGTAGATGTCAAAAGGCAGACCCGGTGGTTAATTGTGAAAGCTTCCATCAGAGCTGATTCTATCTACTAACATGTACCTATTCTCCCCACCCCCACCCCCACCCCCAGGAGAGCGAATTTCAGTTTTAAAGCATCCTTTTGTCTTTACTTCTTCTGACACTTTGATCATCTTCTTTTTGAATCGCAAAAACAAAAATGATACCATCTCTGGGGGGGAAGAAGGAAGCAGATTGGAACATCTGTCTTTTGATCTAACTTTGCAACGTGGTACGGCATCCTTACTTGTTAAATTTGTAGAATTGCTAATAAAAGGCATAATGTACCAAATGGTGGTAATTTAGATGGAACAAGCGTATCAATCACTGTGAAATGGGCTCAGAGCTCTATATTCATGCAGAATAATTAAACAGAATTATGGGACTAATGCAGAAACACTGAAAAACAAGCTTTCAAAACCTATTCTGTAGCTTTATGCTATTTAGCACAAGGACATGACATGGACAACCAGGATTTCTGTAGAAGATGGTGGGGAGAAAATGCAGGTTTTGTTTGGAAGTCAAAATAAGAGAGAGCTGTAAACAGCTATATCATTATTACAAGGAAGTGCTGTTTTTTCATCCTGAAAAAATCATTTTTTGCTATACTCCATACTTAAAAAATGCATTGTTGTAAACTTTTTGGTACATAATTCAAAATCTTTTTTTAAGTGTTTTATTAATAATACAAAATTTTTTAAAAAATTGGACATAGATATGACATCACTGGTTCCAAACATCTTCCATCACTTTATAATAATATTAGTATTCATATAAATATATAGTTCTTAAGCTTTGTTCACTATTTAAACATAATATGATATGATATTAATACTTTCCCCCTTATTTCTGTATATTTATTTATCTCTTAAACATACATTTATCTATAATAACATCTGTATTTTTGTTCTAACACTATACATTTGTCTTGGCTACCCTCTTGTTATCTATCCAATCATAAAATTGTTCCCAGATCATGTACTACTTAATTTCACTTTTATCCTTGAGTTTCAAAGTGAGTCTGTCCATTTCTGTGCAGTTAAAGATTTTCAGTAATATTTCCTTTCGCTCAAAAATGGGGAGAAAGATATTCCAACAGAAGAAGAAATAGTACATAATTCAAAATCTTATTCACATCTTAAAACTGAGTGGCATGGTGGCCTAGAGATGAACATATTCACCTCCCATTCGTATGGTTGAGAGTTCAATCCTAGGCAGCGGCAATGTTTCTCTATCAGGCTGCAAAGAGAAAGTATCTGCTGCCAACTCTGCATAGGTGTCAGGAAGGGCATCTGGACAGTCAATTCTCAGCTCCGCTCAGGCGCCCTAACTCCACTCCAAAACGAAGGGATTAAAGGCTCCTAAAAATAAAAAATAAATAAAAATAAACTCATGTCTTTAAACCAGATTACTCTTCCCTAAACCATTTTAGCAAACTTTGAATTTTAAACCAAAACAGTTGGTAAACTCATCTATATTTAAATTGTTGTTTCCCACCTACCCAACACTTTAGAAACAAAAGTTTTTAAAACTTTTTAAACATTCTCTGAATTGTACAATCAACATTTAAAAGTAGTTCCATTTACTCTCCTATAACAAATTATGGTTCATTTTGTAACTTCAGTCCACAATCCATATCAAAGTAAATATAGACTTATTGTGATTTAGTGTCTGAACCAGTCTTTTGGTGTACATTTGTGATATGGACAATCAATGCACCTACAAATCTCTCACATTTCTGTAAGAATGTCTGATATATGTGCACTAACACTGAAACACAATTTTCTCAGAAGACTAGCTGTGTTCAGTTATATTTTTCAAGTAAACATACATGGTAAAATTGCAAATACTACAATTTTATAAACTTTACTAACTATTTCAAGAATTTGATGATCTTTCCATCTCCATGGGCCTTTTGCTCTTCACAAGCTGGTCCAACTTCAATTCGCCAAAATTAGCAAATTAACTTCGGAGCCTCTATTCCCTTACTGTGTGATCACTTCTTTTACAATTTCCTTTTAATCCCATAGCAACGCTATATTATCAGCGATAGCTGGAGTATTGCTTTGTGCAACAAGAGGGGAAAAAAACAGCATTCAAATTTCTGATCTACTTGAAAAAACAAAGGAGGAAAGTAGAATTGACCTGAATATATTTGCGATGGAGGAAAGATGTTTCGATTGCAAGCTTTTATAAATTAATAATAAATTTCTAAGCCTGAGAGTCCATCTTGCTTTGGGAAGTAATATTCTTTGGAAATGTAGAACCAGCACTCTGTAATTCTAATTAAAAACAATTTGGAGGAAAGGGGGAATGTGGTTGAGAAGTATCCAGAGAGAGCTATTTGTTGCCAATTGTGAAATTTTGCAAATCTTGCAATTTTTCAGGGGGCAATTGTGAGAACTCAGCATATCAGAATTAAGGATTCTCTGCCTGGAACACCCATCTCACACCCTCTATTCCAGGGGTATTATTCAGCAGGTTCTGAAAGGTTCTGGAGAACCAGTAGTGGAAATTTTGAGTAGTTCAGAGAACCGGCAAATACCACTTCTGGCTGGCCCCAGAGTGGGGAAGGATTGGAGATTTTGCAGTATTCTTCCCCTGCCACACTCACCAAGCCACGCCCACAGAACTGGTAGTTTAAAAAATTGAATTCCACCACTGCTTTATTCAATATGCAGCTAATCATCTCAAACAGCAACAAGGGCTTTATAGACAGGCATTGTACTTAATTGATTGGGTACATTGAGTTGCAAAGATGTACAAGGAATTAAGTCCAGAAAAAGGGGGGGAAAGAATGAACACAAGGTGCCCACTGTTTCCCACCCCTCGAATTCTGACCCTCTTTTCCATTATTTCACTTTGAAGTTGTCTCCCGCCCCCATAAACGGGGCTGAGCTCAAAGCAGCCCTGAAGTTTGCCCCTTGCATTAGAAATAACATTAAAAATAAGCACTATGAAGAAAGAGTTCTGGTCTGTTTTCTCATCTGAAGTCCTTGTCTCTCTCTCTCTCTCTCTCTCTCTCTCTCTCTCTCTCACACACACACACACACACACTAAAATGCCCTTCTGGAAAAACCAGGGGGGGCTATTTCTTTGGGAGATCACAAAGGAAGTAATTATTTTTCAAACAATGCAGTGAGTGGTAAAGAAATGTAAAATAAACGATTTTTGCAAAGTTGCAAAGACTTTCTTTAAAAAAAAAAAGAATAAGAATAAATGCTAGAGGCACCTAGGATATCTCTAATAATATTTTCTGTCCTTCCAACAATATGAACTTTTATATTTTAAAAAAAAACAATTAGGACTTCTGTGAGTAGTCAAGGGAAGTCCATATGTAAAAGGGTTGTATCCTTCAGTGGTGGGATTGAGCCGGTTCAGACCAGTTTGGGTGAATCGGTAGTTAAATTGCTGGCTGGCCCCGCCGCTTCCCACCCTGACCCTTCCAGGAGTCCCCATGTGCCCCATTTTGTCTCCCAGGTAAGTGCAGGAAGGCCTCCTAGGCCCAAAACAGGGCATTGGGGGACAGCACCCCCTTGTGGCCCGTTTTTCACTCCCAGGAGGCTGCAGGGAGGCCTCCTAGGCCCAAAACTGGGCGCGGGAGGCTGGTGTGTTCCTCCCCGTGGCCCGTTTTTGCTCCCAGGGGGGTGCAGGAGGCCAAGTGCTGCCTGTCACACACCCTGGCCACGCCCACCAAGCCACACCCACAGAACCTGTAGTAAAAAAAATTGAATCCCACCATTGATGCTATTCTGTTCTGTTCTGTTCTGTTCTGTTCTGTTCTGTTCTGTTCTATTTCTATTTCTATTTCTATTTCTATTTCTATTTCTATTTCTATTTCTATTTCTATTTCTATTTCTATTTCTATTTCTATTTCTATTTCTATTTCTATTCCATGGCATTAAGTCTCTCAACACTCTCTTTTCCTGCTAATATTGATCTTGAAAAGAGCATGTTGTCAACTTTAATACGCTCCCAAAAATTGCGACTCTACAGTAGCAAACTCTCTGATGGACAGACATGCCTTGCAATAAAATTGGGGGTGCCTCTTGCAAGGCAGCATCCCACCCCACCCCACGGAAATGGAGAGTGACAAACCTGTGCTGTGTTTCTGTATTACGCTGCATTCTAGAAGACAAGCTTCGAGCACGGCCAGTCCCATTTTTCATTTCACTTCTTCTGCCTGACTTCTGGTCTCCAACCAACCCTTCTTATTTGAGCTTTTCTCTCCAATGTCTCCCGCAAGTCTAATTCAAAACAATCTGCAATATTCCGTTGTAGGTCTCCACTGGCCATTTAATATGTTTAAATAATGGAGCCTGGCATATTATCACATCCTGGCAATTTCACTGTTGCTGGGAATACAACTTCCCGAATTTGGACTGAGACTACAAATTCCAAGATTCCTGATTCTGCAGCTTTTGCCCAGGTCAGCTGGAAAACTGCAGGAGTTGCTTCTAATGTCAATCGATGTTCTGGTCTCATTTGCATTAGTTTCATTTTTTCTCTACAAAGTGCCAGAATTCAGGCCTCTGGTTCAGGGAAGAACAACTGTACTATACTGTACAATAGCTAAGATTTTTTGAGGCAGTGGAACTGCTGTTGAAGATAAGCGAAGGAGTTCTGATTTGATTGGAATTCACTGTCATTCATTTCTATTCCCTGCAACTTTCGTAAGACAAGCTAAGCAAACTAGCAACAATAGGTTTTACCAATAACATTATGACGGTGTTTTTGAGTGGCATGGTGGCCTGGAGATAAAGATGCTTGCCTCCCACTTGAAAGGTGGAGAGTTCAATCCTAGACAGTGGCAGATGTTTCTCTATCAGGGCGCAAAGAGAAAATATCTGCTGTGAACTCTGCGTAGACGTCAGGAAGGGCACCTGATCGGTAAACTTTCAGCTCCGTTCAGTCGCTCTCACTCCACCCCAATTAAAGATATTACAGAGTCATAAAAAGAAGAAAAATGAAGATGGTTTTGATCTGGTATTGTGTGTCTACAGGTGAATGAGAATGTACACCTTTGTGTTCTTTGAGGGGGGACTTGTATAATGTAGATTGATGGGAATCTTTTGCAGGTTGATTTTTTTAGTTATTGCTGTTTTCTTGTCGTGTTTGCAGATTTGTTTTGTTTTTGAAAGTGGTACATTTTATACATTCAGGTCTGCTTGTTTGTTTTTGTTAGATGTACATTTTGTAGGAGACCAACAGGCTGAGTCCGAGGGTGGGGTCAAATATATCTTAAGTCTGGAGTCCCTTCTCTCCCACAAAAGACCTATGCCCGGCCCCCGTGAATTCCATTGACTCTTATCTAGCACCAATTTGCCTTGATTGTTAGTAACTATGTACAGCTTAGTACTTTTGAAATCTATTCTGACTTCTGCTTTCTTGTACCTGATACATTTTAAAGGATTGGAACCCAACTATGTAAGTTTAGGTAGGACATATATTTTTGTTGTATGTGTTGTGATCTAGGCCCAAATAGTTATTACCAGATACAAACAGTCCTAAAGAAACATAATTTATTAGAACAGCTGAGAATTAACTCATTCTCAGCTTAGTCCAAATTAATTCCAAAACAAATTCTTCATAAACAGTCCTTCAGCCTTATTACCAACCTTTGTCTTCTTTGGCACCCTGCCAAAAGGTTTTCTTGGCAACAGTTCAGAAGCAAGGGATGCTGACAAGAAATAAATGTAGCAACGTTGCTTTCCTACAAAGAGCCCAAGAGCCGTTGCTGCTCTTTCAAGCCTTATGGGAGGGGCCAATCATCTCCTGGCATTACTCCTGAGTCGTCCTTTTTGCTTTAGCTGCTCTTGCCTTCTGGCAGCTCTTCTCATGTGTGCACTAGGAACAGGCTCCTCTTGTTCTTCTGCCTCTCTGCTATCTGCCTCGGGAGGCTCCGGAGTCTGTGCATTGCTCCCAGATGGCCCTGGCCTCATCTCTGCCTCTGACGCAGAGCCCTCATCCAGGCCTTCCCCTGACTCTAGGACAGGCCCATTGTCCTCCCCAGCCTCCTCACTGTCTGACTCCGCTGCCAGTTCCTCAGGCTGCTGGCGGACCACAACAGTATGACTTCTCTTAATATGAGATGGCATTTTCTAATAAATTGATTTTTTGTTTGTTTGTTTTGTTTTCTGAAAATAAATATATGGTTTGGAATTTGCCAGACAGATTTCTCACCCATGTTGGAGTATGGCCAGATTTGAGATTGCAGAGGGAAGAAGAAGATGGTTACAAGGATGAAGGCATGGAATAAAGACTTTGGGTTAGGGGAAAAATCCTTGCTGAACAAGAGACTTGAATATTTGGGGGATGGGTTTCTATCCATATGCCGCAGACCAAGACTTGGGCAGGTCACAAAAACAAACTGTAACTAAACCAGGAGAAATAATCACAAGCCATGGTTTTTTCAACTCAATTTAAAATCATGCCCCGAATAGGAGTTTTTGCCTAATGCTTCTTCAGATATTCAAAGAACCCACAGGAAATTTTAACAAACCCTGACCTCATGTTTATCCAAGCGTCGTTTTACACTTCATGTGGAAATGCTCGCTACGTCAAAAGTTTATTTAAACAGCAAGCCATGCAATGCTCAAAACGTGATATGAAACGTTTTTTGGCTTGAAAAACAAACAGACCCGATATCAAAACAGAAGCTGGGGGGGGGGGAAAAGATCTGGTTTAATCCCTGAAATAAATGCATTTGGCATTGATTTTTCAGCTAATGACCATATGATGGCTTTCTTAGAGATGCAAAGGCTAAAGAAACCCAAATCAGATTCGAAGAACAGACCAAGGTGTGTTTCTGTAGTTGTGAAAGGCAACCACAAATGAGGTACCTCTTGAAAGCCCATCCAAGGATGCAGAAACAGATGGGAGTAGTTGGCAGAGTATTCATCAAGGTGAAGATGAAGAACGGTGCTTAGATATGAATCGGTTTGAGATAATCATGAAATGGCGCTAACAGCCGGCACCGCAGAAACAAATGAAAGGGAGTAAAAATGTCGAGATAATTGTCGTTCCATAATCAACACACATACATCCACACACACACACACCACAAGATTGGAGAAAGGAGAATTGAGTGAAGGGGTGGGGGGAGAGCTCAGGAGAAGACTTGTTTTCAGAAAGTAGCCATGTGCTTTGATGTAGCAAGCGACAATTACTCTGAAAAATTGATAATAGGGCAAAAAGCAATGGTAGCATGTAATTTCAACAGCTAAAGGTCACCCTAAGAGTGATAGTGAGAGGAAATTCTAACCTCACACAATTGGGCATCACAACTACCTTAAATTAACACATTTATGATATTTGTTGATGAGTATTTCAAATCAGTAGATTCGTATCTGTCCCTTTCTTGACAATATGATGGAGGTGATATCTCATTGACTTCATTATGTATTCCTTCCTTCCTTCCTTCCTTCCTTCCTTCCTTCCTTCCTTCCTTCCTTCCTTCCTTCCTTCCTTCCTTCCTTCTTTCCTTCCTCTTTCCTCCTCCTTTCTTTATCCATCCTCCCTCCTTTCTTTATCCAAATTTTTTTACTACCGGTTCTGTGGGTGTGGCTTGGTAGGAGTGGCATGGCTTGGTGGGCATGGCAGGGGAAGGATAATGCAAAATCCCCATTCCCACCCCACTCTCGGGCCAGCCAGAGGTGGTATTTGCTGGTTCTCCGAAGTACTCAAAATTTCCACTGCCGGTTCTCTGAACTGCTCATAATTTCCGCTACCATTTTTCCAGAACCTGTCAGAATCTGCTGAATTTCACACCTCCTTCCTTCCTTCCTTCCTTCCTTCCTTCCTTCCTTCCTTCCTTCCTTCCTTCCTCTTGGATACCCAATGTAGCTTGGCAATTTCTTGCTTTCTCCCTCTGTCATGCTTGCAGAACTATATGTGAGCCCTCTCACCTTTAAAAAAAAATCCACCAAGATAAACTTGATCTAATCTAATCTAATCTCCACTCTAATCTGTTAGTATTTAACCAACTCAGCTCTTATCATTACAATTTAGGATTTTTTTTTCTCCCTGTAAGTTCGGGGCCCATTATTATCTATGAGAACACACAATTTAGTGCCTTTCAGAAGCTTTGGACTGAGCTCTCCCATGCTGATATGGGCATATGGGAGTTGTAGTCCAAACATCTGGGCAGTCAGATTGCCTTCTCCTGTTTCACTATACAGAGGGCCTTCAATTTACAACCACAATTGTGCTCAAACGTTATGTTGCTAAGGGAGAAATTTGTTAAGTGACTTTTTCCCCATTTTTTACGACTTTGCTTGCCACATTTGTTAAGTGAGTCACTGCAGATCTGAAATTAGCAACACGATTGCTAAATGAATTTGGTTTCCCCATTGATTTTGCTTCTTAGAAGGTCGCAAAATGGGATTATATGTAGAGGTGGGTTTCAGCAGGTTCTGACCAGTTCTGAAGAACCAGTAGCGGAAATTTTGAGTAGTTCAGAGAACCGGTAGTAACAGTTCTGACTGGCCCCGCCCCCATCTATTCTCTACCTCCCAAGTCCCAGTTGATTGGGAGGAAATGGAGATTTTACAGTATCCTTCCCCTGCCACACCCACCAAGCCATGCCATGCCACGCCCACCAAGCCACGCCCACAGAACCGATAGTAAAAAAATTTGAAACCCACCACTGATGATATGACTCCAGGACACAGCAACCGTCATAAATGTGAGTCATAAATAAAAGCTGTAAATGTGAATCATGTGGCCATGGGGATGCCATAATGGTCATAAGTGTGAAAAAATGGTTGTACGTCACTTTTTTCAGCGCCATTGTAACTTTGAATGGCCACTAAATGAACTGTAGTAAGCCAAAGACTATCTGTATTTAAATACCAGTTATGCTATTGGTGGATGAGATGTTGGAATGATATCGGTTAGATGGAGACTGACAATTCTCTAAATAAATTCATAAATCAGTACAGTAGGGTAGCCAGATGCAGTGCACTGCCCAGATTTTCTTTTTTTAAATAAATTGTAAGATATTCAATGAGTATGTTCTACTTTACATTATTCTGTCTAGATGGCATTTCCTGAAGAATGTCCCATTGAATATAATGCGTCTTATCTCTGTGTCAGCTTTACAGGGTGACAATGAGTATGACAGATTATCAGATGTTCCGAATATGTAAGGATATTCTGACAATTGTGAAAAATGACTCTCTTTTTGACATCTCCTTAAAATTAAAAATTGAACTTTCTTTCCATTCAGTTTCCTTGGCGTGAGAACTCCCTGCTAAGATGTTTTCAGATTTAAGTTTTTACTTTTATCAGGACCTTTGATATGTTAATGAATGGAAGACTGCATTTGGTATTTTACAGGATTTTTATTTTTAATTTTTGTGAATATACATCATATGAGGAAAAGGATTTTTTTAAAAAAACCAAAATTTAGACCATTAGCTCTGGCAAAATTGAAACGTACCAGCTCCCACAATAGGATTTCATTACTCAAACAATACAGCGAAGGTTTTCAGTTCAAATTTTATTAGTTTGTCCAAATATAGAAATACAAAGAAAAATGAAAACGATGGGAAAAGAGGGGAGGAAAGGGGAAGGGAAAAATTGTAGGGGAAAGGGGGAAAAAAAGAAAAAGAAAAGCATTGACTTCCAACTCTTTTCAGTACAGTAGAATAAGATAATAAAATACAACCAGGGGTTGGGTTTCAGCAGGTTCTGACCAGTTCTGGAGAACCAGTAGTGGAAATTTTGAATGGTTCAGAGAACCAGTAGTAAAAAATCTGACTGGTTCTTCCCCCATTTATTCTCTGCCTCCTGAGTCCCAGCTGATTGGGAGGAAATGGGAATTTTGCAGTATCCTTTCCCCGGAGTGGAGTGGGAATGGAGATTTTACAGTATCCTTCCCCTGCCACACCCACCAAGTCACGCCCACAAAGCCATGCCATGCCACGCCCACCAAGCCACGCCCACAGAACCGGTAGTAAAAAAATTTGAAACCCACCACTGAATATAACCTCAACTTTTTACTTTTACATAATAATATAAACTAGCTATTTCTACAATAGCAACCCTGTCTAATCAGCAAAGGACAAAAATCAAAATTTCATTTTTTTCCCCACCTCAAGTAAAAGTAATGGCCGCGCGGGCAGTTACGGGAGTTCCTCGTTACTCCCGTGTAACACCTCTTCTGTGCGAGCTGCACTAGCTGCCGGATGCTCTCCGGGTTCGTTTCAAGGTGCTGGTGCTTACCTATAAAGCCCTACATGGATTAGGCCTGGGGTACTTGCAGGACCATCTCCTGCCATCCTCCCATCGTCCTGTGCACTCCCACAGAGCAGGCCTCCTCAGGGTGCCATCAGCCAAACAATGTCAGCTGGCGGCCCCCAGGGGGAGAGTGTTCTCTTTCGGGACACCGATCCTCTGGAATGGTTTGCCCACCGAGCTCAGGATAGCCCCTGACCTCCTCTCCTTTCACCGCGAACTGAAGATGTGGCTTTTCCACCAACTAAACTGATCCATTGGGAGGTTGTACAATGTAATAATTTTAATTTGGTTTTAATGGGAATTTTAATTCGTATTGTGATTTGTATTGTTGATTGTTGTTTTGTAAGCCTCCCTGAGTCCTTCGGGAGAATGGCGGCATATAAATTGCAATAAAAGAAAAGAAAAAGAAAAAGAAAGTCCAGAAGTGGTTTCCAAGTAGAAACAAATTTAATTGCATGCTTTTTCTTTAACCAAAGCAGTCAATTTTGCCATCTCTGCTAAATCCATCAACTTTTGCAGCCGTTTGTCCTTTAGGAGAATCAAATTATCTTTCTATTTTTGTGCACAGAATATTCTTGCGGCTGTCGGAACAACGTAGTAAAGTCTTGTTCTTCATCAGTGGTTTAAAAGAACACACGTGGGAAAGGCTTCGTTTTTAAAAATAACATTAAGACATAATATTATCTGTTTTTTTTAAAAAAAACATTTAAAATATTATCTTGAATTTCCAAATGCATTTATATGAATTTGATAGAATACAAAACACAGATAAAAACTGATGTCTCCACTCAAGGCTAGATCTAGCTTTAACTAGGAAGGGATTTGGCTTCTTGACTTAATTACCTCTCCAATTTTGATATATGCTGTCAGCTGTTCAGTCCCCATCTTTAGATATGAAATAAACAAGATCAAAGGCATCTAAGAATTAGGAGAATGCTATTTTAATCTCTGCAAATCATACGGCATATCAAAGGCAAAACATATTAAAATGAACAATATAAATGTGATATGTAAAGTCGGAACACTCTGTAGAGAGCCTCAAAGTATTTGGGGAAGGGAGGAACATTTGGCTTAGGCCCAGGATATTTGGCGGACCACCTACAGCCAGCAACGATATCCCATCGCCCGGTCCGCGCCCATAGAGAGAGCCTGTTCAGGGTGCCGTCAGCTAGACAGTGTCGGCTGGTGGCCTCCAGGGGTAGAGCCTTCTTGGTGGGTGCACTCACCCTCTGGAACCAACTTCCCTTGGAGCTCCGATTAGGACCTTCGCACCTTCCGCCATGAATAAAAACTTGGCTTTTCAAATCTCTTGACCTGGATTGACGGGGTTTTAAGGGTTAAATTTTAAATTTTTTAAATTTTAGATTTTATCTTGTTATTGTGGCTTTTTTATTATTATTTGGAGACGCCCTGAGTCCATTGGGAGATAGGGCGGCATATAAGCCAAATAAATAAATAAACATTTGGCAATCTGTTTGACTTTTAAAGTGCAATAAATTTAGAGAAACGTCTGGAGTTCTCCAGGCTAACATCAGAGATCCCATGAAAACCAAGGAAACAAGGTGGTTACGAGTGGCCTCCATCTTAACAATGCTTAACAACTATTATCTTTTCATAATATTATGATCCATATTAATTAACCATTGTTTGTTTAGTTATCTGAAACTTAATGTCATCCATAGCTGATCGTGTAACTTGGATTCACACAGTATCTTAGGCAGGGGTGAAATTCAAAATTTTTCCCTACCGGTTCTGTGGGCGTGGCTTGGTGGGCATGGCAGGGGTAGGATAGTGCAAAATCTCCATTCCCACCCCATTCTGGGGCCAGCAAGAGGTGGTATTTGCCAGTTCTTCGAACTACTCAAAATTTCCGCTACTGGTTCTTCAGAACCTGTTAGAATCTGCTGGATTTCACCCCTGATCTTAGGCTAACTTTTATTTATTTGCTGTTGAGTTTGTTTGTTTGTTTGTTTGTTTATTTATTTTTATTTGAACAAGCTGGTCTGGCTTAACCTCCTTTTTATATTGGGTCTTAAATATTTTATACAATTTGGATTTTTAAATTGTTTGAGCCAAATTATTTAATTTGTTTTAAACGATTTTTAACTTTTATATTATTGTATCTTATTTTGGCTGTTCACCGCCCTGAGTCCCATCTGGGAGTAGGGCGGTATACAAATTTGAATAAATAAATGAATAAATAAAATAAACAAATAAATAAATACATAAATTTATTTATTTTAAATTTGATTTATATGCCGCCCTTCTCCAGAGACTCAGGGCGGCTTACAATGCGTTAAGCAATAGCTTTCATACTTTTGTATATTTATACAAAGTCAGCTTATTGCCCCCACAACTGGGTCCTCAATTTACCCACCTTAGAAAGGATGGAAGGCTGATTCGTCCTTGAGCCTGGGGAGTTTCGAACTGGTGTAATTGCAGGCAGCTGGATGTTAAATGCTGCCTTAGTAGGAGGCATTAGCCTCCTACGCCACTCAGGCTCCTTTTGATAATGTGTGTGTCATGGAAGTCTAAAACACTTTAGTTCTGGCAGCCAATTTGAACTGGAAATAAGAGTAGAGTAGAGTAGAGTAGAGTAGAGTAGAGTAGAGTAGAGTAGAGTAGAATAGAATAGAATAGAATAGAATAGAATAGAATAGAATAGAATAGAATAGAATAGAATAGAATAGAATAGAATAGAATCAGACTTGGAAGGGACTGTGTAGGTCATCTACTCCAACCCCCTCCTCAAACAGGAGACCCTGTACCATTTCTGACAGATGGCTGTCCAGTCTCTTCTTGAAAGCCTCCAGTGATGAAGCTCCCACAACTTCTAAAGACAAGCTGTTGCATTGGTTCATTGTTCTCACTGTCAGATAATTTCTCCTAATTTCTAGATTGAATCTCTCCTTGATCAGTTTCCATCCACTTTTAAATCCCTATTAAAAAATACTTGCAGTGAAGGTTATTCCATATATCTATGGAGATCCTCAATCATCCAGGTCATGATTGTTGGGGGATATTTTTATTCCTTGAAAACATTTCACTTCTCATCCAAGCAGCTTCTTCAGTTCTGACTGAATGATGGGGAAATGGAAGGGTTTCTATTCTTTGCAGGTGGTTAATCTGGTCGTTATCAGAGAGTTAACAATCAGCCTGCAGAGTGCTAACAACCAGATGACTGCAAAGAATATAAATCTTTGCATTTCCATTCCACCATTCAGCCAGAACTGAAAAAGTCTCTTGGGTGAGAAGCAAAACATTCTGAAGGGAAAAAAGGAAAGAAACATGAAAGCCCAATTGCCTTTTGGAAAAGACCTTTGGGAGCTTATTCCTAAATTATCATTAAAGCAGAGAGGGAAAACAGATTGGAGAATTTATAGTTCTTCAGATGTTGCAGAACTAAAATTCTCAGCACGCTTCACTCATCATTAACATGTTGGGTGGGATTACTTGGTTTATCAATATCAGCAGTTCTTATCCCGGATCTGAGATGCTGAACCTGAATGATAGCATGGATCCTGTTGAAGGCAGGACATTGATGTGTATCATGTTCTTTGTTCCACCTGATTTTTTTAAAAAAAAAATATCTTGAATTTCTTAATTTACAAACTTTGAAAAACAGGCAAAGAATAGTCTCGGAGCCATCGTTACTTTCATCTCCAAGACTGGCCTTGGCCCCACGGAAGAAGGCATCTGTGGGGTGACAAGTGACAAAGCTGCATTTACAGAGGGTGGACCTTCCAGAACAGGAGAAGAACCAAATGGAGAAAGGAGATGGGGTGGCAAAAATGGGTCTGTCCTGCCTGTCCAATTGAGTGGATGGTGAGAAGCCTGCGTTGCATCTGTGGGGTGACAACTGACATCACAAGCATTGTGATATCATTTGTGCTACGATGTTTTGACATCACTAAAGAAGGCTTGCTGGAGATTCATTGCCTTCAGTTTATTTTAGGAAAGGAAGCAGAGGTGGTATTCAACCAGGCGAACCGCTCCGAACCAGTAGCAGAAATCATAGGTGGTCCAGCCCATCTGCCCCGGCTCTATGGCATCCTATTTAGGCACATTTTTGAGGTGGAAGGTGCACATGTGAGTAAAGCACATATGTGGATGGATGGGCGCATGTGTGGAAAGCAGGCACATGCACGAACCGGATGTGAGTGAATGCATGCATGTGGGGTGAGCTGGTAATAACATAATCTGAAACCCACCATTGAAAGGAAGGCAAGAATGTTGATTTTAACACAGCTCTTGAGTGACTAAAGTAAAAAAATATCTCTCAGTTTGATGACTAAAGAGAACGATGTTTTTCTATGATATCTAAACGTAGAATGAATCGCTATAAAGTGAGGGGGAAAAAAGTCAGTTTCAGATCCAAACTGCGTATGTTTCATTATTCAGTACATTTGCTAGTTTGAAATCTTTTGGTGTCTGTAGAGCTTCCCAGAGCGGTTGAACCTGGTGGCGTTTGATCCCAATTGAGATTTGCTTGATCAAAATGGAATATTTTGAAATTTCTCTTTGGGAACTCTGCTGCTGCCATTTTTTTCAGGAGATAATACAGCTGGTAAGTGGATTTTAAAAGAGCTGACATTCTAAATCTAAGCAAACAGCAGGTCACCTGCTGAGCCTGCCTTTACTCCAAGTTTCCTGTCATTTAAAAGCAGCTTTCTGACTCAAAACAAGAAATCTGCACTATCGTCAGTGAATCAGAAGTCTCTTTCCAGTTTTCATTGATGCCAGTCAAGTATCAATGAAAGCAGTGAGGTGGGCTCTTGCTTTAACAGCTGGGGACCTCGCTGTGGGGCAGGAAATAAGGTGGAGTCTCAAAGCCTTCTTGGGTTCCACAGAAGATCCCTCTAAATTCCACCTTGTTATCTCCACATCAACAGTTCTATTCACAGGGACCTGCCCTGCAAGAATTCAGAATAGAATAGAATAGAATAGAATAGAATAGAATAGAATAGAATAGAATAGAATAGAATAGAATAGAATAGAATAGAATAGAATAGAATAGAATAGAATAGAATAGAATAGAATAGAATAGGTTTATTGGCCAAGTGTGATTGGACACACAAATGTATCTTTTATGTACACTGAGAGCATATGCCACCGAAGACAAATTTGGTCTTTGGTGCATATGCTCTCAGTGTACATAAAAGGTACATTTGTCAAGAATCATAAGGTATAACACATAAGATAAACAATCAAATCATATTAAGAAACAGTCAATATAAATCGTAAGGATACAAGCAACAAGGTTACAGTCATACAGTCATAAGAGGGAGGAGATGGGTGATAGGAACAATGAGAAGATTAATAGTAATAGTAATTCAGACTTAGTGAATAGCTTGACAGTGTTGAGGGAATTATTTGTTTAGTAGAGTGATGGTGTTTGGGAAAAAACTGTTCTTGTGTTTAGTTGTTCTGGTGTGCAGTGTTCTACAGCGTCATTTTGAGGGTAGGAGTTGAAACAATTTATGTCCAGGATGTGAAGGGTCTGTAGATATTTTCACAGCCCTCTTTTTGACTCGTGCAGTATACAGATCCTCAATAGAAGGCAGGTTGGTAGCAATTGTTTTTTCTGCAGTTCTAATTATCCTCTGAAGTCTGTGTCTGTCTTGTTGGGTTGCAGAGCCAAACCAGACAGTTATAGAGGTTCAGATGACAGACTCAATCATTCCTCTGTAGAACTATAGCAGCAGCTCCTCGGGCAGTTTGAGCTTTCTGAGTTGGCACAGATTAGATTTAGATTAATACCAGATGGGTCTCTTTGATGCCATTGAAGGGTCATTTGGATTGTTGCCATCCATATATGTTAGTCCAAGCCTAAGAAGAACCATAGGAAAAAAGGAATAAGAAAGAGAAGAAGACGTGAACATGGAGCCATCTTTGCTGCTCTCTCTCCTCCTTCTCTATCACTTTGTGCTGGAAAGAAAGCACTGGGGAAATTCAGAGGGCCAATATGTGATGGTCAAGAAGCACATGAGTTTTGAAGAGCAGAAATGGCCCAACTAAAGGAGGAAAATTCTTATGGGTAGCTGATGGCTGCATCCTCCAAGGGAAGGAAGAGAGAATGGGCAGGAGGAACAATGTGTGAGGTATCAATAATTGTGGATCTCTGGGGAAACTGGCACCTCCACATCTATTGCAAGTGTGTGGCACTGCTGTGTGTGGGTACTCAATCACTCATCCTCCTGGATATAATTAGAAAGCCTAAATAATCAACAATGATTTGTTTTAGGCTTTAAAATTTCTAGCTTCTCATACTTGACGTTTTTTAATAATGGTGCTACTGATTAATGCTATTGTTTCATTCATTAGTAGTGTTGTACTACTAACTAGAGCATTCAAAACATTTACTAGGCCAATTCTTGAATACAACTCATTTGTCTGGAACCCGCACTGCATATCGGACATAAATACAATCGAGAGAGTCCAAATATATTTTCCGAGAAGAGGCCTCCATTCCTGTTACCGCAATAAAATACCTTATGCCACCAGACTCCAAATTTTGGGTTTAGACAACTTCGAACTATGCCAACTTCAGTCTGACCTAAGCATAGTACATAAAATTATCTGCCACAATGTCCTTCCTGTCAATGATTACTTCAGCTTCAGAAAATAATATACAAACTCAAAGTAAACCACTCCAAACTCGATTGCAGAAAATACGACTTCAGTAACAGAGAGGTCAATGCCTGGAATGCACTACCTGACTCTGTAGTTTCTTCCCCAAACCCCCAAAACTTTAACTTTAAACTGTCTACTGTTGACCTCACCCCATTCCTAAGAGGTCTGTAAGGGGCATGCATAAGTGCACCAGCGTGCCTACCGTCCCTGTCCTAATATTCCTTTTTTCCTTACTCTTTTCATGTATTCAAATTATGTTTATACTTTTTATACTTTTTATATTTTTAAAAAAATAAAAACCAAATTTGAAAACTCATGTTCTCATAGACATCAGCATGCCAGGTTAAAAAAGAAGAAGCATTCTTTGGAGTTTTTTTTCCTCTCTCTCCCCCCCCCCCCCCCTTGCTTCTGTTTTTTTAAAAAAAACCTTCTCAAATTGTATTTTGATTAGTTCTGTTTAATATTTAACATCTTGCGAGTCACTCGGTAAAGAAAGCTGCTGGGAAAAAAGGAACGTGTTGCTGACCAAATGCATTTCTAATGCTCTGAAGCTGATATGTAATTGATTTTAGTTTCCATAAAAGGATTATGTTAACTTTCCTTAATCCATATATTAGGGTTTTGTGAAGTCCAGTGCATTTCACAACAGAGAAGCAATGTTTTTTTCTGGCCATCAATATTTTATGTGAATATTATAAGATTATCTCTTGGTCTAAGTACCAATTACTGGGGAACCAGACTGAAAAATGAGAACTAGATGGGGAATCCTTAAACATCATCATATGGAAGTAAATCAGCAAAGAGTCATCATATGATATTTCTCGTTTGACCCTGAGGTGATGATGTCATGCAATTATGTCATAAAAATATATCTCTCCTAAAAGAAAGAACTATAGCTAACCAACCGATGGTTGAATATTGGTCTAGAAAAAATAGGTCAGCCTAGCAATTCCCCAGAATTCCAAACATCTAACACAACTGGAAGCCTTCTTTTATCCTAATGAAAAGCTGCATTTACAGATGGTGGACCTTCCAGAAGAGCAGAAGGACCAAATGGAGAAAGGGGATGGGGTGGTAATAATGGGACTGTCCTGCCTGTCCAGTTGAATGGATGGTGAGAAGCCTGCATTGCATCTCATTTTCCTGAACAACTGGAATAGCTCCTTCACTAATGGTGGAATGCATCTGAACCTACAGTTGAAGAATCAAAGGAGAAGGGAAGGCCCAACTCAGGGGTGAAATTTAGCAGGTTCTGATGGGTTCTGGAGAATCGGTAGCAGAAATTTTTAGTAGTTTGGAGAAGTGGCAAATACCACCTCTGGCTGGCCCCAGATTGGGGAGGGAATGGAGATTTTGCAATATCCTTCCCCCAGGAGTGGGCTGGGAATGGAGATTTTGCAGTATCCTTCCCCTGGATTGGGGTGGGAATGGAAATTTTGCAGTATCCTTCCCCTGCCACACCCACCAAGCCACGTCCACAGAACTGGTAGAGAAAAATTTTGAATTTCACCCCTGGCCCAACCTATTTTATTTTATGTTATTTTTACTTTGATTTATATGCCGCCCTTCTCCGGAGACTCAGGGTGGCTTACAATGCGTTTAAGCAATAGCCTTCATACTTTTGTATATTTATACAAAGTCAGCTTATTGCCCCCACAAACTGGGTTCTCATTTCACCTACCTTAGAAAGGATGGGCGTGGCTTGGTGGGCGTGGCAGAGGAAGGATACTGTAAAATCTCCATTCCCATCCCACTCCAGGAGAAGGTTACTGCAAAATCCCCATTTCCTCCTGATCAGCTGGGACTTGGGAGGCCGAGAATAGATGTGGGCGGGGCCAGTCAGAATTTTTACTACCGCTCCTCCGAATTACTCAAAATTTCCGCTATTGGTTCTATAGAACTGGTCAGAACCTGCTGAAAGCCACCTCTGGTCAGGGAGAGAAGGAACCTAAAAATAAGGAGAAATCTCCTGATAGTTAGAACAATTAATCAGTGGAACAACTTCCTCCAACACTGGAAGTTTTAAAGAAGAGATTGGATAACCATTTTTCTGAAGGGTCTCTTGGACTAGAAGACACTTCCAAGGTCCCTTCCAACTCTATTATTTTATTATTCTGGTGGCCCTTCAGAACCGAATACTTTTCATCCCTCTCTTGGCCGGACCTTTTCTGAGGATCACCTTGCGGCCTCTGATTTTCAGTTCTTGGAGAAGGCATTTTTATTCTCACAAACCTTCAGTGAATTAGAAGAGATGTTAGAAAAGGTTAGAAATGGTGAAACCAGAAGAAGCCACTGGTCATACTATAGACTACTTTATGTATGGACAGGGGCAAATGTATAAAACAATTATTTATTCCTAAAGTTTTTATTTCTACTCCCATCTTCTCTGCTCTGTTACAATTTTATTGCTTTTTGAAGCTGTTTTCTATGTCACTTTATCACTTCTTTGCTTTTAATTTGTTCACATTATTGCCGTTTACCTTTTTATTGTATTGCTTCTATTACCTGCCTCGGAAGCTTCAGTGGAAAACGGAGCTTACCAAAAGTCATTTTTAAATAAAATCTACCAGCCCATCAATCAGAGGAGCCAATTGGAGGTTTAAAGCATGCAAGAATTATGCAGAATGATGACTCAATTCAGCCTAAATTTAAGTACTTTAAAATCCTCTTGATTTATCTGAGAAGTTTACATAGGTTCTTACATTAATCACACTTTACTGGAGATATCTCAGCTCCATTTAAAAGTACTTAACTTGAATATGATGAAGTTCTGTATAAATAACAAAGGGCAAAATTGTAACTGCCACGGAATTGTGTTTTTTTTTAAGGAATTGTTAAACAAAAAAAGAAGGAAACCCATCAAGATTTATCCAGATTTTTTTTTTCTTCAAAAGCAGGATTGGAATTGGGAGCCTAGCCTTTTAAAAATTTATTTTTATGTAGACAAAATGCCTTTGTGGCTTTTGGTAAGCCTGTCTTGTTATTTTTGGTTAGAAAACCAGGATGGAACCTAATCTTTTGGGTTGTCCCAAAGATGCTTTTTTCAAAGAGGCAACTAGACTTTCTGGTTTTCCTTTGAAGATGTTTCACTTCTCATCCAAGAAGGCTTCTTCAGCTCTTGGATCAGGGGTGAAATCCAGCAGGTTCTGACAGGTTCTGGAGAACCAGTAGTGGAAATTTTGAGCAGTTCGGAGAACTGGCAAATACCACCTCTGGTTGGCCCCAGAGTGGGGTGGGAATGGAGATTTTAAAATATCCTTTCCCCAGGAGCAGGGAGGGAATGGAGATTTTGCAGTATACTTCCCCTGCCATGCTCACCAAGCCACGTCCACCAAGCCACACCATACCCACCAAGCCACGCCCACAGAACCGGTAGTAAAAAAAATTGGATTTCACCACTGTCTTATATGACCTCTGAGCTGAAGAAGCTTCTTGGATGAGAAGCGAAATGTCTTCAAAGAAAAATCAGGAAGTCCAGTTGCCTCTTGAAAAGAGCACCTTTTGGACATCTATGACCTGAATGACTGAGAGTCTCCATCAATCCTTAGGGCTGTTTTTTCAAAATATAAATGTAGAGGTAGTTTATGGGATTTACCAAATACCAGTAATCATAATACCAGCAGCTTTATATTTCCCGTATACTAGGCAATATAACCAGTAAGTAGGCAGCATCGGAAAGATTTTTTTTTTATAAAAAAACCCACCTGCAACCTCTAATTTTGCTTGAGCCGCAGTGTCGCAGTGGTTAGAGTGCAGTACTGCAGGCTACTTCTGCTGACTGCCGGCTGCCTGCAATTTGGCAATTCGAATCTCACCAGGCTCAAGGTTGACTCAGCCTTCCGAAGTCAGTAAAATAAGGACCCAGATTGTTGGGGGAAATAGGCTGATTCTGTAAATTGCTTAGAGAGGGCTGTAAACAGTGGTGGGATTCAAGTAATTTAACAACTGGTTCTCTGCCCTAATGATTTCTTCCAACAACCAGTTCGCCAAACTGCTCAGAAAGTTAACAACCGGTTCTCCCGAAGTGATGCGAACTGGCTAAATCCCACCACTGGCTGTAAAGCACTGTAAAGCGGTATATAAATCTAAGCGCAGGGGTGGGTTCTACTTACCTTTACTACCGGTTCGCAGCGGGGCGTGTGCAGAAGCGTTTTGATGACATCGGGATCAGTGGGCGGAGCCTCCCGCTCGTTTTCCTACCAGTTCTATAGAACCGGTGCGAACCGGGGTCAATCCACCACTGTCTAAGTGCTAAGTTTGGTGCTTTGTAAAATATACAAAAGGGAATAACAAACATCTGTCCATCTGCTTATCCATCAGTCCCTCTGTCCATCCAGCTGTCCATAAATCCACACGTCTGTCCATCCACCCCTCTGTCCATCTCTCTCTCTCTCTCTGTCTGGCCATCAGTATGCCTGTCTGTCCGTCTAAGGAACTACCAAGAGAGCCAACTGTGGAGGAGGAGAGGGGGTTGTGTGCCTTGTGAGGGAGTCAGAAGTCACAGTGGAGGGAGGAACAGCTACCCTCCACTAGTCAGAAACAATGGAGAGGGAGAGGCTCAAGGAAGATTTGTGGATTGGGGAAAGCAAAGGAGCCATTTCATAGGCTGAGAACAATCCCTTGCTCATAAGCCCTCGTACATTTGTGTTCATTCTGAAGACTTTTTGGAAGAAGAAGAAAAGGGGGGGGGGAGGATTGACCCTGAAATGACAGCAGAGCCTCTGATGGAAAATTACATCTTAAGTGAGTGGTCAGTTAAATGCCTGTGGAGGTAAAAAGGACAGGAAGCATATTTCGTATGCTAATATAAACCTATTTACTGGAGAAAGTGACAAAAGCATCAATCATATCAGAAAAGGCTATTAAGGATTGTTAACTCCCCTTCAGATGAGCAATGATTTCTGTTAGGATGTAAATAAATATTCATGACAAGGACTAAGCAAGAGAACGTTTCACCAAAGTTACACCACAATAATATTCCCCATTTTCTTGGCGATCTTAGTCGGAAATTCAGAATTCCCAAAACAGAGTCCTCCTTTGGAAAACACAAGGAAAATAAGGCTGTGTGCACAAACAAGACTGATCAGGCCTTTGGATTATCCATTCTTCTGTCACTTTCGCCTCTAAAGCAGGGGTGAAATCCAGCAGGAGAACCGGTAGCGGAAATTTTGAGTAGTTCGGAAAACCAGCAAATACCACCTCTGGCTGGCCCCAGAGTGGGGTGGGAATGGAGATTTTGCAATATCCTATTCCAGGAGTGGGGAGAGAGTAGGGATTTTGTAGTATCCTTTCCCTGGAATGGGGTGGGAATGGAGATTTTGCAGTATCTTTCCCCTGCCACACCCACCAAGCCATGCCCACCAAGCCACACCCTGCCCACCAAGCCACGCCCACAGAACCAGTAGTAAAAAAAAATGGATTTCACCACTGCTCTAAAGATAAATATTTTGCATCAGGTAAGGGCATTTCTCTAAAGATCTGTAAGGAGGAACTGAGCAAGTTCCATGAAGTTCAAACTCTTGCAAGGGTGGTGCAATTTGGTGGGAGTTGAAAATGATGTAGATCTGCGGAAGGGGGTAAAAAATTCCAGTTTAATATTCCTACGTTTTATTTGGCATGGTTTCTGTTGACTGAAAGAGGGAGGTGCCATAATGGCTTCCTCACAAAGAGTATGATCAGCAGTGGGTTTCACATTATGTTTCTACTGCTTATGTGCGCTCGCTTTGTGCACATATGCGCCCGGTTCACACACATGTGCCTGCCTTCCACACATGCACTTCGCCTCAAAAAAACATGCCTAAATAGGATGGCATAGAGCTGGGGCAGGTGGATGGGCCCACCCATGATTTTTGCTACCGGTTCGGGCAAACTGGTCAAACTGGCCGAATACCACCTCTAAGTATGATGTAGGAAACCAGACTTCTTGGCATCTTCAAAATTTCTCACCAGTTCATGCTGCCTCCTAACCCTTTATCCAGGGGTGAAATGCTCCTGGTTCGGATCGAATAGCCTGATCCGGTAGCGATGGAGGTGGGTGGTTCAGAGAACCGGTAGCAAAAACCCCTGCCCTCCCCCTCCACACCCATGGTCAGCTGAGCCGTGAAATCATCAGAGGCTCTTTTTTTATTATTTTTAAAAGCATTTTTTCTACAACCTCTTTGGCTGAAAAAAAATGCTTTTAAAAGTTAAAAGAAAAAGCCTCTGATGATTGTGCGGTTCAGCTGGGATCGTCAAAGGTTTTTAAAAGCATTTTTTCTATAACCAAAGAGGTTGAGAAAAAAATGCTTTTAAAAGCCTCTGAGGATCCCAGCTGAGTTGCCTGATTGGCAGAGGCTTTTTTTCTTTTAAAAGCCTCTGAGGATCCCAGCTGAGTTGCCTGATCATCAGAGGCTTTTAAAAGCATTTTTTTTCTACAACCTCTTTGGCCAAAGAGGTTGTAAAAAAAATGTTTTTAAAAGAAAAAAAAAGCCTCTGATGATCAGGCAACTCAGCTGGGATCCTCAGAAGATTTTAAAAGCATTTTTTTTACAATCTCTTTCACCAAAGAGGTTGTAGAAAAAATGGTTTTAAAAGTAAAAAAAAAAAGTTGGTGCTCTCTGAGCTTGCTTGTTTTCTTGAAGGCGTTTCATTAGCCAAACTAAGTTACTTCCGGGCTGGTGCTAATATCCCTCATTTTTCCCCCCTAAAATCTTTATACAATGGACTAATTGACAAGCCTATAACTGTATCTCCTATCCAGGTGTGAAATTCACTTATTGTCTCTATCGGTTCGCAAATATGCAAGCACCGCAGGCCAAAAAATGTCACAAAAAAGTGATGTCATGACATCCACGCAGGTGGGTGGAGCCTCTGGCAGCCGCCGCTACCAGTTCGCCTGAGCTAGATAGAACTGGCTGAATTTCACCCCTGCTCCTATCTACTGCTTGCTTGTGTTTAGAGACATTTCTTTTCTTTCTTAGCTACAGCAAAAACTCATCATGCATCAAGTAGGCGGGGTCCTTTCTTTCCCTCTTCCTGGAGCTTCCCATCCTGAAGTCCCACTCCCACCCCAAAGTTCCCATTCAAATCCCAAGTGAGCACATTTATTTCTCTGGCTCAGGGTTTATTCCATAACTTGTTTTAAAGACTTATATGCAAATCTCCTTTGCCCACATCATAGGTTGCGGGTGTCGAACTCAAGGCCTGCAGGCCGGATCCAATGTGCAGGATGCTTAGATCTGGCCCTCAGGGCTGGCCTGGAAAAGTCAAAGGACTGGCCTGTGGTGCCTCTGCTGGCCAAAATGGGGCCTTGCACAGTTCCCCCCATGGCCTATTTTTGGCCACTAGAGTGCTGCAGGAAGCTGTGGAGGCTGAGCATGGGCCATGGGAGGGGGGTGCATGCCCTGCTTTGGCCAACAGGTGCTGCAGGAGGCATCCGTCCCATCTCCCTCCCCCTCCCTGACTCCCCCCACCCCCCACATGCAGAGGAGAACTACAATGCTGATTTGGCTCTCAAAGAAATCCAGTTTGACACTTCTGTCTTAGGGTTACAGCATTAGGGGGAAAGAGAACTTAGAAACATCTAAAGAAGAAATAAAAGCTTTACATGAATTAGATGTGTTGTGTTGCTGTTTTTGAGCTTGCTACCTATTTATGCGATAGGTGTGTCCAGCGGCGGGTTTTAGAAATGCTTACCACTCGTTCGCCACACATGTGCATGCTCACTTTACGTGCATGCCTTCTGCGCATGCGCCCGACCTTCTGTGCATGTGCTTTGCTCACATGCGCCTTTGGTGCATGTGTCCGGCCTCAAAAATGTGGCTAAATAGGACAGCATTACGCTGGGGTGGGTTTGCGGGTGGGCATGCAGCCACCACTACCAGTTCGTACCGGTAGCAGTACGAACCGGCATGAACTGGTACGAACCGGCAGAATCCCACCTGGCTGTGCCTTTTCCTTCTCTGTTCTGGCAAGGTGCTGTAGAATTTATCAGTCTCATAGTTACCCAGAGCCTTATTATCTCACAAAACTCAATCATTGTCCTCTGGGAGTGGAAGTCAGTCTATTCAATTTCACCTACAGCTTAAATGTATGGTACAGGAGATATAAACCTGTGACTCATATGTTCTCAATCAGTGTATTATGTGATATTATAGTATTCAGGGCTGCCCAATTCTCTAGCGTGGGTTAGCAAGTTGGAGGATGTTTGAGGAGCAACAGAAAGAATCAAACTTAGCCCAGCAAGGAAAAACTTCACAAAGTTATCAATCAAAATGATGGAATTTTTTTTTTAATTCAACTGTTAGCAGAGAAGGGCAGGGAGGAATGCTACATATTAACCGTTCAACATTATCCCGTGATAGAGAACATGAGGAGATGCTGATCCAGGATTGTTGAACAACTGATCACTTGGAGTTGAGATTCAGACCATCCAGGGAAGATCTTGATAAATATAAAGTATGGAAGGTGAAGTTCTTATTTATTTCTTTATTTTAGATCATTGTAATATCATAAACCATGAATCTGAAGTCAAGAAGTGTGAAAAATGAGGATATCTAATTAAGATTGATGTTGATCTCCAGAAAGCCCTAATCTGGAGGATGAAATTGTTTGCACAAACATTTGAATCATGTTCACTGCTCATAAGATCTATGACCTATTACTTCCTGCTTATATGTACACTGTGAGCTTATGCACCAGACACAAATTCCTTGTGTGTCCAATCACACTTGGCCAATAAAGAATTCTATTCTATTCTATTCCATTCCATGCCATGCCATGCCATGCCATGCCATTATTCATTCGACTACATTATTCATTCCAATAAATTCTGTTCTGTTCCGTTCCGTTCCGTTCCGTTCCGTTCCATTCCACTCCACTCCACTCCACTCCACTCCACTCCATTGCACTCCATTCCATTCCATTCCATTCCATTCCATTCCATTCCATTCTACTCCACTCCACTCCACTCCATTCCACTCTACTCTACTCTATTCTTGATAACTTGGCTGACTCAGAAGCCAAGTTTTAATTTCAGAAACCCCAGTGCTGTAGCCTGCATTATGAAGCCAAAAGACATCTCAGAAGAAGGCAGTGACAAATTACATCAAGGATTCATCCATGGGATCATCAAAAGTTGAGCTTGATTTGAGGGAGCCTTCACCACAACTTCATTTAGCTTTTCAGCTATTAGAGAAAATATTTCTATAGAGAACTTCAAACACTTCTTTAACATTTATTAAATCTGGTGCATTCTTCAGCCATTTCCAAACAGCAACTGCTCAAAGGAGCCCTTAGAATAGATCCTTGGTCTGTTTCGCTTGTATCTCTCTATCTGAAAGTCTTCCCTAAGTTACATTTCCTGCCTTCTGACATTGCTAGCCCAGGCAGCAACGAGGAGAAATATTTGCATAGATTAACATCACCGATCCTTGCCTTTACAAATCCCACTATTGCTGCAAAATTAGCTCTGAGTTCCCTTTTAATTGGCTGCCTGATATTCAGAAGCACTTTTGGTTTGAATTGTTTTGCGTATATCTTATCTCAGTCATTACGCCGAAAACGCCTGTGATCCAAAAATGCTGGCATTTCAAGCGTATTTATCTTACACTTGAAGATGCTGACCAAAAGAATAGGTTTTTTTAAAAAAAAAAAAACCTCAGGTGTCCCTTGTGCTTATGGTTTATAGGAGGCAATCGTTTCCCTTTTTCCTCCCTTTTTCTCTCTTGTTTTGCAGAGAAGCCTCCAAACTGCAGCCCTGACTCCGGCTGGAGCTTCATGCTCGCAGCCAACTAAAATGAAAGCAATTAAAAGTTGCTTAAAATACTAAGTTTTTTTTTTTTTATGCCAGATTGATTTGGTTGGAAAATTAGAATTTCCACTAATGAATTTTTGAAGCCGCTCAAATGCTCTACTCGTAATTGTGCATAAAATTGTTCTGTAGTGGGTGAATTATGCACAAGACATTAAGGTCCCACTTACGTATGCATAAGTATCCTTTGATTTTCTTTTTAAGGGTAAAAGCTCCTTGGAGAGGAGCTCAGTTGCTGGTGACTTAATATCCACAAAGTTTTCTTGGCACAAATATGGAAGTGATTTTATCGTTTTATTGTATTATTGTTTTGTTTTTATTTTTACCAATTTGTTATGTTTACTACTTTTTTCTGAGTTGGTTTTCTATCCCTCCATTTAGCCCCAAACTCTGGGATCTAGAAGGCCAGACAAGGAATAATGGATGGAAGTTGATCAAGGAGAGATTCCACCTGGAAGCAAGGAGGAATTTTCTAACAGTGAGAGCAATCAACCAATGGGAAGAACGGTTGCTGAAACTGGGTATGTCTAGTTTGATGAAAAGAAGAATAGTGGAGACATGATAGAAGTGTTCCAATATCTCAGAGGATGCCACAAAGAAGAGAGAGTCAAGCTATTCTCCAAAGGACCTGAGGGTAGAATAAGAAGCAATGGGTGGAAATTAATCAAGGAGAGAAGCAACCTAGAACTAAAGGAGAAAATTTCCTGACAGTGAGAACAATTAATCAGTAGAACAACTTGCCTCCAGAAGTTGTGAATGCTCCAACACTGGAAGTTTTAAAGCAGATGTTGGATAACCATTGTCAATGGAACAGAAGTTCCCTTGGGAAGTTGTTGGAGCTTCATCACTGGAGGCTTTCAATAAGAGACTGGACTGCCATTTGTCAGAAATGGTGTAGGGTCTCCTGTTTGAGCAGGGGGCTGGACTTCATGACCTATAAGGTCCTTTCCAACTCTGTTAATCTGTTAATCCCCATATTAACCAAGCTTGGACAGACTGGAGCTTCTACTCTTGCATCTTGGTGCCACCATCAGATATCAAAGAAATTCAGAATTGATCTCATATATGCAATGATTTTCAGCAGAAGACCTCAGCTGTCAAGCATATTTAGTTCTTTGGTAAGATATATGTGGCTCAGAAGAAGCCGGTCCATTTTCCTTTTCCCATTAGAAAGGAAATGTTTTGTTTCTGTGGATATTTTTATGCCTGGAACAGGAGCTTGAAGAAAAATCCTTGCTAGCTAACAATGCATATTATCCAGGGGTGGGCTGCTGGGGGTTTGCAAGGGTTTGGGAGAACCTCTAGCTAAGATTCTGTGCAGTTCGGACACCCCCCAAATCCCACTCCTGGCTGGCCCCTCCCACCCCACCCCACCCCTCCTCTCCCCTCCCAGGAGTCTCCACACGGCCCATTTTGGATGCAGGTAAATGCAGGGCACATGCAGAGGTTCAGGGAGGGCAAAAAACAGGCCTACCGGAAATTTGGGAAGGCTGGAAACAGGGCTGTTTCTGGCTTCTGGAGCTGGCGAGGCTGTTTTCATCATCCCAGAGGCTCAAGAAAAGCCTCCGGAGCCTGGGGAGGGCAAAAAAAGGGCCCCCTGCCATGGTGCAGGAGGCCAACTAGGGATGCCCACCATGGTCACGTCCACCCAGCAGCCGGGCAGAGAATGCCTTCCTAAAATTTTTGAACCCCACAATCTGCTAAATACTGTAGTTGACATTGAAAGTGTTGTTCCCAGTTCTACAATATATGGCTATGTATGCAACCGTGATCTGCATTGGAGAATTGTCAAAAGGAAACATCTTCTGCAATGTTATCCTAAAAGTCTTAGTCTAAAGCAATGCGAAAGAAAACGTTCATAAACCTAAAATGTTTGGAAAAAGTGCCTTGGACAGATGAAACAGTGCTTTCCAAAACACCAGAAGGCAAGAGAAGAAGCAATGGATAAAAACTAATCAAGGAGAGAAGCAACCTAGAACTAAGGAGAAGTTTCCTGATAGGGCAATTAACCAGTGGATAGGGCAATTAACCAGTTCCACTGGTTAATTGCCTTCAGAAGTTGGGTGGGTCCTCCATCATTGGAAGTTTTTAAGAAGAGGTTGGATAACCATTTGTCTGAAGTTGTGTAGGGTTTTCTGCCTAAGCAGAGGGTTGGACTAGAAGACCTCCAAAATCCCTTCCAGCTCTGATGGTGTTCTATGTTCTAAAACGCCTTGCCAGCCATTAACCATGGGATTGGTCTATTACATCTAATCTTGATGCATGTAATGATTGGGTCAGCTTTTTCTACCTTAGGCAGGGATGGGATTCAGCCAGTTCGGACCAGTTCAGGTGAAGCAGATGTTAATTTTAATCTGGTTCGCCGAACCGGGTTGTTCCAAAGACTGGCTGACCCCACTCACCCCGCCCCGCCCCTCCCTTCCCCGGAGTCTCCACGTGGCCGGTTTTGGATGCCAGGTATGTGCAGGCCACGCGCAAAGCAGGGATGGGTTCTATTTATCTTTACTACCAGTTTGCAATGGGGCCGCATGTGCATTCTTTTGCACACGTGCAGAAGCGTTCTGATGACATCGGGGTCAGTGAGCGGAGCCACCTGCCGGTTTTACTACTGGTTTACTACTGGAGGCACTCTCAACCCACCACTGGTGCAGAGGCTGTTGGAGGGCAAAAAGTGGACCTACCGGAAGTCCCAGAAATCTAGAAACTGGCCCATTTCTGGCCTCCAGAGGACCTCTGGAGCCCAGGGGAGGCCGTTTTTTCCCTCCTGGAGGCTCCAGGAAAGCCTCTGGAGCCTGGGGAGGGTGGAAACGCCCCCTCCACCATGTTGCAGGAGGCTGAGTAGGCCACGCGCCCATGACCATGCCCACCCAGCAGCCGGGCAGTGAACCAGTTGCTGAAACTTTTCAATCCCACCTCTGACTTTAGAAATTTATTAAATATACAGGTTGAACAGAGTATCCAAAGGACCCTTATTGTTCCATCTAACCCTGTCTGGGCTCAATTCCACCTTCCAGAGATCCGCAGTGAAATGAATCAGAATGTGAACGTATTTTGTAGTGAAGTGAAGACACCATGGTAAGAAGAGAACAAAACAGATGGATCAGAGAAGGACCATGGATAGACCGCATCCTGAAAGCGATGATCAGATCTTAGTAACTTGCTGGTTTTAACAGAAAGGCGGTGAATGCATTTTTTTTCTTGGGGGCTGAACAGAATTAATGGTGTTCACAGATCTCAAACTTTAGCTGTTGTTCTTGCTTCGCCATTAAGATGCCTCATACATGCTTCACAATCCTGTAGGACAGCTCAACAGGAAGAATAAATGCTGTTTACATTCTCCTTGTACATAGAAGCTGGGTGCCAGATACCTGCTGAATAAGGTTGTGAAAAGATCTAAGACAGGGGTGTGAAACTCAAGGCCCGGGGGCAGAATCCAGCCTATGGGGGTATTTACCCTGTTTCCCTGAAAATAAGCCCTCCCCAAAAATAAGCCCTCCCCAAAAATATTTAAATGCATGTGCAGCCGGTCCCTGCCATTTCCTTTGGTTAGGGTTAGGGAGACAGAGTTGGAAATCAGGTAAGATGGCAAGAGGAGCTCCGTCTTGCTCCACACGCCTCAAAATAATAAGACCTCCTCGAAAAGAAGCCCAGGTGCTTATTTCAGGGTTCAAAAAAATATATTCTTATTTTCGGGGAAACACGGTAGATCTGGCCCGGTGGAGCCACCCTGGAAACAGTGAAGGATCAGTCCATAGTGCCTCTGCCAGCCAAAACAGAACTCAGGAGAGCTGCAGGCATCCCAGTGGTGGGTTGTCCCTGGTTTGGACCGGTTTGCAGGAACCGATAGTAAAGCTGGCGGGAAGCTGACCTGGGCGTCATCATAGGAGATCTGCGCATGTGCAGAAGCTTTGTAGGCACGATGCAAACTGGTAGTAAAGATAAGTAGAACCCACCCCTGTTGCATCCAGCTTTGGTCCCCATGGTACAAAAAAGATGTTGAGACTTTGGAAAAAGTGCAAAGAAGAGCAACTAAGATGATTAAAAGCCTGGAGACTAAAACATATGAAGAACAGTTGCAGGATTTGGGTCTGGAGTAGTCTAGAGAAAAGAAGGACTGGGGGAGACATGATAGCAGTGTTCCAGTATTTGAGAGGTTGCCCACAAAGAGGAGAGGGTCAATTTATTTTCCAGAGCATCAGAGGGCAGGACAAGAAACAATGGATGGCAACTAATCAAGGTAAGAAGCAACCTGGAATTAAGGAGAAGCTTCCTAACAGTGAGGACAATTGACCAGTGGAAGAGCTTGTCTGCAGAAATCGTGGGTGCTCCATCAGTGGGGGGTTTTAAGAAGAGACTGGACAGTCAGTGGTCTGAAATGGTATAGGATCTCCTGCTTAAGGAGGGGGCTGGACTAGAAGACCTCCAAGGTCCCTTCCAGCTCTATTCTGATTTTGACTCAAAAGTGTTTGTGGGATTAACTCCTACAGGTAGAGGCCTGAATTGTACAAGAAGGGCCCATTGCCTGATGAAGATCAAGGGAGGGGAGGGGGCTTCCCTCCCTCCTCCATACCTCACCTGCTATAAATTCCCTGATGTTGCAAACATGGCAGGGTCTCCAACACAGACCTACCGGCTTTAAACTATTAAAAAGTATAAGCCAAGTTGTGATAAACCGCCAGTATGGGTTGCTTCGATATATTTCCTAATGCAGTTGGAGGGGCTGCCTTGCAAGATGAATCATTTTTAATCTGGGTGCTTTAGCTACTGTCAGCCACCTGATTCGGCGTCCTCTTGCCATAATTCAAAGATCTCTCTATTAGTTTCGCTCTGCTCTTATAAGCAAATGAAGCTGTTGCAACAGGACACATTGAGAGTGTTCTCTAATTGTCCTCTAGCTGGGACCCAAACATATTTCATGAAAGAAGAGAAAACGAACTCTTCGACATTCATCTCTTCCTCCCCCCCCCCCCCCATCCCTTTTCTTTAAATCTACCATTCCACGGCAGGACCATAGCCATTTTTCTCTCCTGGCCATAAATAAACAGCCGTATTTGGGTTTTTTTTCCCCCTCTGGGAAATTCAGGCAGCACTTAGCTGTGGTCACTAATGGAGAGTCTGTCTTCCAAGGTGTCATCTCTTCGGAACCTGGAGTGGCAGGAGAGACAACCAGCCTGTGATGACCCAAGGCAAGGCATGGAGGCAACACAGCCAGCGGATAGTTCGAACTCCCCCTTTATTGCTCCAGCTTTCCCCCAAACGGTCCCACATTAATGGCAAGTCCTGGAGCAAAGCGCTCACAAACACACACACACCTCCAGCAGCCTCTGGCTGCTAGTAGTCCAGCAAAATGCTGTTAGTACCATGGCTTCAAGGCAAGAAGTCCAGCAAGGCAAAGGAACAAGGCAGTAATAAGGCAAGAAGTCCAGTGAACTTCAGACATCAGCAAGGGCACACAAAACTCCCAGCAAGCGTCCCTCCCCATGGCATCTCCTTAAATCTCAGTCCCCAGGTGTTCCTTGTAAAGAGGGGTGGGGTGGTCTCCTCCCAAGTACTTAGACTTCACAGAGCTTTACAGCCCTCTAAGCAATTTACAGAGTCAGCCTATTGCCCCCAACAATCTGGGTCCTCATTTTACTGACTTTGGAAGGATGAAAGGCTGAGTCAACCTTAAGCCGGTCAGGATCGAACTGCTGGCATTTGGCAGAATTATCCTGCAACACTGCATTCTAACCATTGCGCTACCACGGGTCCATGCTAGTCGGTTGGTAGGAACAGGAAGAAGGGAACCCTGAGGAGGACTCAGGGTTTCCCCTGCCTTTGCCTTCTTCCTCCCTGGAAATTGGTGGGATGATGAGAGCCACTCTAGGAACCGTCCACCTTGAATAATCATGCTCCTTGCGTGATTATTCAGAAGGTGAGGAGGACAGCACAATGCATGGCAAAATAAGAAGTTTGGGAAGCCCCAAACATCCGCCAGCCAAAACGATCATCTGAGGGAAGCGAAGATTTCAAAAGGACGTAAAAACATCCTAAAGAAGCAAGGTCACCTGCCTTCTCTCTTGTGGGTTATCCTCTCTCTGGTTTATCTCTGGCTTAGAGGGCTGCATGGCCTTATCGGTTCTTCCCTTCAGATCAAAGATGACCTTCGTGTGGATAGCACTGCAGGACTGGCCCAGAATCCGTTCTCCCCCAGATTCCTCTGTTGAGCCCAGAGAGGGAAAGGGAGCCGGCCGGGTAAGTGAATTATTTACAAAAATTTGAGTTGACACCTTTTATCAAATGTGGAAAGATGAAGACAAAACAGCTGCTATTGCTGTCGTAAGCAATCTGCCGGTGATTGAATAAAAGTGTCAAGAAAATGGCTGCTTGATAGCCTTTTGTTCTCTCTCATCCAGCTTGATGTTAGTTTGAGCTGTCACTTAGAAATCAGGCTGGGTGATTTATCAATACGACGAAATGACCTTCTGCGCCGGCTTGCCAAGAGCTGGGGGGAGAGCGCTCTCTTGTGGGGGAAGGCAGCATTGCATCCCAGAGGCGCTAGCCGAAGGGGAGCCTTGCGAGGGGTGAGGAGAGAGGGGGTGGGACATGTCCGCTTGTCTTTCTCACGAGGAGCCAAAAGAAGCAACAGGGAGGGGGAATCTCACCCCTAACCGAAACCAAGCGGAGACAAGGAGGAAAGATTAGGACTTCTCCATCCTATGCTTTTCTTGATTCCTAGGGTTCTGGGTCCGTTTGTCTCATTTTGGAAAGAAAGAAGATGGCAAGGAAGACGTGGAGATTCTGGGAGGTGGGGGGGGACTAAGCCTCCTTTTGGGCTTATTCTATGTCTGGTAATGCCTCTCTCTTCTCCAATAAGAGCTTTTCCCAAGATTCAGGACCTCGGAGAGCGCATGAGTCTTTCCTCCGAAGCTTTACCTGGAGTCCAACAGCTGAAGGGGGGAGATTTGAATCCAGCCATTCCCAAACCCATCCATCTTTCCTTTGATTTTGCCAGTCAGAGGTTGATGGGTTTTAATTATTGGAGGAGGTGATATCGCTTTAAGAAAGGGACAGGGAAAGCCGTGGGTTACAGAGAAGTTTCAGGTCGTAGACAATAACACAGAGGCCAGAAAGATTCCAAGTTGTGTCTATGGAGGTTCTCAGTCATCCCGGTCACGGATATCCCAAAAGTGCTTTTTCTTTTCTTTCAAGAGGCAACAGGACTTTCTGGTTTTTCCTCTGAAGACTTTTCACTCCTCATCCAAGAAGCTTCTTCAGCTCATGGATAAGAAGTGCAACATCTTCAAAGAAAAAATCAGAAAGTCCAGTTACCTCTTTAAAAAGCACCTTTGGGATTCCAAGTTGTGTTGAAATAAGTGTTTCAGACAACTCCTCAGGTAAGCCAACACTGAATATCTCGTAGCCAACATTCTATCTTGTTCCCAAACATCATCTGGACTACACAGAGCCCTTTGTCAAAGAACTGCATTAGTTTAGCTGAATTAATTAACATAATTAGATGCTGCAGTGTGATTGTCTTGGCCTTGGAGTGAAGTCCCAGCCCTCTAAAAGTAAGGATGTAATTAGAGGAAGGGGAGACTTTGCAAGTCTGGACTGGCTTATCAGGAGCCTAATAATCTCCTGAAATGCTCAGGGGTTTGGAATCCCCTTTTAAAATCCACAAATCACCCACCCACCCCCATGATAAATGTATCTCAGCATCTACTTCTGTCCTACTATTGCAGCATCATTGAGAGTGTCCTGACATACAGCATTCTTGCATGGTATGGGAGCAGCTCTGTAGCAGACAAAAAAGCTCTACAGAGAATCATTAAAAAAGGCCAGAATATCATCGGACTCCAGCTACCAGCCCTTGACGACATCTTCGAATCTCACTGTTTGAGGAAGTTGCATAACTTTCTCAGAGACTCTTCCCATCCTGCTTACAATCTTTTTGGAGTGTTGCTTTCTGGCAGAAGATACAGAATGATTAAAACTCGGACCACACGTTTTCTGAATAGTTTTTATCCCAGAGCTATAATTGCACTCAACCATGAACTAAAGGGCCATCATCAGTGAGCTGTTGGACAGCATCACTTGGTCTGTTGTGTGGATGTTTGGGAGGTTTAGGGATGGGGAATTTATGGTGGGTGGGGGTCTGTCTTGGGATTGTTATGTGTGTTGGACCTGGTCTTTGGATGATAAATGAATTTCATTGTATGGGTATACTGTGTATACACGTACAATGACAATAAAGTTATTATTATCATGATCAAAATAAGATGAAAATGTTGGGAAGATAAGCCCAAAATCAGGTTGCAAAATGAATGAGTTGCAAAAGCAATAACAAATATATTTTTAGGATCAAGCCCAAATCGTGATACTTGGTTGTCATCAGTGGTGAAATTCAATTTTTTTTACTATTGGTTCTGCGAGCATGGCTTGGTGGGTGTGGCTTGGTGGGCATGGCAGGGGAAGGATACTGCAAAATCTCCATTCCCACCCCACTCTGGGGCCAGCCAGAGGTAGTATTTGCCAAGTCTCTGAACTGCTCAAAATTTTCGCTGCCGGTTCAGAACCTGTCAGAACCTGCTTGTCATGATTGTTCTTACTTAGTGGATTTTAGCACTTGGTGGTAAGAGCCCATCCCATTTTGGTTTGCCTCTAAGCAGGGTTGGAGCTATTTAGAAGAGACCGGAAAAAAGCCAAGTTGAAAAGTTGAAAAATATCTTTCGGGTAGACCAGAAAGGTGGATCTATCCTTGAAGCCACATTATGGTTGCGTGTCCATGTCTTTAGAAAAGGAATTTAGGACAGAATATAATCCTTGGTGGGTTTTGGGGGGCCCTGAGCACAAGCCCATGTATTCTTTTAGGGATTTGGTCTTGAATATCATCCCCAACACAGAAGGGGGAAGATTCCCCATCCCGCTAATCCAAATTTGTGGTGTAGGAAGTTAGCACCCACCCTTCTCCTAGGAAAATGAGATATTTTAGGAAATATTAAAAGGGCAGAATATTTCCCCTAAAAGGGAGGCAGAAAAACCGTCTCACCACCTCACCTTTGTCAATGGACCACTAAGGTCTGGGCCAGTCCATTCTACATAGCAAAATCTACCTCCTTCAGGCAGAGCTATAGTAGGAATTGTCCTCCCCCAAGATCCAATAAAGATAGGATTAGCCCTCTACCCATCTAGCAACAGAACTCATCACATGGCATCTGGGGAGATTGCATCATCCAGCAAGGCTCAACCAAGCTTGGAACTCAAAAGACAGCCTACAGAGTTGCCCCTGCATGGCCCCATGGGAGTCTGACAACCAATCAGAACACAAACTCAAATTCAAAGCCCAACAGAAGGTATAAAACCCAGGCACTCTCAGCATCTTGGCCCTTTTCTGCCCAGGATCTCAAGCCATGTGATCCTGTTCATCAATAAACCTTCTTTCCAAGCAACTTCCAAGCATCCAATGCCTTTCTCCCAACTTGGAACTGAACCCAGATGGACATTTCTTCCAACAGTGGCATTTCTGATCAGGATAATACTCTGTAACAAGAGTATTATCCTGATCATAAGATCTCCCCCCCACCCCAAAAAAAACCTTCACTCTTGGAAACATCTCAGGTTGGAAAAGCAAACTTCATTCCTGAGAAGAATGATTTCCGGGGTTAAACATCTTGTGCTCCATTCCATTTTTATTGTATGCAGGGCTACTGTTTCCATCTTAAATCTCATGCACGTCCGCACCACAATTTCTCCCTAAAAGGTCTTCGGGAATGTTGAATAATATGTAAATTTTATGTTTGTAATGAATTGGGTCCTAAGATCCTTAAAGGTCAGGCACCTGATATAATACATCATGTTCTTTAATATCAAACTACAAAATAACTGTAATAAATTTTGTAGCTGCCGCCACAACATATCCTCACACACTGTTACCCACAAGGAGGCACCGGCGGAGATATCTCATTTGT